>CM062811.1:257594770-258225079 GCA_031772625.1 Pinus tabuliformis
TTGACACGAAAATAGTAGAAATTCTTAGCACAATTCTTTTTTTAATTGGATTACAGTTACCAAACTATAGGATTTTTTGCTACCGGAGTTGCTAAATCATTTATCTTTTTTCGTTTTTGGTACATGTTATTATTTTTCATGTGAAATATGTTTTATGAAATAAATAAGAATTAAAAAATAGCAAAGTAGACATTGCTGAGATATAGAACTAATAGTTATTAAAACAAATCTCAAAATTCAGAAATCAATTACTCCATGTACAAATCAAATTAAATGTGAATATTTCCTAATAATGACAACTAGCTTATGAGTTGTCAACAATCATATCAAACAATATATCAATGTCATTGTAGAGGTAATAACATTTACCTTTATGATTAAGTGTTGATCCATCCATTTTTCCAAAAGGATATCGAACCGTTAATGTCATTATACCGTCTACGAAATTGGCTAAACCGCACTCTGTAGAATGAAAGTGTTTTGTTTTTTATGTTTCTTCTTCTCATCCTTTCTTCTGCTTCTGCATAACACAATTTTGTAGTTTCGCCTCTTTTCCATATGCAATATACGTATCTCGCATTGATTATAATTACCAACAAAACTTTAGCTATAGCATTAATATTATTTATTATTTTTTTGCAATTGGTAAAATTTATTATTAAATAATGTCACTTAATTAATAAATCTCACAGTGAAATAGGTTTCTATATATAGCATGAATTATATAAATACTTACTTTTGGAGATGCATTTGTTCCTTGCAAAGCCTCTACACATGCACAACCACTTCAACAAAGCTAATTTTGTATCCAGTAATGTTTATCAAATACTCATTTACAATTTACTATTGTAACTTTTATGATTTGCAACATAAGATTTAATATGGATTTCGCACAAAAAAAAGCTTCCCACAATAAAAAAAGTTTCTATGTTGAGTAGGTCTTATTTAAAAACGTATTTTCTTTAAGAAAACAAATTGCATATGCCTATAAGAAAATTACTCAAAACAAAAATCAGAAACATTTTCAAAATGTTTCGGAAAAAACAAATCTCATAGTTCGATGTATAATTATTATTATTTATTATTATGATCATATGTTGTTGTGCAGAGATTTCACTCGAGGCAGCTTCCCCTTCATTATGGAAACTCTTATCCTAATTAAAGACGACCGCAATAGAATTGTAACACTTTCTATCCCAACGTCCCTCAATAGTGATCAACATTGTGAATTGTATTTAGATTCAAATGCTAATTGTTGGGCCTTGGAATCAGTATAATTCTTCACCTTATTTTCTTAGTTTATAGTTAGTTTTCAAACCTTTCGATCATAGATTATAATAATTTGAATGCTAAAGAGTTATCGAAAGGATTTAATAACCATTTTGTTATTTTACCTCATTAGTGAATCGATTTGAATCTTGAAGATGTCATTAACTCACAATTTGGGTCGATATTTGGATAGGAAATATCAAATTTTGATTGTTGTTCCTTGAATAGTTGAGGAAGGCTAATCCAGAAGGAAATCATTCAGTCTATTTGTGACCTACTGACCATGGATCAATGTCTTCTATGCACAAGACAGTTGAAAAGAGGATCATGATCTGCTATTCTAAGGAAGACGTTGCATATTTCACAGCTTGAATTAAGCATCTGAGAATCTCTCGATTCTCAGGATAGCTTTACCATTTCGAATTTAGGATTATTTTGTAATATAAAAGTAGGATTAAACTCTATCAAGGTAGTTAATTATCTCTGATTATTTGTAAAACAAGACTAGAGAAATAAATTGTCCTGAGTCTTTACAGACTTCTCTTGTAATTTACTGTTGCATATTAATGGAGATTTCAGCAATTCAGTTTTAATCTAGTGCATTGAGTTAACTACAAGGTGGTTAAATTCCAGTGATCGTGGGACCTGTTATCTATGATAACCCCTTATTTTTTCCTTTGTTTTCAAAAAATTCTAGCCGCAGTGATCCATTTTTAAACTCTAGTTGTAAACCCTTTGTTTTTCCAACTCTAGCCGCATTTCCCCCATTCCCCTTTGAATTTCTTTAAAACCTTAAAAAAACATAACGTAAGCCTTTTTAAAGGTTGAGACCCATAGTTTATATCATAATCGGCTTTTTTTCCTTATACAAAATCATATCTTCCATGCCCCTCATCCACTTGCAATTGTGATATCGTAAATCGCAAAGTCTTTCTTCCACCTCCGCTATCGCACTTTCTCCTCGCTGATTGTGATGTAGCATCACCCTTCCCCCACCGATTGTGATATCGCAAGGCTTCCGCTGATTGTTATTCTCATTACCACTCCGCTCTCCAATTGTGATAAAGACCCTTCATCTTTTAATGGCCCAAATTATCACTCTGCCAGATCAACGATTGATAATGATTTTCAGCCCCCCCTTTTCATCCTACCTTGATGGCGAGGGGGGAAGGGGGGCTATGAAAAGTGTTTTTTCCCACCAGGGCCCACTGCTATGTGTCCCTCCTACATAATTTTTCACCCCCCTCTCAATACCTCTTACCACTCACACTCCCCTTCGAAAACCACTCAGCCCTTACATCCACTCCTGCCATAACACGTGCTCCCGATTATGTCACCCTCACTTCTGCTCCACCTCCGCTTCCCCACTGCCACATATCTCCTCCTACCTAATCTTGTCCTAATAGTATGTTCATTCCTTCCAATCCCTAGGTTCCATGTGGCCCTCCTGCTTTCCTTCGTAAAAACAGATCAACGGCCCAGATCAACGAACACTTCCACTCAGTGAGACAAAAAAAGTGTTTTTCTGTGTTTCTTCAGCATCATGGTCATCAAAGAGGATAGCAAAGGTGTTTTCGGCAAATATCCAGCCATATGGTCATTAAATAGATAGCAAGAAAACAGGGCAGAGACACAGTGGAACAATAATGGCACTTTCAAACACGTTTCAAACATCAAACACCATGGCTATCAGCAAGATAAACAATATTGCTCATTTAAAAGCCCATAAAAAGTGTAGCAGAATTCAAAATGTTGGATGCTCTAAATTTCCAAAAATATAGCACCAACGCTACAACAGTTGTATTTTCTTGAAAAATTGTAACTGTTAGATAAGCCGTGTTCATAAGACTTCCATTTGTATTTGAATTCTGTTGTAGCAGAAATCTTGATGAATTCTCAAAGTTTTATTAATTAGTTAGGAACAGGTCAGTAGAACAATGGTTGAACCCAGCCTAGGTGGAAAGATATGTAAAGAGATCTTTCTCTATAAATAAGTAGATTTCCGACTCTGAGAAGGGTTGATTTGGAATGTGAGAAATTGGCCTTTTGTAATATTTTGTTCTTGTAATAGACAATATGAAACACTATTTTTTGTATCTGAGATTCTTATTATGGATTTTTTGCGTTTTTCATTATGTTTTTAGTTATTTTTACGTTTAGTCCATCATTGAATTAATTGGAAATTCGTCATACAACTCAAATTTCCTTCATTTACTGTGTATCACTGTGGGTGTTTATTTTTATCAGTTTTAAAGCCATAGATGCCTCAGCTTCCATTAAACATTGTTGTTGATCATAATCTATTTTAACTTGACTCCATGTTCAATAGTGGCAGTCATCACATTTTTCTTCACCTACAAAATCACAAAAATAAATCAGAGTTAGTCATCTGAAATTTTAGTTTATCACAAGTTATTTTATAAATATTTTGAGAGATACCTCTCAGATTGGAAGGACTAACTTCCAATCTAAATTTGGTTTGAAATAGTCACATTTTGTTGAATTTTGATACATCCCAACTTGTCCTAGCCGAGTGATAAAATTTTGGTGTGTTTGTCGGGAATTCAAAAGTTATATCATACTAGATGTTTCATTTCAAAAGGTGAGCTCTTGAAGGTAACAGGAGATCAAATTGTTTGAGGCTACATTTCTACTTTGGCAACTCTGTTGGTACTCTCAACTTAAATGTGGCTTCCAAGAATATTCATACGAGGAGAAATCTAAACCCTAATTCACCAGGAATAGTTGATGATCCAAAAAACAATTCTCAGAAAATATGTTAGCTCATCAAAATCAAGTACTTCATTTCTCTTAATATCTACCTCACTACCCTTTGGAGATATTCAAGGTATTGAATTTATTATATTTGATGAAGAGTATAATCCTATATTACTCATATCTAAATCAGTGAATGATTTACCAAAACTAGAGTTAGATTCTATTTTTGAGACTCCTAAAGAAGTTAAAGATAGGTTTTGGGAAATTGTTGCATCTAAATTGTCACTTGAACAAGAGCCTTTAGAAAAACTAAAAGAGTTTTATCCTTTTGAAATTTTGTCAAGAAAATAAATTGGTTTCCCTTTACTTGAAAGAAAAACAAAAGTATTTGTCACTCAAGCCCCTTCGAGTACATCTCCTTTCATTGCTACCCCTACTAGTTTCATTTTTACCCCTCCTATTGGAATTTCTGCTAGTACTTCTACTATGGAAGACCCTACAAGATATGCTCCTCTTATCTTACCAACCATACTTCATGACTTACCTCAAGGGTAATCCACTAGAATAAAAAATTTTGGAAGTGAGGAGGGGATAATTACAGAACAAGATGTTGACCAGTTCAATGATTTTATAGACCTGGAAGAGGTAGATTATAAAGATGTTCAAATGAGATTGTTTGTACATAGTTTCATTGGTGACGTGAAAAAATGGTTCAAAGCTTTAAACCCTTGGAATTTACATGATTGGAATGAATTAGAAGATTCCTTCTTAAGGAAATGGGTAAGTAAAGTTAATCTTGTGCAAGCCTTGACTTAATATAATAATTTGAAGAAGGCAAATCTTGAATCGGTGCAAGATTTAAAAAAAAATTAAATAAAGTCTATAATTATATTCCTTCTCACATTAAACCTCCTCCAAGAGTTTCCCAATTACACTATGTTTAGGCCTTTGATTATGAATTTTCCATCTTACTGAGAGAGCAAGAATCTGCTACCTTAGCTAACATGTAGAATGATGCTGTGAAAGTGGAAGTTAATATGGTTGTAGAAAAAAGATCTAAAGTGGCTAAAGTAAAGTTAAAGGAGGAAGAATAGACTTCCACCTCTTCTGATGTTAAATTTTATACCATGATGAGAACAATGGAAAGACTCATGGATAGACTAACCCTTGGAAATAATCCTCCTGTTGCACAACCTGAGACACAACTTAGAAATCCAAACTTCAGAAGGGTTCAAATCTAACAGAGGAAAAGAGAACAGAGAAATCAACCTAACCAATAAGTTAGGCCTCCTTTCCATCAAAACCTATTAGATGATGAGGAAATGCCACCAGAAGTCCAAGAAGATACCATTCATTGATTAGATGAAGATAAGAAAGGAATTTAAAAAAAAAAATAATATCATGATGAGTCTTATAATCAGTTTCATGGTGATGAAAATGATCCACAATAAAAATAATTAGAAGTCTATCAGCATGTTATTCTAGAGATGCAAAATCAGTATAATTTGAGAAACATATATGTTCTTGTAGTTGCAAATAAAAATCAGCCTACGAAAGATGCTCCAAAGGTTACAAAACAAAAGAAAGAAACCCCTGCAAATGAAGTTGAGAAGACACAACCAATTTTCAACTTGGAGAATGAAATCTCAAAGATAAAGGTTGTTGTTCCCTTTGGAGAAATTATAAGGGTTACAGAATATAGAAAGAAAATTGTTAAAATGCTTAATGTTGAAGCTGGATCATCTAATATTTTGAATTTGCATGAAGATCATCCTACTGTGTTCCTAGGGCCTAGAGAATAATATGAGAAGAATGAAGAGGTACCACCTTTCTATGTGAGTTTAAACATCCATGACATGACAGTACATAATGCTACGTTATATTAAAGATTGGGTTTAGACATAACTAGGCCAGACAAAGACTTTTTTTCATTTGATTCAAAAAGAGTGAAATGTATAGGTCTAATCAAAGATGTGGTTGTTGCTTTAAGTCAAAATCCTGCTAAGACTATATTGATGGATATTATTGTGGCTTATATTCCACCAAATTTTGGCATGTTTCTATCAAGATCATGGGCTGCCAAAGTCAAAGGAACCATTCAGATGGATATTTCCTATGCTACTATCCCGGTTTTTGGTGAACAAAGGATATTATATAGAGAGTCTATGATGGAATAGATGGTTAGCAACAAAGACAAACCTCAAAAATTTCCAGTATATGCAATGGAGACTGAATTGGGGTCATCTATGCTTTTCAATGAAATCACCAACAACACAGAAAATCATCATGCAGAAAAGGAGCAGCAAGTTGAAGAAATTGATAGGAAAGGGTGGTGGCACATGAGCTTTGATGGTGTTGCAAGAAGAAATGGTATTGGTGCAAGCATATGGATAATTATCCCGGGAGATGAAAGTAATTTTTTCTCTTATAAACTCAATTTTGATTGCACAAATAATATGGCAGAGTATGAAGCATTGGTTTTGGGTTTAGAAGTCTTGAAGAATTTAAGTGCTAAGAAAATATCTATTTTTGGTGATTCTGAATTGATCATCAAACAAGTTAATAACACCTATCAAACCAAGGATGTTAGAATGAGAGAATACAGAAATCTTATTCTTAAATTACTGGAAAATTTTGAAGATTATAATTTCACCTTCAAGCCTAGAGAACAGAACAATGTTATAGATTCTTTCGTTGTTTCAGCAAGTTTATTTACAATTCCAATTCATTCCAACAACAAATATGAAGTTTAAATTAGGCATAGACATGTTGTACCTGATAACATTAACATAATAAACTGGAAAGTCTTTGATAATGATCAGCAAGTCAAAAATTTCTTGGAATTGAAAGAAGAATTTGAATCTATTCAAGTTTACCAACAAAACATCTTTGCTGAAATAAAAGCCAATACCGAAGTTATTCAGCTCAAAACAATTGTATTCCAAAGGGACTGGTTCTTCTTAAGAATTTATTTGACCAGAATGTTGTGGCCCAAAGTCCGAAGATGAAATCTAATGATGAGGAGGTTGAAACTTATAATCTTGGTACTGCAAAAATCCAAAGAATGTCAAGTTGTCCAAATTTGATGAAGAAATATGTAGATATTTGTGCACGAAGTTATGCTGATTTGAAAATCTATGATCCAAATGTTATTCAACATACAATACCAATAAAAGAAAATGAAAAACCTTTCAAGCAGAAGTTAAGAAGGATAAATTCATTGCTTTTGCCATTAATTGAAAAGGAGATTAAAAATTTGTTTCAAGCAAAGATCATAGTACCATTGAGATCTTCCAAGTGGCTAGCTAACATGGTTCCTGTGAGAAAGAAGAATGGATAAATTAGAATATGCATTGATTTCGGGAACTTGAATAAAGCTTCATTGAAAGATAATTATTCACTTCCCAAAATGGATCATATTTTTGCAAAGAATTGTAGGATCACAAAGGATGTCGATGCTAGATGGTTTCTCAGGCTATAATCAGATATTGGTACATCATGATGATCAAGAGAAGACATATTTTACCACACCTGGGGAACATTTATGTATGCAAAGATGCCTTTTGGACTTATGAATGCAAGGGCAAATTTTCAGAGAGGTGTGGACATTGCATTTTCAGATGAGATAAATAGGTTTGTAGTAGTATATTTGGATGATATTACTGTGTTTTCTAAAAAAGAAGAAGAACATCTCAAACACTTGGAGAGAGTCTTTCAAAAATGTAGAAAATTCGGTATTTCTCTAAATCCTACTAAGAGTATTTTTGCTTTGACAAAGGGAAAGTTGTTGGGTCATATTATATCAAAGGAAGGAATTAAGATTGATCCAAGTAGGGCTTCTGCTATCCAGAAAATTGGTCTGCCCAGAAATAGAAAAGAAATTCAATCTTTTTTAGGCAAAGTGAATTTTGTGAGAAGATTTGTTCCTAACTTTGCAGAAATTGTGAAACACATCACAAAGATGCTTAGGAAATATTGTGATATTAAATGGACAGCAGAGGCTAAACATTCATTTGAAGAAATCAAAAAGGCTCTTACTCAGGCTCCATTCTTTATAAATCTTGATTTTTCAAAGCAATTTCTGGTTTTTACTTTTTCTTCAGAACACACAATTGAAGGAGTATTGTTGCAGAAAACACAAGGTTATGAACAACCTATTTCATTTTTCACTAGAACAATTGGAAATTCTGAATTGAAATATAACATCGTGGAGAATCAAGCTTATCCTTTGGTGAAAGCTCTTAAAGATTTCAGGGTGTATGTCATTCATTCACACATTATTTCCTATGTACTTAATGTTGTAGTAAAGGACATATTAACTCAAGTTGATCCAGATGGTAAAAGGAGTAAATGGATTGCTACTCTGCTGGAGTATGACTTGGAATCAGGCCTACAAAATTGGTAAAAGGACAAGGGTTGGAAAAGTTGATGACTCAATCAATTTTTGACTGTCTAGATATTAATTTTGTGGAAGAAAATTCAAATACAATTGAAGATGAAGAGTTGATCCTTGTTGAATAAAAGTTTACAATGTCAGATTGGTATAAAGATGTTATCTTTGTACTACAAAATCATAGATCTCATTCTGAACTAACAAAGTCAAAATCCAGATTTATCAAGTTGAAATCAGTGAGATATTGTATTTTGAATAAATGTTTGTATTAGAAAGATTCAGGTGGAATACTTCTTAATTGGCTATTGGAATATGACACTGAAAAGGTGATTGGAGAGTTTCATAAAGGTGATTGTGGAGGACATCAATACTAGAGAGAAACAGTGAATAAGATACTCAGAGCGGGATTTTATTGGCCTTCAATGTTCAGAGATGTATACAGAAAGGTTGTTTCTTGTCATGAATGTCAAATATTTGAAGTAAAAAGGAAGTTACTCTCATTGCCTTTGAAGCCCATTTTTGTTGAAGCCCCTTTCTAGCAGTGGGGGCTAGATTTTATTGGCGAAATACATCCTACATATTCAAGCCAGCATCGGTGTATCTTAACAGCCATTGATTGCTTCACAAAGTGGATTGAAGCAATTCCCAGAAGACAAGCTACAGATGCAATCATTATTAAATTTCTAGAAAATAACATCATGTCAATATTTGGTTACCCCATGAAGATCATAATTGACAACGCTTAGGCTTTCAAATCAAAGAGGCTAGTAAGTTTTTGTAACCAGTATAATATCACTCTTGGTCATTTTATAGCTTATTACCCCAAGTTAATGGCTTAGATGAATCTTTGAACAAAAACCTAGTCAGAATCAAAAAGATTTTGCAGGAAAATAAAAGGTCATGGCATTTAAAGCTCAAATTTTCTCTATGGGCTGACATAATTTGTACTAAAAGATAGATAGGAGTTTCTTCTTATGAGTTAGTTTATGGAACTGAAGCTATTTTTCCTAGTTCTCTTGGAGTTCCTGTCATCAAACTATTGCAGGGACTAGAAGAAGAACCGAATGTTATCCAAAGTAGGATCAACCAACTAATTTCTCTGCAGGAAAAAAGAGAAGAAGTATACAGAAATCATAAGTAATCTCATAACATAATTAAAAATACTTTTTACAAAAAGACCAAAGAAGAAAATTTCAATCCTCAAGACGTGGATTTGAAGTGGGAAGATAAGATTGAAGATAAAGGGAAACACGGCAAGTTCGAGAATTTCTGGAAGGGGCCATATAAAATTTCAACTTACCATGGGAATAATACATTTATATTACAAGATATGGATGGTCGACTATATACAGGAGGACATATTAATGGCAGGTTCCTCAAACATTATATCCCTTGATCCAGTTGAAAGAAATACCATTGTATATATTCCATTTTTCTTCTTTTCTCATTTGCAGGTGTGGATGATATATTTGACAAGTTTGAGCCCGAAGTGAAGGCCATAAAAACTTGGAGATTATGTCGTCATTTTCAATTTTCAATAACGCAACTAGTCTACTAGTTCTTTGCTGCATCATAGGGGTGTAGTATCCCCATTGGAGCCATTGTTATCTATGATAACACCTTCTTCTTTTTTCCTTCTTTTTTTTTAAACTCTAGCTGCAGTGATCCATTTTTTAACTCTAGTTGTAAATCTTTTGTTTTTCCAACTCTAGTCACGTTTCCCCCATTCCCCTTTGAAATTTCTTTAAAACCTTAATAAAACATGTCGTAAACCTTTTTAAAGGCTGGGACCCACAGTTTATATCGCAATCGGCCTTTTTCTCCTTATGAAAAATCATATTTGTCGTGCCCCTCATCCGCTTGCGATTCCGATATCGCAAATCACAAAGTATTTATTCTACCTCTGATATCGCCCTTTCTCCTCGCCGATTGCGATATCCCATCACCCTCCCCCCACTGATTGTGATATCGCAAGACTTCCACCGATATCGAATATCACAATTTTCCACCGATTTTTATTCCCGTTACCACTCTGCTCTTTGATTGTGATAAATACCCTTCATCTTTTAATGGCCCAGATTATCACTCTGCTAGATCAACAGTCGATAATGCTTTTTGGCCCCCCCTTGCCATCCTACCTTTACCAACCTGGGGGGTCCAAAAGGTGGTTTTTCCCACTGGGTCCCACTACTACATGTCCCTCTTACATGATTTCACACCCCCCCCAATATCTCTTACCATTCGCACTCCCGCCATAACACGTGCTCCCAATTACATCACACTCACTTCAACTCCACCTCCACTTCCCCATTTCCACGTATCTCCTCCCCCTGCTCTCATCCCAATAGTATGTCCATTTCCTCCAATCCCTAGCTGTCATGTGGCCCTCATGCTTTCCTTCATAAACGCACATCAATGGCCCAGATCAACGAATGCTTCCGCTCCGTGTGGAAAAAAAAAGTGTTTTTCTGTGTTTCTTCAGCAGCATGGTCATCAAAGAGGACAACGAAGGTTTCTTTTAGCAAATATCCAGCGGCATGGTCATTAAAGAGATAGCAAGAAAATAGGGTAGAGACACAGTGGAACAATAATGGCAGTTTCAAACACATTTCAAATAGCACGTCTATCAGTAGGATAAATAATATTTCTCATTTAAAAGCCCATAAATAGTGCAGTAGAATTCGAAAGGTCGGATGCTCTGAATTTCCACAAATACAGTGCCAATGCTTCAGCAGTTGTATTTTCCTGAAAAATTTGTAACTGTTATATAAGCTCTGTTCATACGAATTCCATTTGTACTTGAATTCTGTTGTAACATAAATCCTGATGAAGTCTCAAAGTTTTATTAATCAAATAGGAACAGGTCTCTAGAACAATGGATTGAATCTAGCCCACGTGGCAAGATATGTAAAGAGATCTTTCTTTATAATTATGTAGATTTCCGACTTTGAGAAGGGTTGATTTGGAATGTAAGAAACTAGCCTTCTGTAATATTTTGTTCTTGTAATAGACAATATGCATCACTCTATTTTTGTACCTAAGAGTCTTATTATGTTAGTTTTACATAGTATCTTGATTAGTTGGAAATATGTCATACAACTCCAATTTCATTCATTTATTGTGTATCACTGTGGGTGTTCATTTGTATCAGTTTTAAAGCCATAGATGCCTGAGCTTCCATTAAACATTATTGTTGATCATAATCTATTTTAACTTGACTCCATACCCAATGGTGGAAGTTAGCACATTTTTCTTCACCTACAAAAACACAAAAAGAAATCAGAGTTAGTCATATGAAATTTGAGTTTATCACAATTTATTTTATAAATATTTTGAGAGAGCCCGCTCAGATTGGAAGGACTAACTTCTAGTCTAAAGTTGGTTTGAAATAGTTACATTTGGTTGAAGGTTGATACAACCTAACCTATCCCAGCCGAGTGATAACAGGCCCAGTCATGGGATGAATTTTGTCTTCCTCTGTATTATTATTGCATCTCAATTTCAGCTTTTTAATGATTAATCATTTCTTATATTAAATCATTGTATGCCAGATTTACGGTTACAATTTACAAGAAATCATAGTGAATAACGTTGAACGAGATTTCCTTTACAATATTATCTTTTGTTATTGTTTTCCACAGTAATTGTGAATTTTTAGCTTCAAAGACTTAGCATTTTTCTAATAGATGCATTTCAATACTTTTATCACAGTTATCGTTCCCTAAGAAACAACTTGAATTGCTCTATCATTTCTGAATAGAAACTTAACAATTTATTTCTATTATCATTTTGATTATAGTTTAGAGTTAGAAAGTGAGTGTTCTTTTAGTAAGTATTTTGTTATTCCTTTCATTTTTGAGTCTTTTCTTCTTATTAGTTTCACCTAGATAAAGATAATATCAACACTACCCTTGCGCCAATTGTGCGGACAAACTTGCAATAAAAAGATGAAATCCCAAGTTGAAAATTTAATGTGTATAGGTTTAAGCTGATTCTTTAGGAACAACGTAGTGGCAAACATTTTGGTGTCGTTGCCAGGGAGGTTGTCAAAGAAGTGTTTAGATGTATCCATGTGGGATTGGGTATTAAATATGGAAGGGAAGAACCTATGCACGCATTGTTGATTTTTGGTAAAATCATATGTTCTCTAGCCTTGAAATTTGGAGGAGAGGCTTAGGCACATGAGATCTCCAAGACCCAGAAATAATTTTGAGAAATTCCATCCGGATGAGGAGTTATTAAAATAATCAATATTTTTAATGGGTTCCTAAGGCTAAAGTTAGGAAAATAAAAATATTAATGGGTATTAATAAAGATCATGATAAGAAGCTTCTAAGAGACGAGGATCAAGTCTATTTTAATATTAACTGTTGATTAGGGACTGTGACACAGGTAAGTTCCCTCTGTGGACAGAGGCAACCCCTCTAGCACTAGAGTGGGTCTAGTCACTACACAGACAATATCAAAGCAAACTTCCTTAGAAAGTTGGTGTTATGAAAACCTACCTTCAATCTGACGTTTGATGAAGTCCTCGTCATGTTGCTCCAGCTCTTTTTTCTTCTAGTCGTTCATACCTTAAAATAACATGTAGAGAAACACCACAAACGCAAATAGAAAACAACCAAACAATCTACTTGAAGAGTCAAGGAACCTCAAGCTATCGACATATAATTTAACGCACGATATACGAAACAAGTTGTTGATTTGTATTACTATAAATCAAAGTAAACTTACAACCGGGCCTTGATGCCATAAGCCTCCTTGAAGGTTCTTGTCGATATGTCTCCGTAAGCATTTACTTGTGAACCGTCTCCCAAGGGAACATATGACTCTCTATTCTATCCAAAAGGGTTGATACTAGAAAGCTTTCAAGCGAACTCTACTCAAGAATCTCTCAAATCACAACGCAAATGAGGCTACTTCCACACTCCAATAATGCTCTCTACCTATACTCCCCTCTTAGAAACTTGAAACTATCAAATTACATCTACCTATCATTCCATTACATCCAAGCTAGTTGATGTTATTCATGGAGGAGATATTTATAAGAGGGAGAGATCCCATGAGAGAAGGAAAGAGGAGCTTATCTCTTTGGGAGGTTGTACAAAAGGTGGAACAACTATCCTAGAGGAGGAAGGCAAGCTCAACTGACCCAACAACCAGCCCTAGGACCGCCCATGAAGCAATTTCATCTAGAAGTTTCGACGAGTTGTTGAAAAACTTTCCAAATCTGGCTCGTCGTGGTGCCACATAGGGACAGAGAGAAGACTTCGCTAGGGCTAGTGTTAACTTGTCAATATTCATGAGGAGGATAACTTCTGACTCGCGCCAACCCAAAAACTTAAGTAAAAAGGGTCTTCTTCAGGGATAACGAAATGAGACACTCTTCCTGAGATTGCAAGGAAGGTAGTGAGACATAGTTGGCAACATGACACAGCACAAATGTCAGTAACATGGACTGGCAGTATCCAAGATTAGGGAATGCAGAGTCGGTGACAAATTACTGTGTAACAGATGCCCCCTAAAGCATGAAGGCCGATAGAGTGGGAGGGGTTAAATGCTTTATGAATCCATAACCGAAACAGAACATCCTCGCAAAGAACTTGCAAACGCAAGTACAACTGATATCTCTGATACATGAGTACATAGTGAAAGGAAATATATCTGCATAAGGCATGGGCACAACCATCCAGAAGATAAACATAAATGGTCTGTGGTATGGACGTAGCCATCCAACCAAAAATACCACAAAAATGACTCATGTATGGTCGCAGCCATCCAATCAAAAGAGTCATGTATAAATAAATCCACGCAACTTGGACTTGTGTAATATGAGCCTAGGGTCTTGAATCCCAACCTAACCACTGTACAATTTCTAATATGCAAATAGATGTGTTGAAGTCGAGCACACCAAAAAATCACTTGATTACCAGCCAATGATGTGAACCGTTAACAAACACAAGAGAGACCACCAGTAATGTCAATGGTTCTCAAGGTACCGCTAGTACAATCCATAAAGTGTGAAGAATGATCTGGAGTCGAACACTTGTGAAATGACCTGATCAAAGACCAATGGTGCAAGCCTATTGTTGAGTGCAAAGAACTTGCCATTGAGGCATGCAAGCTCTAAGGTACCAAAAAGGAGTCCCTAGGTCAACTTCCCAGATAATGAGCTGAAGTTGACATGAAGCGATTGGTTGAAGGAGGGCCATAATGTTTCTCACATCATCGATGTGAAATGAAGGAACAAGATGATGGTGAATCAGATAGAGAATCTGAGGGAGGTCTGTAAGGCTACAAACTACAAAAGGATTAAGCCCTTGGACATATCAGCGACACGACTCTGGAATTTGGCAGCATTTTGGTACCAAGGGATCAAAGGTCATGACGATGCAGTAAGGATCCGATGGAATGTGGAAAAATGAATAACCCAAAACCTGGAAGGCCAATTATAAAATGAGGATATCCCAACCTGACATGAAGCAAAAATAGTGTCGATGTCCAAGAGCGACAAGCTACTATAATAACTAATACGATCAACAGAATGTTTCCAAATTTTTCCCCACCATTTCTGGCGAGTACCCCAATTATTTTTTAAAAACAAGCTTGAAGGGGATAACATATGCTTGTAATGTAAGTTCATCCTTCGGATGAATCTGATTTAGTGAATTTTAATGAGCCCTAGGAAGGATAAGCTTGATCTTGTCATAGTGACAAGTCCAATGTCATCAGGGTTTAACGAGTTGACGTAGGTGAAACTCGGAGTCTTTTTCATGTTTAGAGAGTTTGAAAAAGACATGGAAAAGAAAACTCCAATGGTCCATTTTCGTAAATTTGTCCCTCAAACCCAAAAAGGTAGAAAATAATATCCAAGGGAACCTATTGACCATGAAAGATCAACGTATACCTTTATCGTAAATAATCAGTCCCAGCTCGAAAAAGGGATAAATGTATACTGGTTAGATGACGCTTCGCAGCCTTTAATGAGTTCAAAGCGACAAGAGGTCAGTAATCTTTTCATGTTTAGAGAGTCAAAAAAGAGCTTAAAGACGACTCCAAGAGGGACTTTTTCGTGTTTTTATTGAGTCCAAAAAAGTATAAAAAACAACTCAAGAGTAGTCACCAAGGTTCGTGAAACCTGTTGTTGCATAAAAACAAGCATAAGATCCATCTTTGATTTAAAAATATGCGAGTAAGAAAAAACCCTAATTTACAAACCCTAATTTGACCAAAAAGGATTATAAAAGAGTCATTTGGTAAAAAACAAATCACTTTTCACCATTTTACCTCAGAGCTAAAATTTTACCATTGTGCATTCGAAATTTCAATGGTCGATAGGAGAAAGATCAGCAGCATGTCAGCAAATTCGTCTAGTCTAGGTAAGCTCTAATTGTTTTCCTGCATGTTTTCATAAATAATTTGTTGTTTTTGATGGTTTGAGCCACCCTTAAGGAGTATTTTAGGGCTAACATATGCGTGGCGGTTGTCGTGAGTCGCCATCTCGGGACTGTGACGACCCGAAATCTTCCACGGGGAGAAAATGAGGTCTTCGCGACTGTACACGAAAAAGTCGCGAAGATCCTGATTTTTCTCAATGGGTGATTTCGGGTCAGCGCACCTATTTGCAAAACAGGCGTGCCGAGCGCCGATTCTTTACAATTCTCAAAATTAAAGCCATTTCTTTGGATTTGAAATGCAAACAAAGTATTTATAATCCTTGTTGTGTATGTGTAGGAAGAAAAAATGGTGATTGAGTGGAAAGAACGAGAGCATACCAGCGATGATGAACTGGCCATGGGAGACCAAGATTGTCTGGACGTGCTCCAGAACTGTGGTCTGCTAAAATTATTTATGGTGCCTAGTCTGAGGGCACAAGCAGATTTACTCCAATATCTGATTGGAGCATGGAATCAAAATGAGGTTAAGTTCATTATTTGAGGGCAAGAGCTGGAGATTGAGGCAGTAGATATCTATTTCTTGACAGGTTTGTCTCAGAGGGGGGAAATGCCCCGCATGACCGAGACTCGAATCACTGGAGAAACTATGGACATGATGATGGGAAGGATGTGTCTAGGGGCAGAGAAGTCAGACAAGGGCAAGAAGCTCAAGATTGCTACAGTCAAATACTTGTCTCTCTGTGTCCTTCTCTCAACCATTACTAGAGCGGCTGGCTCCTAGGCCCCTCACGAGGCCAAAAAAGCCCAATTGCAGCTAGCTGTCGACTACATGTATCCCATTGTCTTCAATTGGACCGAGGCCATGGCTGATAACATGAAATGGAAATTAACAAAGTGCCACTGAGGGGATGTAAAACAGTTCGGGTATGGGTCCATCCTAGTATCATTTATCCTTGAGCACCTTCCTATCTTTTAGAGACAGGGAGAAGTTGTAGCATGGTTGACTCCATGAGAGCCGAGGATGACTCGATGGACACTTTTGATGCCCAAAGGAGGCGGGGGTCAACATATGTCCTGGAGACCCGAATTTTTCTAGTGGTTGGACCGCCAACTTATCATTGTCGAGGATTGGGCATACGATGGGCTAGATTTCAGAGGCGATCTGGAGTTAGTACTTCCCCATGGGGAACACTGGGACCACAGAGGTAACAAATTTTGATTTTAATGATTTTGTAATTTTTTATCATTTTTTTATATATGTTCTAATCACTATGTTTCAATCTGGCAGATGTTGGGCTGAAAAGGCCTGCAGGCTTGTCCCCGATTGCTCGGAGAGGCGAGCGGGAGTTTGAGATTCCTCCTCCTGGTGGAGACATAGAGGATGAGATTGCTCGAGACCTGGAGGGATTGATAGAGGGAATCCCTAACTATGCGAGATTCGAGGATGTCCCTCGATAGTACCAACGACACATAGCAAGGGTGTCGGGCAGGATTCACCGACTTCTCAGACGTGTGGTCCGAGTAGTCGTGTGCTACAGAGAGCACCACGCAAATTAGACTCCTAGGTTTAATTTCTGCCATTTTTGAAAGACATGATGTCTTGTGATGTAACCAAACACATATTTTTTGAGCACTGTGATGTGCAACACAGATATATATATATATATATATATATATACATACCTGTGTTTTTTTTGTTTTGTTATAAGACTTATTATGTATTTAATGGTTTACTTTCATAAATGCCACAAATTTCTATCTAATACATGATTTGCCAATGCATTAATTAATGTATTTAGTCTTCTAGGAATGTGTCAATATGTAATATAATCAAAATTCCTTTCCAGTAAATGAACACGTAAATACAACCTTAAAATTTGAGGATTTCTGACTTAATAACGCCTGTTGAGTTGAATAACAACAAGCTAGGATTCTAGATTCATAATCAATGCACGACTATTGAGGACAACAGCCGCAGCCAGTAATTCGATGATGGCGCTATATTCAGCGACATTGTTTGTGATACACCCTAGACAAACACCTTGAAGATCAACCAACTCACCATGAGGATCGTAGATAACCCATGCCACGAAGGAAAGATTCTGAGTACTACGACAGGCACCATCAATGAAACCAAAATACTGTGCGATAGACATCTGCATAAGAAGCAAAAAGGACACAATAAGCGGCAAATGCTTACACACCAAGCCAAACATGTACAAAATGAAAAACACACTTATGTACACAGCAATGCATGAAATACTCATGCATAGTATTTCTTAAGATAAAGCCCATTTCGGGGCTTATCTAAAGCGTTTCCTTCGTAATCAATTAGCTCATAAGCCCCTTTTTACAACACACATTTGACGATATAGGGCCGATGCGATATGGGTTCGAATTTTCCTGCCCCCAGCTTGTCATTAGCTTGATCATACAATAGGACTAAATCTCCCTCTGTGAAGGAACGTGGGTTGACTGTCTGATCAAAGTGAGTTTTGACTCTCTTCTTTTATGCTTCAATGACTAAAGAAGCAAGTTGACAAGTCTCATCAATCCATTCTAGATAAAGAAGGCGTTCTTCCACCGGAGTAGTTTTCGGAAGCAATTCGACAGCTGATTTGAGAGAAGGGATTTCACATTCAATCGGGAGGGTAGCTTCCAGACCATAAACAAGTTGAAATGGTGTGAATCTAGTTGCATCCTTAACTAAGGTATGGTAGGCCCATAGGGCAGAAAACAACATCAAATGCCAGTTGGACTTGTGCATTCCAATGGTACGCTGAAGCATGGTAACCAATACTTTGTTTACTTCTTCGACTTGGCAATTGGCCTAAGGGTAATAAGGCGTTGAACTATCGTGACACAAGCCTAACTGGGTTGTCAACTCAGTCATCATATAACCATGGAAATGGGAACCATGATCAATGACTATAGCCTGAGGGACTCCGAACCGGGTAATCACATGATTGAATAGGAATTGTGCAACTGTCTTACCATCATTAGACAATGTAGGCATTTCTTCAGCCCATTTCATAAAATAATCAATGACAACGATGATATACCCATGCCCCCTGGCTGAGTGAGGGTTACAGGTCATAAAATCAAAGCCCCATCTAGCAAAAGGGCCTACGGTAATGACAAGATGCAAACAGGAAGGTGGCGCACGCATCTTCCACTGGTAAATTTGACATGCGTGACAGGAACAGACAACTAGAATGTAATCCTTGAAAATGGAGGGCCAAAAGTAACCAGCATGAAGAATTTTTTGGGTAGTAGCATAACCAGACATATGACCACCACAGGCACCAGAGTGGCAGTCATTCAAGATTCTTTCAGGTTCCTCGAAAGTCAGACAAAAATGGAGAACTGAATCAATGCCGAGATGGTATAAAGTGTCTCCAACAATACGATAAGGCTGATAATGGTGGTGAATGCATTGCCGAGCATCCTTAGAAAAATCAGGACAGAATGAAGACGTCTGGAGGTAAACAATGTCATCGTACCAGAGATCGAGGGTACTGATCAAGAAAAGTGTGTCATCCAAAATGCAATCCTCTATCCTAGAGGGAGCGGAAGCAGATGGTAACGAGCAAATAAACTCAGTGAAGAGCAGTGACTTCTTAGACTTGGTAGTGGTAAACTCCAAATCAAACTCTTGGAGGATAACAATCCATTTCAAGTACTTGCCCCCCAGCAATTGACGTGACAAAATGTATGTCATCAGGTTGCAATCTGAAATCACGTCGTCATGTGCAACAAAATATAATGACGAAAGCGTTAGACAGCTTGAACAGCTACCAAGGTGAGATTATTGACATAAGCATAACGAGTCTCGGTGTCAAGAAGGTTGTGTCGAAGATAATAGATAACGTGCTCAGAACCATCGTCGTCATCTTGAACCAAAGCCATATCAACAGTACTATTAGCGGCAGCTAGATAAAGCGAATAGTCATGATGATAGTCGGGTGGATGCAACAAAGGAGTAGAAACAAGAAGTGCCTTGAGTTGCTCGAGTGACCTTTGGGCGATGTCATCCCAAATAAATGGAGTGTCATGCTTAAGGAGATGCATGTAACCTTTAGCAATCTCAGCATAGTTAGGGATAAAACGACGTAGGAAATTGGCCTTCCCCTGCAAACTCTGCAACTGATGCAAAGAAGCAGGAGGCAACAGATTAAAAATAGCTTAGACCTTGAGGGGATCGAGATAAATGCCCTCTTTAGGAACGACAAACCCAAGAATTTTGTCAGATTCGATGCACAAGACACACTTATGAGAATTAAGATGAATATGGTAATGTCGACAGCAAAGAAAAATCTGGCAGAGGTGGTTCGTATGGTCAATGCATTTAGCTAAATGAGTCGGAATATCATCTAGATACAGTTGAACAATGTGTCAGATGTCATGAAAAGCATAGGACATTGCTCAATGAAAAGTGGCACTAGCATGTTTCAGGCCGAAAGGGAGCTTTTGGTAAGCAAAAGTACCCCACAGACAGCTGAAGGAAATTTTGTGTTGATCGATGGTGAAATATTGATCTAGTTGTAACTAGAGAAGCCATCCATAAAAGGGAATATCTCACTCCCAACACAATCGTCGATAAGCTGGTCAATAAAGAGAGTAGGATAGTTATCTTTCGGACATGCGCGATTGATGTCACAATAATCAACACAAACCCTAATAGTGCCCTGCTTTTTGGTCACAGGGACAATGTTAGATACCCAGTCTGTCAATGGGATAGGATAAATAAACCCTACCTTGAGAAGTTTTCAACTTCTCCTTTGATGTATGTGGCTTCTCTCGGGTGCACGAGGTGTAAACGTTGTCGAATTGGCTTTGCACCAGGGTACATAGGTATCTCGTGTAACAATACTTGGATCAATACTAGGAATTTCTTCATATGACCAGGTGAACACATCACAAAACTCGCGGAAAAGGTCGGTGTAAAGTTGGATCTCCTCAGGAGAACAAGTAACTCCAATTTGAATATTTTCAACAATCCTTGGTTTAATAGAGATGTTGATGGGCATGGTTTACATAATATTCCCCATATTTCCCTCAGAAAAAACCTCATGAGTTAGGATAGGCGTCTGAAGTGGCTGAGAAGGAATACAGGAAGAAAACTTACCTAGACAGGCAGTCATGGCCCCATGGCTTGGGAGAAATGATGAGCAATGGTGATGATCAAGCCAAGGAGGATCCTCAAAAGACATAGTCCCAAGAATCGCCTCATCGGAAGGAAATTTCTCTGGTAACGGATCTAGAGAAATAATGTCTCCAAGCCAAGGGAATTGCACATACTTGTCGAGAGAACTGCTCAAAGGAGCAGAATTGGAAGATGAAACTGACTCTGAAATGATTTCAACATAGTTGAGCTCTGCATGGCTCAGCGGCATAACCTCACCCACAAATCCACCTGATCGATGGGGGGAGTCACCCAAGGATCTGGATTGATATAAATCATATTAACAGAGGAAACATTAGGAGGTGGGAGTGAAAAAACACCCATAAGGGTAGGATCTTTAAAGAGTCTAGCACCCACACTCTCATAGGGAATACTAGTATGCTCCACAAATGGAACATTTCCATCTTAGGAAGAGGAATTGAACAAAGACAAATGATCGACTGTGATGATTTTCCCTTGATGAGGAAAATGGAGTACACGAAATAATTACAAAGCCACGGCACACATAGTGTACGTCCAGCTTCGCCCCAACAAAAGGTTGTAAATCAAATTAGCGTCAACAACTTCGACTTCAATGTCGACTGTCTTCCCTTCCGAGGTGATAGGCAAGCGCAGGAGAATACCAAATGGATGAAAATCTCTTCCATCAAAGGCTCTAAGGTGTTAGGATATTGGCTCAAAGATGAGGAACCGATGGCCTTCCAACAAGCAACAGACATGATGCAAGTGGAGGCGCCCTCATCAATAACAGTACGATAAATATTTTTCGAGTTAATGATGACTTGAATGAGAAAAGTGATTTGATGAGGCAATCGCGGCACATGGTTTTCAATATCGAAGGTAATTAACTCTGTATTGGCTGGATCAATGCCACCAATGGCAGATAGCAGAGACTTCTGTTGGGGGGGAAAACTCTGGAGAACTTCCAAGGTGGACATAGCTGAAGGAGGTTTGGCTAAGTCTTCAAAAATACTATAGTGTTGTGTGACACGAGCATTAAGGTTATAGGAAGATTTCCGGAGAACTCCCTTAGTAAGAGGTCTAATGACAGAATCGGTGTTGGGTCGTTCAATATGAAGAGGGCCAGAACTGGACGAAGGAATGTTAGAAGGTACTTCAGGTTCCTTTCCGGCAGACGAAGGATATTCTTTCATTCGAGTACTCACATGAATAGGGATAGTCCCAGCCATAAAAACTTGGGAACCAAAAGTGGAAGAGGATTGAAGTTGATCGACCACCATTTGAGTTTGCTGGGAGGGAAAATGCTCTTTAATTATAGTAGGAGTTCTTGAAGTCTCTTTAAGGAAACGGCTAACTTCAAACCGTCTAGGACAATCTTTAGTGTAGTGATCCTCATCACAGATAAGACAAGGATACTTAGGTTTTCATTTAGAACCATCATCGGTAGCAGTCTTAGGAGGATCTTGCTTTGGTGGATCAGCCTTATTTTTACCTTTCCCCTTCTTCTTACCTTTCGAATTTTTCTCTGCCGCAGTGGACTGAATGGCATTGACTTTGGAGGTTTTGCCAGTATTAGATGAGTACTGAGAAGCATTTTCACTAGGAGCAGTAGGTTTTTGCTTCACATGAGTCGTGGAAGACTTTCAAGAAGATTGAGCAATAGAACCAATAACACCATTGATGGAAGGCGTCGACGGAGCTTTAGAAGTTCCAGGTAGCGGAGCATCAGGCAAGACATCATAAAGCGTGCCAGATTGGGAATAAACCAAATCAAGATACTGAGCATGCGCGATAGCTTTCTCTTCAGTAAAACATGCCCCCATAGCAATATCTCGAGCTATGAGACCGACAAAAGGGGTAGTAAACCAGTCAGTCAGAAGCTAATCATGGATCCAGAACTTAATCAGACAGTTCTGCCATCTCCATTCATGAATATGATCAGAGATGTGAGTAGTTGTGTCCTGTTTCAGAGAAGTAAGGAGATGTGTTCCTATTTCATAATGAATCGGTACTAAAAATGGGTAAGAAATACCATCGCAAGTGAATTGAAGTCTTGGAAAGTTCCACGGGTGAGCTCAGTATACTATTTTGCAACAGAACCAGTAAGAATCATTTGAAAAAGATGGAGGTGGATAGAATCATCAAGCCATGAGTTAGATGAGCACCAAAGGTGATAAGTCATAACATGCGCTTGGGTATCCTCTCCAGATTTACCGTTGAATTTAGGACAATCATCGGGAATCTTGGTTGGAACTAGTGGCCAATATGGCTTATGAAGGATAGGGTCGTTTGTCAGCTTGGACACATCGGGCAGTTCCAAAGTCACAAGAAAAGGTAATTGAGGGTTAAAGGACATCATAGGCCTATGATAAGGGCCAACATTAAGGTTCCAACCAGAGCCTTGTTGGCCCCATGGATTTTTTCCATAAGGGTTATAGTTGGGCAGATTAATGGCATAACCTGTTTGTTGACCCAGATTCTGACCGCCAGCAAACCGTTGGTTACCAGCTTGATCAACAGGTCCAGCATATGGCTACCGAAAATCTCGATAAGGATTAACCTGCAGTTGCTGATAATTCTGATACGGAGCACCCTGAGGCTGCCCTTGGAGTTGTTGAGGTACTTGGAGACCATATTGCGGCTGAGGTCCAAACTGTGCTTGAGGCCCAAGCTTAATTTGATAAACAGGTTGGGCTTGAAATCCAACTTGAGTTTGGGGACCGGGTTGAGCTTAGAGTCCAAATTGCGTCTGGAAACTAGGTGGGGCTTGGGAGCCAGCTAGCATCTAAATGCTCGATTAACTGAGAGGTGGATTGATTTGACCGGACTGATGTCCTTATTGGAACTGGGGCTGACCCAACTAGCCAGAAGGTTGGCTTTGTTGGAACTGAGGTTGACCTATTTGTCCAGAAGGTTGAGCTTATTGGGTGATAGGTTGACCTTGCTGAAACTAAGGTTGTCCCACTTGACCAGAGGGTTGACCTTGCTGGGAAACAGGTTGGCCTTGCTGAAACTAAGGTTGTCCTAGCTACTGAGAAGGTTGACCTTGCTAGGAAATAGGTTGGCCTAGCTAGAATTGAGGCTGACCTGGCTGACCAGAAGGTTGCCCTAAATAAACAAAAGAGGAACCTATGGAGGCCAAAGGTTGGACCTGAAAGGGTTGTCCTTGTAGGCCTAAAGGTTTCCCTTGAAATGATTGCCCTTGTAAAGGTTTTCCTTGCGGGCCATGATAGATAGTATGATTCCAAACAACCGAAAGCGGAACGTAATTCTCAACGGTGACCCCAAGAGGAAGTGACCCAGTGTAATAGATATGAGCTCCACGGTGATCATAGTAATGCGTAGGGTTATGCACAATGGACAGCGGTTGAGAACCCAAAGGATTATGTGTCAGATTTTGGAGAGCAAATACGTATTGCTCATATGAAAATCCCGCTTGAATGGAATTCGAAGGGATTGGTACACTACCCATAGGTTGACTGACTCTGGAAACCGAAGGTGAAGGACTGCCACCAGCAGGTTCGGATGATATCCCAGTAACAGTAGTAATTACCGAAGATGCGGTAACCACACTAATAGAAGGAGCAATGGATGCCACACACATGGTGGGCATTGATGGAACGGACGTAACTGACATAACCTGCATCTGAGGTATGGAAGCCAGGGCTGACTGAGTAGACATAAAAGGTTCGGAAGATGGTATGGTAGTACGAGACCACATAGAGCTCTGATGTAGAGAAGTAGAACCAAGTATGTCAGCCAGAGCGTGATAGCGAAGTGGAAACGACACATTTGGAGCAATGTGGAAAGGAAAACCTTTCGGGGGAAATTGATGTTCCCTGCTCGATCCAAGGCTTTCTTGACTGCTAATAGGATTGGACTCATCCATGTCAGAAGTGGCCATCGGAATTGAAGAACCAGGAGGAGTAGATGGGAGATCCGCGTCTAAAAAGTCCCAAATGTTGGGAGGAGTTCAATCAAAAGGATCCTCACCTGGAGCTTGAGAATCAAGAGGTTGAACACTTGGGACAATTTGAAGAGTACCGGTAATAGTTGATACCTCAGAAGAGACAGGAGAAAGTGGCTCTTCGTCAATTGGCAGGGATGACGAATTCGGTGAGTCTGCCAGGATGGCCTAGCTCAAAAGTCCAGGAGAAAATATATAATAAATAGGAAGCAAAAAATCTATCAAGATGTGATCACAATGCGGCCAAGATTAATAGGTGAAATGTTATCGCAGACAAATAAATTTTATGACACTGGAATGAAACATTGCCTTTTCATTTTTAAAGAGTCAAGAAAAAGGGCTAAAGATGATAGTCACCTTTGAAGTTTAATGAACCTGAAAGGAAAAGTGCTTAGATGATCCTTTTACTTCTAAAGAGTCGAAAAGGAATGAAAGTGACTGCTTTGGAATTCTAGGCAAGAGGTTTACCAGACAAATCGTAAAACTGCATATACACCTTGGTAATAAAATGAAAGAGAAATGACCAAGGACTTTCCATACGCCAGTCAATCTTCCCGAATTCTATGTTCGGTGCGTTACAACTTGTAAGGTGGTACACTTGGCTTCCTATGGATAATAAGATGATAACCTAGTGGGGTCTCCCAATATATATGCTACAGTATGGGGAGCACAAGTCCGTACTAGCATCTATTACATCACAAAAGGAGGAATCACCCAACCTTAGTGAGAACAATAGGAACTAGGTTTAATGATGCCGAAACACGTCTCTAGCCTAGACCTATAGATATGTGATCGTTAGGTTCCAATGCGTTTTTAAGTTCATTCAATAGATTTTAACAGTTAATCTTGAATTAAGTCTCGATTTCAAGGCCCTATCGAATGTATCTTTGACACTCCTAGAATGCAACTAGATGAGCAAAAAGACCATTTTCGTTGGATGAATAACTAACTAAGGAAGAGCAAGAGGTTCAATGCATAACATCTAAATGTTAAACAAGAAAACCAATCAAAGAAAAAGGAACACTTCTACCATCTACTCAAACTTGCAAGCAATCCAAGAAAGAATGAGAAACACACTTTTTTCTTTTCAATGTCTTAATCGCAAGAATCTACTAATGCAAAAATTCATTTTTCAAACCTTAATACAATATGAATGAACTTTTTGATTTCCTTGAATAAATGATAAGCAAATACATGCACAAATGAATCAAAGACTCAAAACTAAAGAAATAATCCTTTTTCACAAAACTGGAAAACTATCTCATTGACTCGAAAGTAAAGCGATTTATTCCAAGAAAAATAAGGAGACTGAATGAACAAGACAAGGAAGTTCGGTGACCAAACACATACACCAATCAAGAGGATGACAAACAACAAAAAGAAGAAGCCTCAAACTATTGGAGAGATTCTACCAAGCAGAGTCTAAAGATCTCAATGAAGGAGTGACCCAAGCAAACCAAGCAGTGGAGAAACCCTAGGGAATTTAGGTCATACGGTTCAAGAGAGAAGATTTGGAAAGACTTGAAAACCGAAATCAAAAATCTTAAGAACCAATACTTTTGACAAAATAAAGAGAAGCAAAACAAACTCTGAGGACAAAACACACTGACTGATCAACCAAACAAACCTCAAAATTTGAAACTCACATGAATCGTCACAAGTAAAACACTAGCAACATGTGCCGACAGCAAATCGTCGCACTTCCCTAACTAAGCACTTTGCGACGTCATCATGAAAGTACATCAATTAGTTGCACCGAGCTGATTTCTGGCCTCGGCGTGACTATTAGACAATTTATCTGCATTGTACAATAAAAGGTGCAACCTAGCAATTAGCATAGACGTGACTACTTTGTGACTATTAGGAAATAAACAGTGATGACCCAGAATAAAAAACAAAAAATGAAAGTTTGACTAGAGCAAGGCCAGATCTATCACTCAGAAGGTTGTGAAGGCTATAGAAGTAGCCTAACAGCTTCCAGAATGAAGTATGCTAGCCAAACAGTAAGGAAGACAATAAACCAACAAAGCCAATCAACACAAAAGACAAAAGACAAGTCCCTAGTGGAGTCGCCAACTTGTGACACAGGTAAGTTCTCTCTGCAGACAGAGGCAACCCCTCTATCCCTAGAGTGGGTCTAGTCACTGCACAGACAATATCAAAGCAAACTTCCTTAGAAAGTTGGACTTATGAAAACCTACCTTCAATCCAATGTTTGATGAAGTCCTCGTCATGTTGCTCTAGCTCTTTGTTCTTCTAGTTGTTCATACCTAAAAACAACATGTAGAGAAACACCACAAACACAAATAGAAAACAACCAAACAATCTACTTGAAGAGTCAAGGAACCTCAAGCTATCGACATATAATTGAACACACGATATAGGAAACAAGTTGTTGATTTCTATTAATATAAATCAGAGTAAACTTACAACTGGGCCTTAACGTCGTAAGCCTCCTTGAAGGGTCCTATCGGTATGTCTCAGTAGGCATTTACTTGTGAACCGTCTCCCAAGGGAACATATGACTCTCTCTTTTGTCCAAAAGGGTTGATACTAGAAAGCTCTCAAGCCAACTCTACTCAAGCATCTCTCAAATCACAACACAAATGAGGCTACTTCCACACTCCAATAGCACTCTCTACCTCTACTCCCCTCATAGAAACTTGAAACTATCAAATTACATCTAGCTAACATTCCATTACATCCAAGCTAGCTGATTTTATTCATGGAGGAGATATCTATAAGAGGGAGAGATCCCATAAGAGAAGGAAGGAGGAGCTTATCTCTTAGGGAGGTTGCACAAAAGGTGGAACAACTATCTCAGAGGAGAAAGGTGAGCTCAATTGACCCAACGACCAGCCCTAGGACCACCCATAAAGCAATTTCATCTAGAAGTTTCGAGTAGTTGTTGAAAAACTTGCTAAATCTGGCTTCTCGTGGGTGCAACATAGGGACAGAGGGAAGAATTCACTAGGGATAGTGTTAACTTGTGAATCTTCGCGAGGAGGATAACTTTTGACTCATGCCAACCTAAAAACTTAAGTAAAAAGGGTCTTCTTCAGGGATAATGAAATGAGACAATCTTCTTGAGATTGAAAGGAAGGTAATGACACACGGTTGGCAACATGACACAGCACAGATGTTGGTAACATGGACTAGCAGTATCCAAGATTAGGGAATGCAGAGTCGGTGAAAAATTACTATTTAATAGGGACTTAATCTCAAGTAAATTTGATTCTCAAGGAAGAGGAGATAGATTTCAGAGGGAGTTGCAGGGTGGAGGAAGAGGAGGGCTTCATCAGCAGGTAGTGATCAAGGAGGAGGTGATGCAGGGGTAGTAGAAGACAGCGCAGAAAGAGAGACATAGTCCAGACAAGAGACACAAGGCCTATGCAGGCTGACACAGAGGGACATAGAGCCATTCAAAGCCACATTGGGTCAATCAGAGTGACGCAGGGGTAATGTAGAAATGGGAGCAGGGTCTCTAAGTTTATTTGTAAAATCATTCCTTGTAAAAGCAATTGTTGCTAAAGATTAATAAAGCCCTCACCTATTGCATTGGTTTTCTTGCATTGGGTTTTTTCGGGGACAATTGTCCAAAAATAACTGTGTTGATTTGATTGATTATTGTGCATGTATTTTTTCTCTCGGTAATTGTGTGATAACAACAGTAGAATTTATTTTAATATTTTTTGAAGGAATTTCGTAAATAACTTATTTAGAATAATAAGTAGGTGAAATAAATCAGTTGTTGCAGTGATAGAATTTCAGTTTAGAAATTTTCACATGGTATCAAAGCAAAGATCTGACAACTGGAAAGGAAAATTGACTATGGGTAAAGTGCACGATGTAGAGACATCCACTCAAGGGGATCCGCGTAGATTTTTAGAAGAATGCACAAGGGACTAATATTCGATGTTAGCTTCCAGATTGGAAGAAGAAGCAGCTTGCTTTGCAAGCTATGGCTCCTCAGAGGTTTGGTTATAAATAGTGGAACTTCCTAGATTATGATAGGAATCCTAGAATGTTTTTCAGATTATGAGGAAGAAAGAATGAATTTTTAGATCACCATGGGGAATAAGGCAAAGTGTACTCCAGTAGGAAGAGGTACCATCATTTTTCAAACAGAAGTAGGAGAGCGACTTCGGGCAACCAACGTGATGCATGCGTCAAGATTGGGGATGAACTTACTTTCCGTATCTAAACTTCAAAAAAGGGCTATGATATTTTCTTCATTAAGGAGAAATTATATGTCAAACACCCGAGTTAGAAAAAGAAGGCTCAGATTGGAATCAGAAGTAACAGGTTGTACAAGTTAAAGCTAGAATCACCAATGGCACTGATAGGCGGTAATGGAGACAAAGACTTGAATAAGCTATTGCATAGGAGGATGGGACACTTACACCATGGGGCTATAATAATTCTCAGTAAAAAGTAGCAGTAGTTCCATAACTAAGTATTGAACAGGATGATTATGCAGAGGGTGCGCTCTGGGCAAGTATGCCAAAGCTGCGTTTTCCAGAAGTAACAATAGGGCGAAGAGTGTGCTAGGATTGATAAACTCAGACATCTGTGGACCAATGTCCACAGAGATCTTAGTGGTGCTGGTACTTTGTAACCTTCATCGATGACCATTTCAGGAAGACTTGGATCTACTTTCTGAAAACCAAGGATGAGGTTTTCGATCGATTCAAAGGGTTCAAGGCTCTAGTGGAGAATCTAACAAGAAATAAGATAAAATTGTTGCGCTCATACAATGGTGGAGAGTATGTTGACAAGGACTTCACCGATTTTTGTGCTAAGGAAGGCATTAGAAGAGAGTGGACAGCTCCCTACAATCTGGAGCAGAATGGAGTAGCAGAAAGGAAAAACAAGACTATTGTGGAAGCAACTAGGGAAATGTTGTATAATCAGGGTATGAATAAATTCCTATGGGAAGAAGCATGCAACATGGTAGTTTATGTCCATAACAGGGCTCCTCATAGGGCATTGGGCAAAATCACTCTGGATAAGGTCTTCAGTGGGAAGACACTTGAATTCAGTCATTTCAGGATATCTGGGAGTTTAGCATATTGTTGTATACCCAAAGAGAAGAGAAAGAAATTAGATCAAATTATTGATAAAGGATATCTTGTGGGATATAGCATAATGTTAAGGCATATAGAGTCTATCCTCCAGGGAGTAGGAAGGTAGTAGTCTGGTGGGATGTAAAGTTCATGGAGGATAGAGATTTCAGAAAATCATGAGAAATGGCTTCCGAGTAGCAGTCAAAAGACAAGTCATTGGTCAGACCATTTCAACCAGTGGAAACTGGTACCAAAAATCCTCCTAAAGACAAGGCTTCAAAACAGAAGGAATCTAATAAAGAAGAGGAATTTATAGATGTACCTAGTACTAGTGGAAGAACGATTGGGAACTCCTATAGATTCTACAGGATGCAGAAGACTTCATTGGTGCACCCAAGAATAGTAAAAGGGAGTGAAGACAGCTAGACAGATACCAAACCTTAGTAGCTCAGGTTGGGGAACCTTCTAGTTTTCAAGAGGTCATTCAGCATCAAGTATGGGTAGATGCTATGGTGGAGGAATACAACTCTATAATGGTCAATGATGTCTCGAAAGTGGTACCTATGCCTTAGTACGGATCAGTGGTAGGTTCGAGATGGATCTACAAGGTCAAATATGCAGTAGACGACAGTGTGGAGAAATGCAAATCCAAGTATGTGGCCAAGGGGTATGCTCAGAAGGAAGGGATAGACTACAAAGAAACCTTTGCCCCAATAGTGAGGAATAATTCTATTAGGACCATGAAATATCTTGCAGCGCAGATGGGGTGGGAGATCCATCAGATGGATGTCAAGGCGGCATTCTTGAATGGGGTAATTGAAGAGGAATTATACATCGAACAACCAGAAGGTTTTGAGACAGATGAGAAGAAATCTCATGTATGCAGATTGAAGAAAGCCTTGTATAGGCTGAAACAGGCACCTAGGGCATGGTATGTTTGAATTAATGGCTACTTGTAGAAGATGGGGTTTGTCAAGAGTGACGCAGACCCTAATCTCTACTATCTAATTTCTACTCCTCCATTCCCCAAAAGACTCACAGTGACTAAACCACCAGTCTATTATGATTTTGAGCTTGTAGGGAAATCAAAAATTTTATGCATAAAAATCCCACTCCTCTAGGCTATACGAGATGTTCCTATTTATGCTAAAATAAATAATTCTGTGTCAAAAATATTGGGAGGAAACCTAAATATCCTCCTACAATCCATGTCTTAGGGACACTCTCTGGCCTTATCTTAGGGAAACAGATACCTGTAAAATATGATGACCCTGGGAATCCAATAGTCATTGTTTAAATTCAGGATCGTGATTTTCCAAATACCCTGGTGGACTTAGGAGTTGATATAAACATATTTACTATAGAAACTTGTGGTATCCTTGGGATCGCAGCCTTGAAAATGACTTCCACTATGTTGGAACTAGCTGACAGATCAGTAGTCAAACCAGAGGGCACTTTGGAAGATATTATTATTTCTGTAGATTACTGGGAGTGCCCAATTGACTTTCTGGTTATCAATCCTAGAAATAGACTGGATGGGAATCCTCTGATATTAGCAAGACCATGGCTAGAAACTACAGATGCATATATAGGATGCCAAACAGGGAATATGATAATTACAAAAGGAACTGTTGTCAAAAATCAAGTCTTATACCCGCCTACTAAACCCAACCTACCTATCGAAAATTACCAGATATTTCCACCCAAATATCAAGAGGAAAACTTGCATTCTTCTCTTACCATGGATGAGGCTCTTACATTTAAAATCCAAACCGAGGATGATATATTTAATGGCTTTGTTAACAAACCTTATACTATTGGGAATCCAACATGTTCAAATGCTAAAATCCATGCTTGATAATGAGGCCCAGGAAGATCCACTATAGGGAATAATGACCATATACCTATGATTGTTTTCCATAATAGCATTCCCCTCAAAATTGAACCTGGTAAAACTTCAAATAATATTGCCAATCTGGATGATCAACAATGTAAAAAGTTGATTCAGATTCTCCGAAAGTATAAGTAGGCTTTTACTTGGTGAATATTATAACATTAAGGGCATCGATCCACAACTATGTACCCATCATGTTTATATAGAAAAGGATGCTCATGCTATTCGACAGCCTCAAAGAAGATTAAATCCACACCTTAGGGATGTAGTAAAACAAGAGTTGCAAAAGCTCCTGGATGTTAATTTTATATATCCTATTTCAGACAGCCAGTGGGTTTCACCATTAGTTTTTGTCCCTAAGAAAAATGGTAAATGGTTATTTGTGTGGACTATAAAGAATTGAACAAGGCTACACAGAAAGACCATTTCCCCCTTCCATTTGTAGATCAGGTCCTTGACACTCTTGCTGGGAAGAATTTTTTCTCCTTTCTGGACAGTTTTAGTGGTTATAATCAAATTCAAATTGCTCCCAAAGACCAGGATAAGACCACATTTACCTACCCTTAGGGAACGTTTGCATATAGATTTTTACCATTTGGTCTGTGCAATGCACCAGTCACCTTCCACAGGGAAATTTTAAGTATGTTTATTTATTTAATTAGTGAAGGACTTGAGTTGTAAATGGATGATTTTACTCCATATTTTAATGAGTTTGACCAAGCCTTACAGAATTTAGAAAAAGTTCTTGAATGATGCATTGCTGCCAGATTATGCCTTAGCCATGAAAAATGTCATATGATGATGACCACAGGTGTAGTTCCGGGACATTACATTTCTGCTACACGTAGTCAAGTGGATCCAACAAAGATTGAGGTAATTCTTATGTTGCCTACTCCTCGTACATCAACTGAGGTACATATTTTCCTTGGCTATGCTGGTTATTATCGTAGATTTATAGATTTTTTTTCAAATATAGTAGCACCACTGTATGTTTTGATAGGAAATGTTGAATTCGAATGGACTAACAAATGTGATGTTGCTTTTGCATAACTTAAAAAGCTAGTATCAACATCCCATGTGTTAAAAGGGCCAAATTAGAATTTACCCTTCCATATTTCATCAAACGCATTGGACACAACGATAGGAGCTAGCCTTGGACAAGAAGAATATAAAAAGTCGTATGCGATTTATTTTATCAGCAATAATATTATATCGGAAAAGCTAAATTATACAGTGACGGAAAAAGAGTTTTAAGTTGTTGTGTATTCTATTAATAAATTTTGTCACTATATAACAGGATATCCAGTCTTCTTGCACTCTAATCATTCTGCCATTACATATCTAGCTGATAAACCTATTACCAATGGCTAAATAACTCTATGGTTGTTTTTATTGTAGGAGTTCGACATTACTATAAAGGATCACCCAGGAAAGGAAAATCTCGTTACAGATTTTTTATCTAGAGTACCTAAAACAATCGATCCTTTACCTGTGGAAGATCAATTTCTAGATGCAATACATACCTTTTGTAACAGTGGTACATCATGTAGATAAAAATATTTTTCCATCTGTAATATCCAATTTACCGAATCCTTGCCATCAAACTTCCTCATCTCAATTTTTCTTGATTTTAGGAGCTCGATCTTGAAATAACTGCAACTTTGTTTTTTTGGATCTTTAAGTTCTAAAATTTGGGTTTGTAGTAGCCCTCTAAGTCCTCTTTCTAACTCTACAAGTCTTATTGCAATTGGATTCTTGAAGAAAGATTTATTCCCAATCTCCCGCGATGACCTAATTATAGACCCTTTTAGAAGAGCTAACTTGTATGAAGTGCCACGTGTCACTGTTTTGATCTTCGGATCTGAACAATATACACAGGAAACTATATTTCGTCCTCTTTCTGTAACTTCTTATGAAATTTCAATCTGATGTTCATAAAGACAGTTATGACTATTTTCCCCGGGTCACCTGTTTGGGATGTAATTTGGAAGCCTGTAGAAACCCTAAATTTCTTGGATTGTATCTCCGAAAATATAGAGAAACAAGAGCTGAAATTTGGACCCGAGGTTTAGACAAATTTATTCTCAAATTAGTTTTTTTTACGTTCTGAAACTTCGTAGTGAAAAATTTATAGCAAAAATTCCACGATGACTTGTTTTAGATGAAATTCTGGAGCTTGCAAAAACCCTAACTTCCTCAGATCATATATTGTTAAATATAGTGAGACAAGATCTTAAATTTGGACTCGAGGTTCAACGTGAATTCGTCTCAAATGGATTTTTTTTAAGCTTCTGAAACTTCGCATAAAAAATGTTATTGCAAAAATGCCATGATGACCTATTTGGAGCAGCGAAACCCTAGAATCCAAAGCTCTGATACCAAATGTTATGAAACCAGCTCACAAAAAGATAGAAAAGATAGATCAACATCTTAGAAATAATCTTCTTTGAGGGGGCAACCTCCTTTACATTACCCAAATGAACAATTCTTAGATGATACAAATGACATGGCCTCCTTTTTATATATAGGAGTCTAAGGGGTCATAATATAATCAGAGCCGACATAACAATAATAATGTAAGGGCACAATAATAACAATAGTGGGCTTCTATGGGGCACAATAATAACAATATGGGGACTACATGGTCACAACAATATAATAAGGGGGTTGTAATACTAATAATAAGGGGTTACACTAGTAGTATAGGGACCTAACACCCCGCAGCTACATCTAGCTAAAAAAAAAATCAAAACTCCTTTCATTTTGTACATAATGTATATATTTTCATGAGATTTATGTTTTGTAAAAAAAATATAAAAAATAATAAGAATAATAATAAGAATAAGAATGAAATAAGGGGAAAGGGTTGTCTTATTTTTGTCATAGTTGTTGTTACTTTGGTCACTGTTGTTCCCTTAGTTGCAGTAGTTGTTCCCTTTCATTATAGCTTGTTGTTCCCTTTTATCACATTTGTTGTTCCTTTGGTCACAGTTGTTGTTCCTTCATTGATGTTCCCTTAGTTGCAGTCGTTGTTCCCTTTCATTCTAGCTTGTTGTTCCATTTTATCACAGTTGTTATTCCTTTGGTCACAGTTGTTGTTCCTTCATTGATGTTCCCTTAGTTGCAGCCATTGTTCCCTTTCATTACATCTTGTTGTTCCCTTTTATCACAGTTGTTGTTCCTTTGGTCTCAGTTGTTGCTCCTTCAGTATTGTTCCTTTAGTTGTAGTCGTTGTTCCCTTTCATCACAGCTTGTTGTTCCCTTTTGTCACAGTTTTTGTTCCTTTGGTCACAGCTGTTGTTCCTTCACTATTATTCCCTTAGTTTTAGTCGTTGTTCCCTTTCATCACAGCTTCTTGTTCCCTTTTGTCACAGTTGTTGTTCCTTTGGTTGCGGTTGTTGTTCTTTCACTATTGTTCCCTTAGTTGCAGTCAATGTTCCCTTTCATCACAACTTGTTGTTCCCTTTTATCACAATTTTTTTTCCTTTGGTCACATTTGTTGTTCCCTTTGGACATGGTTGTTCCCTTAAGTCACAGTTGTTGTTCCCTAATGATTTTTATTTTCTTAGTTGTAACCATTTTTTTCCCGATTTTGAAGCACTTTTTTTTATATCATGGTGACAAAATTATGGTGTCCTAATGATTACCATAAGATAATATTTTACTTGACTTCTCAACTTCATCAAAACTTAACAATTCTGATATTTTCTTAATTCAGGCTTCTGTGATCCATATTACATTAAGAAGATTCTTTTCGGTAGAAATCACATAGGAGAAAATTTTGCCGACGTGTTTCAAACTAGCTAGTGTGGTTCACCATCAGAACTAGATGAAGATGCAGATCATGGTGTATAGACCAAAAGATCATATAACGGTTCTTTTATGAAAAATAATATTTTAATAATGATAATATTCCTATAACGGTTAATATAACGGCTAGTTTAAGAATAATAACATTATAAATTATAATAATATTATAATAATTATTATTAAGATCAAATAATATTCCTATAACAGCTAGTTTAAGAATAATAATATTGTAATTTATAATAATAATTAAAAAAAATAATAATAATAATAATTAAGAAAGTTCGCAAAATGTAAACATTAATAAGAAACAAACAATCCAAGTCAACCAAATACAAGGAACAAAGTCAAAAAATAAAAATAAACAAATAAATAAAATAAAATAAATAGGAGTCAAGACCTCATTAATGAGTCAAGATCCTATAACAAAAATAATAATTAAAGGAGACTAAAATTAAAACAAAGCAATCAAAAGGGAGGGTAAAATTATTTTATTATTATTATTATTATTATTAATGGCTAGTTTATGAAAAATAATATTTTAATAATGATTATTAAGATCAAATAATATTCCTATAATGGCTAGTTTAAGAATAATAATATTATAATTTATAATAATTATTAAAAAATTATATATAAATATATATATATATATATATATATATATATATATATATAAAGAATGAAAAATGTAAACAATAATAAGAAACAAACAATCCAAGTCAACCAATGATAAGGAGCAGAGTCAAAATATATATATAAGTCAAGACCTGATTAATAAGTCAATATCTTATAATAGAAATAATAATTAAATGAGACGAAAATTAAAACAAAGAAATCAAAAGGGAGTGAAATTTTTTATTTTTTTAAAGGTGAGAAAACAGATCAAAAGAATATTAACATTAAATGCAAATACCTATATAGAAAAAAAAAAATTCATAAATAGAAACGTCAAACCTTAAAAAAAAAAAAATCCACAAACAGAAACAGACTAGGAGGACAGGACAGGGACCCAGCTTCTGCTAATATTCCAACCATCATCTCTATTTAAATTATTGGTTCTTTTTTCGATTTTCAAGGCCTCCCTAAATTTACGATGATGGAAATAACTAACCTTGGCAATGACATGGCCTTCCTCAATATAGATGTGATGCCTAGATTTTTCTACATGTTCTGCCAAAGCAGAGGAGCGGGTCTTGCCATTCTTGATGTCAGCTTCATGCTCACAAATCCTTTGATTAATCGAGTGACCAATCTCACCAATCAAAGTATTTGTGAGCATGCAACTGACATCAAGCATGGAAGGACCCACTCCTCTGCTTTGGCAGAACATGCAGAAAAATCTAGGCATCACATATGCATTGAGGAAGCCCATGTCATTGCCAAGGTTAGTCATTTCCATCATCGTAAATTCAGGGAGGCCTTGGAAATCAAAAAAATACCCAATAATTTAAATAGAGACGATGGTTGGAATATTAACAGAAGTTGGGTCCCTGTCTTGTCCTCCTAGTTTGTTTCTGTTTGTGGATTATTTTGTTTTTTAAGGTTTGACGTTTCTATTTATGATTTTTTTTCTATATAGGCATTTGCATTTAATGTTAATATTCTTTTGATCCGTTTTCTCACCTTAAAAAAAAAAAAAAAAAAATCTCCCTTTTGGATGTTTTGTTTTAATTTTAGTCTCATTTAATTATTAATTTTGTTATAGGATCTTGACTCATTAATCAAGTCTTGACTCATATATAGAGAGAGAGAGACAAAGACTATGTTCCCTATCATTACTGACTTGGATTATTTGTTTCTTATTATTGTTTACATTTTTTTGTTATATATATATATATATATATATATATATAGTTTTTTTAATAATTATTATAAATTATAATATGATTATTCTTAAACTAGCCATTATAGGAATATTATTTTATCTTAATAATCATTACTAAAATATTATATTTTGTAAAGTAGTCATTAAAAAAAATAATAATAATAATTTTACCCTCCCATATGATTGCTTTATTTTAATTTTAGTCTCCTTTAATTATTATTTTTGTTATAGGATCTTGAATCATTAATTCTCCTATTTATTTATTTTATTAATTTATTTTTATTTTTTGACTATGTTCCCTATATTTGGTTGAATTGGATTGTTTGTTTCTTATTAATGTTTACGTTTTTCGATCTTTCTTAATTATTATTATTATTATTATTATTAAACTAGCCGTTATATTAGCTATTATGGGAATATTATTTGATCTTAGTAATCATTATTAAAATATTATTATAAATTGTAATATTATTATTCTTAAACTAAGAGTTATATTAACCGTTATAGGAATATTATCAATATTAAAATATTAATTTTCATAAACTAGTCATTATATTATCTTTTGGTCTCTACATCGCCCTCTATTTAAGCATGTGCCATGATCTGCATCTTCATCTAGTCCCGATGATGAACCACACTAGCTGGTTCGAAACACATCAGCAAAATTCTCTCCTATGTGATTTCTACCGAAAAGACTCTTCATAATTTTGATATTGCAAATACATAAATTGTTCATAATATATCTCTTCAATTATCACCAAAGGTTTTTTTCTTCCCTATAGTCCTATGATCTCCTTGACAAATAAAATTTTGGGAAGCAGATAGCAAACTAAAAGGATAATTATTACAATACTTTTTATGTCATCCCTAACCCTTGGAAAGTTAATGATCCACCCCATTAACTAATCTCTTATCATAACAAAATGGGAAAACTACTAATAAATCAAATTAAAGAAGAAAATTGTACCAAAAGGATAGGAGGTCTCATCACGAGATGGCCTACCATGATCAAGGACTTAATAAGGCGACATTACCATTCTGGTCACCAAGCTAGGGTAATGGACTTTGACACTTGGGCTAAAGGACAAGAGGTCTCATCATGAGCTGGCTTGTTCATCTCATTAAGATTTGGCAAATGGAATTGTTACTAGCTGATCACCATGCAAAAACAATGGCCTTTTGTCGTTAATAAGTAAATTATGTTATAGATCCTTTTTAGTAGAATGGGATACTGACATATCAAAGGGGTAAAAGGTAACCATGTCGAGGTTATGGACGCCTGCTGGTAGTAGATGTTGGCATTATGATTCTGGTTTGGCTCTACGGTACAGGTGTTGTACTTGATGGCAACTCACTCAAGTGGCAAAACTCTTTTCAGGCTCTTAAAATGATGGAAAATAAGAGGTTCGTAGGTGCATCGTTCAAAAGGTGCGGACCCGCAGGTTCGCCGTCCAGGGAGTGCGGACATACCCGCAGGTTCACCGTTCATAAGGTGCGGTCCCCCAGTTCACTCACTCCAATGTAGAGAAGCGCACTCACGTGGGGTATCCTATGATTGGCCCTTGGTATTTAGCCCGTCTTTTACGATCCTATGGTTTTGGCCCGTGGTATAGGATCTAATTTATTGAACCCCGGTTTGGATCCCTTGTATTAGTTTTTGATGGTTTTGTCCCATGGTGTGGATAAGGGTTTGACTATAAAAAGGGGAAGGAGATCACTTGGCTGGTCACTTGTGAAAAATTGAATATCTTAAGATCTGAAATTTTTGGTGTTTGGTTTTACAAAGCTAAGATCAAAATCAAGGAGAAATGTTAAGGTGAATCTATTGATAAGTCGTGAACTCTCGGGCGCATGATCATATCTGTGGATCTGACTGACTATGGCACATTGGAGGACTGTTAATTTGGCCCTAATCAGAGGTTCGCAGGCGATCCACGACGTAGGTGCAGGGGCACGCAGTGCAGGAGAAGACGCAGTGCAGGGGTACACAGCGCATCAGAAGGCGCAGTGTGAGGTACACAGCGCAGAAGAAAGAAAAGTGCGGAGATACGCTGAGGCACAGAAGGAACAGTGCGGAGGTACGCGGTCTGACACACAGTGCAATGCGTATCTGAGTTGAGGTACGCAGTTCAGCAGAAGGGGAAGTTGCGTTGGTACGCAGAGCAACAGAAGGATCCAGTGCGCATTTGTGCAGTTCAGGCACAGAAAGACTGCGAATACCCACAGGTTTATATTGGTGAAGTTGCGGACCTGTCTTGAAACATTTATTGGCTGTCTTTTATCTATTATTGCAGAGTTCTGGGTTTAGATTTCTGGTATTACTTTTCTGTTTACAGCATTCTGAGTAGTTGGGTGATTCATTGGTTGTATAAGGAGATTGGGTGATTTTCATGTACTTGATGATTATTTGATCTTCTTGGATCCAGTCTGAAAATTAACGAAACGTGGTCCTTAAAGAAGTAGAAGAGCAAAGGGGGTTGTAGCTCCCTTCCAGGAGAGACTGGAAAACGAGAGAGAAAGTTATAGCTCTCTGCAGGTTGTAGCCTGCGTACTGGTAAAGGATTGCACCAATACAAAATCCTTGTAAAAGAAGTTTCTAAATTGAAAGAAGATAGAGACATATTGCAGCAGGTGGTTTTTAGCCACATTGGGTTTCCACCTTATATCTGGTGATTCTTTGGTGTGCTTATCTATTTTTCTGGTTCTTGTTCATTATTATATGGTACTGACATACAAATTAATGATCAATATCTGAAGAATAAATTAAAGTATAAATCTGGAAGGCATATTGAAAAGAATTTGATAATACTGATTCACCCCCCCAGTATTATTTCCAACAATTGGTATCAGAGCCGGTTCTTCAAAAGAAGCTTGATCGCTTGAAGAAAGATCTTGCATCATGAGCAACTACGAGAGGGAAGCATCAATCAGGCCACTGATTTTTGATGGGACAAACTTCGTTTATTGGAAGGTAAGAGTTACTGCCTATCTTCAATCTCTTGGTACAGAAGTCTGGGATATCATAGATACAGGGTATACTTTTCCTTCAACAACTCCTATAGATCTGGCTGAGAAGAAGAAATATGAAACAAATGCAAAGGCGGTCAATACTCTATTAGGATGCCTATCTCAATCAGAATTTGTCAAGGTAATGCAGTTTAAATCTGCAAAAGAGATATGGGAAAAGATTGTTCTGAGCTATGAAGGAGATGATCAGGGAAAAAGAGCAAAACTTCAAACCCTCAGGATTCAGTATGAAAATCTCAGGATGTATAATGATGAAAGTGTGACTAACTATTTTATTCGTGTAGATGAGATTGTTAATTGTATGAAAAATTTGAGTGAAGAAATAAAAGAGGCTGTTGTGGTTGAAAAAGTTCTAAGATCTTTGTCCCCTAGGTTTGAATCTAAAGTGTCTTCTATAGAAGAAAAAGAGAATCTACAAAGCCTTAAAATGTCACAGCTGCACAGAATTCTAACTGCTTATGAAACGAGGAAAGGAGGTCCATCAGACAGGAGAGAAGTTGCCTTCAAAGCTTCAGGCAAAGGCGAGTACTACGAGTCAGGACACATGTCAGAAGAAGAAGAAGAATCAAATTTTGTCAGAAATCTTCAACGGGGTACTGGACGGTTCCGAGATAAGTTACCTTTCAAATGCTTTGCTTGTGGGAGAGTCGGTCACTATGCTGCCAAATGTCCTCACAAGGATAAGATTGACAAAGGAAAGGAACCTGTTAGATGGAACAAGAAACAGAATGAAACTAAGAAAAGTTACTACACTCATGAAGACAGTGATGGCCTATCAAATAGTGATGAAGATGAACGAGGTAATGATTACAAACTTTTAATGGCCTTTGAATATGATGATTACATGGATGCTATAGATGTGGATGATTTTTATGAAGAGATTTATAGACTCAAGGCATGTTTAGAAGAAAAGAATGTGATCATTGATACTCTACAATTTCAACTTGATGAAAAAGAAAAATGTCTTGAGAAGTTAGAATGTGAAATTGTTGGCCTTAGAAAAGAAATTGAGAAAACAAAGGTTCTTAATCTTAAGTTTGTTAAAGGATCTGAAACTCTGGATGAGATTATCAATGTACAGTGTTCTCCACTAATCAAGACAGGGCTAGGTTATAAAGGAGAACATCTCAAGCATCCACCTCAAAGATTTATCTTGATGCAACAAGGAGGAATGAACAAAAGCCCAATGGAGATCATCAGGTAAAGCAGGGACGAATTACATCAAGAACAAATAGAGACTACCAAGTAAACCAGGGGCAATCCATCTTAAGGGTGAACAAAAGCTACAACCAGCCACAGGTAAAATCTTCTCAATTTGCTTCAAGAATGGATCATTTGGCTGGTAGATTTGATAATCGCAGAAGTTTCTTCAATGGCCAATGTTTCTCTTGCCATAACTTTGGTCACAAAGCAGCTCAATGTGTTGCCTATAAGACAATCATGACTAGAGAAGCTCAAAAACAAAGAAGTATGATCGGGATTACGAAAAGGACCTATAACAAATTTTGGCCCTTGAAAATGAAAATGAATGTTCTATTTGTAATAACTTTGGTCATGAAGATTCTGAATGCAGGAGTAGGTTTCGGCAGACAAAGGAACAAGCCTCAAGCACCCGAACATGGAGAATAAAGGAACCACAACCAGAAAGATGTGGGATAGCTTTTTATGCAGAAGGACAGGAAAATCTATGGTACATCGACAGCGGATGTTCGAAGCATATGACAGGTGATAAAGAAAAACCTGAATCATATACTGCTTTAGAAAAGGGTAAGAAATTTTCTTTTGGAAATGATACCCCTGCAGCCATAAAAGGAAAAGGCACTGCTCACTTGAAAGAAAAGGTCAAAGCTGGAAATGTTTTGTATGTTGATGGCTTGAAGCATAATCTACTGAGTGTCAGTCAGATGTGCGATCAAGGAACTGAGGTAATATGTCGATCAAATGGATGTAGCGTTCGTGATCTTGATACTGGAAAAACAGTGATCAAAGGCAGAAGAACTCCAAATAATCTATACATATTTGAAGAAGGACAACAACAATGCTATTTGAGCAAAGATGATGAACATTGGTTATGGCACCGGAGGTTGGGGCATTTAAGATTTTCACAAATAAGGAAAGCATGCAAATACCAGGCAGTTCATGGTCTTCCAGATATCAAAATTCCAGACAACACCATATGCAAATCATGTCAGTTTGGTAAGCAAACCAGAATTAACTTCCCTGAGAAGGAAGGATCAGCCAGCAGGCCTCTTGAACTAGTCCATACAGATGTATGTGGTCCATTTAGGACAAGGTCACCTCGAGGAGAAGAATACTTTATATTATTCATTGACGACTTCTCCAGGATGGTTTGGTTGGGACTTATGAAACACAAGGACGAAGCATTCGAAAAGTTAAAATCTTTCAAAGCCTTGGCTGAAAACGAATCAGATCACAAAATTAAGTGCCTCGGGTCCGACAGAGGTGGGGAGTTTACCTCAAATGAATTTTTTGATTTCTGTTAAGAACATGGAATAAGAAGGGAATTCTCTACAGCTAGGACTCCTCAGCAAGATGGAGTGGTGGAAAGGATGAATAGAATGGTCCAACAAATGGCTCGTGCTATGCTTGATGACTCTGGGACTCCCACAACCTTCTGGGGTGAAGTTGCATTTGATGCGGTTGTTATTCTCAACAAAACAAATGTCCAAGTGAACAACAGTCAAACTCCTCATGAGCTCTGGTATGGTGAAACTCCTTCGGTAAAGCATTTCAAAATTTTTGGGAGCAAATGCTATATCAAGAACACTGATGAACAACTTGGCAAACTTGAACCTAGAGCAGATGAAGGCATTCTCCTTGGTTATTCTCCCCACAGCAATGCATATAAGTGTTACAATAAAATACTTGGAAGAATTTTTGACAGCATTGATGTAGTGGTTGATGAAAAAGGATACATCCCTAGGCAAGTAAATCATGAAAATATCGAAGAGGATGAAGACTACTCTCCAAATCAGACAAATGATGAAGAAGAACCTCAAGAGGCACCTGAGGAGAAAATAAGGATAGAAGAGAAGACTCCATCCAGGTACATTCAAAAGAATCATCCAGAATCTCAGATTTTGGGGTAGAAAGAAGCAGGTGTACAAACAAGAAGAACAATTGCAGAAGCCTCAAGCTATTTGGCATTGCTCTCCTCCACTGAACCACAAAATGTAAGAGAGGCATGCAAAGATGAATGCTGGGTCAAGGCGATGGATGAAGAACTTGAGCAGATCGAAAAGAACAACACTTGGGAGTTGGTTCCCAGACCAAAAGATAAGAATGTCATAGGGACAAAATGGATCTTCAAAAATAAGTTGAATGAAAATGGAGAAGTAATTAGAAACAAGGCCAGACTTGTGTGTAAAGGGTATGCTCAACAAGAAGGAATAGACTTCGAAGAAACTTTTGCTCCCGTTGCTAGACTTGAGGCCATCCGAATGTTCCTTTCTCTCTCAAGCTTTCAGAAGTTCAAAGTTTTTCAAATGGACGTGAAATCAGCGTTTCTGAATGGGGACTTAGAAGAAGAAGTATACATTGAGCAACTAGATGGTTTCATCCTTGGGAATGATCCAAATCTTGTATGCAGACTAAAGAAGGCTCTCTATGGTCTTAAACAGGATTCAAGGGCTTGGTACTACCGTTTGGACAAATATCTTCATCAACAAGGTTTTTCAAAGGGGTCAGCAGATAGCAATCTTTACATAAAAATTGAAAATGAAAATTACTAATACTTGTTGTGTATGTAGATGATATTATCTTTGGCAGCAATGAAGAAGCTATGAGTCAAAGATTTGCCTTGGTAATGCAGAAAGAATTCGAAATGTCTTTGCTTGGAGAACTGACATGTTTTCTTGGATTGCAAATCCAACAAAATGGAGGTGGGATCTTCTTGTCTCAAACCAAGTATCTCAAGCAAATTTTGAAGAAATATGGCATGGAAGATGCAAAACCAGTATGTACCCCCATGGTCACAGGATGTAGCCTCAGTGCAAATGATGAATCAGCAGCAGTGCATCAACCAACCTACAGATCTATGATTGGAAGTCTACTTTATTTGACAGGTACCCGACCAGACATCATGCATGCAGTGGGAATAGTTGGAAGATTTCAGGCAAATCCAAAGGAAACTCATCTTCAGGAAGTGAAGAGAATTTTCAAGTACCTTCAAGGAACTCAAAACTATGGCTTATGGTATCCTAGAGATACAGATCTCACACTTCATGCTTATACAGATGCAGATTGGGCCGGAAGCGTGGATGACAGGAAGAGCACAAGTGGTGGTGTATTCTTTATGGGTTCCAGATTAGTATCTTGGTTCAGCAAGACACAGAGTTCGATTTCTTTATCTACAGCTGAAGCGGAATATGTGGTTGCTGCATCTTGTTGCACTCAACTCCTTTGGATGATGCAGACCTTGCAGGATTTTCAGATCACTTGTACTCCACCTATCTCCATCTTATGTGATAATACAAGTGCAATCAGAATTTCAAAGAACCCAGTCATGCATTCAAAGACCAAGCACATACCGATCAAGTATCACTTTCTCAGGGAACAAGTGCTTGAACAAAAGGTCAAGTTGGAGTATGTTCCTTCTAAGGAACAAGTTGCTGATATACTCACCAAATCATTGCCCAGGGAGACCTTTGAATACCTCAGGCAAAAGCTGGGGGTTGTTGATGCATCATCCTGTTGTTGAATCTCATCTGATTGTTGGTTGTACGTGAGGTTCATATGGGGTATACGCGTACATTTGCTGGTTTATGGATTGGTCGAAGATGGCATAGCACTGGTTCAGGGGAGCACATATAATTCATTGTTGGCATTATGGTAGCACATAAGGCAAGCATCAATGCTGATCTGAATATCGCTGCAATATGTCTCTTTCATTCATGGTGTATGGTGGATTATGGTTTGCAGATCTGGTTTACAGTCAGAGGGAGCATGATCAACAGAACAAAGACTTAAGCATGGTCTCAGGGGGAGCATAACCCTTGCCCTTGATGTCAAAGGGGGAGAATGACGATGAGGATCTTGAGGTTGCCATCAAGTCCAAAGGGGGAGATTGTTGGCATTATGATTATGGTTTGGATCTATGGTACAGGTGTTGTACTTGATGGCAACTCACTCAAGTGGAAAAACTCTTTTCAGGCTCTTAAAATGATGGAAAATAAGAGGTTCGCAGGTGCATCGTTCAAAAGGTGCGGACCCGCAGGTTCGCCGTCCAGGGAGTGCGGACATACCCGCAAGTTCACCGTTCATAAGGTGCGGTCCCCCAGTTCACTCACTCCAATGCAGAGAAGCGCACTCACGTGGGGTATCCTATGATTGTCCCTTGGTATTTAGCACGTCTTTTACGATCCTATGGTTTTGGCCCGTGGTATAGGATCTAATTTATTGAACCCCGGTTTGGATCCCTTGTATTAGTTTTTGATGGTTTTGTCCCATGGTGTGGATAAGGGTTTGACTATAAAAAGGGAAGGAGATCACTTGGCTGGTCACTTGTGAAAAATTGAATATCTTAAGATCTGAAATTTTGGGTGTTTGGTTTTACAAAGCTAAGATCTAAATCAAGGAGAAATCTTAAGGTGAATCTATTGATAAGTCGTGAACTCTCGGGCGCATGATCAGATCTGTGGATCTGACTGACTATGACACATTGGAGGACTGTTAATTTGGCCCTAATCAGAGGTTCGAAGGCGATCCATGGCGTAGGTGCGAGGGCACGTAGTGCAGGAGAAGATACAGTGCGGGGGTACGCAGCGCATCAGAAGGTGCAGTGCGAGGTATGCAGCGCAGAAGAAAGCAAAGTGCGGAGGTACGCAGAGGCACAGAAAGAACAGTGCAGAGGTATGCGGCCTAACACACAGTGCAGTGTGTATCTGAGTTGAGGTACGCAGTTCAGCAGAAGGGGAAGTTGCGTTGGTACGCAGAGCAGCAAAAGGATCCAGTGCGCATCTGCACAGTTCAGGCACAGAAAGACTGCGGATACCCGCAGGTTTATATTGGTGAAGTTGCAGACCTGTCTTGAAACATTTATTGGCTGTCTTTTATCTATTGTTGCAGAGTTCTAGGTTTAGATTTCTGGTATTACTTTTCTGTTTACAACATTCTGAGTAGTTGGGTGATTCATTGGTTGTATAAGGAGATTGGGTGATTTGCATGTACTTGATGATTATTTGATCTTCTTGGATCCAGTCTGAAAATTAATGAAACGTGGTCCTTAAAGAAGTAGAAGAGAAAAGGGGGTTGTAGCTCCCTTCCAGGAGAGACTGGAAAACGAGAGAGAGAGTTTTAGCTCTCTGCAAGTTGTAGCCTGCGTACTGGTAAAGGACTGCACCAGTACAAAATCCTTGTAAAAGAAGTTTCTAAATTGAAAGAAGATAGAGACATATTGCAGTAGGTGGTTTTCACCCACATTGGGTTTCCACCTTATATCTGGTGATTCTTTGGTGTGCTTATCTATTTTTCTGGTTCTTGTTCATTATTATATGGTACTGACATACAAATTAATGATCAATATCTGAAGAATAAATTAAAGTATAAATCTGGAAGTCATATTGAAAAGAATTTGATAATACTGATTCACCCCCCCTCTCAGTATTATTTCCAACAGTAGAGGCCATGCCTGTAGTATTGGAGTATATATGAAATCACCTTATAAACACTTTGCTATCTTGTCTTCCCTTTCCAATAATAAAGGAGGATCATCAGGTCATTATGGAAATTTATTACATCAAAAATGTGGTGATGTTGAGTGTGTGTGAAAAATCATTTATTCTAAATTTCATATATCAGGAATTAAATTCTAAAAATTTTCCTTCTATCTTTAACCTCTTTCTTTTGGTAATCTTTTGGTGTGAATCTATCTTAGCCATGATTAGAGCTTTAATTCTATCCCCATGTTTTGATTCCCATGAAGATTTAGTCACATCAATGCATCTCAGCATTCAATGCACCCTATAATCACGTCACATGTATCCATTGTTATTTTCATGTTTTGACGGTCGTCCATTATGGCATTTAATTCGTTTCTATTTGGTTAATTATGTTCGTTTTCCACCACATGATTGAAGGTCATGGTCGACCTTCAATTTTATTATGTGGGTGTAGAACCACGCATATGATAAGGAATTTAAACCATCACAGTAACTTTGTTTTGTATGTGTTAACTCTTGTATTCATTGAAGTCTTATGTTACTTGTACTTGTTGAACATTGTTACTCCTTGCACTTATCACTTGCTAAACCCTATTGAAAACAGATCCAAATCACTTCCTGATAAATTCCCGAGATGCGTGGTCATTCAATTCGCAGCGAACCAACCCAATTGAGAGTTTTCGAACTGGCACGCAATATTTTGGACCAGGTGGTCTGGACAGAATATTTTTTCCTATTGTAGGGATTTGACAATGTGATTTCTCTGGAATTCACACATAATTTGAGTAATGAGATAACCCCAATTAAGGGCAGGCAAGTATAGGTCAATGAATAAATCATGTTAGAAGCCACAAGCCTTCCCGCGGAAGTCGAAAAGTGGGTTGAAAAATATACTTCATTACAGTGCCCAACATTGTTGTTCACAAACCCTAGAGAAGAATTAATTAGGAAAGGTAAGGGGTGTAACCCTACTTAATTTCTAGAACCCTGGAAGGAACTGGTAGGATTTTTGCAAAGATATATCACCTACAACAGCTGATATGACGTGGTCAAACCTCAACACTTGAAGTTGATGGTGACACTAAAGCAAAAGGTAACTCTAAAATTACCTTACTCTTTTAATTCACTTCTGCATGAGACTGTTGCAAGATTTAATAAATCCAAAGACAGGGCTTTGGTGGTAAGCCACCATAGTCTCATAAAACTAATAGTCATTAGAGAATTGAGCTAGGTACACCTAAGTTGCGAAGAATTTGTGGGAAACTCTGAGGTCCCACCGAAATTTGGAGTACCTACTGAAGAACCTGAACGGCCAGTAGAGAATGAGGGGGCCAAAATGGCAGGGGAATAAAATACATAGCAACATGCCCAGACCTCACCTTCACAACATATAACCAGGGAATAAAAGAGAGTGGCTTCCCTTTTGGTCTCTAAGAAGGTCGGTCAAACTAGCCAAGATAGTGAGTCCCACAGATCCTATTGTATATCTATTGGAAGAAAGTGAATCTTAGAGACTTCATAATATACAGGAAACTCACCAAGAAGGTTCCCCCCAAGAACATGAAATGGAAATAGCCCAAGTATTGGAAGGACTAGGAACCCTTTTAAGTTCTATAAATTTTTAGAAAATCGCAGGTTGTTCAAAAAATCCACCAGAAAAAACCCTGCCACCCAGTTCTCTTGTTTCTCCTTCTAGTTCAGGAGCTACTATCATTCTATATTCCTTGAGAGATCCTAAAGATACCCCTCTTCAAGAGAATTCTGTAGACTCCATTGCAACCATCATGGAACCCTGTTCTTCCCTAGAAGAAACATCTCTACAATCTCCTATGGGACAGTGGATTAATGTTGATTTTTCTAATATGCCCTAGTCTGATGAGGGATTTACAGAACATGTAATTACTAGCTCAACTGAGGAAGTAGTGACTGAAAGGCCAGAGGTTATTGTTGTTTCTCCCTCTTCTTCGATCATCCAAACCAAAAATCTTGTTGGAAAAAGAAGAATGGAAATCAATCATGACGCAGAGTTTCTAAAAGGATAAAATAAGAAACTGCAAAGAAAAGTGCAGTAGCTCAAGAAGTGGTTAAGAAACAACAAGACTTAGGGGTACCACAAAGAAAATAAAGAAACCTGAAAAATTGAGACTCAAATTGAAAACTATGTTATCTCCACAGGGACTTAGATAGAAGAAACTCTTTTTGTTACCATAGCAACAAAGACCGACCCAGATGTATTAAGCATTAACGTGATGAGTATTGAGGTGAGTATTCAAACATAATTATCATTTCTTATTGACAGAAGCACACAGATGGAGCCTATACCTCCTTACACTCCCCTAATTGTAGATACCACGTTCGGGTTTTAAACAAGAAGCTAGAAGAACAGCCAGAAACTTTGACGTGATATCGAAGAGAGGTGGTGCCCCAAAAGGAGCATCAAGAACTGTTGCAAAAATTCAAAGCATTGACGATCACTGAACATGAAACCTATGCTAAATTAAGAGCGGCAAAAAATAGGGTGAAGATTGTAAAAGGCTAGCTTGAGAAAGCCCTTGAACAGACAAAAACAATGCTCTGTTTTTATTGGAACAATATCTTTTTCTCAAGATCAAGGTTGTCCGGTCTGGCCAACCTTATGAATTCAACATTGTTTCTGATTTTTTCAAATCTTTCCATCAACAAGATGATAACGCAAAGAATTTCCTGTGTGAATTATATATGAACAATTTCTTTTTGGAGGAACAAATAGACGCAAACCTCGTTCCTTTCATTGGAGATGTACAATTTCAAGCATTTATTTCATTTTCTAGAAATCAAAAAAATGGTCCAAAGCTTATAACTCCTTCCAACAAAGAGAGAATGAACTTGATCTTTGGGTTAGAGGAGAGCCAAAAATCCCTCTGTGTACAATTGTTAAACACAAGAGGCTTATGGAGTGTCCTAGCATTTTTGTTGCCTTGGCACATAACCATAACAATGTCTTACAATTAGGGTTGCAGTGTATTGGGGATATTAAAGTGGAAGCTTTACGAGCTGCTAAATAGAGATGGAAAGTGTCATCTAATGAAATTAAGAATAGAGAACACTTCAGTTTCATGAATTTCCAAGTTGCAATAAGAATGGTATTGGATTATATTCATTTGGTCCTAGAATAGGGCCCCATCTGGCTTGGATGTAGGTACAAATGCCCCATAATTTGGTACCCTCTAAATGACTATAAAGCTGAGTTTGAGCTAATGAAAGTAGGTATTTTTGTAGCATTCTAGGAATTCGGAAGTAGGAATGGATTCAGATGCTACAAAGAGCATCCGTACCCGACTTACTCCCTAACCTTATTTCATGTTAACCATCTCTGTTCATGAGGTCATGCAAAAAGGTAAGCTTGGGGGTGATGTTGGGCCTTGGAATCGGTATAATTCTTCACCTTATTTCCTTAGTTTATAGTTAGTTTTTCAAACCTTTCAAGCATAAATTATAATAATTTGAATACTAAAGAGTTTTAGAAAGGAGTTAATAATTGTTTTGTTATTTTACGTCATTATTGAATCAATTTGAATCTTGAAGATGACATTAACTCAGGATTTGGGTTGATATTTAGATAGGAAATATTTAAAGTTGATTTTTGTTCCTTGAATAGCTGAGGAAGGTCGAGTCATGGGGAAATAATTCAGTCTATTTGTGGCCTACTAACCATGGATCAATGTCTTCTACACACAAGATTGTTGAAAAGAGGATCATGACCTGTTATTCTAAGGAAGGCATTGTAAATTTCATAGCTTGAATTAAGCACCCTAAGTATCTTTCAATTCTCAGGATAGCTTTACTATTGAAAATTTGGGATTATTTTGTAATATAAAAGTAGGATTAAACTCTAGAAAGGTAGTTAATTATCTTTGATTATTTCTAAAACAAGACTAGAGAAATAGATTGTCCTAAGTTTTTACATACTTCTCTTGTAATTTGTTGTTGCATGTTAATGGATATTTTAGTGATTCAATTTTAATCTAGTACATTAAGTTAACTACAAGGAGGTTAAATTACAGTGACCATGGGCCCATTCCTGGGATGACTATTGTCTTCCTTTGTTTATTATTCCATCTTACTTTCATATTTTGAATGATTAATCATTTCTTAGATTAAATCATTGTTTGCCATATTTACTGTTATTGTTTACAAGCAATCATAGCGAATAACATTGAAAGAGATTTCCTTTACAGCATTATCTTTTTTTATTGTTTTCCACAGCAAGTGTGAATTTTTATATTCAAAGACTTAGCATTTTTTTGATATATGCATTTCTGTTCTTTTATCACAGTTATCATTCCCTAGGAAACAACTTGAATTTCTTTATGATTTCCGAATAGAAACTTAACAATTTATTTTTTTTATCAATTTAATTATAGTTTAGAGGTAGCAATTGAGTGTTCTTTCTATAAATATTTTGTTGTTCCTTTCATTTCTTAGTCTTTTCTTCTTATTAGTTTCACCTAGATCAATATAATCTCAACACTACCCTTGAACCAACTTTGTAGACAACCTTGCAATAAAAAGACGAAATCTCAAGTTGACAATTTAACATGTAGAGGTTTAAGTTGATTCTTTAGGAACAACTTAGTGCCCAACACTAATCACAACAAATGCAATAGATACAACTTCACATGTAAAACATAATCTAAGAATTAATGAAATAACTAGTAAAAAGCTCGAGTATTAGAACATAGTAAACAGAAATTACTTTTAATTATTATTCATTACATACTTATTTAGGATTTATCTCGTTTTTGTTGCATTCATCTAAAACATCGTAATCAAAAGTGCATGCAGTAATACGCTTTTCTGGAGGCTACACGGATGCGCAGAAGGATTTGTGTCAAGGTTATTAAAATAGTAAAAATTCAAGTCTCTTTTTAAATTATTGCTAGTTGTGTTTTGTGAAATTGGGTCTAAAGAGTATACAATAAAAGCTTGAAATCTTTTTGCATAGTTGCAATAAGTAAAATTTATTTTTAAAAGCATCAATTCCAAAGAGATTATTGTGTCGAAAGAGATCCAATGTGAAGAGGTCCGCACAATGAGATGAACTTCTGCATATTGAACTTGCTTTCGCATAGTATTTTTTCTTAGTTTCTATCTGCTTGCATGAAACTCGAAATGAAATTTTTCACAAGAGATCATTCATTTTCTTAAATACCATATCCATATGAAGGTAGTAGTCAAGTTGTGTGGAGTTAGTTGTGTGTAAGTGCCTCCGAACTGCATACATTGAAGGCTTGAAATATTTTTGCATAGCTGTAATAAGTAAAAGTTATGTATATAAACGTCAATTATGAAGAGATTATTGTGTGGATAGAGATCCAATATAAAGAAGTTTGAACAATGAGTTAAAATTCTACACATTGAACTTCCTTTTACACAGTAATATTCCTTGCTTCCTATATTCTTACACGAAACTCAGTTTCTTTATTTTCGCCAACTAAATTTCATCATACATGCAAGTGACGGGACTGAAAAATAGTGTACTTTGAGAGGTGTCGAACTGAAAAGAGTATTATCTACACTACAAAAAATTTCCTATGACAAATATTGTGCAAACAAAATAAATTCTATTGAAATATTAAGAAATTTATGATAGACCATCAAAAGGTAGTTATATGTATACGCTGACAGATTTATTTGTTTACATTGTTAAGCAATTTGGCAAGGGAAAAGTGTTTTCTCATTACATTTCTAGGCATTTGTTGATAGTGTTGTACCTACCAACATTCAAGGGGGTCTCCTCGATATGTAGTCCCAGCTAGACCTCACACTGTTTGGGATAGGAGCCCCATCCGAAATACAACCCAGTTGTCATCTACTTAAATATATTCCTTGGCTTTAGCTGTCAACAAGAGAGCGAATCACATATGTGCTTTCAAAAAGCAAGCTAGTGTGCCTAGTGAATGTTCAGTTGCAAGTGCATCAAGGTTCTTCTACCGCTGAGGGAAAATAATGTGAGCCTCTAGGAGAGAGGTAATAGTACCACCCTCATAAATACACACACAAACAATAAAGTTTCGTCTAACATCCACTAGAATATTCCACACGAATGCGAAAAATGTTATAAACATTACAAAACATTCTCAATAGAATAAGCACTAAAACAACCAAAATATTTCAACTACCTTAGTACTAGTGAAAGAAAACATGAACCATGAATGTTCACAGAATAGTATTGCAAACATCCATAATCCATGTATGAACACGTGTTGGCCATCAAGGCTTCAAATATTAAGTAAAATTCCCAAGATTCATGAATACAACGAACATCACTTGCTCCAATAGTGGAGCATTGGAGCCACTACTTGCTTATCAAAAGTACTAACTTATCTCTCTTATGCCTTATGGGAGAAGTCAAGGTTAAAAGTCCTTTCCATGAGAAATGGGGGTTTATTTATAACTTAAGGAGTGACCTTTCATATCCTCTTGACTCTTGACTTTCTAACTTCTAGTGGCCTTTGGACTTCTACAACCTTTGAAGTTCCAAATGACTTTTGGTATTACATGTCCTTTGGACTTCCATGACTCTTGAGTTTACATATGACTCTTGGACTTCTACTTACTTGTCTTTTACAATAATTACAATAATATATTTTATCTTCTATATCATCATATGATGGAACTTGACACGTCACTATCTAGGATGACTGGGACTGATGGTGATTGATGACATGGACTTGCTTTAGTGGTGACATGGTTGCCACTATGTCTATTCTTTATCATCATCTTCTCATGGTGCTTCCACCCTCTGAAGGGTCTTCAATATTGGAGTCTTCATGGTACTTTGATCATCAAGTTTCAGGTGCATTCTTGGTTCTTCTCGTGCTTCCTTTGTTTATCCTCTTTACCCAATATTATTTGTGTATGCATGCCATGAGGTCCCTGGAATACATGTTTCTGCAATCACTCATGACAAGCAACCATTAGTCTAAAAATATCCTACTCTACCATGTTTTATGCAGATTTTACTCTTCATGCCTTTTTGGTGCACCTAAAATAGTCAAGGGAGATACAAGGCACAAGGGCACACTTCGAGAGGCTGAAGGGATGAGAGGGCAGAGCTTCAAGGCTTTGGGATGTGCTCATGCACCCTAAAAAGCAAGGCAGTCAAGATAGGGCTCATGTCGCAAGTCCAAAGGATGAAGGGAAAAGCTTCGGGATTCTCAAGTGTGTTATGCATTCAAGGGACAAAGGGAGGGTGCAGGGAACACTCTTGAAGGTTGAAGGTTGAAGCTTCGTGCCTTCAGGGTGTGCTCATGCGCTCAAGAGGGCTCAAGGAGGGTGCAGGGTGCACTCCTGAAGGTTGAAGGCTGGGGCTTCCTGCCTTTAGGGTGTGACAGTGTGCTCAATTAGTTCAGGAGGGCACATGGCGCATAGGGGAAGACTTAAGGGTTGAGCTTCAAGTCTTCAAGATGTGCCAGTGCACTCAAGGAGGGTGCACTTCTTCGAGTTGAAGGAGTGCACTCTAGGAAGACTTAGTCATTCTTAGAGGGCACAGTTCGAAAAAATAAAAGGTATTCGCACTTTCGGAGTGCACCCAACACTTAGGGATGATGCAGGGCACACTTATAAATAACAAAGGGTCTCACATCAAGGTTTCAGAGTGCACTCATGCACTCTTTGCCTTAATGGGCTCACTTTTCAACCAAAATTTTTCTAAGTGTGGATGATTGGTCAAGGAATGAACAAGATGAATTCTAGACATAAAACCAAGTGCGACACATACTAATTCATCTAGAAAAAATAGACAAACATAACCAACAATAAATATAGATCAAAATGCCATTTCATGCACATTGCCCAAATATAAACAGACAAGTGTGTGCAACTGCAACCCAAAAGTGTCGTTTTACAACAAGAAAGGTGTTGTGACCATGAAATGCATATAAGGATATTCAAATCAATGCGACGAGACTTAATGTAACAGCCTTGGTTAAAAATCCATTTAAATATAAAAATATAAGACCAAGGTCATGGGACACTTATTCCAAGCTAAATGGTGGGCAAGAACATCCTATTAGGGTGTCACTTCGATTTATTATGGCTAAAGGAATTTGGCAAAGGTAATGGAAAAGGCTTTGGAAAGGAAAAATGGAATTTTTGGCACATTTATTTATGAAAATAATGGAAATTAGGAGAAAAGGAAGGTGAAAGGTAATAAGTTGGATGTAAGGAGGAAAATGAAGAAAATAGAGGCCTCATTAATCAAAAGGCTTCTGAGGTGTTAGTGTCAGTCTTTCCAGCCTTCCTCCAGTGATCAAATATGCTCTTACAAAGTGGTCTTAGAGTGTCAAGGTCAAATTTTGTCATTTCAGTGAGTCTTCAAGCAAAATTTGGTCACTAGGCATTAGGTCTAGGGTTTGTTTTCACTCTTTTCAAAGTTGTCCAAATGGAAGTCCATATCATCATTCAGAGAGTTGTCATCATCATGTCAGGTTCCAATGGGTCATTTTACACCTTGTTCATGCTTCAGTTGCGTCTAGGTAAGTTCATTTCCCTCTCCTAGGGTTTTGAAGGCAATTTCTCTTGAATGGACAAGTCATCAGAAAAACTTGCATCCTGATGTTCATACACCTTCCGTTAACCTTAATGTACCTTATTAAACACTTCCCATCATTGAGATCCCCCAAATTCTTCATTTTCGCACAAACCCTAGTTTCTTGCTACAACCTGGCAATTTTCTAGGTTGGGCCTGTGTTTTGCCCTTTTGGACCCCTTCCCCTCACTCGATCTCTAAGATTCCACTTTCCCCTGCTTTCTAACATCCCTCCCTACTTCCAAAAATTTCCCCAAGAATTTAGAAGCCCCTTATCCCCTTCATTTCGACAAAATCCCTTGTTTCACACATCGGGATAAGTTTCACTCAAAAGATGTTTCTGAGCAATCAAAGATTAATTTGGGAAAACTAAGAGAGGTTTTTGTCCAAAACAGGCCAAGGAAGAAATATCTCCTTCACGTTTTACACATGTATAATGGTTTTTGAGAAATGTCAAAAATACAATCGCCTCGGGAGAATTGATGCACCTCTGAAGTGACCTTGGGAAAATCAATTTTTCTCCTAGCTTGGTTGGCGAAATAACTTTCTTGATGAGTCAAAGGATAACTAGGTGAAACTATCTTTCCAATGAGCTATCATGAGCTCAATTTGGAGTTGAGGAAGGCATTCAAAAGTTGACTGCAACAGCACTCTGCCTTGAGGCAGCCTCATTGGGCACATTTTGACCAGTCTTGGGATATTTGATTTTTTACAAGGAAAATGAGCTCTAAACTAAAAAATTCAAATTGGGTTGGAAAGTAGACTCAAAGACCTTTCCAACGAGATATCCTACGCCCGATTTGGACACCGAGAAGGCCTCCAAAAGCCTCCTGCAAAATGCGCTGCGCATAGAAAGTGTGCGCTGCGCATAGAGAGGTGCGCTGCGCATTGGGCCTCACTGGCCAGTGTAAATTAACAAGGGCGCTGCGCATAGAGGGGTGCACTGTGCGTTGGGTTACAGCGACAAGAAAACTCTGTCCATGCAACCAGATCATACCAAATCCACTCCAAAACTTGCAAGTAGGTATTTCCTTGCTACTCAGTCAATGTTATAATGTTTGAAGTGTGTTTCAAGATGGGAAATTTGTTGTATTGGCTCTTGAAAACCGAAACCCTATGTTCATGTCAAAATCATTCCTTAAGCATTTTTTAAAGGACATGTGGGTGGTTTAGTGAATATTTCTCATCCTCCATTGATGAAAACCAGCTCCATGCTTATTTGTAAACCTTAGCCAACATTGCAAAGGATACACATTACACTTTTGCCCATTTGTCAAACAGTGACTGTTTTATGCCAATTCCTTGAAACAGAGCATTACCATTATGGCTTGGTTTGTATGATGCTTTGGTAAACATATTTTGGTTTTGAGTATGCATTGAAGTTTGGACTTCAACACACCTATATCAACACACACTTATGGAGCTGCGACACTTCCGTGAAGACAGGCAGGCTGCCCGAAGACATATACATGAGATGACACCCATTGAGCAGGAGGTAGAAGATGACCGGGAGATTTGGCTTGAGAGGGTCAACATCCACTTAGAGAAGTTGTTGGCGAAGGCTAATAGAGACAAATACATGCTTCGTCACATGAAAAATCATTATTGGGCTCGCATGCATGTTGGCAAAGCAAAAATGAAGATTTTGCAAAGGAGGTTGAGCAAAGCACTAAAACGGTGAAAGAGGCTTGATCGTCTTTGGATTTTGGCCGAAGCCTCTTTGGCTGAGAATGGTACTTTATTGGGGACCCCCAGCCCAAATTTCAAGAAATTTGGAGAAAATTTTGTCAATTTTGAATTTTTTGGCTCTAAAAACAGGTTTTTTGGCTCAATGCGCAGCGCGCTACCCATAATATTGGGAGGTCCAAATCACAAATGGTTTGTATTTTTGGATTTTTCATGATGAAATATACCTGCTTAGCTATTGCCAAGGCATTTCATCAAGGTTTGGGTCCCCAAAGGGTCAAAAAACATGCAAAAAATGACCTCACTGCCCCTTGTTCGACACACAGGAAGCAGTCTTGGGAGAATGAACTTTTGGAGGGGAAAATGGACACCAAATGGGAAAATTCCACTTGGGTTGGAAAGCAGACATCTAGGGCTTTCCAAAAAGCCAACCTGAGCTCAATTTGGATGCTGGGAAGTGCCTCAAAATCAGCCTGAAAAGTGCGCAGCGCATAAAGATCAGGGCGCTGCGCATAGAGGATTTTGGCCAATTTTTCACCTTCCAGCTCAGAATTTCGGCCAATTTTTACCAGTTTCACTCCTTGATGTGATTTTTGACTCAACATGATGTAATTTTATGTATGTAAGGTAACATGGCACTTATTTACCTTCTTCTAGATGATACATTCACAAAATAGCAAAAATTTAATGAATGAATCAGTTTCCTAGCATATAGGGGTTAGTTGTTTGACTACCTAGATTTCAGTTCCTTGTTTAGAATTGGTTGAAACTGCTCCTAGAAGGAGGATCTCGACCCCTAGAGGCAAGGGAATGGGTTGGCTTGCCTATATTATGTATTTTCTAAGTCATTTTCATGGTTGGACTCTTGGGGAAGAGGCTTTGAGACTTCATTGTACATTTTACTTCAGCATTTTGGCAAAGGAAAGACCAGGGTTTTGCAGCACTGTTTGGAATCCTTGTGGCTTTATGTCTTGATGGTGTGCTTCTTTCAGTACTTGTAAATTTGTTATGTGTATCATTTTCCTTCTCTCATCTTCTACAATTGAACAAATGAAGTGTTAAGGTAGAATTCATAATCTGTAATGCTCTGCCTTTAAGTTTGTTTGATATCCTATGTTTTCATCTGTTTAAGGAGAATCCTTGAGGTTTTCTTGCTCTCCTTAGCTCCTCACCTGTCTGATCTATTCACATCATTTCTTTTAAGGAATCAAACATTTGCCTACCTTGCTCCATTCAGACCTCTGCAGAAACTGTGTCTCATCCCCGCACCCAAAATTGCCTTTCCCTTTGATTCAACAAAAACCCCAAAAAATCACCTTTAAACCTCTGCACTTAATACCTAGCCTAAGATTAGTTATAATTTCAGTCATCTCGAGCCTCATTGATTATATTTTTCTGAGATTGACACGGAGAGAGCCCTCTCCTATCCTCGTAGGGCTAGCTACGAGGCTGAGCGTGGTTTGATGTTGCCTTGAGTTTTGCCTTCCTCAGCCTGGGGCAAATTCGAGCGTTAACATAGTGGCGACCATACTGGGGATGAAAAAATGGTTTACTTGTTGATGTCATTTGTTTTATAAGCTACAGATGGAGCCTGAAGTTATGCCAGGTAGCCTTCGAAACGCTTTTGCTTTGCATTAGCGGAAGTAGATAAACGCTGCTTCAGTCAATCTCCGGTCTAGCTTGTAAACATGAAATTTAACTTGTTAATTGCCCCAGTACATGTATCAAGTTCAGATCTGATTATTGATGGTGGACAACAATCAGACACTGGCAAGGCTGAAATCATTCACCTGGCGACTTCATTCACTGACAAATTTAGAAATCAATGCTTCATGGTGACTTCACTGCAGGGAGATCAGTGGCTGTGAGATTTTCAAGATGGACCGAATCACAAGAAGATATGCTCCTATGAGCCGAGATCACATTCCAGGTTTTCCGAATAAGATTCCCAAGGTAGATTGGTCAAGGAATCTGCCTACATTTAACGATGATGGTAAGAAGGATGCTGCTTTACATCTAGTTAGATTTCATATGCATATTCGTAAGTTGAAGGTGGATTTTCCTGAAGATTGCTTGATGAAAATATTCTTGGCCACTCTGGAAGGTGAAGCCCAATCTTGGTATGAAAATTTGCTGCTGGCCTGTATTTACTGTTTAAAGGATTTTCATGCCTTGTTCATTGAAAGATATCAAGTATCTTACCCACCATTAAAATTAGTTCATGACTGTTGCAAACATGATTCTACTTTTATTGAAAGCCTTGAGAAATATTATGAAGATGATAATTTTATGGATGATGAGATCATGGAGGCTCTGTATGAGAATCCATTTCAGCAACATGAAGACAACCTAGTGGATACCCATCAAGATGATCAGGAAATTTTGCAGCAGAATCAAGATCAGCTGGTTGAAGATGGCCATATGGCTGGAATTGATGAAAGAGAAGAGCTTGTTTCAGATCTGCCCACAGAAGAAGACAGCATACAGATTGCAGAATGTAATAATGTTAGGACAGCTACTTCAGAACTAGATTCAAATTGTAATGACCAACCATATCTTGTGCTGAAGCCCATCAAAGAGAGCTCTATTGTTGAGATCATAAACAGAGTTTTGGATTCAGATGTTCATAAAAAACAGAATGAGATCTTTATACAAGTAAGTGATAAATCTCCTTTCAATAACTCAGTAATAAATGATAGTTTGAATGCCCTGTCATATGAGATAATTATTGTTTAAGCAGAAGAAAACAAAAAGCAATGTCTCCTTTGTCTGAAGATGAGATAGATCTACTTTTGAGAGGTCTTGTTACAACCCAAGCTACAACAGATTTGCAGTGCACACATAGTCAGGAAAGTGTTGGTGAAACTTCTTCCTCTTTTGAAAAAGATGACTGTCTTATAATCAGTTTTGTAGACCAGCAAAAAGATAATTTTTTCTTTCACAAAGATGATAAGGCTGTCATGTTTGATAATCTCGAAGATTGTTTTTTGTTTAAGAATGACCTACAGCACATTCACACCACAGAAGATCAAAACATTCAGGATTTCCATTCAGATTCCTCTTCTTATGTTTCATGTGCTGAAATGTTTTTCCAAGAAGAGATCTGCTCATCCATTTGTTCAGAGTTTTTTGAAGCCTATGAGCATACTTTTATTGAAGCACATGATGAAGGCAGATCAGAATCAGAAGAGAAAGACTTGTTTCTTCAACATGAGGTAAATATTCATGTTTTTCAGGATCCAATGGCAGATTTGTTACAGTCAGCAATGAAAGTGATTATTGCAGTGTTCAATGATGAAGGGGATCATCGTCAGCTATGTTTTTGGATGCCCAGTTATCAGTTTGTATTGTTGACCAACAGATCTGATCAGGGAAATCAGTCAAGAAGCCATCTGCTTGATTGGTTACATTGGAAAGCCAATTATACATGATTGTACATATTTCATTAGTATGCAGGTGGTTGTCATCATGATTCCAAATCTTGATGGATTGCTGCCATTTTTCCAAAAACTTTGTAAAGTCTTGTTTTAAGTCAGTCATGAGTCATTTGTGTTTCGTCTGTTGAGTCAGTTTTTTCAAGTTATTTCAGTTTGCCATCGAGTCAGTTTGAGTCAAGTTTCAGTCAGTTTTCAGTCAAGTTTGCATTCAATAAATGTGTCAAAGGTTCAAAATAATGACTCCATCGCCCAATGGATGAAGGCACTGGTCTGCTCTCCCAAAGATCTGTTGTTCTTGGCACCTCCAAGGAGCTACCATCCCCATTGGAGCCAATGTTAGTGTCAGTCTTTCCAGCCTTCCTCCAGTGATCAAATATGCTCTTACAAAGTGGTCTTAGAGTGTCAAGGTCAAATTTTGTCATTTCAGTGAGTCTTCAAGCAAAATTTGGTCACTAGGCATTAGGTCTAGGGTTTGTTTTCACTCTTTTCAAAGTTGTCCAAATGGCAGTCCATATCATCATTCAGAGAGTTGTCATCATCATGTCAGGTTCCAACGGGTCATTTTACACCTTGTTCATGCTTCAGTTGCGTCTAGGTGAGTTCATTTCCCTCTCCTAGGGTTTTGAAGGCAATTTCTCTTGAATGGCCAAGTCATCAGAAACACTTGCATCCTGATGTTCATTGATCCAGGTGGATGTTGGTGGCCACCCACCTATCCCATTTGGACCCCCACAACTGTCTCTTTCAGTATTTTTAGTTTCCTAAATTGTAGCACAGTTTACTATTTTTAGCAGTTTTTCGGGTCCTGAACTTCTGGAGCCGTTTTGAGGCCCTAAACGACGTTTTTTTGGGATTCTGGGGCAACATGGGTCCATGGATTGATGTTGCCTCCCAAAGTGGTAGTACTCGGATAGATCTTTCTAACGAGCTATCGTACGCGTCAAACGGAGATTGTATGCCAAAGTTACGACCCCGGGAAATTGATGTACCAATTTACCCAAACGGGGCCCACAATTTGGCATTTCATCTTCTAGGGTTAGGTTTCGGGATGTGAAGGGTTTTTCATTGTTTCTCAACAATAAATAGGCCTTCGAGCCTCATTGTAATACAGTTCGGAACAGTTCAGAGGCATGTAGCCGCCACATCTCTTCTCAGAGATAAGCTACCATCGCCCTAGCTGGTTTCTTTCCATTTCTGTTTGTAAGCATATTTCAGTATTTTCCATTAATGAAATGAAGTATTATTTCCACTGCATCTCTGTATTTATGGTTATCGCATCTCTGTGTTTATGGTTATCTCTGTAATCTATTGCGTTCCTGTCTAAATCCGGATCAGTGGTATCAGAGCAGTCTGCTTTTTCTCTGTTTTTCTTTGCATGTCCCCAACGAGGTCGGGATATAAGGAGTTAGGGCTTGAACTGGTCGAACCTTTGCAAGACCAGCCTCGCAAATCCCGACGGCCTCCCATGGCAGATGAGAAGAAAGACGAGGGGGCAGGAGATCCTATCAAAATCTTGCTCGAAGAAGCGCTCGAGCGGCAAAGGAACGCGATGATGGATAGCTTTGCGCAGATCCTTCAGCGGCTACCCAGAGGCGACGCATCAACTTCCAATAGTGACTCTGGAAACGCCACACCGTTTAAGGTACAAGTGAATTTTGAAATCCCCATCTTCGAGGGTCAAATAGACGCAGATGCCGTAGATAAATGGTTAAATCTGCTAGATGGGTATTTTTCTGTTCATGAATTTTCAAGTCGGGAAAAGATTGTTTTCGCTCTTCTCAAAGCAGCCCCCCACGTCAAGGACTGGTGGGAAACCTACTGCGAGCAGAAGGATGAAAGTACAGGCTCACTATTTTCAGCCGCACCCACTTGGAATGACTTCCGGGATGCCATCAAGGAGCAGTACTACCCTGTCGGAAGCTATGAGGACAAATACATCAAATGGACCACACTGCGGCAGGGACGAGACCAAGATGTGCCAGAGTTCACAAACATTTTTCATACCCTTCGCACACAGTTGGGTATCAAAGATTCTGAGCTGCATCTGGTACTCAAATATCGTGGTTGCCTGCACAGATACATCCAGGAAGAGATGGTGTTCTTGAACATCTCCTCGCTCGGCACGGCGTACCGATACGCTGTCAAAATCGAGCAAAAGTTCAAACAGAAGAAGCGAGACTTTGGATCTACAAATCAGAAGCCCAAAGGTGACCCAAGACAAGGCGGAGTGACCCAAGACAACCCGTCGAAGCCGCAAGAAAAGAACAACACCATGAAGCCGAAGAAGGACACAGGAAAGTGGTGTGAGTTCCACAAGAGGCCCACTCATAACACAAGTGAGTGTCGGACCAAGCAGTCGCTAGTGGCTGAGTTGAAGGCTTCCGAATCAGATGCATGTTCTGACCTGGAGCTAGAACCCGACAAGGGGAATGGCAAAGGGAAGCAAATCATTGATGCGGATCCCAGTGCCACTGTTGCCACCGCCAAGATCAAGAAAAATGAGCCCGAAGATCCAGAGGAGGGGGAGCGTCTTTTCCACTCACAGATGTGGGTGAAGGGTTCACCGCTGCGATTCATTGTCGACAGTGGTAGCCAAAAGAACATGGTTTCAGCAAAGGTCGTGAAGCGGTTGGGCCTACCAACTACACCACACCCACAACCGTACAGTATCGGGTGGCTTCATGAAGGACGAGATCTCAAAGTTCGCCAGCAGTGCCGCCTTCCCTACAGCATCAAGCCCTTCACAGACGAGGTATTGTGTGATGTTACACCTCTGGATGTTTGTGATGTATTATTAGGCCAGCCATACTTGTGGAGGCGACATGCTGTGTATGAGTCAAGGCCTCGTGCTGTCATTATTTCTTTGAGTAATTCATTATACAGGATACCAGAGGTAGCCCCACCTACTGCCACATCTTTGATCACTACCAAAAAAGGCAGCAAGCTCATATCACAGACCAGGAAATTCATCTGTCTGGTTCACTCCCAAAGTAAGGGGAAGATCGTTGCTACATCCATGACCCCTGCAAAGGGTTCCTCCACGCAGCAGCAGCAGCAAAAGGATACGGTCATGACAAAACACAGGAACAACTTCTCCTCACCCACATGGGTACCACACAAGTTTCAGGTGGGCAACAAAGTCTGGTTGCATCGACAGAAAGAACGCCTTACCAGAACCCATCAGAAGCTCAGATCACTCGGACATGGTCTTTACAGCAGTACCAAGGCTATGGGGAACAATGCTTTGGAGCACATCATTCCTCCATTCCTTCACTGGCACCAAATGTTCAATGTGGACCATCGTCAACCATGCTTCCCACCATCACTGGACACATCAGAGATTGCAGGACAAGTTCAGCAGATGGAGGAACTCAACGCAATGGGGACCATTGCTTCCTAAGGGGGGAGGAATGATCCAGGTGGATGTTGGTGGCCACCCACCTATCCCATTTGGACCCCCACAACTGTCTCTTTCAGTATTTTTAGTTTCCTAAATTGTAGCACAGTTTACTATTTTTAGCAGTTTTTCGGGTCCTGAACTTCCGGAGCCGTTTTGAGGCCCTAAACGACGTTTTTTTTGGGATTCTGGGGCAACATGGGTCCATGGACCCATGTTGCCTCCCAAAGTGGTAGTACTCGGATAGATCTTTCTAACGAGCTATCGTACGCGTCAAACGGAGATTGTATACCAAAGTTACGACCCCGGGAAATTGATGTACCAATTTACCCAAACGGGGCCCACAATTTGGCGTTTCATCTTCTAGGGTTAGGTTTCGGGATGTGAAGGGTTTTTCATTGTTTCTCAACAATAAATAGGCCTTCGAGCCTCATTGTAATACAGTTCGGAACAGTTCAGAGGCATGTAGCCGCCACATCTCTTCTCAGAGATAAGCTACCATCGCCCTAGCTGGTTTCTTTCCATTTCTGTTTGTAAGCATATTTCAGTATTTTCCATTAATGAAATGAAGTATTATTTCCGCTGCATCTCTGTATTTATGGTTATCGCATCTCTGTGTTTATGGTTATCTCTGTAATCTATTGCGTTCCTGTCTAAATCCGGATCAGTGGTATCAGAGCAGTCTGCTTTTTCTCTGTTTTTCTTTACATGTCCCCAACGAGGTCGGGATATAAGGAGTTAGGGCTTGAACTGGTCGAACCTTTGCAAGACCAGCCTCGCAAATCCCGACGGCCTCCCATGGCGGATGAGAAGAAAGACGAGGGGGCAGGAGATCCTATCAAAATCTTGCTCGAAGAAGCGCTCGAGCGGCAAAGGAACGCGATGATGGATAGCTTTGCGCAGATCCTTCAGTGGCTACCCATAGGCGACGCATCGACTTCCAATAGTGACTCTGGAAACGCCACACCGTTTAAGGTACAAGTGAATTTTGAAATCCCCATCTTCGAGGGTCAAATAAATGCAGATGCCGTAGATAAATGGTTAAATCTGCTAGATGGGTATTTTTCTGTTCATGAATTTTCAAGTCGGAAAAAGATTGTTTTCGCTCTTCTCAAAGCAGCCCCCCACGTCAAGGACTGGTGGGAAACCTACTGCGAGCAGAAGGATGAAAGTACAGGCTCACTATTTTCAGCCGCACCCACTTGGAATGACTTCCGGGATGCCATCAAGGAGCAGTACTACCCTGTCGGAAGCTATGAGGACAAATACATCAAATGGACCACACTGCGGCAGGGACGAGACCAAGATGTGCCAGAGTTCACAAACATTTTTCATACCCTTCGCACACAGTTGGGTATCAAAGATTGTGAGCTGCATCTGGTACTCAAATATCATGGTTGCCTGCACAGATACATCCAGGAAGAGATGGTGTTCTTGAACATCTCCTCGCTCGGCACGGCGTACCGATACGCTGTCAAAATCGAGCAAAAGTTCAAACAGAAGAAGCGAGACTTTGGATCTGCAAATCAGAAGCCCAAAGGTGACCCAAGACAAGGCGGGGTGACCCAAGACAACCCGTCGAAGCCGCAAGAAAAGAACAACACCATGAAGCCGAAGAAGGACACAGGAAAGTGGTGTGAGTTCCACAAGAGTCCCACTCATAACACAAGTGAGTGTCGGACCAAGCAGTCGCTGGTGGCTGAGTTGAAGGCTTCCGAATCAGATGCATGTTCTGACCCGGAGCTAGAACCCGACAAGGGGAATGGCAAAGGGAAGCATATCATTGATGCGGATCCCAGTGCCACTGTTGCCACCGCCAAGATCAAGAAAAATGAGCCCGAAGATCCAGAGGAGGGGGAGCGTCTTTTCCACTCACAGATGTGGGTGAAGGGTTCACCGCTGCGATTCATTGTCGACAGTGGTAGCCAAAAGAACCTGGTTTCAGCAGAGGTCGTGAAGCGGTTGGGCCTACCAACTACACCACACCCACAACCGTACAGTATCGGGTGGCTTCATGAAGGACGAGATCTCAAAGTTCGCCAGCAGTGCCGCCTTCCCTACAGCATCAAGCCCTTCACAGACGAGGTATTGTGTGATGTTACACCTCTGGATGTTTGTGATGTATTATTAGGCCAGCCATACTTGTGGAGGCGACATGCTGTGTATGAGTCAAGGCCTCGTGCTGTCATTATTTCTTTGAGTAATTCATTATACAGGATACCAGAGGTAGCCCCACCTACTGCCACATCTTTGATCACTACCAAAAAAGGCAACAAGCTCATATCACAGACCAGGAAATTCATCTGTCTGGTTCACTCCCAAAGTAAGGGGAAGATCGTTGCTACATCCATGACCCCTGCAAAGGGTTCCTCCACGCAGCAGCAGCAGCAAAAGGATACGGTCATGACAAAACACAGGAACAACTTCTCCTCACCCACATGGGTACCACACAAGTTTCAGGTGGGCAACAAAGTCTGGTTGCATCGACAGAAAGAACGCCTTACCAGAACCCATCAGAAGCTCAGATCACTCGGACATGGTCTTTACAGCAATACCAAGGCTATGGGGAACAATGCTTTGGAGCAGATCATTCCTCCATTCCTTCACTGGCACCAAATGTTCAATGTGGACCATCGTCAACCATGCTTCCCACCATCACTGGACACATCAAAGATTGCAGGACAAGTTCAGCAGATGGAGGAACTCAACGCAATGGGGACCATTGCTTCCTAAGGGGGGAGGAATGATCCAGGTGGATGTTGGTGGCCACCCACCTATCCCATTTGGACCCCCACAACTGTCTCTTTCAGTATTTTTAGTTTCCTAAATTGTAGCACAGTTTACTATTTTTAGCAGTTTTTCGGGTCCTGAACTTCCGAAGCCGTTTTGAGGCCCTAAACGACGTTTTTTTTGGATTCTAGGGCAACATGGGTCCATGGACCCATGTTGCCTCCCAAAGTGGTAGTACTCGGATAGATCTTTCTAACGAGCTATCGTACGCGTCAAACGGAGATTGTATGCCAAAGTTACGACCCCGGGAAATTGATGTACCAATTTACCCAAACAGGGCCCACAATTTGGCGTTTCATCATCTAGGGTTAGGTTTCGGGATGTGAAGGGTTTTTCATTGTTTCTCAACAATAAATAGGCCTTCGAGCCTCATTGTAATACAGTTCGGAACAGTTCAGAGGCATGTAGCCACCACATCTCTTCTCAGAGATAAGCTACCATCGCCCTAGCTGGTTTCTTTCCATTTCTGTTTGTAAGCATATTTCAGTATTTTCCATTAATGAAATGAAGTATTATTTCCGCTGCATCTCTGTATTTATGGTTATCGCATCTCTGTGTTTATGGTTATCTCTGTAATCTATTGCGTTCCTGTCTAAATCCGGATCATTCATACACCTTCCCTTATCCTTAATGTACCTTATTAAACACTTCCCATCATTGAGATCCCCCAAATTCTTCATTTTCTCACAAACCCTAGTTTCTTGCTACAACTTGGCAATTTTCTAGGTTGGGCCTATGTTTTGCCCTTTTGGACCCCTTCCCCTCACTCGATCTCTGAGATTCCACTTTCCCCTGCTTTCTAACATCCCTCCCTACTTCCAAAATTTTCCCCAAGAATTTAGAAGCCCCTTATCCCCTTCATTTCGACAAAATCCCTTGTTTCACACATCGGGATAAGTTTCACTCAAAAGATGTTTCTGAGCAATCAAAGATGAATTTGGGGAAAATGAGAGACTTTTTTATCCACAACAGTCCAACGAAGAAAAACCTCCTTCACTTTTTACACAAGTATAATCGTTTTTGAGAAATGTCAAAAATACAATCGCCTCGGGAGAATTGATGCACCTCTGAAGTGACCTTGGGAAAATCAAATTTTCTCATATCTTGGTTGGCGAAATAACTTTCTTGATGAGTCAAATGATAACTAGGTGAAACTATCTTTCCAATGAGCTATCATGAGCTCAATGTGGAGTTGAGGAAGGCATTCAAAAGTTGACTGCAACAGCACTCTGCCATGAGGCAGCCTCATTGGGCACATTTTGACCAGTCTTGGGAGATTTGATTTTTGACAAGGCAAATGAACTCAAAATTGAAATATTCCAATTGGGTTGGTAAGTAGACTCAAATAGATTTCCAACGAGCTATCCTGTGCTCGATTTGGACACCAGGAAGGCCTCCAAAAGCCTCTTGAAAAATGTGTTGCGCATAGAAAGTGTGCGCTGCGCATAGAGAGGTGCGTTGCGCATTGGGCCTCACTGGCCAGTGTAAATTAACAAGGGCGCTACGCATAGAGGGGTGTGCTGCGCGTTGGGTTTGTGCACTGCGCATTGGGTTACATCAACAAGAAAACTCTGTCCATGCAACCAGATCATACCAAATCCACTCCAAAACTTGCAAGTAGGTATTTCCTTGCTGCTCAATCAATGTTATAATGTTTGAAGTGTGTTCCAAGATGGGAAATTTGTTGTATTGGCTCTTGAAAACCGAAACCATATGTTCATGTCAAAATCATTCCTTAAGCGTTTTTTAAAGGACATGTGGGTGGTTTATTGAATATTTCTCATCCTCCATTGATGAAAACCAGCTCCATGCTCATTTGTAAACCTTAGCCAACATTGCAAAGGATACACATTACACTTTTGTCCATTTGTCAAACAGTGACTGTTTTATGCCAATTCCTTGAAACAGAGCATTACCATTATGGCTTGGTTTGTATGATGCTTTGGTAAACATATTTGGGTTTTGAGTATGCATTGAAGTTTGGACTTCAACACACCTATATCAACACACACTTATGGAGCTGTGACACATCCGTGACGACCGGCAGGCTGCCCGAAGACATATACATGAGATGACACCCATTGAGCAGGAGGTAGAAGCTGACCGGGAGATTTGGCTTGAGAGGGTCAACATCCACTTAGAGAAGTTGTTGGCGAAGGCTAATAGAGACAAATACATGCTTCATCACATGAAAAATCATTATTGGGCTCGCATGCATGTTGGCAAAGCAAAAATGAAGATTTTGCAAAGGAGGTTGAGCAAAGCACTAAAATGGTGAAAGAGGCTTGATCATCTTTGGATTTTGGCCGAAGCCTCTTTGGCTGAGCATGGTACTTGATTGGGGACCCCCAGCCCAAATTTCAAGAAATTTGGAGAAAATTTTGTCAATTTTGAATTTTTTGGCTCTAAAAACAGGTTTTTTGGCTCAACGCGCAGCGCGCTACCCATAAGATTGGGAGGTCCAAATCACAAATGGTTTGCATTTTTGGATTTTTCATGATGAAATATACCTGCTCAGCTATTTCCAAGGCATTTCATCAAAGTTTGGGTCCCCAAAGGGTCAAAAAACATGCAAAAAATGACCTCACTGCCCCTTGTTGGACACACAGGAAGCAGTCTTGGGAGAATGAACTTTTGGAGGGGAAAATGGACACCAAATGGGAACATTCCACTTGGGTTGGAAAGTAGACATCCAGGGCTTTCCAACAAGCCAACCTAAGCTCAATTTGGATGCCGGAAAGTGCCTCAAAATCAGCCTGAAAAGTGTGTTGCGCATAGAGATCAGGGCGCTGCGCATAGAGGATTTTGGCCAATTTTTCACCTTCCAGCTCAGAATTTCGGCCAGTTTTCACCAGTTTCACTCCTTGATGTAATTTTTGACTCAACATGATGTAATTTGATGTATTTAAGGTAACATGGCACTTATTTACCTTCTTCTAGATGATACATTCATAAAATAGCAAAAATTTAATGAATGAATCAGTTTCCTAGCATATAGGGGTTAGTTGTTTGACTACCTAGATTTTAGTTCCTTGTTTAGAATTTGTTGAAACTGCTCCTAGAAGGAGGAGCTCGACCCCTAGAGGCAAGGGAATGGGTTGGCTTGCCTATATTATGTATTTTCTAAGTCATTTTCATGGTTGGACCCTTGGGGAAGAGGCTTTGATACTTTATTGTACATTTTACTTCAGCATTTTGGCAAAGGAAAGACCAGGGTTTTGCAGCACTGTTTGGAATTCTTGTGGCTTTATGTCTTGATGGTGTGCTTCTTTCAGTACTTGTAAGTTTGTTATGTGTATCATTTTCCTTCTCTCATCTTCTACAATTGAACAAATGAAGTGTTAAGGTAGAATTCATAATCTGTAATGCTCTGCCTTTAAGTTTGTTTGATATCCTATGTTTTCATCTATTTAAGGAGAATCCTTGAGGTTTTCTTGCTCTCCTTAGCTCCTCACCTGTCTGATCTATTCACCTCATTGCTTTTAAGGCATCAAACATTTGCCTACCTTGCTCCATTCAAACCTCTGCAGAAACTGTGTCTCATCCCCGCACCCAAAATTGCCTTTCCCTTTGATTCAACAAAAACCCCAAAAAATCACCTTTAAACCTCTGCACTTAATACCTAGCCTAAGATTAGTTATAATTTCAGTCATCTCGAGCCTCATTGATTATATTTTTCCAAGATTGACCCGGAGAGAGCCCTCTCTAATCCTCGTAGGGCTAGCTACGCGGCTGAGCGTGGTTTGATGTTGCCTTGAGTTTTGCCTTCCTCAGCCTGGGGAAAATTTGAGCGTTAACATGAGGATTAGTGGGCAAGATTAGTCTGTGTAGCTTTTTGTCAGTTTAGTTTTGGAGCTCTCATTCTATTCTCTCTCTCATACACTTGGACACTTAGATTACTCTTGGAGAGTGTGGCATACTTGGATGCTTGAAGCATGAAGACAAAGGAAGAGTAGAAACGCACAAGAGGACATTGGGATAAGCAGCTACAATGGTTTTTGCTTGCGGCTACCGAGTTGCATGTAAGTTTTCCTCACTAGTTTTGGCTTGCATGGCATATGCATATGTTTCTTGGTTATAATCTTTCATTGGCATGGAGGATTTCCTGGATTGATAGTGGATTTTCCTAGTCTTTCCACTTCTTGGATAGCCATGGTGTTGTGGGTTCATTTCCTTTTGTTTTCTATTTGGTTATAATGTTCCTTTAGTTGTGGGTTGAGTTTGAGTTACTATTTCTTGGAGCCTTGGTTGGAAAAACACTCTGGAGCCCTATAATAGCTTGGGTTTAGTTACAAGTCCTAGAGCCTATTAAGTGTGGAGCCTGATTATCTTCTTTATTCAGAGGTATCACCACATTAGACCCCAGTTCGTAATGTGGAGGCAACGATGCCCATAATATTTGTGCTACAAGGGGGGTCCAGGGGGGGCGGTTGTGATCTTTGGGAGCCCCCCCCCAGGCGGGGGATCAGGGGTGGCACCCCATAAGCTAAAAATAGTTGTAGAATTGCGTTGTAAAATGTTGTAATTTTGTAGTCAATCTAGGTCGTTCATTAGGTGGAGATCTAACGGTAGAAGTTATGTTTAATTTAGGGTTTTTTGCCCTGGAAGGCAACCCCTCACCATATATGAGGGAATTGTATCGCGTCTATGTAGATCTGTATTCTGAGTGAGAAAGAGAGAGGAGATTGTGTGAGGGTAAAGAGGGAATTCTAGCGCGTCTGTTGTAGGTTGTATCTCTTCAGTTTGTTGGATAATATAAAAGGAAGGACTAGCTATTTCCCGTGGACGTAGCCCAAATTGGATGAACCACGCATATCTGTGTCTCTCTTGTTTTATGTGTTTTTTGTGTTTATATTTCTGAAATATTTTATGTGTTCCATTGTTCTATAATATATAATTTTCTAACAACTGGTATCAAAGCCAAAGGTCTTTTTGGCTAATAAACTCGCAAGAGAGAAGGGTTCCTGGTTCGAGTGGGAGCAATGGCAGAAGATGGTAGGTTTAGGGTCGAAAAATTTAACGACCAAAACTACCAGTTGTGGAAGATGCAAATGGAAGATTATCTATATCAGAAAGATATGTATCTGCCATTGAGCAGAAAGACAAAGAAGACAACAAGTATGACAGACATGGAATGGGATATTCTCGACAAAAATGCACTTGGAACAATACGGTTGTTCCTAGTGACGTCGGTAGCATTTAATATTTCAAAGGAAATGACCACAGAGGGTTTATTGTCGGCATTGGCCAAACTATATGAAAAACCCTCGGCCTCAAATAAGGTATTTCTTATGAAGTGCTTATTTAATATGAAGATTTCAGAAGGTGGATTTGTTGTTGATCATTTAAATGAATTTAATACAGTTATCAGTCAACTACGTTCTGTAGGGGTAACTTGAAACAGAAAACTCTGATACGCAGAATATAAATGAATAAAATACTTTATTAGAATGATGAATTACAGATGATGTCTTTTACAATGGGGTTTCCTGGCTTAAATACTACCACGGGCACCCTTTGGGGAAAGGGTATGATCTTATGATCGTGCCCTTTCATCTAATTAATCCTAAAACTAAATAATAAATCTAAAATTAAAGACTAACTAATTTTTTACATAACATTGCCTTCCTCTCGAAAGAATGCTTTGTCCTCAAAGCATAAGTAACGACAAATGTTGTTGAAGGATGATTCATTCTCCCAGAAAGCGTCTTCTTCGGGTAAGTCCTTCCACTTGATTAGATATTCTAAGATGATCAAGGTCGCACACTTTAAAAGGTCTTGGATTACTCTCTCCAGTTCCGTTTTTTGGTGATGTGGATATCGGTATGGCTTGATGTTGACAGGGTCTGACCCTGCCTTGACTTCTATTGTATGCTCAATTTCCCTATTAGGTGGCATCTTCATAGGTAGGTCTTGAAATACTTTTTCATGCTTCCGAATCAAATCTTGTATCTCTGGTAACTCTTCTCTGGCCATATTTGCAGATAACATTTCTAATTGGTGACATTGTACTACATAAGTAGGTGCTCCTTTTCGACTCAGCTTCATCATCTGGGATGATGATGTAACTTGATTTTCTGGTGGTTGGAATCCGTGTAGCTTGTACTTCTGACCTCCCCATTTGAATTTTATAAATTGTACTTGATGGTTGGCGGCATAAGTACCTAAAGTTCGTAGCCATTGGATACCTAAGACTACATCTACTCCTCCTAACGGTACTGTGAAAAATGGAGACTCTAAACTGAAGTCTTGAATCTGCAATTTAACCTTATGGCATTTTCCCACCTTTTCAATCTTTTTACCGTTAGCTATCATCACTTTCATGTTTGGTAAGGGAAATGAAAATATATTGAGTCTCTTTGCCACGGTTGTATCTAAAAAATTGTGTGTGCTTCCAGAGTCGATGAGAACCACTATGTTTTTCTTCTTTATGTGTCCTTTTAACTTTAAGGTCTGAGGTTGTGATATACCTGTCATGGCTGATAATGACACTTGCGGAATACTACCGTCATCTAATTCTGGTGAGAATTCTGCGGCGTCTTCTGTGTCTTCTATGTCATAATCTTCATTGTTCGAATCATTGGTTGCTTCACAATTATATAGGTTCTTTGGTTCTTTTCCTTTAACACATCTATGTTTGGGGTCCCACTTCTCACCACAGCGTTTACATTTACCCTCTTTTATGCTTTGCATTTCCACAATAGATTTTTCATCTTCACGACGATGTGGTGGAACATATCTTGTATTATTTGAGTCCACATACTGGGGTATCCTTCGTCTTGCATAAGCTTTTTCCGTTGTTGACCAAAATATTGGTTCGGATTTCTTTTCGGCTGTTTTTGCTTTTCGTCTTGCTTCTTCTATAGATGTAATATCATGCATCTCAAGTTCTGCTTGTAAATGGGTTTTGAGTCCCGAGATGTATGACTGAATTAGACGAGATTCTGATAACTCAGGTACTCGTGTTACTAAGGTCTCCCATTCTTGAGTGTATTCATCGACACTTCCTTTTTGTCGTAGTTTGATGAGTTTTGAAAAGAAATCTTCTTCCTTTACACCTTGGAATCTTTTGAAGAATGCATCTTTAAATTTCCTCCAGCTAATGACATGTGTTGTCTTTTTCCACCACATATACCAGTTATATGCTTCTCCCTCCATCTTCATGGATGCATATCTGAGCTTTTCGTCATCGTCAGTGATGTCATATATCTCAAAGTATTCTTCTGCTTTATTTATCCATGCAACATTGTTTTTTTTCGTTTCCATCGAATTTAGGCATCTCGACTTTTGCCCTTCGCTGGTAAGTTGCTACTGGTTGAGCGAAAAAAGGGTGTTGATTGGTAAAGTTATCCCAGAGTTGCTTGTTTGTAAAGACTGTGTTACTTGCTTCTTGGTGGGGTGTCGCTGATTTTTTTGGGGATTCAACTTTGTCATGAGAGTCTGTGGACTTAGTTGAATCTGACGAAAGGTGTTCTTGATTCTCTTCACCTTCTTTTAGCAGTTGTTCGGGCGTACAATTTGACCTTTTACACAGAACTTTTAGCATTGTTAAGAGCTCTTTGAAGTTTACTCCTGTTTGGACATGTTGACTTTCCATTTTTATCTCTATTCGATTTGTCGTATCTTCAAGATTTTTGATTTTGTCCGCTTGCTCCCCCAGCTTGCTCTCGACTTCATTTAATCTTTTACTGACCTCGTCGTGGTTGTTATTTATCTTATGCTCTACATCCAACAACCTTTTTTGGAAATCCGCCATTGTCATTGTCGACATTGAGCGGGTTTGCGGGGGCGTGTATTTATTTGCCAGCTAAAATATTTTTCCTCCCTCCTTTTTTTTTATTTTAGCTAAAATAAATTTTAATTAATTAAAATAAATTTAATTAATTAAATTATATATATTATATATAATATAATTATATATATATATATATATATATATATGTTATATATATTATATATATATATAAATAAATAAATTTAATTAATTAAATTATATATAATATATAATATAATTATATATATGTTATATATTATATATAAATAAACGTTATATATACACGTTATATATATTTTATATCATATATATTTCACGTTAATGAAACAGAAAATGCCTGATCTTTTCGAACCGCAGAGCCACGCAGTTGGACAGGGAATATAACCCGTAAAAAACTTCTGATACGCTGTGTTTAATTGTTGACCGATGGTTTCGAGCGGATATCCCGTGGATGCGTCGAGTGAGGAGCTTCCACAATTAAGCCAACTAATACCGACGACGTTGTCACCTCTCTGGCTGTCAAAACCCTCGAGGGAAATGTCGTTGTTTATGACACTTTCGGTTTGGAGTCCCCGGAAGCGCTACAGATTCGAACCGAGACCAGAGCCCCGTCAGTGGATTTAATTGAGGACGCGGTGGGCGCAGACAGGTGAGACAATGATGACGGCGGCTCGATTTGGATGCTGATGACGAAGTCTGCGGGCCACGGAAAATACAGGGTGTGGAGATTACGTTGTTTTACGGGGAGAATGATGCGGTGTTGAACAACTGTGGTAGAGTATCGTGACAAGAGGCAACAGAACGAACACGATTGGGAGCAGCGAAGTGGATGCAGCAAGGTGGGAGCAGTGAACAGATGCAGCGAATGGATGTAGTGAAGTGGGAACAGCGAACGAATGCAGCAACAGTAGAGTGGATGCAACGAACGGAGACCGAGGATCGCTGAGCTCTGATACCAGATGAAACAGAAAACTCTGATACGCAGAATATAAATGAATAAAATACTTTATTAGAATGATGAATTACAGATGATGTCTTTTACAATGGGGTTTCCTGGCTTAAATACTGCCACGGGCACCCTTTGGGGAAAGGGCATGATCTTATGATCGTGCCCTTTCGTCTAATTAATCCTAAAACTAAATAATAAATCTAAAATTAAAGACTAACTAATTTTTTACATAACATAACTTTTGATGATGAAGTTAGGGCTTTTGTATTTCTATGCTCATCGCCAAAAAGTTAGAATGGTTTAGTTATGGGCATTAGCAACTTTTTCCCTGGATCTAGTACTTTAAAGTTTGATGATGTTATTGGTTCAATCCTTAGCGAGGAAATGCAACGGAAAAGCTCCAATGAGACATCAGGTAATGCTTTGACTGCAGATACTAGGGGAAGAAAAATGGAAAGAGGAAAGAGCCCAGGATATTGTAGTAAGTCAAGGAAAGGCAGATCCAAGTCTAGATCAGGGATAGTGTGCTGGAAATACGGGAAGAAAGGACACCTGAAGAAAGACTGCAAGTCTCAGAAGGGAAAAGAAGGAGATGTGTAGCAAGAAAACAATCATGAAGCGAATGTGACAGGTGATGTGTTGCAAGATGCTTTCATTATTTCGTTAGAAAATATTATTGATGCCTGGGTGGTAGATTTAGGGGCCTCATTCCATGCCACACCTGATAGGAAACATTTTCATGATTATGTTCAAGGAGATTTTGGACAGGTTCAATTGGGTGATGATAAAACCTGTAAAACCATTGGAATGGGTACAGTTTTCATAAAACAACAGAATGGAAATCAATGGATATTGAAGGAGGTAAGGCATGTTCCAAATCTAAAGAAAAATCTTATTTCAACAGGGAAGTTGGGAGGTGAAGGTTGTGTGACTACTTTTACAGATAAAACCTGGAAGGTCACTAAAGGAGCCCTGGTAATAACAAAATGAGAAAAGGTTCGTACATTGTATTTATGCAATGGTATTTCTAGTTATGTTAATGCTTTAACCTCTGCAGGAGAAGATATGACATTGTGGCATCATAGGCTTCGGCACATGAGTGAGAAGGGGATGCATATTCTTCACTCAAGAAATTTGTTGCCAGGTTTGAAGCATGTTGATTTAAAATTATGTGAGAATTGTGTTTATGGAAAACAGAAGAGAGTTAGATTCCTCAAATTTGGGAAAGAAAAGAAGAGCTAAAATTTAGAACTTGTGCATACAGATGTATGGGGACCTGCTTAGGTATCATCTCTCGATGGCTCTCGTTATTATGTTACTTTTACTAATGATGCAACCTAAAAAACCTGGATTTATTGCATTCGAAATAAATCTGATGTATTTTATACTTTCAAGAAATGGAAATATCTGGTTGAAAATGAGATAGGAAAAATTTGAAGTGTCTCGGATCAGAAAATGGAGGTGAATATTGCAGCAAAGAATTTGATAGGTACTGTTCAGAGAATGGAATTCACAGAGAGAAGACAGTTCCAGGAACACCACAAGAAAATGGTGTGTCAGAAAGGATGAACAGGACAATCATGGAGTGTGCAAGGTGCATGAGATTGCATGCAGGATTACCTTTACAAATTTGGGTAGATGTTGTAGATACTTCTATTTATCTAATAAACATAGGGCCTTCAAGTTCCTTGGATGGTGGTACTCCAGAGGAGGCATGGACAGGTAAAAAGGTAAACTACTCATTTTTAAAGACTTTTGATTGTGAAGCCTTTGTCCACATTTAATAAAGAAAATAGAACAAAGCTTGAGGAAAAATCAAATAAATGTACCTTTATTAGATATGGTGTTAATGATTTTGGTTATCACTTTTATGATTATGAAAAACATAAAATCATTAGGAGTAGAGATGTCATATTCAATGAAAAGGTTTTGTATAAGGATCAACTACAAGAAAAGAAATAGGAAAAACAAAATAGAGAATACAAAGTGCTTGATGAGATCATAGATAAAGTGAAGGTGCTTGAAAATCATAATGATCAACAGCAAGAACAAATACAACAACCACAACAGCAACAAGCACCTCAAACACCTGAAAGTGGTGTTAGAAGATCTACCAAGATAAGTAGAGCCCCTAAATGATACTCTCCTTCATTATATTATGTATTATTGACTGATTATGGTGAACCAGAATGTTATGAAGAAGCAATGCAGGTAGAAACCAGGAAGAAGTGGGAGCAAGCCATGAAAGAAGAGATGGACTCCTTACCACATAACCAGACTTGGGACGTAGTCAGGTTTCCTGCAGGTAAAACAACATTGCCGAATAAATGGGTTTACGGGTTGAAGGAATAAGATGGAGGTAGAAAAAGGTATAAAACTAGACTTGTGGTGAAGGGGATTGCACAAAAAAAGGGTATAGAATTTGATGAGATATTTTCTCTTGCTATTAAAATGACTTCAATTAGAACTATTTTAAGTCTAGTAGCAGCTGAAGATTTGCATCTTGAGCAGTTAGATGTAAAGATAGCCTTTTTCCATGGGGATTTGGATGAAGAGATATATATGCAACAAACACAAGGATATGAGGTAAAATGGAAGGAGAAACTAATGTGCAGGTTGAAGAAGATCTTGTATGGCTTAAAACGAGCTCCAAGGCAGTGATACCTAAAATTTGATAGGTTTATGTCTAAACAAGGTTATACTAGATGTCACTCTGATCATTGTGTTTATCTCAAAAGGCAAAATGATGGTAGTTATATTATATTGTTATTGTATGTAGATGACATGCTTGTTGTAGGTTCTAACATGCAGGAAATAAAGGTGCTCAAAATAAGATTGGAAAACTCATTTGCAATGAAGGATTTGGGTGTTGCAAAACAAATCCTTGGTATGAGAATAACTAGAGATAGGAAGAAACAAAAATTAACTTTGTCTCAGAGTGAGTACATAGAACAGGTGCTGAAAAGGTTTAATATGCAGAACGAAAAACCAGTTAGTATACCTTTGGCTAGCCATTACAAACTAAGGAAATGTGTCCCAAGACTCAAGAAGAAATGGATTATATGTATAAAGTTCCATATGCATCAGCAGTTGGAAGCTTAATGTATGCAATGGTCTGCACAAGGCCTAATATTGCACATGCAGTGGGAGTTGTGAGCAAGTACATGAACAATCCAGGAAAAGCACATTGGATGGTAGTGAAGTGGATTCTCAGGTATTTGAGAGGTACCACAAATCAAGTATTATGCTTTGGTGGTTCAAACATTGCTATACAAGGCTATGTTGATGCAGATATGGTGGGTGATAGAGATAACATGGGGAACACCACTAGGACAGATGCTCTAGAGCCTGACGGCAGTTGTGGGTTGAGTTACTAGTCATGCAAGCCTTGATTGGAAAAAATGCTTTGGAGACCTTGAAGGCTTGGGAAAAGACCAATATAGCGATGGTTTTTATGTCCAACCATGAGGTGGAATCACTATTCGATGGGTTGAGGTGGTTTGGCCTTTAGAAGCCCTAGTTCGATTTTGATGAATTTTTCCATGGGATCCCACATTCATGCTTGGAATATGGCATGGGGGTGATTGGATGAAGATATTTGGCTCAGCCATGTCTATGTTTGAGAGGTTCATGGAAGTCCTAAACCTAGTTGGCCTTTGCATCATTAATATGAGGCAATGTCTCCTTGTTAATTCATGAGTATTATACTGATTTATATGTGGATTATATGGTTGTTGATTCCTTGGTATATATGTTGTTATTATGTTGGTTATGAACATGCATTATGACAGTGGCTATGCATGGATCTCATCATGTTTTTACTTGTAAATTAATGAACAATGTATCTATGGACTAATAGATGAAATTGTAGCTAATGTGTTGAGGCATCAATACTTCTTAGTGATTCTCAAATAGGTATGAGACCCCTATGCTCGGTTCTCTTGTTAAGACCTATAGCTTTCATGTTTGTGACATGTTTGATGAAATGCTTGTCATGGCTAGTATGGGTCCAATCTAGTCCTTGTTGATCTTTTTGCAAATGTGTCTTTCTTCCGCTGTGAAATTTCATTTTTGAAGGTGTCATTGAGTTTTGGGCAGTAACCTGGGCTCTAGGCCTAAAAAAGTGGAACAAATCCCAAAGTCGCAAACACAACACTGGGGAAAGAGTTCTAGGAAGCTCCCTTTCCCTTATTTTTGTTGACCTAGGTTGTCATTGATGTCAATATGGCAATATTCTAGATACTAGATGACGATATGAAGCCAAGGGGAAGCAGAGTAGATCCATGAAGAGATAGGAGCAAGGTCATCAGGATAGCCAAGCCATAAGCAAAGAGGAGTTACCAAAGGAGGCAAATCAAATCATATCGCAGGATATCAGAGCAAGAGAGGCATTCATATATGCAAGGAGGTCTTTGAAAGACACTGCCAAGCAAGAGGAGCCACATTGGAGCAAGAGGAGCTACAGGAGGAGCCATATATATATATATATATATATATATATATATATATATATATATATATATATGCCAAGACTGAGTTCTCAGAGCTACAGGAGCAAAAAGAGCATATATATATGCCAAAGAAGAACAGAGCCATGGGAGGCAGCAAACAGAGCTATCGGAGCTATAGGGGAGCCATATATATATATATATATATATATATATATATATATATATATATATATATATATATATATATATATATGCCAACACAAAGCCATCAGAGGAAGCGAATTACGCAATCGAGAGCTATCGAAGGCCAAAACCCATCTATATATGCATTAACAACTATCGGAGCAACAATGACAAAGGAAGAACTATAGGAGGAGTAGAGCTATTGCATATGCCAAGAGTAAGGTGCATAAGCAGAGGAGCATATAAACAGAGTTAAAACAGTGGAGCAATATATATATAAACAAAGTTAAAGGAGCGAAGGATATTGATTGTGATAATACATGCAGACCCGCGGCCTTATTATATCGCACCTATTGTAATATTGCGTCCGTCACTATATCGCAAGTCGTAAAGCCTTGCCACATGAAAGCATCGATTGCAATAGAGTTGTGGACCCAATAGACCTATTATAAACAGTTTAATATAATATCGCATCCGGTATCAGCCATCGGCCATCGGCAATGTTTTAGGCTCGACTTATAGAAGAACCTCCGAAAGTGGCGATTGCGATAATGTATGCGGACCTGATGGTCCTATTATATAGCACCCTATTATTATATCACGTCCGCAGGAGGATCGGCCCGTCGGCCATTGGCGATGTCATGAGGTTGCTATATAGAGAACTCTTGGAAGCCCTGAGCGCCGATTGCGACATACGCTGTGGATCCGATACAGGAATAGTTGTGGGTGAATTAAAATTGAAGTCCGCACTTAGTGTTTTGCTCGTGTTTTTTTTCTGATTTTCCTCTGTATCTGATATTTGTCGTGCGCAGGCCTTTGAGGAAGAAATGAAATACAATAATTCTCCTGATAGTTCAAGAGGCCTGAACTATAATTCAGAAGGCTCAATCAAGCCGATTGCAATTGCGATTGGGATGTGGTTGTCCCTTAAACTATGTTGACTCTGTGTATACCTGCCATCATTAAAAAAGGAGAGTGTTGTTACAATTTTTTGAATATGTGTTCTATATGTATGATTCAGTCCTCATCATTGAATCAACGTGTCTCAAGAGTTCTGGTGAGCATGAAGAGACAGAGGAAACCACAGAGATCGAGGAGGAAGCCAAAGGACCAGCGAAGAGAGGAAACCGACAGACAGAGGCATGAGGAATGAATAAAAGATAGAAAAAGTAGAGAACAATGAGTTGTTAATGCTGTTGAATGTTGTTGAATGTTGTTTAACATTTTTTTGTAAATAAGCTGGAGGAGACAGAGGCAGCGAGAGGATCCAGCAAAATAGAAAGAGTGTCAAAGGGCCAAAAGGACAACAGACAGTTGAAGGGGAGAACTAGCCAACAGAGAACATAAGCTCGAACAGGAAGTTGTTCTTTATGCAGAGCTTAGTGCATCTAACAGTAGAATGACTAAAGCTGTGTGAATACATTATCAGAGAGCATGAAGGCTATTAGAGACTATGTGTGGGCAGTGTGCAGAGTTGTAAAGACTTCTTCATAAGAATACTGGTTGTCATTGATGTTGTAGCTTGGAGACTGCAGTGAAGCTATAATCAGACAGAACTCAATAGAGAAGAGTTCTGAGAGCATAACATTACTATCAAATGAACCTTGACAAAATTGGGTCAAAACCCTTAAGGCTGGTGCCTCAGAAATAAGTAGGATTGGAGTCCTTGGGGCTGATGCCTCATAATCAAGATGGATAGGAGTCCTTGGGACTGGTGCCTCAGAAGTAAGAAGGATTGGAGTCCTTAGGTTTGGTGCCTCAGAAGTAAGAAGGATTGGAGTCCTTGGGGTTGATGCCTAAAAAGTAGGAAGGATAGGAGTCTTTGGAACTGGTGTCTCAGTAAATGGAAGGATTGAAGTCCTTGGGAGTTAGTGCTCCTAAGTCCAATATTGGTGTCTTGGTGAAATAGAGTTGGTGCTCTAGAGGTTGGAGCCTCACCAAAGTCCGAGTTGGAGCTTGGCAACTGATTGCAACCACTTATATATTGTATCTATTTTACTACAAATATTATATTAATAAAAGAATTTATTATTGTTGTTCATCTTGTGTTCTGAATATAAATTGTTTAACTCGTAAATCAATAGTCGGAAAAAGAAATATTGATTCACCCCCCCAGTATTTCCAACAATTGGTATTAGAGCCAGTACCTTCATTCAAAGCTTAACAACATGAAGGTTGACCGTTAGAACACAAATGGAGAGGTCAAGGAAGAAAGTCTCCAATCCTCCTAAGAATATGTCTCCCTCTACTACTAAAATAGAAGACAATCAATTTGAGGAGGCTCCAAGGCTCAATGGGAACTTTAATATATGGGAAGCAAGAATGAGGAATTTCCTACAAACTCAAGGCATTGAAATCTGGAAATCAGTGATTGTTGATAGCGGGATGGATGAGGAATCCAAGGAGTACAATGCAAAAGCAATGAAGGCAATCTTGAATGGGCTACCTGATTCTGTAAAGAACAATCTAGGAAAATATTCATCAGCAAAGGGTATATGGGACAAACTTCATGACCTTCACTCAAAAGGATCGTTGGCCATGACCATCAGTCAAGAAGATGATCGAAATCAAGAAGGAAATCCAGAACCCATCATAGAAGCTGAAAATGAGAATGATGACATTAAGGCCAAAGCAGACCTACAAGATGAAGAGAACGAAAAAGATTTTGTAGAAGATCTCCTCACTCAACTTATGGCTGCCATGGAAGAGATTAACAATCTGAAAAAGTAAAATAAGGAACTTAAGAAGATAGCACTAGCTGGTGACCAAGATCAAACAAGGAAGAAAGTTGACCTCATCAAGCTTCAAATACAAGAAAGGGATGAAGAGCTTGCCAAGCTTAAGAAGGAAATTCATCAAAGAAAAATAAAGCATCATGAAGAAGTCATATCCATGAAAAATCAATTGAATAAATCAAAGAAGGAGGAAGATACCTTGTCAAGTCAACTTGAACAAAGGCACAAGAGCTTGAAAAAACTTGAAGAAGAGATTGATCAGTACAAGGTAGAGGTATCCTCTCTCAAGTCTCAACTACAAGAAGCAAGGAAACAAGCACAAGGAGCTGAAAAGACCATGGAGCATTGGAAGTCATAGAAGGACATGTTGATGAAGTAGGAAAGGAAAGAAACACCATGATCTATCAACTAAAATCAAAGGATGAAGAAATCTTCAAAATGAATTCAAATATCATCTCCCTTAAAATAGTAGCAGATGAAGCTACTCGTAGCAAGGAAGAAACTAAGAAATAAATTGCCAAGAAGAATAATGAGTGTGAAAGATTGGAAGAAGAGATTGTCTTCCTCAGAACAAAGGTTGAAGGGATGACATGCTCAACTATCACAGATGTCCATCTGATAAATCAGGTCTCGGGTATGCAGATGAATCCTCAAACAAGAATGAAAATGCTTTAAACAAAAGAGATGTGAAGAAACCAGAAAGAAATGGTGATTCTCCTAGCTCTAGCAAAGGCAAGGAGAAAAATCAAGGCTAAAATAGAAGAAATCTTGCTCCAAGAAGAAATATAGATGATGTCAAACAGGCGAGAGGAAATGGTTATCATCAAAGGATCTCAAGGCATAAAGGCTTCAGAAGTACATCAAGGAAACCTCCATCTCCCAAGTACCAAAGCTCATTTTTTGGTTTTTTTTATTCTTGTACAAACTTTGGTCACATGGAAAAAGACTGTAAAGCATATCATAAAGATAGATATTATAGTCCCCAACAATCTCCAAGAAACAATTTTGTAGGAAGAAATCATGAATTCTTATTCATGAACAATGTAGAATGCTTCAAGTGTCACAACATTGGTCATATGGCACGTGATTGTAACTTAAATTGGGCTCTTACACAAGCTAGAACCATGCAAAAGAAGAAAGTTGCACAAGTATGGAGAAGGAAGGAAATACAATCCGAAAGTCCCTTGAGCTCTCCAGCCAACAGCATATGTCATTGGCCTAAATTTTGACAATCTAAGCATTTTATGAGAAGACTCTGCCAAAAGGAGATGATGCATATAGTTAGGGGGAGCCTGTAATTCTTGATCATTATTGCTAAAGCTATTAGTGAAAGGGTCCTTATGAAATCTTTGTTGAACTATATTAACAGTCATTCTTTGATAAAGATCATTTCTCAGGGGTACTCCATTAAAGAATGTGATCCTGTAACCATTATTTGGACTATTGTTAAAGATGCTTTCCACTTAATCACTAAGTAGTATTTGAAGCTACAGAGAAAGTCATCTAATGCTAGAGAAAATAGGGCAAACAACCATGGTGTTGTTATCACAGAAGTTTATGTCTTAACTCAGGGATTTAATGTGAGAACAGATAAATTCTAGACACTAATAGAGGCGTTCTTCAAACAAATAGATACATCTAGAATGGAGTTTGAAGTAAGAGCAGCTGGTAGCATATAACAAACTGAAGCATTGCAAAAAGATGCAAATCAGTAGAATAAATTTAAAGGATACTCACATATTGGATATCTGAATCTGCTAGGGAAAGAACATGGCAAAAAGCACAACCTCACTAAGAAAATATAGCAACAGTAAGGCACAACCTCTCACCATTTCACCCAAATAAAATGATGTTGAACACTAGATGGCAATGATTTAAAGAGAAGCACAAAGACACAAAGGAACTCAGATCTGAAGAAATACAACAAGATAGAAAATATTGGTGGCAGTTTCTCTTGATTCAGACTATGAAGGTCTCTCAATTCTGCATATGGAGACATCAATATGGATTGAAGCATAAAAGCCTAGACTTGGACACTTGGTGTATGGCCATTTGCAATCTAAATGAAAGCATTAAAGTAGAGCATCTTTAAGCATTGTTGAAGCCATGATAAAGTAGTTCTTAGACATGAAGAGGGAATAATGTGCAAATTGATGATAAAGCATCAATCCTTCTATCTTGAGTAAAAATAATAAGAGCACTATGACAGGGGGAGTCACAAACCCATGAAGATCTACCATTCATGAAAAACAGAAGTAGTTTGATAGGGGGAGCCCCAAAGCACTCCTTTGCCGTTGATGTCAAATGGGGAGAGAAGAAGAATATTTCCATCAATAATAAAGGGGGAGATTGTTGGCCTAGGTTGTCATTGATGTCAATATGGCAATATTCTAGATACTAGATGATGATTTGAAGCCAAGGGGAAGTAGAGCATATCCATGAAGAGACAGGAGCAAGGCCATCAAGATAGTCAAGCCATAAGCAAAGATGAGTTACCAAAGGAGGTAGATCAAAGCATATCATAGGATATCAGATCAAGAGAGGCATTCATATATGCAAGGAGGTCTTTGAAAGACACTACCAAGCGAGAGGAGCCACATTGGAACAAGAGGAGCTACAGGAGGAGCCATATATATATATGTAATATATATATATATGCCAAAACTGAGTTCTGAGAGCTACAGGAGCAAACAGAGCGAGCAGAACAAAGCACATATATATGCCATATATATGCCAAAGAAGAACAGAGCCATGGGAGGCAGCAAACAAAACTATCGGAGCCACAAAAGAAGCAGACAGAGGTTTCGGGAGAAAACAGAGCTATCGGAGATATAGAGGAGCCATATATATGTAACATATATATATATATATATATATATATATATATATATATATATGCAAAAACATAGCCATCAAAGGAAGCAGATTACATAATTGGGAGCTATCGGAGGCCAAAACCCATCTATATATGCATTAACAGCTATCAGAGCAACAATGCCAAAGGAAGAACTATCGAAGGAGTAGAGCTATTGCATATGCAAATGGTAAGGTGCATAAGTGGAGGAGCATATAAACATAGTTAAAACAGCAGAGCAATATATATATATATATATATATAAACTAAGTTAAAGGATCAGAGTATATTGATTGTGATAATACATGTGGACCCGCAGCCTTATTATATCGCGTTTGTTGCTATATCGCAATCTGTAAAGCCTTGCCACATGAAAGTGCTGATTGCAATAGAGTTGCGAACCCGACGGGCCTATTATAAATGGTTTAATATAATATCACATCCGGTATCGGCCATCAGCCATCGATAATGTTTTAGGCTCGACTTATAGAAGAACCTCTGAAAGTGGCGATTGTAATAATGTATGAGGACCCAATGGTCCTATTATATAGCACCCTATTATTATATCGCGTCCACAGGAGAATCGACCCGTTGGCCATCAGTGATGTCATGAGGTAGCTATATAAAGAACTCCTGGAAGCCCTGAGTGCCGATTGTGACATACGTTGTGGATCCGATACAGGAATAGTTATGGGTGAATTAAAATTAAAGTCCACCCTTAGTGTTTCGCTCGTGTTTTTTTTTTCTGATTTTCCTGTGTATCTGATATTTGTCGTGCACGGGCCTTTGAGATAGAAATGCAATACAATAATGCTCTCGATAGTTCAAGAGGCCTGAACTATAATTCAGGATGCTGAATCAAGCCGATTGGGATGTGGCTGGCCGCTAAACTATGCCGACTCTGTGTACACCTGCCATCATTAAAAAAGGAGAGCGTTGTTACAATTTTTTGAATATGTGTTCTCTATGTATGATTCGGTCCTCATCGTTGAATCAATGTGTCTTAGGAGTGTTTGTGAGCACGAAGAGATAGAGGAAACCACAGAAACGGAGGAGGAAGCCAAAGGGCCAACGAAGAGAGGAAACCAACAGACAAAGGCATGAGGAATGAATAAAAGATAGAAAAAGCAAAGGATAGCGATCTGTTAATGCTATTGAAGGTTGTTGAATGTTGTTGAAAATTTTTGTGGAAACAAGCTAGAGGAGACAAAGGCAACGAGAAGATCTAGCAGAACATAAAGAGGGCCGAAGGGCCAACAGGACAACAGAAATTTGAAAGGGAGAAGTAGCCAACAGAGAACATAAACTCAAACAGGAAGTTGTTCTTTATGAAAAGCTTAGTGCATCTAATAGTAGACTGACTAAAGCTGTGTGAAGACATTGTCAGAGAGCATAAAGGCTATTGGAGACTATGTGTGGGCAGTGTGCAGAGTTGTAAAGACTTCTTCATAAGAATACTGGCTGTCATTGATGTTGTAGCTTGGAGACCGCAGTGAAGCTATAATCAGACAGAACTCAGTAGAGAAGAGTTCTGAGAGCAGAACATTACTATCAAATGAACCTTGACAAGATTGGGTCAGAACCCTTGAGGCTGGTGCCTCATAAGTAAGTAGGATTCGAATCCTTGTGGTTGGTGCCTCAGAAGCAAGAAGGATAGGAGTCCTTGGGGCTGGTGCCTCAAAAGTAAGAAGGATTGGAGTCCTTGGGGCTGGTGCCATAGAAGTAAGAAGGATTGGAGTCCTTGGGGTTGATGCCTCAGAAGTACAAAGGATAGGATTCTTTGGGACTGGTGTCTCAGTAAATGAAGGATTGAAGTCCTTAGGAGTTGGTGCTCCTAAGTCCAAGATTGGTGTCTTGGCGAAATAGAGTTGGTGCTCTGGAGGTTGGAGCCTCACCAAAGTCTGAGTTGGAGCTTGGAAACTGATTGTAACCACTTATATATTGTATCTATTTTACTGCAAAGATTATATTAATAAAATAATTTATTATTGTTGTTCATCTTGTGTTCTGAATATAAATTGTTTAACTGGCAAAACAATAGTCGGAAAAAGAAATACTGATTCACCCCCCCAGTATTTCCAACTATTTTGGGAGCTTTTGGAGCCTCCTAGATGCACCCTTGTCCATATCAAGGGAGTATCCAGGGTTTGATGCACTAAAACTTCAGTTGGTCTCAAGGGCTAGTTACCTGAGTGGTTGGGATGGCTCCTGGGAGTTCTGTTGTTGATGTGGAATGTCTGTGTGATGTGTTCCGCCAGTTCCACTTCCTTAATTACCACATAGGGATTTGAATCATATCATAGTAACTTCTCGTCACATGTTTACCCCGGTTGGCCGATTACTTGCGTAGATGTGGGAGGAGGGTGTTACACTTCAAAACACTCAAAACATTTGAATCAACCCAAAATGACACTTGGCGACCAAGGCGACACTTAATATGATAATGAGGTAGGCTCCAAAATTCACATTTAGAAAAATTTTGGAGGGTGTTGTAGAAGTGACAACACATCCTAATAGCTCTTTCATTTAGCTGGACATTTGTTATCTAATTTTTCATTATCAATCAATATATTGTACTCATGCAAAAATTATTAGCAATCTACTTATTAGAGCAACAAGATAATTTTTTCTATCAATGCAAATGCTACTACGACATAATTTGTACATAAATGTAATCCAATGGACTATTTTTTGTTTAAGCTATACGTTTTGTACTATGCTATGTCTCCTTTTTTTGGGGGGGGTTCACATTGCTGCTTTTTTTCATTGTTTTCTTGATTTATCAAGTTTGCAAGTTCTATAACTACTCAGTCAATATAAGTTCATTATGTTGCAATTTTTGGTGACATTAATTTACAATAACATATTTCTTTTTTTACAAAACAAATATCTAAATAATTCGTTTTCATAGAAATCTAAAACAAGTTTCTAAATTGATATAACTTATAAAACATATTACATTTATACATTTAGACAAAATTTCTAAATAGAATCACAATTGTCCAAAGAAAATTGTAAAGTAAATGGATTTGTTGTAACATAAATTGGTATTCTGCTTCCTTGAATGATATCTACAAATTATGAGAATATTTGTAGAGGTTGGGGTATTTTCATAGCAAGTGTTGTGATATTGATGAACGATGTAGTACTTGGTACGATTTCATTGTGTTGAAAAGTATCTGTGGGAGAACCAGGGTCTTTTGCATAGACAGGGGTGCTAAATTAACTATGTAATGAATAGTCGGAAGGCTTTGTATTTGTAAATTATATTTAGGAACTTTTTTTCCAACTACGAAAATAGTTGTACAAAGGTGGTTGTGTGAAGCTATTCGTTGATGCATTTGCAAGGAACCATTATGTTAATGCTTTGTTCAATGATGTGATAATTCATGTGGTTGCAAGTTATTTGCATAGGCCTTGAGGGGTTGGGGGGTAGGGTTGAACCAATGTCAAATGAATATTATTATGTTTGCTTATGCGTAGTACAAAGTATGTGCGAGAGAGTTGAGGTCCATTGCATAATGAGTACTGGGGTGTTTGTGCGGAACGTTTACTGTGCGGAGGATGCAGTATGTGCCGGAAATTCGAGGTCTTTTGCATAGATGACCATGATAAAAGGTGTTAGTGTTGTGTGGTAAAATGAATCTGCGGAAGGATTTATATTTTTTAGTTATTATTTAGAAATATTTTTTGGAAATATCGAAGTAGTCATACGAAGTTGGTTGTGCGAAGCTAGATGTTTGGAGGTTTCATGTGCGGATTTTTGAATGTTAAATAAGGGCGTTATTGAGTGTGAAAGTAGTTGTGTAGACGAAGTTGTGCAGAGGTTGTTGTGTGAGAAGAAAGAACCCTTACCACCTTGGAGGGAGAACCCTTATATATCCCTGCCATAACCCTTTATGTTAGTTAAGCCCTTACCCTTTGATAAAACCCTATAAGCAAGAGACTTGTGTGGATGTTATGCTAAATTTTTATTCAAAGTTTACTAAGGTAATAAATATACAAATCTCTTTTTTAATTTCTATTTAGGGGCATATTTCACAATGAATAATCATTAATTAATATCAATTTCAAAACTAGTTGTTCATAGGTTTCATGTCCAGAGTTTCAAATGTCAATTAAAGGCGTTATTGAGTGTGGAAGTAATTGTGCAAACAAAGTTGTGTGGAGTTTGTTGTGCATGTGCGAATGTTATGTGAAATTTGTGGGGTCTAAAATGCGGATGCAAATTAGAGTTTCACTATCAATCCGAGTAAGTAAACTTTGAGGATCGCCTAATATATATGGACTTAGAGACAAACTAAACTAAGCTAGGTGAAGAAATGCCAAAACTCCCTTACAGGAGATCTTTCATTGGGATCTCCAACACCTATTTAGTCATTTAACAAAATGAAATCTAAAAATTAAAAGACATTATGACAAGTGTAAGAAATATTGAATCTCCCTTACAGGACACTATTCATTAATATTTCTAACCATATTAATCAATAAACTAAGAAATGAAGGTGTTTAAACATAATTCAAATTGATTACAGGAAATATTAAAGCTCTCTTACAAGAGACTATTCATTTATATTTCCAACATCAAGATCTTTAAACTAATGAAATTAAAATCATAAATGGAAGCTTACTATACCAAAACAAGTATGCAAGTGAGGCAATGGGGGCCCTCCATAGCTCCACAAGCACACCTAGAAAGAAGTCAAATGTAGAAGAAAATCCAATCCACTTTATTTATCATCAATTGCAAATTTCAATTACAAGCTCCAAGTTCTACATTCCAAGAGATTCTAAATCTCCATTACAATGATCCTAAAATCTAAAATTACAAATGAAGGACTAAGTTTCTAAATTCTAAAAATTAAGATTACAAATGAAGGAGATAACACTCCTATTTATACAACAAGATGAGATAACAAAATCATAATGATGATCCACTATTCCCTCTTCAAATCCACATATCTATCAACCAATGGTGACACATAACCCTATCCTACATGATCTTCTCCATGAGGTCCATGATCTCCTTAAATTCGAATTTGAAATAGAGTGTCACATAAGGGTGCCTTAAAAGCTTCCTTTGTACCTACACATGTCAACAAACTCATTCTAATTGTTAGGTATAAGTATATGGATATTATTTTCTAAATTTTAACCACAAATTCACTTAAAAATACTAAGAATTAATAATGTTTTGTAAAACACAAAGCTAACCCATATAATGATGAAAGTGAAAAGGATGTGATGACATGGTGGTGGAATAGAGGTGAGAAAATATGTGAATGGAGAGAAAGTGGATGTTGAATGGAGTGAAAGTGGATGTATTTTAAGGATAATTCTTAGGCCCAACATACCCCCAAATTGAAGGTATTGCATGTCCTCATGCAATCTATTACATTACTTTTTGATACTTGAGCTTTGGCTTAAACTTTTCATGATATCATTTACTTAACTTTTGCAAAGTGTTTTTAATGAATTGCAACTTGGCTAGTTCTTGTGTTTCAACCATATTTTGTTTGTTGCATTCAATTTTAATGTATGATCTTTGAATATTGATAATGTGATTTTTATTGCAAATTATTTTTGTTGGAATGCATCATGGTTGGTTCTATCGTTTAAGTACTTTTTACAAGGACATTTATATGCTCATGTAATAGTGAATATATTTTGAAGGTATGTGGGTTTTATAATGTGATATATGAATATGAAAAAAAATATGAATGTGACAAAGTATGAATGTAAATTTATCCCCCCCCCCTAAAACTGATGGTTTTGGCAATTTTGTGAAATGAGGAAAGGAAGATTTTTCCAAAAATTATCATTCTAGCATTCAAGGAATTAAATGGTTAAAAGTTAGAAAATATAATACCTCAAGTTACCCTTTCAAAAATGGATGAGAGTTGTGCATGTGTGGCTGCAATATTCTAATCATAGTCTTCTTTACATGGTTGTGAAAATGGTGGATGAAGTCGAAAAAGTGAATCTTTTATTGTTGTTGCATCTGCCACTAAATCTACTGTTAGATCTTCTATTGAATGTTCAGCATCCGTTGTTGAATGCAGCTAGAAATGTATAAGGATTGGAAGGTATTCAAAATTTAGCATTTACACTTGCCCCACCAGCCTTATTTATTGAATTGTCCTCAAGTCATTTATATCAAAAACTAAAAAGTAATGAAAGTAAATTTGCTTCCACTGCTAAAAAATGATGGATCTTCAAGTCTTCAACCCTTGTTGGCACAATTTTTGTCATGTGAATAAATGTTTTGGTGTCGAACATAACAAGAAATTGTTAACTTAGTGTCCATTAATGGATGCCACTAGTCAACACGAGAACTCCCATCTTTGGTGTGGATGAGAGTCAAGATGCCATGAACACATCTTTCTAAGTATGAATGAATTTGTTGTTATCGAATACTTAGAAGATCTGATGAACAAGGGACATCGATGTATTCCCTTATTTATTGGCATGATAGCTTGCCCTTAAGGCATGCAAGCTTCAAGGTGTTTTTAGAAAAATATTTAGTCTCAAGGACTATGGACTCAATTGTGTATGGAAGCAAGGTTTTATTTGCAAGGGTAGGGAAAAGGAAAGTGACAATGAATATGTAAAGTGCAACAAAAAGCTTGTAACTGAGCTTCATTGCATTTGTTGGTGGGTTAGGATTGATTCAAATGTAATGAAGTGTATGTGGACAATGAGAAATGGATAATGACTCTTGTTGGGGAAAAGTGAATTTTGGCATGAAAAATCTCAAAAATAGCAAATCTGCTCATTAATTTGGAAATTTATGCTAAAATAATGGCGTTTGAATAGCGTTGACCAGCCACCTGTAGTCTTCAAATTCATGAGTGGATAGGTATTTCACCATCCTTGGTCATTTAGGAACAAACCCCAGATCTTCAAATTTGCTAATCTATCATGCAACATGTCAAACGATTAAGCTATTACAGGAAGTTGAAAGAACTTGTAATTTTTTGGAAATTTCATTTATGTTCATGGACTTGTTCATTAGAATTTCTCATGAAATTAGTCTTTTGAAGACCAATTGTGCGCACAATTAGTTTCCTTAATGATCATTTGATCCTCTGAAATCTGCAAAAAAAAACTTCACATAAAGAACATAAGTGTGTTTGAAAATAAATGGCCAATTCCTTGATGATTCTTACGCAAAAACTAATGCCAAATGAAGCAGATTAAGAAGAATCAAAAGCGTAATTTTAGTCGATCCTGATGTTGATAACAACCCATTTTAATAAATACCCATGAAAAATAAATTACTTCCTATTTCTGTCGAATGCTTCATGAATGTGCATGGAAAAAAGCTTGGGATTAGAGATTTGTTGTGTCCTACAGCTTAGTACGTTACATAAAAGCATAGATTTTAATGCCAAATCTAAGCATAATCCTCCAAATGTTCGATAAATCCATCTTCCAAATTCGCTTCCAAAGTCTGCCAATGTGATGTGCCGAGAGCTCTTGATGTGGAAACAATACCTGTTAAGGAACAGATCCCTCAAGATATATAACTTCCCTCTTTGCTGCCAAAATACCGCCCTGTGCTGCAACATCCAAATCCAAACCAGAAATATGACCTCAACATCTACTTCAGGCAACGGAACTGCGCTTGACTAGGAACCAACAAGAAACATAAGAAAGGATCCCAACTGGAGAATAAATAAAAAACTAAAAGTAGCAATAGAGAAAAGAATCCCCAGCAAAGATTCAGTCACAGTACATAAGTTTGCAACCAAGAACAAGGCCTTTCTATATATTGAATCAGCAACAAGGCTAGGTTCCCAAAAGACATGTTAAACCCAAATGTCTTATGTCAGAATTTTGTGGAGGGGAAATTTTGGCATTATGACACAGGTTTGGCACTATGGCACAGGTGTTATCCTTGATGGAAACTCACTCAAAGGGAAAATCACAATTCAGGCTCTCAGAATGAAAGAAAATGAGGTATACGCAAGTTCATCTTAACAAAATTGTGTATACACGCGAGTGTACCGATCAAAAGGCACGTATACGTATGCAAGCACTTTCATGCAAAGAAAAGCGTGTACATGTGGGAAAACTTATGGTTGGTCCATGATATTTAGTCTGACATATTTGAACCTATGGTTTTGTTCCTTTGTATTGCAACCAAAGTATTGAGTCCCTAGCATTGGATCTCTATGGTTTTGGACCATGGTTTGAGTAAGGCCTAAGTCTATAAAAAGGGAAGGAGATCATTTGGCAAGGATCAACCGAAGCATTAAATATCATATGAAGAGCAAGATCTAGAATATTGTCATTGGGTTATGGTGCATAACTAGATCTGAGTCAAGGAAGAACCTGAGCGCAAGGAAAAGGATAAGTTCTATTGATGGGTCAAGATCTGAAGGCGGTTTGAAGAGAAGTATCTTTGTGTAATTTTTTGTTCTGTTTGGCGCATGACATGATCTATAAATATGATAATCAGGGTATAATTAATGTCTAAATAAGTAAAAAGGATAAATTATCTTTTATAGATCTATACGCAGGTTCAGCGCAGTAGAGGCATGTATACACGCCGGTTCACTAACTCAAAATAGCATATATGCAGGATGTCCTTGATACAAAAGTGTATGCACGTAGGTTCCACATATTGAAGTAGAGTATATCTCATGAAATATGTTTTAGCTGCTTCTGTTTATTGCTGCAGTGTTCTGGGTTCAGAATTGGTGGTTGGTTACTGGTACTGTTTTCTGGTTACAGCATTCTAAGAAGTTATTGGTTGATTCAGTATTTGTTTGTACAAAGGAGTTTGGTTAATGCAGATATACTTGATGTTTGATTGATATTCATGGATCCAGTCTAAAAATTTATGAAACGTGGTCCCTGGAAAAAAAGAGAAGGTTGTAGCCTTCTGTAGGTCAACACCTACGTACTAGTACCTCAGCTAGTACAAGAGCTAAGGGGGTTGTAGCTCCCTTCCAGGAGAAGCTAGAGAATGAGAGAAGGATGTAGCCTTCTGCAGGTAGCAACCTGCATACTGGTATAAGACTACACCAGTACAGAAACATTGTAAAAAGAAGTTTCTAATTGAAAGAAGATAGAGACGAATTGCAGCAGGTGGTTTTCACCCACATTGGGTTTCCACCTTATATCTTGTGTTCTTATGTGTGACAGCCTGTTCTGTTTTACTGTTCCTAGTTACTATTCATATGGTTTGATGCACAGATTGATGATCAACATCTGAAGAATAATTTAAATTACAAGTCTGCTTATATATGCTTGTTTCCTTAACTTAAGTTGCGTACATACGCGGTATTTACTAACTGAAGTAGCATATACAAATATGATTGTGAAATGAAAAAGAATTGACCTGATAATACTGATTCACCCCCCCCCCCCCCCCCCAGTATTATTTCCAACAATTGGTATCAGAGCAGGTCCTTCAGAAGAAGCTTAATCACTTGAAGGAAGATCTATTATCATCATGAGCAACTAAGAAAAAGAAGCATCAATCAGGCCACCAATTTTTGATGGGAGCAACTTTGTCTATTGGAAGGTAAGAATCACTGCCTATCTTCAATCTCTTGGTACAGAAGTTTGGGATATTGTGGAAACAGGATACACATTTCCATCATCAACTCCTACAGATACAGCTGGTAAGAAGCAGTATGAAACAAATGCAAAGGTTGTCAACACTCTATTAGGGAGTCTATCTCAATCAGAATTCGTCAAGGTTATGCAGCTCAAAACCACAAAAGAAATATGAGACAAGATCGTTCTAAGCTATGAAGGAGATGATCAGGTAAAATGAGAAAAACTACAAACTCTCAGAATTCAATATGAAAATCTCAGAATGTACAATGATGAAAGTGTGGCTAACTATTTCCTACATATAGATGAGATTGCTAATTGTATGAAAAATTTGGGTGAAGAAATAAAAGAAGTTGTTTTGGTTGAAAAGGTTCTAATATCTTTTTCTTCTAAGTTTGAATCAAAAGTTTTTGCCATAGAAGAAAAACAGAATCTACAGAGCCCTACCATGTCACAGCTACACGGAATCCTAACCGCTTATGAAATGAGAAAAGGGGGACAATCAGACAAGAGAGAAGCCGCATTCAAAGCCTCATAAAAAGGAGATTACAATGACTCAGGACATATGTCGGAAGAAGAGGAAGAATCAAATTTTGTCAAGAACCTCTAATAGGGAACTGGAAGATTCAGAGGTAAGCTACCTTTCAAATTTTTTTCTTGTGGAAGAGTCGGTCACTATGCTGCCAAATGTCCTCATAAAGATAAGCTTGACAAAGGTAAGGAACCAATTAGATGGAACAGAAAACAAAATGTAAGTAAGAAGAGCTATTACACACATGAAGACAGTGATGGATTTTCAAATAGTGATGAAGATGAACAAGGTAATGATTATAGACTTTTGATGGCTTTTGAAGACGATGATTTCTTGGATGCTATAGATGAAGAAGGTCTTTATGAAGAAATTTCTAAACTCAAAATTTGTTTAGAGGAAAAGAATATGATTATAGATACTTTGACATTCCAAATTGCTAAGAGAGAAAAACACAATGAAAAGTTAGAATGTGAAATTGTGGGACTTAGAAAAGATATTGAGAAATCAAAAGCTCTTAATCTTAGATTTGCTAAGGGATCTGAAACTTTAGATGATATTATGAAAGTGCAGCATTCTCCTCTAATCAAGACAGGTCTTGGATATACTGAAGAAAAGTCTCAAGCACAGAAGCAAGCATAGAATCCATCCACCTCCAAAAGTTATCTTGATGCAGCAAGAAAAAATGAATAGGTTGACAATCGACAGCAAAAGCATAATGCAGATCTCCAAATAAATCAAGGACAATTTGCTTCAAGAATGAACAAAGATTACCAAGTAAATCAGGGGAAATCTACTTCAAGGATGAACAGAAGCTTCAACCAACCACAGGTAAATCATTCTCAATTTTCCTCAAGAATGGATATCAATGGAAACTACAATCATTTGGTTGGTAGGTTTGATAATCGCAGAAATTTCTTCAATGGCCAATGTTTCTCTTATCATAACTTTGGTCACAAAGCTACTCAATGTGTTGCCTACAAGACCATCATGACTAGAGAAGCTCAAAAACAAAGGAGTATGACTGGGATCATGAAAAGGACCTACAATAACTTTTCTGCTCTTGAGAATGAAGTAGAATGTTCTATTTGTAACAACTTTGGTCATGAAGATTCTGAATGCAGGAGTAGGTTTCGACAAACAACTCAGAAGGAGCAAGTTTCATTGAATTCTAAAACATGGAGAAAGAAATAATCGCAACCAGAAAGATGTGGGATAGCCTTATATGCGGAAGGACAGGAAAATTAGTGGTACATCGACAGTGGATGCTCGAAACATATGACAGGTGATAAAGAAAAACTTCAGTCATATAGTGCCTTAGAAAAGGAAAAGAAGGTCTCATTTGGAAATGACACCCCTACCTTCATAAAAGGTAGAGGTTCTGTTCTTTTGAAAGAAAAGGTCAAAGCTAGGAAAGTTATGTATGTTGATGGCTTAAAGCATAATCTATTAAGTGTCAGTCAAATGTGTGATCAAGGAAATGAGGTAATATTTTGATCAAATGGATGTATTGTTCGTGAGCTTGATATAGGAGAAACAGTAATCAAAGGCATAAGAACTCCAAATAATTTATACATACTCAAGGGAGGACAACAGCAATGCTATCTTAGCAAGAATGATGAACACGAGACTAGGATTGCTCCTTCAGCTGCTCTTTGGAATGAGGCTGGTTCTAATGAAGCTGCTAGGACTTCTTGTCATAGTGCAACTCTAACTGCTGGAACTGATCCTGCTGGGATTGCTTCTTCAACTGCTAGGAATTATGTTCCTTCAGAAGATTGGGGAATCTAAGCTTCTCTCAGATAAGGAAATCATGTAAATATCAGGTAGTTCATGATCTCCCTGACATCAGAATTCTAGACAATACAATATGTAAAGCATGTCAGTTGGTTAAACAAACCAGAACTAATTTCCCTGAGAAGGAAGGATCAGCTAGCAGGCCACTTGAACTTGTCCATACTAATGTATGTGGTCCATCTAGGAAAAGGTCACCTCGAGGAGAAGAATACTTTATATTGTTCATTGACGACTTTTCCAGGATGTGTTGGTTAGGACTTATGAAGCATAAAGACGAAGCTTTCGAAAAGTTCAAAGCATTCAAGGCCTTGGTTGAAAATGAATCAGATCACAGAATCAAATTCCTCAGGTCTGATAGAGGTGGGGAATTTACCTCGGATGAATTTTTTCGATTTTTATGAAGAACATGGAATAATAAGGGAATTCTCTACTACAAGGACTCCTCAGCAAAATGGATTAGTTGAAAGGATGAACAAAACGGTTCAACAAATGGCTCATGATATGCTTGATGAGTCTGGAACTCCCACAACCTTCTGGGGTGAAGTCGCATTTGCTGCAATTACTATTCTAAACAAGAAAAACATCCGGGTAAATAGCACTTAGACTCCTCATGAACTTTGGTATGGTAAGACTCCCACGATAAAATACTTCAAAATTTTTGGAAGCAAATGCTATATCAAAAATACTAATGAAAACCTTCACAAGTTTGAACCTAGAGCAGATGAAGGCATTCTCGTTGATTACTCTCCCCACAGCAAAGAATATAAGTGTTACAATAAAAGACTTGGAAAATTTGTTGAAAGTATTGATGTAGTGGTTGATGAAGAAGGAAACACTCCTAGGCAAATAAAATCTGAAGACTTCGAAGATGATGAGGACTATCCTTCAACATCAAATCAGATTTATGATGAAGAAGAAACCCATGAGGCACTAGAAGAACAGATAAGGATAGAAGAAAAGACTCCATCCAGGTACATTCAGAAGAATCATCAGAAAACTCAAATCTTGGGACAAAAAGAAGCAGGTGTACAAACAAGGAGAACCATTTCAAAAGCTTCAAGCTATCTAGCATTGCTCTCCTCCACTGAACCACAAAATGTAAGAGAGGCATGCAAAGATGAATGCTGGGTAAAGGCCATGGAAGAAGAATTTGAGCAGATTGAAAAGAATAACACTTGGGAGTTGGTTCCTAGACCAAAAGATAAGAATGTCATAGGAAAAAAATGGATATTCAAAAATAAGATGAATGAAAATGGAGATGTGATTAGAAACAAGGCCAGAATTGTTTGTAAAGGGTATGCTCAACAAGAAGGTATAGACTTTGAAGAAACTTTTGCACTAGTTGCTAGACTTGAGGCCATAAGAATGTTCCTTGCTCTTTCTAGCTTTTAGAAGTTCAAAGTATTTCAAATGGACGTGAAGTCTGCCGTCCTGAATGGAGACTTGGATGAAGAAGTATATATTGAACAACCAGATGGTTTTATTCTTGGAAATGATCCAAAACTTGTATGTAGACTCAAAAAGGCTCTCTATGGCCTTAAACAGGCTCCAAGGGCTTGGTATTATCGGTTGGATAAGTACCTCCATCAACAAGGTTTTATAAAAGGATCAATAGATAGAAATCTATATATAAAAATTGACAATGATAAGTTGCTAATACTTGTTGTGTATGTTGATGATATCATCTTTGGTAGCAATGAAGAAGATATGAGTCAAAATTTTGCCTTGGTGATGCAGAAAGAGTTTGAAATGTCCATGCTTGGTGAGCTCACATATTTTCTTGGTTTACAAGTCCAACAAAACAAAGATGGTTTTTTCCTATCACAAACCAAGTATCTCAAGCAGATCTTGAAGAAATATGGGATGGAGGACTCAAAACCAGTATGTACCCCTATGGTAATAGGATGCAGCCTCAGTACAAATGATGAATCAATGGCAGTACATCAACCAATCTATAGATCCATGATTGGTAGTCTGCTCTATCTAACAGGTACCCGACCAGACATTATGCATGCAGTAGGAATAGTTGGAAGGTTTCAGGCAAATCCAAAGGAAACTCATCTTCAAGCAGTGAAGAGAATTTTCAAGTATCTTCAAGGAACTCAAAACTATGGCTTATGGTATCCTAGAGATACAGACCTCACACTTCATGCATATACAGATGCAGATTGGGCAGGAAGTGTGGATGACAGAAAAAGCACTAGTGGTGGTGCATTCTTTATGGGTTCCAGATTAGTATCTTGGTTCAGCAAGAAACAAAGTTCAATTGCATTATCTACAGCTGAAGCAGAATATGTGGTTGTTGCATCTTGTTGCACACAACTCCTTTGGATGATGCAAACATTGCAAGACCTTCAAATCACTTGTACTCCACCTATCTCCATTTTTTGTGATAATACAAGTGCAATCAGTATTTCAAAGAATCTTGTCATGCATTCAAAGACTAAGCACATACCTATCAAGTATCATTTTCTCCGGGAACAAGCTCTTGAACAAAAAGTCAAATTGGAGTATGTTCCCTCTAAGGAACAAGTTGTTGATATACTCACCAAACCACTGCCCAGGGAGACATTTGAATACCTTAGACAGAAGCTGGGGGTAGTTGATGCATCATCTTGTTGAATCTTGTCTGTTTCAGACAAAAGTGGGTGTACGTGAGTTTCATGAGGAGGATCCATGTACATACATCGGTTTATGAAGATACAGTCGTGTATATGTTGGTTTGAAGACATTCTATGGGTCAGGCTCTAGATGAAAAGAGTCTGATATGGGTCTGATAGAGACCATCTGGCACAGGTTTAGGGGGAGCATATATTATTCTAAAAATGCATTGTTGGCATTATCTTAGAAGATCTTGGTTCAATCTCATAGTTGTTTTGGTTTCAGGTGGAACAGGTGCAGAGGGAGAACATGGTTGCTGGTCTGAATAATGAATGACAGATGCTACTTGTTGATAACTATCATACTCTTGTTGTAGATATTTCGTCTCTATGTCATGTATTTCTTTTCTTATCAAGGTCATGTAACGGCCTATCTTGGTTTCCCCACTATGCCTAGGATGGATGATGTAATGTTCTTGCTTTATCATATGTAAACTCTTAATGTATTCCCACTTGGTTGGGTACTTGAGTCAATCCCCACTTGGTTGGGAGATGGATGTATGTATGAGTATTTGGAGATAGGAAGGTCATTTAAAATATAAAGTCATGTTTCTTTTCTAGAAAATCTTCTTGCAGACCTTGCCTACAGTCAGGGGAGCTTGGACAGCACAGCAGAGCAAAGAATTCAACATGTATTCAGGGGCACCATAACCCTTTGCCCTTGATGTCAAAGGGGGAGAATGATTTTGAGCGACATGGGGTTGCCATCAAGTCCAAAGGGGGAGATTGTTGGCATTATGACACAGGTTTGGCACTATGACACAGGTGTTGTCCTTGATGGCAACTCACTCAAAGGGTAGATCACAGTTCAGGTTCTCAGAATGAAAGAAAATGAGGTATATGCAAGTTCATCTTAACAAAATCGTGTATACACATGGGTGTACTGATCAAAAGGCGTCTATACGTATGCACGCACTTTCATGCAAAGAAAAGCGAGTACATGTGGGAAAACTTATGGTTGGTCCATGGTATTTAGTTCGACATATTTGAACCTATGGTTTTGGTCCTTGGTATTGAAACCAAAGTATTGAGTCCCTGGTATTGGATCTCTATGGTTTTGGACCATAGTTTGAGTAAGTCCTAAGTCTATAAAAAGGGAAGGAGATCATTTGGCAAGGATCAACCGAAGCATTAAATATCTTATGAAGAGAAACATCTAGAATATTGTCATTGGGTTATGGAGCATAACTAGATCTGAATCAAGGAGGAACCTGAGTATAAGGAGAAGGATAAGTTCTATTGATGGGTCAAGATCTTAAGGCGGTTTGAAGAGAAGTATCTTTGTGTAATTTTTTGATCTGTTTGGCGCATGACGTAATCTATAAATATGATAATCTGGGTATAATTAATTTCTAAATAAGTAAAAAGGATAAATTATCTTTTATAGATCTGTACGCAGGTTCAGCGCAGCAGAGGCACGTATACACGCCGGTTCACTAACTCAAAACAGTGTATACACAGGATGTCCTTGATACAGAATCGTATGCACGTAGGTTCCACATATTGAAGTAGCATATATCTCATGAAATATGTTTTAGCTGCTTCTGTTTATTGCTGCAGTGTTCTGGGTTCAGAATTGGTGGTTGGTTGCTGGTACTGTTTTCTGGTTACAACATTCTAAGAAGTTATTGGTTGATTCAGTATTTGTTTGTACAAAGGAGTTTGGTTAATGCAGATATACTTGATGTTTGATTGATATTCATGCTGAAAATTTATGAAACGTGGTCCCTGGAAGAAATGAGAAGGTTGTAGCCTTCTGTAGGTCAGCACCTACGTACTAGTACCTCAGCTAGTACAAGAGCTAAGGGGGTTGTAGCACCCTTCCAGGAGAAGCTGGAGAATGAGAGAAGGTTGTAGCCTTCTGCAAGTAGCAGCCTGCGTACTGGTATAAGACTGCAGTAGTACAAAAACATTGCAAAAAGAAGTTCCTAATTGAAAGAAGATAGAGACGAATCGCAACAGGTGGTTTTCACCCACATTGGGTTTCCACCTTATATCTTGTGTTCTTATGTATAATAGCCTGTTCTGTTTTATTGTTCCTGGTTATTGTTCATATGGTTTGATGCACAGATTAATGATCAACATCTATAGAATAATCTAAATTACAAGTCTATTTATATACACTTGTTTCCTTAACTTAAGTTGCGTACATACATGGTATTTACTAACTGAAGTAGCGTATACAAATCTGATTGTGAAATGAAAAAGAATTGACCTGATAATATTGATTCACCCCCCCCCCAAGTATTACTTCCAAAAATTGATATCAGAGCAGGTCCTTCAAAAGAAGCTTGCTCGCTTGAAGGAAGATCTATTATCATCATGAGAAACTACGAAAAAGAAGCATCAATCAGGCCACCAATTTTTGATGGGAGCAACTTCGTCTATTGGAAGGTAAGAATCACTGCCTATCTTCAATCTCTTGGTACATAAGTTTGGGATATTGTGGAAACAGGATACACATTTCCATCAGCAACTCCTACAGATACGGCTGGTAAGAATCAATATGAAACAAATGCAAAGGCTATCAATACTCTATTAGGGAGTCTATCTCAATCAGAATTCTTCAAGGTTATGCAGCTCAAAACCACAAAAGAAATATGGGACAAGATCGTTCTAAGCTATGAAGGAGATGATCAGGTAAAATGAGCAAAAATACAAATTCTCAGAATTCAATATGAAAATCTCAGAATGTACAATTATGAAAGTGTGGCTAACTATTTCCTATGTATAGATGAGATTGTTAATTGTATGAAAAATTTGGGTGAAGAAATAAAAGAAGTTGTTTTGGTTGAAAAGGTTCTAAGATCTTTGTCTTCTAAGTTTGAATCAAAACTTTCTGTCATAAAAGAAAAACATAATCTACAGAGCCTTACCATGTCACAGCTACACGGAATCCTAACCGCTTACGAAATGAGAATATGGGGACCATCAGACAAGAGAGAAGTCGCATTCAAAGCCTTACGAAAAAAGGAGATTACAATGACTACAGACATATGTCGGAAGAAGAGGAAGAATCAAATTTTGTCAAGAACCTCCAATGGGGAACTGGAAGATTCAGAGGTAACCTACCTTTCAAATGTTTTTCTTGTGGAAGAGTCGGTCACTAGGCTGCCAAATGTCCTCATAAAGATAAGCTTAACAAAGGTAAGGAACCAGTTAAATGGAACAAAAAACAGAATGTAAGTAAGAAGAGCTATTCCACAGATGAAGACAGTGATTGATTTTCAAATAGTGATGAAGATGAACAAGGTAATGATTATAGACTTTTGATGGCTTTTGAAGATGATGATTTCTTGGATGTTATAGATGAAGAAGCTCTTTATGAAGAAATTTCTAAACTCAAAATTTGTTTAGAGGAAAAGAATATGATTATAGATACTTTGACATTCTAACCTGCTGAGAGAGAAAAACGCAATGAAAAGTTAGAATGTGAAATTGTGGGACTTAGAAAAGATATTGAGAAATCAAAAGCTCTTAATCCTAGATTTGCTAAGGGATCTGAAACTTTAGATGAGATTATCAAAGTGTAGCATTCTCCTCTAATCAAGACAGATCTTGGATATACTGAAGAAGCGTCTCAAGCACAAAAGCCATCCACCTCCAAAATTTATCTCGATGCAGCAAGAAAAAATGAACAGGTTGACAATCGACAGCAAAAGCATAATGCAGATCTCCAAATAAATCAGGGACAATTTGCTTCAAGAATGAACAAAGATTACCAAGTAAATTGGGGGCAATCTACTTCAAGGATGAACAGAAGCTTCAACCAACCACAGGTAAATCATTCTCAATTTGCCTAAAGAATGGATATCAATGGAAACTACAATCATTTGGTTGGTAGGTTTGATAATTGCAGAAATTTCTTCAATGGCCAATGTTTCTCTTGTCATAACTTTGGTCACAAAGCTGCTCAATGTGTTTCCTACAAGACCATCATGACTAGAGAAGCTCAAAAACAAAGGAGTATGACTGGGATCATGAAAATGACCTACAATAACTTTTCTACTCTTGAGAATGAAGTAGAATGTTCTATTTGTAACAACTTCGGTCATGAAGATTCTGAATGCAGGAGTAGGTTTCGGCAAACAACTCAGAAGGAGCAAGTTTCATTGAATTCTAAAACATGGAGAAAGAAAGAATCACAACCAGAAAGATGTGGGATAGCATTATATGCGGAAGGACAAGAAAATCAATGGTACATTGACAATGGATGCTCGAAACATATGATAGGTGATAAAGAAAAACTTGAGTCATATAGTGCCTTAGAAAAGGAAAAGAAGGTCTCATTTGGAAATGACACCCTTGCATTCATAAAAGGTAGAGGTTCTATTCTTTTGAAAGAAAAGGTCAAAGCTGGGAATGTTATGTATGTTGATGGCTTAAAGTATAATCTATTAAGTGTTAGTCAAATGTGTGATCAAGGAAATGAGGTAATATTTCAATCAAATGGATGTATTGTTCGTGAGCTTGATACATGAGAAACAGTGATCAAAGGCATAAGAACTCCAAATAATTTATACATACTCAAGGGAGGACAACAACAATTATATCTTAGAAAGAATGATGAACACTGGATATGGCATAGAAGATTGGGGCATCTAAGCTTCTCTCAAATAAGGAAAGCATGTAAATATCAGGCGGTTCGTGATCTCCCTGACATCAGAATTCCAGACAATACAATATGTAAATCATGTCAGTTTGGTAAGCAAACCAGAAATAATTTCCTTGAGAAGGAAGGATCAGCTAGCAAGCCACTTGAACTTGTCCATACTGATGTATGTGGTCCATCGAGGAATAGGTCACCTCGAGGAGAAGAATACTTTATATTGTTCATTGATGACTTTTCTAGGATGTGTTGGTTAGGACTTATGAAGCATAAAGATGAAGCTTTTGAAAAGTTCAAAGCATTCAAGGCCTTGGTTGAAAATGAATCAAATCACATAATCAAATGCCTCAGGTCTGATAGAGGTGAGGAATTTACCTTGGATGAATTTTTTTATTTTTGTGAAGAACATGGAATAAGAAGGGAATTCTCTACTGCAAGGACTCCTCAACAAAATGGAGTAGTTGAAAGGATGAACAGAACGGTTCAACAAATGGCTCGTACTATGCTTGATGTGTTTGGAACTCCTGCAACCTTCTGGGGTGAAGCTGCATTTGCTGCAGTTACTATTCTCAACAAGACAAACATCCGGGTAAACAACACTCAGAATCCTCATGAACTTTGGTATGGTAAGACTCCCACGGTAAAATACTTCAAAATTTTTGGAAGCAAATGTTATATCAAAAAGACTGATGAAAACCTTCGCAAGTTTGAACCTAGAGCAGATGAAGGCATTCTCCTTGGTTACTCTACCCACAGCAAAGCATATAAGTGTTACAATAAAAGACTTGGAAAAATTGTTGAAAGTATTGATGTAGTGGTTGATGAAGAAGGAAACACTCCTAGGCAAATAAAATCTGAAGACTTTGAAGATGATGAGGACTATCCTTCAACATCAAATCAGTTTCAAGATGAAGAAGAAACCCATGAGCACCAGAAGAACAGATAAGGATAGAAGAAAAGACTCCATCCAGGTACGTTCAGAAGAATCATCCAAAAACTCAAATTTTGGGACAAAAAGAAGCAGGTGTACAAACAAGGAGAACCATTTTAAAGCTTCAAGCTATCTAGCATTGCTCTCCTCCACTGAACCACAAAATGTAAGAGAGGCATGCAAAGATGAATTCTAGGTAAAGGCCATGGAAGAAGAACTTGAGCAAATTGAAAATAATAACACTTGGGAGTTGGTCCCTAGACCAAAAGATAAGAATGTCATAGGAACAAAATGGATATTCAAAAATAAGCTGAATGAAAATGGAGATGTGATTAGAAACAAGGCTAGAATTGTTTGTAAATGGTATGCTCAACAAGAAGGTATATACTTTGAAGAAACTTTTGCACCAGTTGCTAGACTTGAGGCCATAAGAATGTTCCTTGCCCTTTCTAGCTTTCAGAAGTTCAAAGTATTTCAAATGGACGTGAAGTCTACCTTCCTGAATGGAGACTTGGATGAAGAAGTATATATTGAACAACCAGATGGGTTTATTCTTGGAAATGATCCAAAACTTGTATGTAAACTCAAAAAGGCTCTCTATGGCCTTAAACAGGCTCCAAGGGCTTGGTATTATCGGTTGGATAAGTACCTCCATCAACAAGGTTTTATAAAAGGATCAACAGATAGTAATCTATATATAAAAATTGACAATGATAAGTTGCTAATACTTGTTGTGTATGTTGATGATATCATCTTTGGTAGCAATGAAGAAGATATGAGTCAAAATTTTGCCTTGGTGATGCAGAAAGAGTTTGAAATGTCCATGCTTGGTGAGCTCACATATTTTCTTGGTTTACAAGTCCAACAAAACAACGATGGCATTTTTCTATCACAAACCAAGTATCTCAAGCAAATCTTGAAGAAATATGGGATGGAGGACTCGAAACTAGTATGTACCCCTATGGTAACAGGATGCAGCCTCAGTACAAATGATGAATCAACGGCAGTACATCAACCAACCTATAGATCCATGATTGGTAGTCTGCTCTATCTAGCAGGTACTCGACCAGACATTATTCATGCAGTAGGAATAGTTGGAAGGTTTCAGGCAAATCCAAAGGAAACTCATCTTCAAGCAGTGAAGAGAATTTTCAAGTATCTTCAAGTAACTCAAAACTATGGCTTATGGTATCCTAGAGATATAGACCTCACACTTCATGGATATACAGATGCAGATTGGGTAGGAAGCGTGGATGACAGAAAAATAACTAGTGGTGGTGCATTCTTCATGTGTTCCAGATTAGTATCTTGGTTCAGCAAGAAACAAAGTTCAATTGCATTATCTACAGTTGAAGCAAAATATGTGGCTGTTGCATCTTGCTGCACACAACTCCTTTGGATGATGCAAACATTGCAAGACCTTCAAATCACTTGTACTCCACCTATCTCCATTTTTTGTGATAATACAAGTGCAATCAGTATTTCAAAGAATCCTATCATGCATTCAAAGACTAAGCACATACCTATCAAGTATCATTTTCTCTGGGAACAAGTGCTTGAACAAAAAGTCAAATTGGAGTATGTTCCCTCTAAGGAACAAGTTGCTGATATACTCACCAAACCAATGCCTAGGGAGACATTTGAATATCTCAAATAGAAGTTGGGGGTAGTTGATGCATCATCTTGTTGCTGAATCTTGTCTATTTTAGGGAGAAGTGGGTGTACGCAAGTTTCATGAGGAAGATTTGCGTATATACGTCGATTTATGAAGATACAGTTGTGTATATGTTGGTTTGAAGACATTGTGTGGGCCAGGCTCTGGATGAAAAGAGTCTGATATGGGTATAACAGAGACCATCTGGCACAGGTTCAGGAGGAGCATATATTCTTCTAAAAATGCATTGTTGGCATTATCTTAGAAGATCTTGGTTCAATCTCACAGTTGTTTTGGTTTCAGGTGGAACAGGTGCAGAGGGAGAACATGGTTGTTGGTCTGAATAATGATTGACAGATGTTGCTTGTTGATAACTATCATACTCTTGCTATAGATGTTGTGTGTGGAGCATGATTGTTCAGAGGTCTTTGTTTCAGCCGGATGTATACCCCAGGAAGTTTTGTACAAGAAGTTTGTTTAGGGTTTTTTGCCCTAGAAGGCAACCCCTCTCTTTGTATGAGGGTATTGTATTTGAGGCTGTGTGATAGATGTGTATTCTAAGTGAGCGAGAAACAGAGAGGTGAGACTGTGAGAGAAAACAGAGGATATTACAATGGATTTGCTGTAGGTTGTGTCTCTTCATTTTGCTGGATAATAGAAAGGAAGGAATGGCTGTTCGGGGTGGACGTAGCCCAAACTGGGTGAACCACGTATATCTGTGTCTCTCTTGTTTTGTGCATTTTCTGTGTTTATATTTTTGCAATATTTTATGTGTTCCATTGCTCCGTAATATTTAATTTTCTAACAATAGATATTTCGTCTCTATGTCATGTATTTCTTTTCTTATCAAGGTCATGTAACAGCCTATCTTGGTTTCCCCACTATGCCTGGGATGGATGATGTAATGTTCTTGCTTTATCATATGTAAACTATTGATGTATTCCCACTTGGTTGGGTAGATGAGTCAATCCCCACTTGGTTGGGAGATGGATGTATGGATGAGCCTTTGGAGATAGGAAGGTCATTTATAATATAAAGTCATGTTTCTTTTCTAGAACATCTTCTTGCAGAACTTGCCTACAGTCAGGGGGAGCTTGGACAGCACAACACAACAGAGATTTAAGCATGTATTCAGGGGGAGCATAACCCTTTTCCCTTGATGTCAAAGGGGGAGAATGATTTTGAGTGGCTTGGGGTTGCCATCAAGTCCAAAGGGGGATATTGTTGGCATTATGACACAGGTTTGGCACTATGGCACAGGTGTTGTCCTTGATGGAAACTCACTCAAAGGGTAGATCACAGTTCAGGCTCTCAGAATGAAAGAAAATAAGGTATATGCAAGTTCATCTTAACAAAATCGCGTATAGACGTGGGTGTACCGATCAAAAGGCGCGTATACGTATGCACGCACTTTCATGCAAAGAAAAGCGCCTACATGTGGGAAAACTTATGGTTGATCCATGGTATTTAGTTCGACATATTTGAACCTATGGTTTTGGTCCTTGGTATTGCAACCAAATTATTGAGTCCCTAGTATTGGATCTCTATGGTTTTGGACCATAGTTTGAGTAAGGCCTAAGTCTATAAAAATGGAAGGAGATCATTTGGCAAGGATCAACCGGAGCATTAAATATCTTATGAAGAGCAAGATCTAGAATACTATCATTTGGTTATGGTGCATAACTAGATCTGAATCAAGGAGGAACCTGAGTGCAAGGAGAAGGATAAGTTCTATTGATGGGTCAAGATCTTAAGGCGGTTTGAAGAGAAGTATCTTTGTGAAATTTTTTGATCTGTTTAGCACATGACATGATCTATAAATATGATAATCTGGGTATAACTAATTTCTGAATAAGTAAAAAGGATAAATTATCTTTTATAGATCTGTACGCAGGTTCAGTGCAGCAGAGGCACGTATACACGCCAGTTCACTAACTCAAAACAGCGTATACACAGGATGTCCTTGATACAGAAGCGTATGCACACAGGTTCCACATATTGAAGTAGAGTATATCTCATGAAATATGTTTTAGCTACTTCTGCTTATTGCTGCAGTGTTCTGGGTTCAAAATTGGTGGTTGGTTACTGGTACTGTTTTCTTGTTATAGCACTCTGAGAAGTTATTGGTTGATTCAGTATTTGTTTGTACAAAGGAGTTTGGTTAATGCAGATATACTTGATGTTTGATTGATATTCATGGATCAAGTCTAAAAATTTATGAAATGTGGTCCCTGGAAGAAAAGATAAGGTTGTAGCCTTCTGTAGGTCAGCACCTACGTACTAGTACCTCAGCTAGTACAAGAGCTAAGGGGGTTGTAGCACCCTTCCAGGAGAAGCTGGAGAACAAGAGAAGGTTGTAACCTTCTGCAGGTAGTAGCCTGCGTACTGGTATAAGACTGCACCAGTACGGAAACATTGTAAAAATAAGTTTCTAATTGAAAGAAGATAGAGACGAATTGCAGCAGGTGGTTTTCACTGACATTGGGTTTCCACCTTATATATTGTGTTCTTATGTGTGATAGCCTGTTCTGTTTTATTGTTCCTAGTTATTGTTCATATGGTTTGATGCACATATTAATGATCAACATCTGAAGAATAATTTAAATTACAAGTCTGCTTATATACGCTTGTTTCCTTAACTTAAGTTGCGTACATATGTGGTATTTACTAACTGAAGTAGCGTATACAAATCTGATTGTGAAATGAAAAATAATTGACCTGATAACACTGATTCACCCCCACCCCCTCTCAGTATTACTTCCAACAAGAAACTCATAAAGTTAATGTCTGAAACTTCCGCAATAGTGTAGTAGTAAGTCTTAATAGTAGTCGTAGTACCTATTGATTGGGGTCACACCAATACCAGAATTAAACTACCTAACCAGCTCATGGGAAACACCAGAATTATGTTTAAGTTTTAATAGAAAGGAATTGGTGAATTGATTATTAAGAATGTAGGCAAAGTTCCCAATATATCACAAATTTAGTACGAAGTTCCCATTCATACTGAAACGAGCAGATTACAGAGCTCTTCGAGATAGATATTGCCAATAACAATGATACCTAACACTTTATTCCTAGTATTACAATAACAGAAAAGTTGATGTATTATGCTAAACTCTAGCTTAATTTTTCCAATAACATTGGTCTTGAGATAAACATTACGCATGACACTAGTACCCAGAATGACCACAACAGAAAAGCCTAAGTAAACATCATATAGTGCTAAATTTTACCTTAATATGATTGAGTAAATGAATGAGTGTTAACATACCCCTTCGTAATTATTTGACTGACACGCTTTCTTATTACTTCAGGTTCACTTCTAGCATGGAATTGCTTGTAGTTTGGTTGAGGCCGATGTTGCCTCAGGAGGCTATGCGCTTAGGAGGTAGCAGCAGGAAATTTTCTTGGAAACTCAGATCTCAGTTATTCTGAGGATTGGGAATTTATTGCACATGGAGGCATTGTGAAACCTTTTACCACTTGTTTTTTTCATCAAACAAATTATTCGAGTATTTTCCACTTGTAAATCATTGCAGGCCTTTCAATGTGGACGAGTTGAGGGCTAACGTTCTCTAGGTCATATCAATGTTTTGTTAACAACTGCAACTTATTCTTTCGATATCATTTCTAATGTTTGTGTTGGTTTTGTAGTCGATTAATTGAATTTTCGGTCTTCACTGCGTTGTTGTCCCGAAATATCTTTTACATTTCAAGCAAGCTGAGGTCACAAAATCTACATATAATTATCAAATTGCTCAAATCGTTTCACAAAATATGTATGCTCAAATCGCTCAAATTGTGGATGTAGGTTAGATGGATTCATGCCACTATTTTAGATGTTATAATTGCACAGCATTATGGTATATGCTAGCAAAAAAATAGTAGTCGTGTTTCCATTTTGAGATTCAGTTGCATATTCTGTTTGGTGAGCCAGATGTGATGGTTGCTCATCGTGAGATTGACAAATGGAATCATATGCAGTGGTTCAAATGGCAAGATGGGATGGCGTGATAAATAAAACTACATATAGCAATCAAGAAAAAGTAAATAACTATCAAATATATAATGATCCTTTTACGATTCTCCTTCAACTGTCCAAGGGCTTCAATCGCTTAATGAGCACAATTTTCTCTCTTTCCACTCAATCCCTCGAAAGCAACTGACAGTAGAACCCTTCTGAATCCCGCACTTGATTGACCTATTTTCTTCTTCTGCAATTCATTTCTCCATTTCTCTGATTTCCACTAACACCCAACCATATCATTTTTTTTTTATGTAGTTGAGTGTTTCATGCGATTGTTTTGATCTAGTTGATTGCTAATAAGCACACAGAGCAGATCACCAAGATGGAAATTGAACAGAAGCAAGAAAAAAAGATATAAAACAATTCGTAAAGGAAGTAGAGAATGTGACATGAGCAGATGCAGTTGTAAAATTAATCCAAAATGCAACTGTGCATTCATCATTGTTTGCTTTCTTTGAAATTCTCTTAGTACCGAATATTTTGGCACTTTAGGAAACTGAGTTTTCTAAATAGTGTTAACATTGGCAGAAAATGCAAAGGTGTTACCTTATGATCTCTTGATGCAACAACTAGATGTTTCAAATGTTCGTGAACTTGAAGAGTTTCTTATCAATGAACGCTAGAAGGGCGTGTTATCTATGTAAACGGCCAGGTTAAACGATGCAGGTTTTGCCTACACCTGAACCCTTTCAAGAAAGTTTTAATGAGACTGATTTCAATAACGACGGGGCCAACCATATTTAGATATTGAATTGTTTATATGCAGATTTGGCTTGTTTGATCCCAGCACATCAAAGCATAATATAATGAATATTTTGATATAATGAATATTTTGATATAATGAATATTTTTTACATCATGGAGCTGCAAATTATGGTCTGTTAGGAGTAAATAAACATATGCAGAGAGTTTTAACATATTGATCAAATCACTAAACTACAGATTTAATTTTTAAATTTGGAATCGAAAATAAACGAATTTAAAAAAAATGATTTTGATTTCTTATAATGTTGTAGTTTTAATGATTTGTGCAAATTCCAAGCAAGATATTTTTATTGATTTGTGCAAAATAAATCAATAGATTTTCTTGATCACTCGAAGCACAGGAAGGGAGCATACTAACCTATTGATTTGTTTTTTCTATTAATTTTGCACGTTAGCGTTGATGAAGTGTAAATTTATTCATGAGAAATGATGATTTTTTTTCAAATAAAAACAAGACTAAAAACTCTAGCAAGATCTCATTTTATTTTTCTAATTTATTCTACCTTAACTTGCTTGAAAGATTTTTTTATTTCCTAGGTAAAAGCATGCTTCCAGTGAAGCCATCTACGGACTAAGAATTTGAAAATGCTCACATCAAGATTTAAATTTTTACCTGATTATTTGTAAGGATGTGAGTAACATGTTTTATTCTTGGATTTGGTGCAAGGTTCTTTTGAAACCAATCTTCAATATTGTTCTTGCTCTCCAAGAAGTACCTATTTAAAATCTTCAAATTTCTCATCCGTAGATGAATTAGTAAGAAACGGGGGGTTTGATAAAAAAAAAATTAATTTAAAATCAAACTAAGTAGGAAAACTCAAAAATCTCAAACTTGAACACCTTTATGAAGATCCTATTGTCACCAGGTTTCACGATTTAGTCCATAAAAAGAAATTGCAATAAAATATCTTCCTAAATCTATCTCTAAATGATCCTCCCTGGCAACGTCGCCAAAATTTTGGGTCTAAAATGCGGATGCAAATTAGAGTTTCATTTACTATCAATCTGGGTAAGTAAACTTTGAGGATCATCTAATATATATGGACTTAGAGACAAACTAAACTAAGCTAGGTGAAGAAATTCCAAAGCTCCCTTATAGGAGGTCTTTCATTGGGATCTCCAACACCTATTTAGTCATTTAAACAAAATGAAATTTAAAAATTAAAAGACATTATGACAAGTGTAAGAAATACTGAAGCTCCCTTACAGGAGACTATTCATTAATATTTCTAACCATCTTAATCAATAAACTAAGAAATGAAGGCATTTAAACATAATTCAAATTGATTACAGTAAATATTAAAGCTCTCTTACAAGAGACTATTCATTTATATTTCAAGCATCAAGATCTTTAAACTAATGAAATTAAAAACATAAATGAAAGCCTACTATACCAAAACAAGTATGCAAGTGAAGCAATGGGGGCCCTCCATAGCTCCACAAGCACACCTAGAAAGAAGTCAAATGTAGAATAAAATCCAATCCACTTTATTTATCATCAATTGCAAATTTCAATTACAAGCTCCAAGTTCTACATTCTAAGAGATTCTAAATCTCCATTACAATGATCCTAAAATCTAAAATTACAAATGAAGGACTAAGTTTCTAAATTATAAAAAATTAAGATTACAAATGAAGTAGATAGCACTCCTATTTATAAAACAAGATGAGATAACAAACTCATAATGATGATCCACTATTCCCTCTACAAATCCACATATCTCTCAACCATTGGTGACACATAACCCTAACCTCCATGATCTTCTCCATGAGGTCCATGATCTTATCCATGAGGTCCATGATCTCCTTAAATTCGAATTTGAACATAGAGTGTCACATAAGGGTGTCTTAGAAGCTTCCTTTGTACCTACACATGTCAACAAACTCATTCTAATTGTTAGGTATAAGTATATGGATATTATTTTCTAAAGTTTAACCACAAATTCACTTAAAAATACTAAGAATTAATAATGTTTTGGAAAACACAAAGGTAACCCATATAATGATGAAAGTGAAGTAGATGTGATGACATGGTGGTGGAATAGAGGTGATAAAATGTGTGAATGGAGAGAAAGTGGATGTTGAATGGAGTGAAAGTATATGTATTTTAAGGATAATTCTTAGGCCCGACAAAATTTTTGTACAAAATTTACTAAGATAATAAATTTACAGATCTCTTTTATAATTCTTATTTAGGGACTTGTTTCACAATGTATAATCATTAATAATGTCAATGACTAAGGATGTTCTTGACTACGAAAGTAGTTGTGAAGATGAAGTTGTGCGGAGATGGTTGTGCATGTGCAGAGGTTATGCGAAGAACAAATGCATGTGCAGAATGAGAGACGTGCAGAGGGGTATTTAATTGTAATGTGTTTTGATATTAGTTTAATTATTAATAGATTTTGTGGGATGTCGAAGCGCATACAATGAAAGCATGAAATCATTTTGCACACAATGAATTATGTTGTTCGGAAGTATCTAGTATAGTAAGAGGAGAAACGTTATTTGGGATGATAGAGAAAACAATGGGATGTGTAGCATTTTCTCTTTGAAAATTGTGTTTGTTGCCTTACATAAATTGTTATCTGCGAAGTTGTGCTTGAACAATAGCAGTAGTGTAGAGATACAAAACTTGTAAAATACTGGAATCTTCTAAATAGATTTACATTTGTCATTTTTCTGTTCGCATTTAGAAATACTCCAAGGATTTAATAACATGTATATTAGAAAACGACTAGCTGTATGGAGAAAGCTATCCAGAAACACATTGAAAGCTTCCTCTAAACAATACAACTCACTTGCACTTCCACACATATGCTTAATTATTTAAAGTTGAAATATTATCAATAATTGTGCGGAGCAATTTTTATTATTTTATTATTGGAAAATGAATATGTCATTACCGAAAAAACACTATACAAAAAAAATCAATTGCTTTTATTTTATTTTATTTTATTATTGGAAAATGAATACATGATTACCGAGAAAATAACTAATAACTTTTGTGCGAGAAACTTAGCATATTGTGCGGAAGTAAGAAAAAATTTCTATTGTACGTAAATTAGCTCATTGTGAGGAGTTAATTATCTTATTTTATTATTGGAAAATATGTCATTACCTTTATTATTGGAAAACGAATACATCATTACTGAGAAAACAAATAATAACTTTTGTGCAAGAAACTTAGCCTATTGTGTAGAAGCGAAAAATTTAGCCTATTGTGTGGGACTTAGCTCATTGTGTGGAACTTATACCCTATTGTGCGGAACTTAGCTCATTATGTGGAGCTTATAGCCTATTGTGAGGAACTTATCTCATTATGCAAAGCTATTTCTTTTATATTATTATTGGAAATCGAATATGGCATTACCTTTATTATTGGAAAACAAATACATCATTACCGAGAAAACAACTAATAACTTTTGTGCAAGAAACTTAGCCTATTATGTAGAAGTGAGAAACTTAGCCTATTGTGAAAAACTTAGCTCATTGTGTGGAACTTATAGCCTATTGTGCAAAACTTAGCTCAACTTTTCCTATTGTGCGGAACTTAGCTCATTGTGAGGAGGTATTTATTTTATTTTATTATTGGAAAACAAATACGTCATTCCATGTATTTTTGGAAAACGAATACATCATTACCAAAAAAATAATTAATAACTTTTGTGGGAGAAACTTAGCCTATAGTGCTGAAGCAAAAAACTTAAGCCATTGTGCAGAACTTAGCTCATTGTGTGGAGCTTATAGCCAATTGTGCAACACTTAACAGAACTTAGTTCATTGTGTAGAGCTTATAGCCCATTGTGTGAAACTTAGCTCATTGTGCAAATCCATTTATTTTATTTTATTATTGGAAAAGAAATATGTCTTACCTTTATTACTAGAAAATGAATACATCATTACCGAGAAAACAACTAATAACTTTTGTGCCATAAACTTAGCCTTTTTCTGAAACTTAATTCATTGTGCGGAGCTATTTATTTTATTTTATTATTGGAAAACTAATACATCATTACCTTTATTATTTGAAAATGAATACATCATTACCAAGAAAAGAGAGAATAACTTTAGTGCCTAAAACATAGCCTATTGTGCGGAAGCAAGAAACTTAGCCTATTGTGTGGAACTTAGCTCATTGTGCAGAACTTAGCTCATTGTGTGGATCTTATAGCCTATTGTGCAAAACTTAGCTCATTGTGCAAATATTTTTATTTTATTTTAATATTGGAAAACAAATATGTCATTATCGATAAAATACTATGCAAAAAAAAAATCAATTAAATAGCTATAAAGGTAGGTGTTGAAGAATCTAGGGAAATTCATGATTTAGTGATTCTTCCCAGCCTTGTTGATAACAGTTTGTGTTGTCTTCTTCAACTAGCTTTGTTTTATTAATGTGTTTTTCAATTCTTCAAACAGTTATCAACATGGACAATCAACAATAAAAACAAGTACACAATATGTTAGCTCCAATCCAGGAAAAAACCTCTCCTCTTGAGAGTAAAACCCTTGAATCTCTTCTTATAGATATTTAGATGAATACCAAGACCCTTCACAAAATAAACACAAGGTTACCTCCAAGATAAGTTTCATTATTCTCTGCACTTCCTGGTCTTTGATTCACTGTCTTGACTTCATTGTTCTCCTTCTCCTTATGTCTTCATTGTCCGGTCATTGTCTTTGACGCCTTCTCTTCTTGACTTACCACAGTCCTTTATTCCTTGCTGATTACACTAAAGATAAGTTATGCCACCAGATAGCGTTATGTTGAGAACTTGTTGTTGTGGTTGCATATGTGCGGCCCTTTTATAAGTACTGAAGTATATACATTACAGTGAGTGATATATCGCACTTCTAAAGGATGTCTCGAGGATACCTTTCAAGCTTATATATTCGATCATGTTTGAGAGTCTTCAAGATATCCTTATAGGATTTCAGAAATCATATTGAGCTTCACATAGAGATATACTGAGACCTTGAGATAAAAATCAAGACTCTGAGATAAACACTAAGACTCTGCCTTTGAGATATGTCTGAGCTTCTGAGAAATATGTCGAGACTCTGTCCTTCGAATATGTCTAAGCTTCTAAGATATATGCCGAGATTTTTTCCTTAGAGATATGTCCATTGTATATTTCATGAATGTAATATGATATCTGAAGACTTTGAGAGATATTCTGAGACATTATTTCTAAGAGATATCTAAGCTTCACTTATATACCTCGAGAAATATATCAAGCTTCTTGAGACATATCCGAATTTCACTTATCGAGAGACATCACTGTGTGTTCATTCCCTTTTTGATGACTGTAATATATATCTTATTTCAAATATATATGTACATTGACTCTATGTTACCCATATATATATATATATATATATATATATATATATATATATATATATATATATATATATATATATATATATATATATATATATATATATATATATATATATATATATATATATATATATATATATATATACATATATATATATATATATATATATGTATATGTATATGTATATGTATAGATATAGGTCAACGATGATACATCAAGACGACAGGAGAGCTTTTGAATCTAGGTCTACATGTCAAGGAGACCTACTATAGTTCGTAGAGTGATTTGCAAGATGATAGTGACACTTATCTTGGAGTGTATCCTTTGACCTTTGACCTTATGACTTTCATAATATTTATGATGAAACATAAAAATCCTAAAGACATCAAGAAGGAATTCTTTGACCTATGGTAAACACATCTTTCTCATGAAACCCATGATGCAAGGAAAAACAATTTTCTTCATAATATTATCATTACAAGTCATAATGAAAACTGAACCTAGCTACTTTTCCTTCAACACTCCCTCTTAACTAGGGAGGTATTCATTAAATGGTACATGGCTATTCAACACTACGGAGATCTCATAAAAAGAGTCGGACTAGTAATCCATCTTTATAGCATCATTATAACCAACATTGTCACATAGCAAGCCCTTGAATAACAAGTCTATCTCTCAATAGATTAGAGCACAATGATGGTGAGACCAATGACTTATAGACACCTTAGTCATTCTCTCTCAAGGTACATACCCACCCTGGTGTTCACTAAGTATGACCTTCTAGGACTATTCTTGTCTTGGGTTCCCAACCCTCACACAATATCGACCCTATTGCCTACTCTTGTCTTAGATGCCATACACATCCTCAAAGAGTATCAGATGTCAAATGATTACCCAATCCTCCCATTCTTTCTTCCCAAGTGAAGACATGAATGTTGTGTCTATCTCTTCCTCTTTAATTGAGGAAGACATGCCCAAGTTTCCTCTGACAAGGAACTTGTCCAAGCTCCTTTGTAATTGGGAAATTGTTATAACTCCCTCTTAGATAAGGACATTTCCATTCATCAGCAACTTCTTCTTTGTGGGTCCTGCAGTTGCTTGATATCATTGTGATGTCATGAAGTCTTTGTTTGAACTTCTTCTAGGTAGGGCACCAGCCATCGATCACTTTCCTTCCTGGCTTTTCATGTCACTACTCTCGTGGAAAGTGGCCTTCTTGATATATGTTAGGGCGTTTTGTCATCTAGCTACTCCTTTGTCATTTGTCTATGCTTCAGAGTATTCATCACATAGATGCTTTCTTATTCCCATACTTTGATTTGGTAGCCCTTCATAGCTTCAATATTAAATAGTGATTTTGTTGGATCGCTTATTTTTCATGACATCTTTATGTATGTATCAGCATCTTGCATTCATGTTGACACATCTCCCAAAGATATACATTGTCAAGGGTCTACATTTTTTCCATCAGAGTCTTCATATCTTTCCGGGAGATTTTCTAGTCAAGTCTTCTTAATCTTTTGGATGTTGATTGCGTTCATCAGGGTTGCATATCTCATGATCTCTTCCTTCCTCACACATTCCATTCCCAAGTATCTTTTATAGTTTTCTAATCAGAGTTATGTAATTATAGTAAACCACCTCATATTTCATATGAGGACATATTATGTTGATTTCATCTGGTTTGACTTATGTCTTCCTGCATCCCTTCAAAGGAGGAGATGCTTTTTCCTTCGATCATGCTTCTCAAGATAGAATTATTGATCTGCAACCATTCGACATGACATTTAAATACAAGCATACATACTTCATTTTATCTTTGGGTCATATAGGCTTCTTCCAATAGCTTCCTTGATCTCATGTTGATCATGTCAAATTCTTTTACTAGCTTCTTTACCAATATGATGTACCTGCACCACTTAGCAACAAGTACAAACTAATTTTGTAGAAGCACAAATTTATTGTAACAAAACTTTTATAATTGCGGAAGCATTTATAAATTATTTTTTTTCATAATCAGTAAGAGATTACACTCTTAATTACTTTAGTTAGCTCGAACAGGTTTGATACAAATCCTAAGTCATATTATCAATTCAATCATGATTAGATAACTTGAGAAACCATATGATAAACTATCTACTAGAGTTTTTGGTAAACCCTAGATTTTTTTAACATGAATTGCTTCTTCTAGCGTTCGATGTAAACCATAGATTCTCTATCTATAAATTCTCAACACACAATTTATAGATTCATATGAATACATATACTAGAAAATTTAGTCATTACTAGGATTTAGTTACAAACCCTAGATTTCAATCGTTATCCTAGAATTCTCAAACTTTGACTAGGGCTTAACTATCAAACCCTAGATCCCATAATCTTTAGAAAAATTGATAAGCATGTATTTCTAGGAGATAACCATCATGTATAGACACATTATATAGTTAGACAATACATTGACCAAGACTAAGCTAGGAAAGGAAACATGTACCTAGGGTTTCATTCCTAGGACTTTACATAGCACAGATATTTCTTGTAGACCTAATGAAAACTTAGGTTTTTGATTCATTGTTAAAGAAAATTCTATCAAAACTTCAAGGGTTCAAGATTTCAACCTTAATAGGTTAGATCTTCCATGATCATATCAAAAACGTGACTATGACATCACCAATAAATCAACCAGTATATAAATTTATTCATTGATAGCCCTAATTAGGTTTAGGGTTTCACACATCATCAATTTATGTCAATCAGTGTAGCAATTTTTATCATTAATATCCTTAAGAAGGTTTAGGGATTGGCATCTTATCAATATGCCCTTAGGTTAGGGTTTCTAGAGAACCTTTCAAGGTTCTTTTCATTTAAACAATTTAGAAATGAATAGGGTGGTAGATTCATCGGATGATGAATTGCCTCAAACAAGAATCTTCTACGATTCAAGAGAGATAAACAGGACAAGCGTTAGTAGTGTAGATAGGATTTGATAAAGATAATAACAAAACTTTACAATAGAGACATACCTGTGACTTTTGACATACCTTTGTGATTCCTTCCTTCATACTCCTTGATATTTTACCAAGTCCTTCCTTAGAATAGTTAATAATGGACTGCAATACATGCTTTCAAGCAAAACGATGGTACCAAGACTATGCCTTTATTTTTCAAGTTATATTTCTTCTATAAAATATAGGATCAATTTAATTTATTTCATATCTAAGAATCACATGGACTATCTAAAGGTTACAAATTAAACTAATTAATCTTAGAGATTCATACATACCTTTGACTTGGTTACTTTAATATTTACTTGGTTACTTTAGATCTTTAGAGAATCAATTTCATCTAATTGTGATGACATTGAATCAGTGAGACCTTTCTTACTATGGAAACTCAAGGTTAGGCAAAGACTGTAGCATCACCATAAGCTGAACCGGAAGCATCATCATGGGCTAAGACCAAGATTGTGACATACTGTGATTCTTCCAAGATTGTGATATGCTTCAGATCGAGGTTTTGGTATAGACATCTCTGTATTGTATATATTTCCTCTATGATTGTGATATAGACACTTCTATCTGAGACAATGTTAATTGTGATAGTACTGAGACTCTTCTAACCAAGACTATGATATAGTTGATCTCGTTCATGCCCTTCATGAACCATAGCTTTGATAACATGTTGAATAATCTAGGGCAATTCATGATTTATTGATTCTTCCCAAACTTGTTGATAACATTTTGTGTTGTCTTATTCAACTAGCTTTGTTTTATTAGTATGTTCTTCAATTCTTCAAACAGTTATCAACATGGACGATCAACAATAAAAACAAGTACACAATATGTTGGCTTCAATCCAAGGCAAAACCTCTCCTCTTAAGAGTAAAACCCTTGAATCTCTTATTATAGATATTTAGATGAATACCAAGTCCCTTGACAAAATAAACACAAGGTTACGTCCAAGATAAGTTTCATTATTCTTTGCACTGCTTGGTCTTTGATTCACTGTCTTGACCTCACTGTTCTCCTTCTCCTTATGTCTTCATTGTCCAGTCACTGTCTTCGACGCCTTCTCTTCTTGACTTGCCATATTCCTTTTATTCCTTGTTGATTACACCAGAGATAAGTTATGCCACCAGATAGTGTTATGTTGAGCACTTGTTGTTGTGATTTCATATACGTAATCCTTTTATAAGTACTAAAGTATATACATTACAGTGAGTGATATATCGCACTTTTGAAGGATGTCTCGAGGATATCTTTCAGGCTTATATATCTGAGCATGATTTAGAGGCTTCGAGATATCCTTACAGGCTTTTGAAAAGCATATTGAGCTTCACATATAGATATGTCGATACCTTGAGATAAATACCGAGACTCCGAGATAAACACTGAGACTCTGCCTTCGAGATATGTCCGAGCTTCTGAGATATATGTCAAGACTTTGTCCTTTGAGATATATGTCAAGACTTTGTCCTTTGAGATATGTCGAGACTCTATCCTTCGAGATATGTCCATTGTATATTCGATGACTGTAATATGAGATCTGAAGACTTTGGGAGATATGTCGAGACAGTCTTTCTGAGAGATATTTGAGCTTCACTTATAGACCTCAAGAGATATAATGAGCTTCTCGAGAGATATCCTAATTTCACGTACCAAGAGATATCACTGTGTGTTCGTTCCCGTTTTTATGATTGTAATATATATCTTATTTCAAAGATCTATGTACATTGACTCTATGTTACCCCTATATATATATAGGCCAATGATGATAGATCAAGATGACATGAGAGCCTTTGAATCTAAGCCGACATGTCAAGGAGACTTACTGCAATTTGTAGAGCGGATTTGAAAGATGATAGTGACACTTATATTGGAGCATATCCTTTGACCTTTGACCTTATGACTTTCATAATATTTATGATGAAACATAAAAATCCTAAAGACATTAAGGAGAAGTCTTTGACCTATGGTAAACACATATTTCTCATGAAACCCATGATGCAAGGAATAGCAATTTTCTTCATAATATTATCATTACAAGTCATAATGAAAACCAAACTCAGTTATTTTTCCTTCAACAGTAAGGACTATACTACATCGCAACTATTACCCTTGTTTTTCATTGAAAATATATAAATGAACAAAATTAATGTTATGGACTTTCTAACAAATATTAATATTTAGAAGATAATAACAAATATTATATGAAATTGATGAGTGAACAAGATTCATATGAAGGGTTAAGTGCCGAGATAAACTACACGAAAGACAAGTAATGAAAAATGTAATATATGAGTAATATATAATCTTTAGTGACTTGTCAAATTTATGGTGCACCATTCATTCAACAATACAACATAAATATTGAAGTAGAAATAAAGCACATGATGCGCAATGATATTGGAGATAATCGTTTTTATATTATCATGCAATAGTATAAAATTCCCCTTAATCATAATCCTAACTCATAAATATTTACGTTATGCAAATAGTATATATTAATAGTGGTTCTCATGCTACCTTACCTTTCTAAATTTCCATTCTTTTTTCTCTTCTAGTTCATTTTATAACTCATTCTTCCTTATTTAAATATTTGTACTCTTTTTTTAGTGATATTTTATCTTTTATGTTTAGTTTAAGCAAATTTCAACTTGCTTTCAAACCTATTTCCTCTCCTTTTAGCAAGTGTACCTATAGCAATTTTTGGATGACCAAACTAGTTTGTGGTATGGCATTGCACTGCTCTATGGTTTAATTTACATTTTAATTTTTTGGGCTCTTTAACATTTTCCAAGGTAGTTCATGTTGTTCAAGGCACTTAACATATATTAAGGCACTGGTCACACCTATCAAGTTGGTTTTGAGGCTATTTGTTGACACTTGGACCTCCCCGATGCATATCATGTGGAAGATCCTTGAACATTGTCCTACTAGACATTTATGAGCTGATTTTTTGTATTTTGAGGATTGATTTGCACCTACAACATGTGTCATGGAAATTTGGGGTACTTTCAACGACTTGGTGATCTGAAAATGAGATCTTAATTCAATATAAAGGTATTACATACTTATGTGCAGGAATGCCTATATTACTTACTGCAATGGATCGAAAATATTGCGAATAATATAGACAATGAGCAGTTAGAAAACATAACAGTCACACATATTAAAATAGAAAAATAATCAAGGACTTCACCAGAATTCCTGGCTACATCTCCTGGTCCAGCTTTCAATGTTGACCTCTATATTATGTCTTCAAGAGAAAATTATTACAAGTGTGAGCTCAAACTGAGTCTCAACACAATGGTGACAAAACAACAGGGATTTACTTGAAATCCTCAAGTCTACAAGAGTACACAAACTCTCCCTCTTGCTATTTTTCCTCTACTTCTTTCTCTGTCTCAGCAACTGCCTCCTCTGTCTTTTCCATTGAATGGCTTTTGAGCCTATCGGCGCTTGTCTATTCGTCTCCCCTTTCGAGCTCTCTGGCTTCCAGCCACTGTCCGTTCAAGTCCATTTTTTTTAGTGTTAAACGGAAAGGACCACTAGCGTGGTTGAAATCCCCAGGAACATGTTTCTCTGTTTAAACAGAGAAATACACTAAAAACACTAAAAAATCTGACAAAACACTTTCTATCGAACTTCAAACAATGTCAAATCCACCCTATAATCCTATCGGGTCCGCCTTTGGTTGTTATTGCAAGCCCACTGTTGATCTGTGTGATCTCTGATCCAATGGCTAATATTCATTTCGGGCAGCTTGTGTGCACAAAGATTACCCGCCTGAAAAGGTGGTTTTCTCTCTCTTGCGTCAGGCCACGTGTCGGCCAATGTATGGGATCAGGTGAAGCCTATCCAACACCACTTACCGCCTAAGGCCTACACGAAATCCCTCTTACCACGGAACTCAAATAATATAAAGCTTCATTTATATACCTTTTAGGTTCGGTTTTATCGCTTCGGGCACTTTTCCTTTGTATTTCGATTTTTTAATGGAAATGCGTAAATACATAAAAAAAAAAAAAAACCTTTTTACCGGAACTCAAAATTTATCAATTCGCATCCATAAACCCTTTCATGTCTGGCTTTATCGCATGTCACATATCTTCCCCGATCTCTTATCGGCCTTATGGGCTATCGACGCATTGGCGTATCTCATGGTCGCTAGTCTTTGGTATCACCCCTTATATAGTTGCGATGCGATATATCGCAATCGCATATCGCATAGTCTTCGGGCCACAGGTTAAGTCTTCCCTTGTGTTTTAGCGATGCGATATTGTGAGTTAATCTGGGTCGTTGATCTGCATGCTTGATCAACGGTCCTAGTTAAATCGCACTGATCACTATCGTGATTTCCATAGGGTTGTCTCCAATGTATTCTGCCGACTTCTCCCGATTGTGATATTCCATTTAGATCTAGACCATTGATCAGTCCGATCCGACGGCTCTTATGCAGCATTACTTCCGCCTTCACTTAGCTCTGTTTTCCGCCATTCTTTCATTGTTTTCCCTTGCGATAGTGTTTCCAATAGTTAATATATATGAAGACTTAGAGGTTTTAGGATCCATTTTGGATCAGTGGGGAGGCTATACAAATGATGTGCCAATGTTTTAGTGTGCTTGGTGTAATGTGGATGTAGTTAGGACAAAGCATCCTAAAGAATTATGAGCTAGAATCAAGATCAATATCTTTAAAATTTTCTATCACAGATTTTATGAACTAAACATTGACTCAAAATTGTCACTTGCATGCATCATGGAGGCACCTTGACCCAAGGTATGACCCTGGGCCTCCATTTGGAACATTGTTGTAGGCCTTGGATCATTAAATTGCATGATTCATGAATTTTTTTGAAGGAATCAACCCCCTTTATTAAATGTCATTATCGCAGTTAGATGGTTTTTAGGTGGATTCTTGACTCAAAATGTCCTTCCCATACTTCATGGAAACCATTAGCCTAAGGGATTGGCATGGACCTGTTACCTTTCAGTTCAACTAACGTACATATGTACCTTTTCATTATGGTAGCACCATTGTAACCCTAAATAATGCAAGTCAAAAACCTTGTAACCCATGTGGAAGCCCCTTATTATGGTATCATGGGCCAAGTGTAGTCAGTCATGGCCATTCCCTTTGGGCTATGACCTTAGTCCTCTTTTCCTATATAGGATCAAAGGGATTTTGATGGATTTCATTGGGACTCATGGTTTAGAGGAGTCATTGGTTTTCTAGGAGTGATCACACATTGTAGAGACAACTTAGTCCATGTTCCATGTGTACTTATGTTTTTTCCACATGGTTGTTTTATTGAATCTGTATGCATTCTTTGGTCATCATATATTCATCAAACAATTCTCAATATGGGAGTTTATACCAAATTTAGTGGTTTTTCAAGATTTCGCCAGGATCCAAATTTAGTTGGCTCTCTGCTAAATTTAGCTAGGTGGCCTAGCACCAAAACTTTGACTGATCATAACTTTCACATATGAACTTGAATTGAGATTTCATTTGTAGTGTTGGAAATATTGTGACGAGCTCTTCGATCTGAACCTATTTTTATTTCAATCCAAGAACTTTGATTTTTGAGCATTTCCTAAGTCCTCTTTGATTTATGAGCATCTTTAGAGCCACCTGGATCATTCTTCCCCACTAAGGAGCTTTTCTTCCTCCAAAAGAATGAGCATAACTTGTAATATGCTTTGCTCCCTTATCTGCACAATAAGTTCCCTAACAGGCCACACTTCTTTCTCCTTCACCTTTGTTCCTCAGAACCACAAGTGGTGAACTGACACCTGCACCCTCTGCAAAACTGTAGTACAATATTTGCAAACTACATGTTCAATTACATGAAAAATCATGACCCAAGAATCCCCATGCTTTCCAAGAGTTTATAACACACACTCTTTGGTAAAGTTTACATCATAATAGAGACAAATACCCCAACTATCAACAAAAGGCCAAAAACATCATCATTGCTTTAATAAGTAATGGAAAACACATCATCACTTCTACAATTATATCGCAACACATTATTTAAAAAATTCAGCCATGGAAAGCTACTATATCTAGTAAAACCATCTCTTACTCAACAAAGTGAATGAGTCATCTCTTTGTGGTGGATTCACTTGTTGAACATCTTCACTAGTTGGTTCCTTCATAGGTGTTTTCTAGGCATGGAGTATCTGACACGTGGATCTCTAGTGTCCATCCTTGTTGCAATGAATACAATGATTCTTTATCCTCCAAACTTTTTGGATCGTCTTAGAATGCTTATTGTTGATGCATTTCTGATAAGTCCCCGTGGAATCCTCACTATCACTAGAATGTGATGAGGTGCTCCCGTCATCCATCGTTGATTGGTAATTGGTTGTCTTGGAGCATTATCCAACCTCTTTTCTGACATACCCAAGTCCTACATAACGAGGAAATTCCTCCACTTTGATGGAATTCACAATGCCCTGGCTATTAATGTCGAGGCCCTTTCCTTGATACCCCATTTTATTCAACAATTTTGATCCAATTCCTATAGTATGTTTTTCAAAAGCAGTGAAATCATCATCATAAAAAGAACAATGAAATTGAAGAATCACTTCTTACCTCAAGCTTTTTATTCTGAAAATTTTTCAAGGCCTCCTCCTTGGCTTGTATGTGATGCTGCAATCATTGTTTCTCTTTCTCTGCTTTTTGTAGGAGTCTCTTTAGTTCAACATTCTCTTCTTGAATTCTTTGGTTGATCTCTTCGAGTTATTGGAGCCATGCAATCTTTGGTTCCCTTCTCACCATTAGCACAGTGTCTATTGAAATCTTTGTCTCATCACCTGAATCGGAACCTAAGTCAATAGGTCCACCTTCTGCAATCCCAAGAGCTGCAATCTTCATTTTATCACCTAAGTCTAATCCCAGGTCAATTGGTCCAACACTTGCAAATCATGCAGTTGTGATTTTTTCATCTCACTTTGATTATGATTCTTGGTCTTGTTGCAGAGTTACAACTACCTTCCGCTTCTTCTTTTTGTCGTTCCTCTTAGGCCTCAATTATGGATGCAATTTCCAGCAATGTTCCTCATCATGCCATTTTTTCTCACAATGAGTACAATAGGGCTTTGCTTCCTTTCTCTTAATTGTTTTTTTCCTCTTTGGGTTGTCTTCTTGCTCGTGATTCCCCCTACTTTGAAGATGTTTAACCTTCACACTAGCTTCATCAATATTTTTAGGTTCAAATAATAACAATGAATGACGCATATAACTATGCAAAGAGCCAATATGTTTCATCAATGTCTTAGGAGTGTCTAGTGAAACATTAAATGTTAATGCTTATTTCCTAAACTCCTCTGTAAAATTATGAACAATTTGACCTTTACTTTGTTTCAAATGTTTCCGTTCCATCATGGCATTCTATCTGTAACCCAATGGGTAAAATTGTCCTCTTAAAGATTAAACAAACTCAAATCAAGATGAAAGAAGTTTACAACTAATCTTACCACCTTTATGTAGCTTGCCTTACCACCAGATGAGAGCACTGCCACTCAATCGAAGGGATTTTAGTTGGATATTAGCTTCATCCACTTTGATTTGTTGGATGTGTAAATATACTTCAAGGTCTCTAATCCAGTTATCTAGCTTTTCTACATTAGATTCTCCACTAAACATAGGCAAATCAAACTTGAAATCCAAGTTGAAAAAGGGATTTTTATGAGTTATTTTACCTCTACGATGACAAGAAGAGAAAGAAGAAAAACTTTCGCTTGAAGATGGAGAGGGAGGTTCAGGAGGCTCTTCTCCTCCTCCTTCATGATTCACCGAGGCATTATCATCTTGTCCTTCCTTCTTCTATAGTTTTTCCATTGTCTTTTCATAATCTGCAAACAATTTGTCCATTTTTTCTGCCATGGCGTAGAAGGCCTTGCCATAGTTTCATTCTTCCTCCAATCGAGCATCTTCATCTACTATTTTCCCTCTTCATGCTACATGACCTGCTTCTTGATCAAAGGACTTAAGTTTTCCTTCACCTCTTTGGAGCTTTTCCCTGATTATCATACACTTGTAATTCACATCAACAGAAGATCCACTTTGATACCAAACTTGATCTGGATCTTTTCACTTCAAAGATGCATATAGAATTGCATTTAAAAGAACATGTAACCATAAAATTCATGCACATAAAAGAATTGGTAATAAATGATGACCATGAGAAGCAAAGACACAATAGGTTGATAACAGAGTTCACCCAGTTTTGGCTATGAATCTAGTATTTTCTCAAAGTGGAGAGGCCTCTTTCATTAATCTTCAGCAAAAGCAAATTACATACATGTACAAAAGGAACCTTATACCTCCACTTTTGAGGATGGCCTGAAAAGTCACACCTCTGCTGAAGAAATGGATTTCATCGTTGAATTCATGGTGTGAAATTGTGTCAAGTGGCCATAAACTTGACCCCTTTCTGCTTACATCAAAATTTGGACCCTCAACAATCTCAAAGATTACTTCTCACTGGTTGACTGGAATTATACTGCTCAAATGAAAAATCTGAGTTCACCATTGCGCTCCTTGCGAAAAACTGAGTAAAATGAGTATAAAGTCAGTGTGGTTCTAAAATTGTCAAATTTTGGCCCTTAGGGAATCTTTTAGATTCCTCATGATTCCACAAAGGTTCCTCTCTACAATTTGCCTAAATATTTGTTGCTCAGATGAAAGATATGAATTTACCATTGTGCTCCTTGTGAAAAACTAAGTAAAACGAGTATAAAGTTAGTCTGGTTTTGAAATTGTCAAAATTTGGCCCTAAGGGAGTCTTTTATATTCCCCATGATTCCCTTGCATCAAGGTTCTAACTCATTTTTTGTGTAGATTAGGGTTACATGCACCTTGGTTTGTGTGCTCATTTCTCCTCTCTCCTCCGTCTGAAGAATGGGAAATTCGAGCTCTTAAGAATATTGCAAGGCGGACATTACAAGGACCCATGGTTGGCACATTGGTATACTTAGAAAATGGTTGGAGGGAGGCCTGAGTTCCAACCCTCACGGCCTCCCGTATTCAAGTAGTTGTTATATGTAATTTTTCTCTTTTATTTTAATTTAACGGTGGTTATGATATGTGGTATATGGGGCTACCGGCTTGCATGGGTCTGACTCCCACCGGCCTCAGTTTTGGTTATATATGTATGTATGTATGTATGTATGTATACATACATACATACATACATACATACATACATACATACATACATACATACATACATACATACATACATACATATATATATATATATATGGAGTGTCATTCAAAAATGTTGGCCATTCTGGCCATTTTATTAAACTTTATAGTTGAAATGGGTTGGGCCCAATTAGCCGAGTTTGACTGCGGGCCAACCGACTAATTATTTTTTTGTTAATTTTAAATATTAAATTTAAAAACTCATTAGCTGAATTTGGGGGTCACTGGTTTTTTTTTAACTAGGCAACAATTTCTCCATTTATGACCATTGGAAACCATCACCGTCAAGTGCCAAATTGTTACCTCGTTAGTGGCTTCCAAATTTAGTGGCTCCACCAGATTTAGCCAGCCTCCAAATTCAGTTGGCACTCTGTTAAGTTTAGCTAGGGGACCTAGTTGACCAAAACTTTGACTGGACATAATGTTGGCTTATATGGGCCTGACCTAGGTTCAGAAGAATTATTTAGCCAAGCAAATCTTGCAGCTACCTGCCCTTTCAACAATAGCTCGTGAAGCGTGGACTAAGGTCTCACCTGAGGTAGTAGGGGAGGGTGCTGGAACCAGGTTTCCGCACCCTAGGGATGTCTAGATGTGGTTTGGAGGTTTCGCGCCCCATTATGCAACTTCGCGTTGTGTTGTATTCGCGCAGATCCCGAATACCTCTTGCTGTCTATTAGCGCGCAGTCTACAGATCTAGTCTAGTGCATGAAATATTGCAACTCGAATCTACTTTAGAATGGTATTTAAGCAAACATTTATCAAATTTATTCAGTTTACTTATTAATATTAAACCCAGCTTCACAAGTATTTAATAAGCAATCATATGCACATAGATCAAAACAGTCTTATTATCCATACAAAATGCCAAATTCACGATAATTCAGATTCGACACAAAATTCTCAAAAGGAACTTATCTTTATTTCTACTTATCACCCGTACATCCAGATCTGCCCTGCACATTCAGCTACAGGGGTCTATGCACACAGTTGCAAACTCTTCTAGGCTTCTGCGCACACAGCTATAGAGCCTCTATCCACTACCCAAACCCTCGACTCAGACTTACGGACACTTTCAAACGAATTTTCTCAGAAACTCATTACATGCCAGATCCAAAAACATACAACCAAACTTAGCTACTCTAACCATAGAGTCTCAATCTATTTATACCTTCCCATGAACCACAATCCATGGGCGGGCCAACCCAATTTACATTTCATTACATTATTTCTGAGCGGACTACCCTTTGACTTCAACTTATTACAAATCGCGCTCCACACATCCCGCGAAGTCTTTAACCTTTTTTTACCCAAAATTATGGGGTTCATGCCCCATGACCATTACGCGAGGCTTCCGCTACCCAACAGTTCCCCAACACAATCATCGTGACTCGTCCTGAGTCACTCAAGTGGTTTGGCCAACTTTGCGTGGAGATCAATTAGAAGCCTTTGTGCGTCACTGGTGCTAGCAACAAACTCTTCCGTCATTCAATGCATCCGTTCCACGTCTATCGCTGTCACCTCAGTCCCTATCTCTGCTGTCTCCATGGTGGCATACTCGGCCTGCATGTGGGCTACCTTGCGCTCTATAGTGGTTGAAACCGTAAATGCCTCATCCAACCATGGCTAGAGACGAGCTTTAATCACTGCTTCCTTTTGTTTGGTGGCATCAGCTTGGATTTTCAGGTCATGAGACTCCTGTATCTTAGCCAAGCGTTATGTAATAGCAATGGTCTACGCAGTTCCTCTGATCTGATCGTAAGCTTGTTGGAGCTCCCGGGCCTCGGTTTCCAATTAGCAAAGTGTGGGATCCTCCCGAAGGGAGGTGAGCATAACAAGCGACTGAGTTAGCAGCTTGGTACATTCCTCCATTGAATGTGTGAGCATTGTGTGCCCCATAGTGATAATGTTCCTGCGTTGCTCTAGGATCTCTGGTGGCATCATTGGTGGACCCTGTAGTTTTAAGTCTGTGATCTGCAAGCTGAGTTCGAGCTAGATCTGCGCAACCTCCTCCTTTGCGTGTCGGAACCCAGTAGCCAATTTTTGGATTTGTGTCTCAATAGGAAATTCCGCCGCAATCTCTAGCTCACGGGAACTCGAGCAGGCTTCTGCTACTACCTTCTCCACCTATTGCTTCTACGCAACTGCTTCGTCCCGTTGGAGGCACAGTTATTCGATATTAATTTTCTATTCCTGGAATACTTGTTCGGCATGGTCAGCCCTAGCACAGAGCTCCATTGTGGTGCTATCTTGGAGCTTCTACGAACTTTCTCATGGTAGAAGAGCCAGGTTTAGTCCCAACCCTTTAAGTTGTCCTAGCATAGCGCGGTCCTCCGCATTTGTGGTGATCAATGCTACTACTGGAATTGTGATGAAATGAACCATTTGGGCCTTCAACAACGGTTCAGTGGTTGTCATACCAGGAACCCCCTGAGTAGCACTTGGCATAATGCTTGTTCCAAGTGCCTGTAGTTGCATATGGATTTCCCCCAACACAATCTGTTGCTCTGACATGGCCTCGTCGATTGCATCTCGAGCGGCGTCCCGCACAATGTTTTCTATATCATTTAGGTCCCCCTTAGTTAAGGTGGTCACCCCATTATTTGTTTTGGATGCCTTTGCCTTCTTTCATGGCTTTGATCGTTCTTGTGGCACTGGCCGCTTCAAAGGCGAAACCGTGCCAATTGCTGGTGGCTCATCCACGGTCGTCTCAGTGGGCGGATTCTGACTGTTTTTGGCCATTGTCAACGTAGTCCCTCCTGGTGGTGTCTTTCCTGCTGCCGCCTCGTGAGCTACCTGAACTTCCGCAGTGAGCTGTTCATTTCGCTTTTGTTGTACAACACGCTTAGCTTCCTCCTTTTACCATCGGATAGCGGCCTTGTTGTGCGCCACTGCCTTTGGTCCGTGCCATGTCGGTGGCCAGGTATCCACAACCCCATCGACAACGTCATCAATGGCAATAAAGCGGAGTGAGGTCCATGCCCATGCCGGGTCCTTGCGCGCCCTAATGTAAATATGATGCATGTCTGCTTTAAACTCGGCAATATGCTTCATGCTTTCATAGATCCCGTCGAATAGGCGGGGTAGTGCATTAATCCATTGGCGCACATTCGCGTCCATTAATATCTAAAATATTTTGATGTTTTCAATTCATCCCACATCCCTTGTCGCCCAGAGGGAAGCATATCTAGCCACTTCAACCACTCTGGGTCCAAACTAGGAAATTGGCTGTCTTCGGGTAGGTCAGTAGCGACTAGCATAATGGACAGGAGTAGCACACATAATGGAAGGTCTTGCCCTCCTCCTGAACCTCCCGACAGTTGGTCAGAAACTCTTCACAGAGGAACTATGACCAATTGAACCGAAATCCAGCTGCACATTCCTCAGCGAGTGTAATGACTACTGCCGGAACCTCAGTGCCACGACATTTCCTCATTACTTTCCTGGCCAACAACTGAGTGGCAACGCGGACTGCGTTATCTAAAATGTTGTCAATGATGTACCCTCACTACCCCTTTGCTAGCTTATACTTCTTTTTTAGGTTCTGTTAGAGTCGGTCTTGTCGCCCTCCATCAGCGATCAAAACTCTTTGCATTTGCATAAGTAGGTGTCTCATCAGTGTCAATTTTTGCATCCCATTAGGCATGCCATAACCCTGATGGAGGAGCTGGTGTATTTGTACCCCTCTTGGCATTGCTGGATCAGGTCATTTCAGTCATTAAGCTTTTTCAAGCTTGTCTTGTCTTGTCTTGAGGTCAAATTCCTAGGTTTAGGGTTTTGGTCAAGTATGTTTACAAGGTCATGTTTCTGAAGGTCAATAAGTGCTCAGCAAGCTAGAGGGATGATTGTAAAGATCTTTCTTCGAAATTTTTTATCTTGTACAGTTAACTTTCACCTTGGATTTAAAAACTATGTTTTTAAAGCCAAGGTCATTTTTCAAATTTTTGTAAAAAGTGATGAAATTTCAAAAGACTTCAGTGGACAGCATGTAACCCTGGTCCCCTTGCCAAGATCCCTCAGATGATCTCCCTGCAAAAAGAATCAAGCCAAAGCACTAAATGAGTCAATTTCAGGACAAAGGAAACCAAAAAGTCAGTTTTATAAAGTGTCAAAGAGAAACATTAGAAAGTGGGTTTGAGCATGAAATTTATTCAAATGAAGCTTATAAAGACCCAATCTCCCTCCTTTTACTCTCATTGTGCATCCAAGACACTTGCAAGAGAGATTGGGCGAGCATCCAAGCGATTTTGAGTGAAGACTGGTCGAAATTGGGAGCAGGACAGGCGCGCGACCCGTCAGGCCAGGCGCGCGCGACCCGTCAGAGCTCAACCCGCAGTGTAATTTCATAACGGGCGCGACCCGTCAGGCGCGCGCGACCCGTTGGGTGAGGCGCGCGACCCGTCAGCGACCTCCCTTCCAAACTCATTGCAAATTCGTTCAAGCACCCTCCAAATCATCAAATTGCTTGAGGTAGGTTCTCCAAACTTGGAAATGGTTGCTGGTTATGTTTAAAAGACATCATGAATGTGTTTAAAGATCAAATTGTGCAAGAGGAAGAGGCTCCATATGGCTGCAATGTTTGATTATTAAAATGTGCTAGGGTTTATTGCTGTTCATGTTTTTTCCCTTGTAATTATTTTCCTCTTTCCCCTTTTCACTTCCCTTGTATTTCCATGTAATTTCCCCTTGCTAAATTGTAAAATAAATACAAACCCTACCCCTCTCCCTAAACACTAAAAAAAAAAAAAACTCAAACCCTAAACCTACTTCTCCATATGCCCATGTAAACACATGAATTTGATGATGCATGTGCAGTGATGTTTGCAGTGTTTTTCCCTAAATTCCCTGTTGTATACATGTATTCCCATTTTCCTTGTAAAAATGTCCCTCCCCTAACATTTCCCTCATGTTCCTTGTCCCCTTGAAACAACATATAAATCAGCTTTTTACAGGCAGAAACAGCAGCACAGTTTGTCCACTTTGCTCCTTAAACAATGTCAGAAACCGAAACCTATGAGCAAAGTGATGACCAGTCATTAGCTTCAGAGATTAAGGTACAGAGGAGGCCTCATAAGGGTGGAAAGGTGGTCATCATAGGTGAGAGGAGCCCACCTCTTTAGCAGATTTACAGGCTTGTCCTATGGCAGTCACATGTTTCCAGTATATGTCTTGCTATGAGTTTTGTGAGAGGATCTCTCGGATTCAGCACCACAGAGAGTTGGCTCGCCTATTTGTTTTACACTTGCATGATGGACATGTCAACCTTGCAGGGGTGAACTTTACATTGACACTCGAGGTGATCTCACATGCCACAGGGATACCTAATGTTGGGGAGATATGGAATAAGCGCAAGGTGCTGGATAGTGTTCACTTTGAGCCTTTTGTCTGGCCACCATTCATGAGACATTTGGCAGGTGTGTTTCCATTTAGGTTTCTCAGGAGCGAGTATGCTCCCATGATGAGGCTCATCATGCACTATTTTACCTGTGAGGGTAGATTTTCACAGATATATTCGTACCATATTCGCCTATTGATGCACTTCACACGGGTACGGATGATGAACATCCCTGTTTTCTTCTATCAGAACATTCAGAGGATGGTGTCCATGTTGCAGAGGAAGAGCGCGGCACAGCAGTATAGGAGCCTATACCATTATGGTTTGATTCAGCTTGTACTATTGCATCAGTTGGCTCAGCAGGGCATCTCATGGGAGTTCATCTCTCGTGAGTTTTTCATAGCACCACCCTCGCCACATCCTGAGGTTGTTCACGAGGAGGGAGGACCATCACAGCAGCATGACATCCCCATACATAGACATGTCAGCTCCTCACCATTGGTTACTTATCAGAGAGGCCAGAGGGCCTTATTTGCAGCAGCTCGGCGAGTACTTTCTCCACAGCATGTGGGAGGGGTCTCGCCTTCTCCATCGGCTCAGCGAGTGTTATCTCCACATCAGGTGGAAGGGGCCTCGCTTTCTTCACTAGCACAAGTACCAGGGAGGGGAAAACAGCCCATGATTGATGAGGGACCATCAGGAGTTCCAGATATTGAGCTTGTTGATCTTGAGGCCGATTCTCCGAGCCAAGAGGCAAAGGAGATCATTCAGCATCTCAGAGCTGAAAATGATGCCTTGCAGAGGAGATTAGAGGGGGCACAATGGACCATCACATACCTCGAGCAGCGCAACAAACAGTTGGAAGATGAGCAAGCACTTGATGAGCTGTGGAGGATTCGTAGTGACCGCATTTTGAACCGGAGAAGACCCGGTGATCCATTGCCCGCTGACCGAGAGTCCATGCTCATCTGGGTAAATGCACACTTGGAGAGGCTGTTGGCTAAGGCCAACCAAGAGAAGAAATTGTTGAGGAACATGAAGAACCATTACTGGGCATGAATGCATGTGTGCAAGGCAAAAATGAAAATGTTTCAAAGGTGGTTAACCGAGGCACTAAAACGGAGAAAGAGGCCCAATCCCCTCCGTATCTTGGCTGAGGCTTCACTCAAGGATCAAGGTACTAAATAGCTTAGCCACAGCACAAATCCCAAGAAATTTTGAGAATTTTGGGTGAATTTTGGCATTTTCAGGCAATTTGCAGGTTTTTCCCATTAACGGGTCTCACCCCCCGCGCGACCCTTCATCATGGCAACTCCATTTGGCAAAAACTCAGCATTTCCAGATTTTTCATGCAAAGTTACACATGCTCATGGATGGACTTGAGATTTGGTGAAGTTTTGGGCCTCCATAAAGTCAAAAAACTAGCAAAAAATGACTTTCTGCCACTTTTTTGAATTGCAGAAAGCAGTCTTGGGAGATTTGATTTTTGACAGGGCAAATGAACTCCAAATTCACAAATTCCAGTTGGGTTGGAAAGTAGACTCACAGAACTTTCCAACAAGCCTACTCTTGCCCAATTTTGACACCTGAAAGTGCCCCAAAAGTGGCTCCAAAGGCGCGCAACACGTCAGGCAGAGGCGCGCGACCCGTCAGGCAGATTTTTCCAAAATGCACTGTACAGCTCAGAAAAACGCAGTTTGACCCAGTTTGAATTTTTGGGGTGAATTATGATTCTCTTTGATGTAATTATTGTACTTTTAAGACACTTTTACTCTTATGTAACACTTCTAGAAGATTCATTCATGAAAAGGGTAAATATTAAATGAATGAATTGGTTTCCTAGCTTATAGAGGCAAGTTGTTTGACTGCCTAGTTTGTAGTGCTTAGTTTAGAAGTAGTTGAAACAGCTCCTAGGATAGTGAGCTCGACCCATGGAGGCAGGGAAAGAGGTTAGATCATCTATATTATGTACTTTATTTCTCATTTTCATGGTTGGACTCTTGAGGGAGAAGCTATCATTGTATTATTCACTGTATCTCTGCAATTTTTGGCTAAGGAAGACTAGGGTTTTGCAGTCCTCTTTGGGATTCTTGTGGACTCATGTGTTGATGGTGTGTTTCTCAATGTACTTGTAAGTGTGTTATGTGACTCATTTCCTTTCTTTTACTTCTGCACATTAAACAAATGAAGTGTTAAAGTAAGAATTCATGCCTGCCATGCTCTGCTTTTAAGTTTGTTTAATTTCAATGTTTTCTACTGTCTAAAGAGAATTCAAAGTTATTGTTTGCTCTCTTTAGCTCTTCACCTTTCATTCCTGACCATCCACCTCAATCAAAGGCATTGATACTGTCTCCTACCTCGCCCCAAAGAACCCCCTGCAGAAACTGTGTCCAATCCCTGCACCCAAAATTGCCCTCTCCTCAATTTGCCACCAAAAACCCAAAAAACCCCAAATCAAACTCCTTGATCAGTTTACTAGCCTAAAATCAGTGTTACCTTATTGGTCATCTCATCTATTGAAGATTTTATCAAGATAGACCGGAGAGAGCCTTCTCCTGCCCTGTAGGGCTAGCTACGAGGCTAAATGGTTTGATGTTGCCTTGAGGTTTACCTTTCTCAGCCTGAGGTGAAATTTCAAGCGCTAACATACTGGCAACCATACTGTGGAGAACATATTAATCGTTTGCTCATTGTCGTGTTATTTCATAAGTCTTAGACGGAGCCTGAAGTTACGCCAGGTAGCCTTCGAAAACGCTCTTGTTTTACATCAGCGTTAGTAGATAAACGCTGCTTCAGTCAATCTCCGTGAGCTTGTGAACGTAGCGCTTCATTGACACTTTATCCCAGTATAATTGTTAACTCTGAGCCGTGGATGATAGGTTGAGAGTTTTCACAGGCTGAATGGTTTTTCTTTCCTAGTCTTTTTGAGAAAAACAAGCTGGCTACAGATCCTAGACCCATTTTCAAATCTCATTCATGCCCAGCTATTTTTTATTATCTCGTAGATTTAGATTTTGACGAAAGCTTTGAGTTGTCTCTGTTTAAAGCCAAGTCTGAAAGTGCGCTCGATTCTCTAGTCCTTGACCCTGATTTTGCAGCTGCTATTGAATTTGAGAAACATAACAAATTGGTCAAAAATTTCATCTTGAGACATCTCCAGACGCATATTCAAGCTACTACCCTTGCTGATTTTGTTGAGAATATCTCTGATCATATTGGATCCATTATCACGGCTCACGAAGAATCTTATCCTCCTTATGTTTCAGTTTCGCCTATAATCACCTATGCCGAATCCACAGTCAGTTCTCCTTCTACACCCCATACCCCTCCTACTTCTCCTACCCCTCTGACTCCCCCAACTCCACAAACTACAGCTCCTCTTATTATAGTCCCTGCTATCACAGCTCCTCCTCCTCATACTCATCCTACTCCTCCTCCTAAAGCAATGGCTGCCCGGTTTGCCCCACTTGCTTTGCCTGCAAATCTTCATGATATGCCAGCTGATTATCAAAGTAAAATTCCCATGTTTGATGGCACTCCACAAAGTATTACTGCTCAGCAACATATTGACAAAATGACCACTTTATTTGATCTATATGAGTTAGACGAAGAAGATGTTACCATGCGGTTGTTCGTGCAAACATTTGTAGGAGAAGTTAGAAAATGGTTCAGAGGGTTGACAGCTAATAGCATTGCCACCTTGGAAGCACTTCAGAATCAGTTTTTAGATCGATGGGAAATCAGAAAAGATCCGCTTCAGATTAATGCCGAATACAACAATCTCAAGCGTAATCCGGGTGAGTCCGTTCAAGATTACATAATCAGATTCAATACAGTTTATAATGCTATTCCTGATGATTTGAGGCCATCTAGGAAATCAGCACTTCTTAGGTTCCCGGATGGTTTTGATCTGGAGATGGCCTACTCATTGAGAGATAGAGATCCTCCTACCTTGGAGGATATGCAGAAGATTGCTGTCAGCGTTGAGGCAAACTTAAATGACAAAAGAGCAAGAATGAAGGCTGAAAAGCGAGTCACAATCAAAGAGGAAGCATCTACATCAAATCAGGTTCTCCGTGAACTTGAATAGCTTAAAAGGGCATTTGAAAATGTTCATATTGATAAGCCGGAGCCTCAGATTCGTAATCCAAATTTCAGAGGTCAACAGCAGCAACAATATAGAATCAAGCAGCGTGAAACAAAGGCACAAGAGGCATCAGTTCAGCAGCAAATGAAACCTCCTTTTCAGCAGAATTTTGTTAGCCAAGAATCAGAGGATGAAGGTGATAATGTTGGAGAGGAAAATCACTTCTTCACTCCTGATGATATGCCCACTTATATTACAGAAGAAGATGAGTTGGTGAGTAATTCCATCATTCCCCAAGATGAACATTATATTTTGTCAAACGATGCAATACTTGAAGAAGAATCCGAAGAGTATCAAAGAGGGTATTTGCATGCTTTATCAGCCCAGCAAGGCCAGCAAAGACAATTGAGAAACCGAGCTGTTCCCATAAATCCCATCCAGAAGAGAACAGAAGCTTCGGCAAAGAATGGTTCTGCTGTCCCGCAGAAAAAAGGGAAAGAAATAATCGATCCTCCAGCAGGCCAATCATTATTAGCAAGCAAAATAGACCAGCCATCAAATGCACCAAAAGATAAAGCTGAAAAAAGAGATAATCCGGCTAAAGAAGGTGAGAAGGTTTCAGTTTTCAGTTTGGAGAATGAGATTGCAAAGTTGAAAGTGCCCATTCCTTTGACAGAAATCATGAAGAATAGCACCTACCGAGGCCAACTCTCCAAGATGTTGAATTTTGATCCAATGCTAGACACGGTGAATGTACAAGATGATCAGCCGGAGTTGATTTTTGTGCCAGCTTTAAATGGTGAGTCTCCTGAAAGTGATGTTCCTCCATTTTATATCAGCTTGCGATTGCATGAGTATGTGTTGTACAATGCCATGTTTGACTCGGGAGCTTCGCATAATTTGATGCCGAAAACGATTATGGAGAAGCTGGGACTTGACATCACAAGGAAGTATCATGATTTGTATTCGTTTGATTCCAGCCGGGTAAGATGTATTGGTTTGATCAAAGACTTGGTGGTGAGTCTAGATCAAATTCCAGCGAAGAATGTTTTGATGGATGTGGTGGTGGCGGATATTCCTCCGCGGTTCGGCATGTTGCTGTCGAGATCATGGGGAGCCAAGCTCAAAGGTACACTTCAGCTTGATTTTTCATATGCCACAATTCCAGTTTTCGGTCAAATGAGGAAGTTATATCGGGAACAAAAGATGAAATACATGATCACTAGTAAGGAAAAGCCCGTCAATCATCCTGTAAATTATGTACAAACAGATTTAGAATCTTTTGTTTTGTTTGCGGATAATTTCAATGAGGTAGATAGTCAGTTAGTTCAAGTAGAAGATATACCAGACATTTCAGAAAATTTCAGAGAAGTTTTGAGAAAGGAAAGTGAAGAAAGGTCTGCTGTCATAAGGCCAATTGCTGAAACAAATGGGCAGCAAACAGAGCATGCATCAACATCAGATTTTCAGCACTTAGAAGATGATGAGGATGGTCTTTGGACCATGGATTTTGATGGCGCAGTGGGCAGCGATGGTGCTGGTATAGGTGTGTGGATTCGAAGCCCATTTTCAGTCCAAAACCAAGTTCCAAGCAAGGTACGGGTATGTTCTTATAAATTGGCATTTGATTGTTCAAATAATGAGGCGGAATACGAAGCTCTTATTGCTGGTCTGAAAATCCTTCGGAAGTTGAAGGCAAAGAAGATAGCGGTATATGGCGACTCCGAGTTGGTTATCAAGCAAGTGAAAGGTGAATTTCAGGCCAAACATCCTCGTATGCGAGCATATCAGAATGCTGTCCTAGATATCTTAAAGCGGTTTTCAGAACATACTTTGACATGTGTGCCCCGGATTCAAAATGGTGTTGCGAATGCATTGGCAAAGGCAGCAAGTAATTTGAAAATACCCATGAATTCCAGCAATAAGTTTGAGATATATGTAAAGCATCGTCCTACAGTCCCAGATAATCAAAGGTGTTGGCAAGTTTTCCAAGATGACGAAGAAATCAAAGATTTTCTGCAAATTGAGGGTAAATTCGAAGACATTTCAATAGACATGGAAGCTGAAGGAGTAAATCATATGGATGTTTTGCAGCTCAAGGACAATTACATTCCTAAGGGATTAATTCCTTTGGAAGAATTGTTCGATCAAGATGATGTGGCCCGCAAGCCAACTTTGAGGCCAACGGACGAAGGTGTTGAAGATGTCAATCTTGGGACAGCCGAAAATCCAAAGATGGTGAAGCTCTCGAAAGCATTGCCGCCAAAGGTAAAGAAAGAGTATATCAGATTGTTGTCTTCGTTTTCTAATGTTTTTGCATGGGACTATTCAGATTTGAAAACTTATGACACAAGTATCATTCAGCATACTATTCCCATAAAGCCAAATCAAAAGCCTTTCCGACAAAAATTGAGAAGAATTAATCCTAAATTGTTGCCATTAATCGAGAAGGAAGTCAATAGGTTATATAAGTCTGGAATCATAGTGCCAATCCGATTTTCTGATTGGATTTCCAACTTGGTGCCCGTGAGAAAGAAGACCGGCGAGATTCGCTTGTGTATAGACTTCAGAAATCTGAACAAGGTGTCATTAAAGGACAATTATCCGCTGCCCAAAATGGATCATATATTGCAGCGGGTAGTGGGGGCATCAAGGATGTCATTGCTTGATGGTTATTCCAGGTATAATCAGATTTTGGTACATGAAGATGACCGTGACAAGACAGCATTTACTACTCCGTGGGGTACATTTCATTATGCCAAGATGCCGTTTGGATTGAAGAACGCGGGTGCCACTTTTCAGCGAGCAATGGACATGGCCTTTGCTAATGAGAAAGATGTCTTTTTGGTTGTTTATCTTGATGATCTGACCGTGTTTTCTAAATCTGATGATGAGCATTTGTTTCATTTGACTAAGGTGTTTCAAAAGTGCAGAAAGTATGGTATCTCATTGAATCCGAAGAAGAGTCTTTTTGCTATGAGCGAAGGCAAGCTGTTGGGTCATATTATTTCTAAAGATGGCATTCGTATAGATCCTGCACGAGTGGAAGCAATTCAGCAATTAGAGCAGCCCCGAAGCAAGAAAGAAATTCAGTCCTTCAATGGCAAATTGAATTTTCTGCGTCGCTTCATTCCCAATCTTGCCGAACATCTTAGAGAGATAACCAACATGCTCAAGAAGGACAACGAGCTCAAATGGACCGAAGAGGCGGTAAAGTCTTTTAATTTGATAAAGGTAATCTTATCTTCAGCCCCAACTTTGATCAGCCCAGATTATACACAGGATTTTATTTTATTTTCATTTGCTTCTGAGCATACGTTGGCAGCCGTATTGATGCAAAAGAGAGATGGGGTTGAGAGGCCCATTGCTTTTTTCAGCCGCATCATAAGGGACGGAGCGCTGAATTATAATATTATTGAAAAGCAAGCATTGGCGCTGATCAAAGCCTTGAAAGATTTCCGGGTATACATATTGAATTCTCATATTTTAGCATATGTTCCCAATGCAGCTGTTAAGGATGTTTTAGTACAAACGGAACCGGAAGGAAGAAGGGGTAAGTGGATCGCTGCACTATTAGAGTATGATGTAGAAATTAAGCCTACCAAGTTGATTAAAGGTCAAGGTCTTGCTAAGTTGATGGCTGAAACGAATCTCCATGTCCTTGACATCAATTTGATTGCTGCCTTATCCGATGAAGATGAAGAAAATGCAGTTCTACAGGTATCCGATATCTTTGTTTCCTCTCCTTGGTATGCTGATATAGTTTATGTGCTTCAAAATTTGTCCTCACCCCCTGGGATGCCTAGAAATAAAGCTAGAACATTGAAGCTAAAGGCTACCAAATTTTGCATTATCAAATCAGCACTTTATTGGAAAGACCCCGATGGCATATTGCTGAACTGTTTGGTCGAAGAAGAAGCTAAGACAACAGTAGAAGATTTTCATAAAGGTGACTGTGGGGGTCACTTGTTTTGGAAGACCACGGCTAATAAGATCTTGAGAGCTGGTTTCTATTGGCCTTCTTTATTTTCTGATGTGTATAAAGCGGTAAAGAGCTGTCACGAATGTCAAATTTTTCAAGGAAAGCAGAAATTACAGCCGTTGCCTCTCAAGCCCGTTGAAATCAGCGCACCATTTCAGCAATGGGGCTTGGATTTTATTGGCGAAATCCACCCAGCATCTTCCGGGCAGCATCGATGGATCTTGACCGCCACGGATTACTTCACGAAGTGGATTGAAGCCATTCCCACCCGGCAAGCCACGGACTCGGTAATTATTTCTTTTCTTGAGAATAACATATTGTCACGTTTCGGCTGTCCACACAAGTTGATTACAGATAATGCAGCAGCATTCAAATCGAAGAAAATGGTTGATTTTTGCTATAAATATAACATCAGCTTGGGGCATTCGACCGCCTACCATCCGCAAGGTAATGGGCTGGCTGAATCTTCGAACAAATCTCTAGTGAACATCATAAAGAAATTGCTGGAAATAAATAAGAAGAGCTGGCACAAAAAGTTAGTAAATGCATTATGGGCTGATCGGGTAAGTCAAAAGAAGTCAATTGGTATGTCACCTTTTGAACTGGTTTATGGAGTAGATGCAGTGTTTCCTACTTCACTTAGTGTTCCAGTAGCCAAGTTGTTTCAAGAAGCTGGTGGCGAGGAGGATCCTATGCAACGACGGATCAGTCAAATGATTCATTTACAGCAGACACGAGAGGAGGTTCATCAAAATTCCCTTAAGTTGCAGGAGCGCATAAAGAAAATCTATGACAAAAAGGCCAAATCAGATGATTTTCAGATAGATGATGTTGTTTTGAGATGGGATGCCCGAAATGAAGACAAAGGGAAACATGGAAAATTCGACAACTTGTGGAAAGGTCCCTACAAAATTGCAGCGTACCGTGGTCCAAATGCTTTTCTTCTCAAAGAAATGAATGGTGATGAATGTCTTGGTGGGTCGGTGAATGGCCGGCTGCTCAAAAGGTATCATGCTTGAGCATTTTCTGCTCTAATCACTCTCATTGTAATTACCATTTTACTTTTATTCTGCAGCAAGTGTGAACTGATCTCCCATCTTCAGTTTGGGGCCCGAGGTGAAGGCTATAATTCTGAAAATGGTGATTAGTTGGTGTGAGTTTTTAAAGTTGTTTTAGTCAGTCTATTTTCTGCGTAAAGTGAGTCGGTTTATGTCAAAGTTAGTTTAAATTTCAGTCAAATGTCAAAGTCAAATAAAGTTGTCCAAATTTGGTCACATGTGTAAAAGTTGACTCCATTGCCCAATGTTAATAAAGCACTGGTCTGCTCTCCCAGAGGTCTAAGGTTCTTGGTACCTCCAAGGAGCTACCATCCCCATTGGAGCCAATGTTAGATTCGGTCTTGTCGCCCTCCATCAGCGATCAAAACTCTTTGCATTTGCATAAGTAGGTGTCTCATCAGTGTCAATTTTTGCATCCCATTAGGCATGCCATAACCCTGATGGAGGAGCTGGTGTATTTGTACCCCTCTTGGCATTGTTGGATCAGGTCATTTCAGTCATTAAGCTTTTTCAAGCTTGTCTTGTCTTGTCTTGAGGTCAAATTCCTAGGTTTAGGGTTTTGGTCAAGTATGTTTACAAGGTCATGTTTCTGAAGGTCAATAAGTGCTCAGCAAGCCAGAGGGATGATTGTAAAGATGTTTCTTCGAAATTTTTTATCTTGTACAGTTAACTTTCACCTTGGATTTAAAAACTCTGTTTTTAAAGCCAAGGTCATTTTTCAAATTTTTGTAAAAAGTGATGAAATTTCAAAAGACTTCAGCAGACAGCATGTAACCCTGGTCCCCTTGCCAAGATCCCTCAGATGATCTCCCTGCAAAAAGAATCAAGCCAAAGCACTAAATGAGTCAATTTCAGGACAAAGGAAACCAAAAAGTCAGTTTTATAAAGTGTCAAAGAGAAACATTAGAAAGTGGGTTTGAGCATGAAATTTATTCAAATGAAGCTTATAAAGACCCAATCTCCCTCCTTTTACTCTCATTGTGCATCCAAGACACTCGCAAGAGAGATTGGGCGAGCATCCAAGCGATTTTGAGTGAAGACTGGTCGAAATTAGGAGTAGGACAGGCACGCGACCCGTCAGGCCAGGCGCGCGACCCGTCAGAGCTCAACCCGCAGTATAATTTCATAACGGGCGCGACCCGTTGGGTGAGGCGCACGACCCGTCAGCGACCTCCCTTCCAAACTCATTGCAAATTCGTTCAAGCACCCTCCAAATCATCAAATTGCTTGAGGTAGGTTCTCCAAACTTGGAAATGGTTGCTGGTTATGTTTAAAAGACATCATGAATGTGTTTAAAGATCAAATTGTGCAAGAGGAAGAGGCTCCATATGGCTGCAATGTTTGATTATTAAAATGTGCTAGGGTTTATTGTTGTTCATGTTTTTTCCCTTGTAATTATTTTCCTCTTTCCCCTTTTCACTTCCCTTGTATTTCCATGTAATTTCCCCTTGCTAAATTGTAAAATAAATACAAACCCTACCACTCTCCCTAAACACTAAAAAAAAAAAAACTCAAACCCTAAACCTACTTCTCCATATGCCCATGTAAACACATGAATTTGATGATGCATGTGCAGTGATGTTTGCAGTGTTTTTCCCTAAATTCCCTGTTGTATACATGTATTCCCATTTTCCTTGTAAAAATGTCCCTCCCCTAACATTTCCCTCATGTTCCTTGTCCCCTTGAAACAGCATATAAATCAGCTTTTTACAGGCAGAAACAGCAGCACAGTTTGTCCACTTTGCTCCTTAAACAATGTCAGAAACCGAAACCTATGAGCAAAGTGATGACCAGTCATCAGCTTCAGAGATTGAGGTACAGAGGAGGCCTCATAAGGGTGGAAAAGGTGGTCATCATAGGCGAGAGGAGCCCACCTCTTTAGCAGATTTACAGGCTTGTCCTATGGCAGTCACATGTTTCCAGTATATGTCTTGCTATGAGTTTTGTGAGAGGATCTCTCGGATTCAGCACCACAGAGAGTTGGCTCGCCTATTTGTTTTACACTTGCATGATGGACATGTCAACCTTGCAGGGGTGAACTTTACATTGACACCCGAGGTGATCTCACATGCCACAGGGATACCTAATGTTGGGGAGATATGGAATAAGCGCAAGGTGCTGGATAGTGTTCACTTTGAGCCTTTTGTCCGGCCACCATTCATGAGACATTTGGCAGGTGTGTTTCCATTCAGGTTTCTCAGGAGCGAGTATGCTCCCATGATGAGGCTCATCATGCACTATTTTACCTGTGAGGGTAGATTTTCACAGATATATTCGTACCATATTCGCCTATTGATGCACTTCACACGGGTACGGATGATGAACATCCCTGTTTTCTTCTATCAGAACATTCAGAGGATGGTGTCCATGTTGCAGAGGAAGAGCCCGGCACAGCAGTATAGGAGCCTGTACCATTATGGTTTGATTCAGCTTGTAGTATTGCATCAGTTGGCTCAGCAGGGCATCTCATGGGAGGAGTTCATCTCTCGTGAGTTTTTCACAGCACCACCCTCGCCACATCCTGAGGTTGTTCACGAGGAGGGAGGACCATCACAGCGGCATGACATCCCCGTCACTAGACATGTCAGCTCCTCACCATTGGTTACTTATCAGAGAGGCCAGAGGGCCTTATTTGCAGCAGCTCGGCGAGTACTTTCTCCACAGCATGTGGAAGGGGTCTCGCCTTCTTCATCGGCTCAGCGAGTGTTATCTCCACATCAGGTGGAAGGGGCCTCGCTTTCTTCACCAGCACAGGTACCAGGGAGGGGCAAACAGCCCATGATTGATGAGGGGCCATCAGGAGTTCCAGATATTGAGCTTGTTGATCTTGAGGCCAGTTCTCCGAGCCAAGAGGCAAAGGAGATCATTCAGCATCTCAGAGCTGAAAATGATGCCTTGCAGAGGAGATTAGAGGGGGCACAATGGACCATCACATACCTCGAGCAGCGCAACAAATAGTTGGAAGATGAGCAAGCACTTGATGAGCTGTGGAGGATTCGTAGTGACCGCATTTTGAACCGGAGAAGACCCGGTGATCCATTGCCCGCTGACCGAGAGTCCATGCTCATCCAGGTAAATGCACACTTGGAGAGGTTGTTGGCTAAGGCCAACCAAGAGAAGAAATTGCTGAGGAACATGAAGAACCATTACTGGGCAAGAATGCATGTGTGCAAGGCAAAAATGAAAATGTTTCAAAGGCGGTTGACCGAGGCACTAAAACAGAGAAAGAGGCCCAATCCCCTCCGTATCTTGGCTGAGGCTTCACTCAAGGATCAAGGTACTAAATAGCCTAGCCACAGCACAAATCCCAAGAAATTTTGAGAATTTTGGGTGAATTTTGGCATTTTCAGGCAATTTGCAGGTTTTTCCCATTAACGGGTCTCACCCCCCGCGCGACCCTTCATCATGGCAACTCCATTTGGAAAAAACTCAGCATTTCCAAATTTTTCATGCAAAGTTACATATGCTCATGGATGGACTTGAGATTTGGTGAAGTTTTGGGCCTCCAGAAAGTCAAAAAACTAGCAAAAAATGACTTTCTGCCACTTTTTTGAATTGCAGAAAGCAGTCTTGGGAGATTTGATTTTTGACAGGGCAAATGAACTCCAAATTCAAAAATTCCAGTTGGGTTGGAAAGTAGACTCACAGACCTTTCCAACAAGCCTACTCTTGCCCAATTTGGACACCTGAAAGTGCCCAAAAAGTGGCTCCAAAGGCGCGCGACCCGTCAGGCAGATTTTTCCAAAATGCACTGTACAGCTCAGAAAAACGCAGTTTGACCCATTTTGACTTTTTGGGGTGAATTATGATTCTCTTTGATGTAATTATTGTACTTTTAAGACACTTTTACTCTTATGTAACACTTCTAGAAGATTCATTCATGAAAAGGGTAAATATTAAATGAATGAATTGGTTTCCTAGCTTATAGAGGCAAGTTGTTTGACTGCCTAGTTTGTAGTGCTTAGTTTAGAAGTAGTTGAAACAGCTCCTAGGATAGTGAGCTCGACCCATGGAGGCAGGGAAAGAGGTTAGATCATCTATATTATGTACTTTCTTGCTCATTTTCATGGTTGGACTCTTGAGGGAGAAGCTATCATTGTATTATTCACTGTATCTCTGCAATTTTTGGCTAAGGAAGACCAGGGTTTTGCAGTCCTCTTTGGGATTCTTGTGGACTCATGTGTTGATGGTTTGTTTCTCAATGTACTTGTAAGTGTGTTATGTGACTCATTTCCTTTCTTTTAATTCTGCACATTAAACAAATGAAGTGTTAAAGTAAGAATTCATGCCTGCCATGCTCTGCTTTTAAGTTTGTTTAATTTCAATGTTTTCTACTGTCTAAAGAGAATTCAAAGTTATTGTTTGCTCTCTTTAGCTCTTCACCTTTCATTCCTGACCATCCACCTCAATCAAAGGCATCAATTTGTCTCCTACCTCGCCCCAAAGAACCCCCTGCAGAAACTGTGTCCAATCCCCGCACCCAAAATTGCCCTCTCCTCAATTTGCCACCAAAAACCCAAAAAACCCCAAATCAAACTCCTTGATCAGTTTACTAGCCTAAAATCAGTGTTACCTTATTGGTCATCTCATCTATTGAATATTTTATCGAGATAGACCGGAGAGAGCCTTCTCCTGCCCCGTAGGGCTAGCTACGAGGCTAAATGGTTTGATGTTGCCTTGAGGTTTACCTTTCTCAGCCTGAGGTGAAATTTCAAGCGCTAACAGGTTCTTTATCATCACGACATCACCACTTCTATCAGTAATTTCCCGAGGGTCTCTTCCATTGTAGGGAAGGTACTAAACCCGATGAACCAATTCAGCTATGATGCCGACGGGTTTTTCGACCCATAATATTTCCTTGTGAACTAAACAGAGAAACTTCTTTATGACCAACATTGTGATAGGGGTCGGAGAAAGTGAGGAATAGATAAGAGACAGAGAAACCCAGCTTTTTCTACCTTTCGTAGCCACTCCTTTGGCTATAGCATCGTCACTGTCCCTTCGACACTCTACTCCATCAATGCGTCAGTCGCCAGATGGGGAAATTTTACTGTATCTACGAGGTCCCAGTCTTCGAATTTCATTGTCGCAACTCAGCCAACCACTGAGCTTTCCACTGGGATTGCTTTTGGAAGAGCTGGGGTAATGATTATAGTTTCGACTTCATCCAGATTTGTAGTTACCTTTTCCTTCCCCTTGCTTGGAGACACATACTTGGGTCGGCGCACTAGTTGGATGGGGTCCTCCTCAAGGTTTACTTCTTCGACATATGTAGGAGAATCTTTGACTTCCTCATCGCTTTCAATTGTGACAGTTTTACCCTTTTCCTCCATTCTGAACTTGCTAAAGTGCAGGTGTTGCGGCGACCTTCTTTTTGGTTCTGGAATCTAAGGGTCTTTCCTGGTCTTCGGTGTCCGGGGTAATTTAGGGAGCTTGGCTACTTGCGGCGTTGCTTCTTGTGGATTCTTTACAGTAGGGTTTTTTGCTTTGAGGATTGCTTCCTGGTAATTTTTTGGCAATGCTTGAAACCATAGACTTGTTTCAGGTTGCTCGTCACTCATCTTGTGCTTGTCTCGGACCCAAGGCGACTTTCTTGCAGGACGGTAAAGCATGGTGGTGTGACCTTTACTATGATTATATATGATTCCGAATTTAAAATTGGTTGTTCTCCCTTGCAGCAGCTCATCAATGCTATTTTGGCGGTTATTCTTTTGCCTTACTTGCCTGCCGCCCGCTCTAATGTGCCTTAAATGGGCCATCATATCATGAACAGTACCTGTAATAGTCACTTTCCATCTTTCCTTCACGGTAGCAAATCCCCAGGGACACAAGTGCAGTTCTTGTATGTATGTTGTGGCCATGTCACACAGCTTCACAGTAACCCGTTTTATAATCCTACACCCTCTTCCAACTGCGTGGGGCACTAGGACTGGGCCGCGTACAGATAGTCAGGTGGGTGGATCCCTCGCACGGGTCTTCCGTTTCCCAGCTAGCCTGGGCTGCGAGCACCCATTGCGTTCCCTTGATTCTGCTAACGGATTGCGGTGTGTGCATCCTTGTCCTCCCGAGTGCAAGAGAAACCATGCTAGCGGCGTTACTGCTTGTAGCAAGGTAGGAGAGTTAGCCATGTCCATTTCCTTCGTTAGTTCCTTGTGTAGGTGACTTCTAACTGTAGCTTATTAATTTCTTCATCTAGATTCGCACTCTGTGCACGACGTCTAGCCTATGTTGCTTCTATCTTTCCAAGTTGCATTTCACCACGCAAGATGGCTTCCCAGAGCTGCTAAATCCTTTTGTGGATGTTTTCCCTGCGAGGGTGGGTTGTATCTGTGTTGGGTTGTTTTTCATAATGATAATTCCCTGCCCGGCCATGCGAGCCTTCGATCCATGCATGTTTGAGTGGTTTGATGGGCGCCTGATGAGCACCCGTAGCCTTCATCGTTGATGAACGACCATTCTATATCAACTTGGCTTTTGTGCATGTCCTTCAGTCTATACTTGGAACCACCTCCTCCATTTTGGCTTCTGTGGCCCCCCTCATGGTGCGCGCAACACATCCTCTGACACATTATATTTCTCCCGTGCTACGCATAAAGTGCCAACCTGGGCGAGATGCCTTTCATCTGTTGTGCTGCTCTCTGCTGGCTGTTGTCATTCCTCAGTGGTTACGCATTTTAAGGACCGAATCATCATATTGCAGTTCAGTGTCGTAGCTTCCTGCAACCGTTTCTGCCATCGCTCAGTCTCCTCATCGGAATCCACTGTACAGGTGTTGTCGCGCTCCCACACGACTCTTCCACCGTCTGCGGAATGCACCAGATCTTGGTCTTGCATTGTTCTCTGATAAATGCAATCCAACTCGTCGTTGCTTTCTTCGTCCCGCATGGGTTCAGTGTAGCATTCTCCTTCTACTAGGTCCAACAGAACGACTACTCATAGTGACTTCTTTTCGAACGTCATTTTCCGCCTTTTTAAGTTAATGATCCCTTTCATGTCTGTTGCCCAATCAATTCTGAGCAGTGCAGGGTAAGGATTACTGTCATCAACAATCTCTATGACTTTGAAATTGGTCTATGTACTTACACCGTCGATATCTACAGTCACTCCTTGTAGTCGGCCCATTGGTAAGATCTTTTGTTGGTTGGCCATTCATAGCTGAATCGGGGACCATTGCAATGCGGGCTTGCCCATGTGCTCCCAGGTTTGTTTAGGTAATACGTTCACATCCGAGCCTAAGTCTAGGATGACCTGATCCATTTCATACTCACCGATTTGCGTTGTCAGTCTCATTTCCCGTCTGATGCACAGCGCATGTATTCCTATTTTCCAGACTACATGCGGCTCGCCCGAACCGGCGCACCTCGTGATCAGCTCCTGTAATCCTTGAATGGATTTACTATCACGCAACAATTTCATGCATGTTTCAAGAAAGGTAGTAATGGTGGAGACTATAGCGCTCCCTTTTCGCACATCGGGGAAATTAACGTTGGACAGTCTACCATCTCATGATCAAACTATTCACAATAGGGGCAAAAAGCCCTGGTTGGGTTAGTACAGTCGTAAGCATAGTGTCCCAACCCTCCATAGTTATAACAAATTAGCTGCCCGCGGCCCCACCCGGGCCCCATTCCTCTTCTTCAGCCGCGTCCTTGAAATCCCCCTCGCACGTTAGTCTGCATTCGGTAAGTCGGGGTTCTTTCCATCATTACATCATAACTTTGACATGTTCGCTCATCGTGTCCCACCGATCGACAAAAGTTGCAATACAACTGTTGCGGGGTATGGGTATACTTTTGCAATAGGTGGCAGTTATCTGTTGCATGTTTCCCACCCACTTGACAAATCGCGCACCAGAGCACAGGTGCGGCACTTGGTCCTACTTGTACCTCCACTTTTAACGGCATCGGGCCTCCCCCCACTAGATAGTTCGCGAAGACAAGGAAATGGTCCTTATCACATGCTTGGCTCTTACATTTAATACAGCCTACCTCTGCCCATACCTCTGGTTGGGACACTCTTTCTTGCTTCAAGCTTTGCATTTCTAAACTCAAGTTTTGGAGCTGCGCGTCAATTTGCTGAACTCCCAACCCTAGATCCGGTGTTGGGGTCTCATGTAACCTCATTGTTGTCTCCAATGCCTCAGCTTGGTTTGAGATCTTTTGTTGTGACAGAGTCATCCTCAGATGTGGTGTTAGAGATGCCACAAACCATGTGCAATGTTGCGCATCTGTCAAGGTCATGTTGGCTTTGCGAATAGTGCTCTTTAAGCTTTGGTCCAAGTCCCATGGAGTTTCACCAAGCAACATTGCGATCTCCTTGAACCCAATAACCGACTGGGTTTCTGATTTTGGTCAACCAAACTCTTTATTTAATGCATCTTGGATTTCCACTATTCCCTCATTCGGATGATCGGTCGAGTATTTTATGTACCATGTCAATGTGCGGTCCTATAGTGCACTAACTAGGGTGGCCTTTTTGATGTTCTCATATGTTATGCCTTGGGCGTCCCATATAGACCGTATCACAAACTAGAACCACCCGGGTTCTTCATTCCCTATACCCTTAAATATTGGCAGTTTGATTGCACCCTCCATTCTGACTTTTGGTAGAGGTGGGGGTGGGGGTGGGGTCGGGGTTGGTGTGGATGGATTCGATGAAGGTGATGCAGGGGGTGGCGTGCACGGAGGTGGTATTAGTGGGAAGCGCTCTGTGATCAACTGGACCGCACTTCCTGGTGGGAACCCCGTGAGCTCCTCTTCGCTTTCCCGGGAAATAGAAGCTAAAGGACTGTTCTCTATTCCTCTCATTCTATGGTAACCTCTTCCACTCTACGTTACTCCAGACATCAATAAACCCGCATAATCTGTTTTTCACACAACATCTTAATCCAAATATTCAATTATTTGATATACCTACCTCGAGGTCCTTGAAGAAACTGCCTTTCTGCTTTGCTATAGCTCACAATTGTATCTATCGCGAACTCAGTAATAAATCCTCCTATTACTCGATCTAGCCAATGATATATTGCGTGTGCAAGTTTATCTTCTATGGCTTCTAGCCTGCACACCAGTTCCAGGGTCCACACAATAAGCTAGTCCAACCTACACCTTCCCACACTGTCAGCTAGCCTCGCGATCCACTCGTACAGTTCTACCGGAAATGTCGGGAAGAAGACTTCGTGAACATATGTGTATATATATCAGTCCAACCAGTCTTCCTCCGATATCTGAGGGTTTCTATTTTCCTAAACTGCAAATTCGTGGAGTTTCAGATCCCACCACTCTTCAATCTCTTCCTTTGTAGGGTTCCAGTGTTCCCACATCAGACACCCCTTAGGCAGATCCTGGTCCCAGCAACAAAACCATTTGTTGGCTTATATGGGCCTGACCTAGGTTTGGAAGAATTATTTAGCCAAGCAAATCCCGCAGCTACCGGCCCTTTAGGCAACAGCCCGCGAAGCGTGGACTGAGGTCTCACCCGAGGTAGTAGGGAAGGGTGTTGGAACGAGGTTTCTACACCCTATGGATGTCTAGATGTGGTTTGGAGGTTTCACGCCCCGTTCTGCAACTTCACGCTGCATTGTATTCGCGTAGATCCCGAATATCTCTTGCTGTCTATTAGCACGCAGTCTATGGATCTAGTCTAGTGGATGAATTATTGCAACTCAGATCTACTTTAGAATGGTCTTTAAGCAAACATCTATCAAATTTATTTAGTTTACTTATTAAGATTAAACCCAACCTCACAGGTATTTAATAAGAAATCATATGCACATATATCAAAACAATCTTATTATTCATACAAAATGCCAGATTCGTGATAATTCAGATTCGACACAGAGTTCTCAAAAGGAACTTATCTTTACTTCTACTTATCACTCGTACATCCAGATCTGCCCTGCGCACTCAGCTACAGGGGTCCGCGCACACAGCTGCGGACTCTTCCAGGCCTCTACGGGCACAGCTGCAGAGCCTATATCCCCTACCCAAACCCTCGACTCGGACTTACAGAAGCTTTGAAACGGCTTTTCTCATAAACTCATTACATGCCAAATCCAAAAACATACAACCAAACTTAGCTATTCTACCAATAGAGCCTCGCTCTATTTATACCTTCCCATGGACCATGATCCACGGGCAGGGCCGACTCAATTTACATTTCATTACATTATTTCCGGGCAGAATACTCTTTGACTTCAACTTATTACAATCGTGGAGTCTTTACCCTGCTTTTACCCAAAATTGCGGGCTTCGTGCCCCATGACCGTTGCACGGGGCTTCCGCTACCCAACACATAACTTTCACATACAAACTTGGATTGAGATGTCGTTTGTGGCTTTGGATTGATCTCGTAAAGAAACCTTCATTCCATCTACCTATTAGTAACTAGTAGTCTACTTAGGTGAATGAAATGGAGCTTGGGGGGCACGTTCTTAGAATTGCATTATTATGTTGGGGGCAGGAAAACCAATCTCAAGCACAGTTTTCCTATGTTTCAAGCTTGTGTAAAAATTAAACCACTCTCAAGCATAATTTTTCCTCATTTAAAGCTTATTTTAAAATGAAACTACTTTCAAGTACTCTCAAGCATATTTTTTCTTTGTTTCAAGCTATGAAACCAATTTCAAGCAAGTTTCCCATGTTTCAAGCTTGTGTGAAAAGTGAAACCATTCTCATCTTATCCCTCGTGAGTGCCTTTTTATCATCATGTTTCTTTCAAATGAGTCTTGGTTTTCTCATTCCATCGTCACCATCTGCTTGACGAATCATACAATGTCACTTGGTTGTTTTACACTTTCTTGAGGAACCGCTACGACGAGTGGTCTTATTAGCCAGCCTCTTGAACTCTATATGTTTTGAGTAGTTCCACTGGAACAAGTCGCTATCATTTATACCATTCTTTCCTCTAGGTGGAGTCCTCTTTCATCTCTTTTTAGACTCCCTAAACATGAAAATATTGTCGAGCACTTGTCTTTTTGAACTCATTAAAATAAATGAAAATACGTCTTCCCAGTATAAGTTTAACCCTTTTCTAGACTGGGATAGACTATTTACAAAAAAGGAATACCTTAGTCGAACATGGCTAATAGATTCTCCTGAGTATCATTTTTTTCCTTTTTGAACTCAAGAGACAATTTTAAAAAAAGGAACCTTTATAATTTTCTTTTTCACCTCTTTTCAAACTCTATAAACATGAAAAAGGAGTTGACTTATACCCTTGTTGGACTCGTCGAACATGACAGGATCAAACCACTCCTTCTCTGGGTTCATTAAATATACTGAGAATGATTCGTTTGAAAAATGAACTTATAGATCAAGCATATGTTATCCTCCTCAAACTTGTCAAAAATAAAGAGGTACTGATCGGAAATGGTTGGGGAAATTGGGAAAACAAGGTACTTAACCTATTACTGGCAGCAAGTCTCTCTTAAACTTGACACTCTTTCACTTCATATTCATAATTGTTGGGTTGGGAAATATGCTTTCCCCTTTTGTTCATCACACCATATTAAAAACCCCCACGTTCGATTTTGAGTCAATGCTGCCAACTCCATAAAGTGTCAATGATATGTTCAAGGGAAGTCCTTCAGTTGATATCTGCCAAGATACTTTTAAGACTTCATTCATGTTTTTCGTTCCTGAACCAGTTCTACATCAACATTATTCTATCTCAAATATTGATACCTATTTCGCATTGTTGATGGGGGATACATCAAGGCCCTCTTGTGATGGATCACTTGCTATCGACATCATCTCATTATCCAGGAAGTTGAATTAGAAACTCTCTTCAGTACCTTGGAGCTTGCATACATCAATTGAAATTTTCCTCGCTCTCGGTGACAGGTCTTCATCATTGGCCTTTGACCGGAATATTTTTTGTGGTGTTCTACTTCAACTCCTTTATTCACACCATACAGATTGTATTATGGTACCTTGAGAGCCATTAACATCATCAATGGTTCCTCTCGCATTTGTTAACGAATTACATAATTGGTCAGTAATTAGATGGTGTCTACCATCTTCAACTCCAGATCATTTATTCACATGGTTAGACTCGTACATTAAGCGATCAAGTGAATGAGATAGAAGACCCTGGATATAGTTTCACCTATCCAGGCTACGTTTCAAGATTAATACAAGATCACAAAAGTGTGATGGCTATGATCATATAGTATATTATCCAAGCATGGGTCCACACTTTGTCATCAGGGACAATGCTATAAGGGACAATGCCTTCGAGCTTATAATTCCACCTTTCCTTGGCCTGCACCCAGTGTTCAATGTAAACTACCTATGGCCATACTTTCCACCATTGTTGGACACATCCGACAATGATTACAGAACAACTCACACCAGCATAACTAAACCCAGAATGCATGGAACAGGCCACAACTGATCATATCATGGAAACATATATCAAGAACACTCACCAACAGAGGATCCAACTATATTGAGTTGTCAAATTAGGCCAACTCCTTCACCAGGGAAAGTGGTTCATAAAGGACTAGGTTCAACAGAAATTTCGTCACCTCATGGATGATCTACACGCAATGGGGACCATTGCTTCCTAAGGATGGAAGAATAATCTAGGTGGATATTGGTGGCCACCTGCCTATTCCACCTAGACCTCCAGCTAGTTTCATATGTTTCCTTGTTTATTGCAGCATTTACTATTTTTAGAGGTTTTTCAGGTCTTGATATTCCAGAGTAGTTTTGACCCCCTAAACAACATTTTCTTCAGGTTCACAATAAGCCCACGGCCATGGGTAAAGGCCTACCGCAAATAATGTCGTACTTTGAGAGATATTTCCAAGAAGGTATCGTACTCACCAAACAGAGATAATATGACAAAGTTACGACCCCAGAAATATGGCTACCCAACTAACCCCAATGGAGCCCACAAACGCTTAGTGTTCCATCTCCTGGGGTTAGGGTTTTTATAGTTTATGGTTTTCCCTTGTTGTTCAATAATAAATAGGCCCTTGAGCCTCATTGTAACATAATTGAGAGGCATGTAGCTGCCACATCTCTCCTGAGAGATAAGCTACCATTGCCCGAGCTAGTTTTATTTCCATTAAGTTTGTAAGAATATTTTAGTATTTGATAGTAATGAAATGAAGTGTTATTTTTGTTGCTTCTATGTATTTATCGTTATATATGTAATTTGTTGTGTTCCTATTTAATTTTGGATCATTGGTATCAGAGTGATCTTCTCTTTCTTAGTTTTTCTTTACATGTCCCCAACAAGGTCAGGATATAAGGTGTTAGGGCTCGAACAGGTCGAACCTTTGCAAGAATAGCCTCACAAATCTGAAGTCCTCCCCTGGCGGAAGATAAGAAATATAGGGTAGGGGATCCTTTCAAAATCTTTCTCGAGGAAGCCCTCGAGCGACAAAGGAACGCGATGATGGACAACTTTGCCCAGATCCTTCAGTGGATACCCAAAGGTGACACATCTTCTTCCAATGGCTACTCTTGAAGTGCCACACCAGTTAAGGTACAAGTTAACTTTGACATCCCCATATTTGAAGGTCAGATAGATGCGGATGTCATAGATAAATGGTTAAATCTACTAGAAGGGTATTTTTCTGTTCATGAATTTTCCATCCAGGAAAATATTACTTTTGCACTTCTCGAAGTCGCACCCCACATCAAGGACTAGTGGGAAAACTACTACGAGAAGAAGGACGAAAGTACACCCTAACTATTTTCATCTGCACCCACCTAGAATTCATTTCTGGATGCCATGAAGGAGAAATAATACCCTGTCGGGATCTATGAATATAAATACATAAAGTGGAACACGTTGCGGCAGGGAAGGGACCAAGATGTGCTAGACTTTGCCAATGTTTTTCATACCCTTTGCATGAAGTTTGGTATCAAGGATTATGAGCAAAATTTGGTACTCAAGTACTATGACTACCTACACAAATACATCCAGGATGAGATGGATTTCCAAGACATCTCCTCACTTAGCACAGCATACCGATACGCTGTCAAGATTGAGCAGAAGTTTAAACACAAGAAGAAATACTTTGGATCTGTGAATCTGAAGCAAGGGAAAGGTGCCCCAAACTATAGAGCAAAGGAAAAATCCAAGGCGGGTTAACCCAAGACAACCCCCTGAAGCCGCAAGAAAAGAACAATACCACAAAGCCAAAGAAGGAGACATGAAAATGGTGTGAGTTCCACAAGAGCTCCACTCCCAACATGAATGAGTGTCGGTCCAAGTAGACACTATTGGCCCAGGTGAAGGCTTTTGAATAAAACACATGTCCAAACTCTGAGTCAGAACCCAATAAGGGGAATGCTAAAGGGAAGCATATCATTGATGCGGAGCGTAGTGCCACCATGGCCACCACCAAGATCCAGAAGAAAGAGCCTAAAGATCTAGAGAAGGGGGAAGATGTGGGTGAAGGGTTTTGCACTACATTTCATTGTCGAAAGCGGGAACCAAAAGAACCTCATTTCAGAAGAATGTCATGAAGAGGTTGGGCCTACTTACTACAGAACATCTGTATTCGTACACCATTGGGTGGCTTCACCAAGGATGACATCTCCACGTCAGCAAGTAGTGTCGCCTTCCCTACAACATCAAGCCCTTCACAAATCAGGTATTGTGTGATGTGGCCCCTCTTGAATTCTGTGATGTATTATTAGGACAACCATACTTGTGGAAGCAACATGTTGTATATGAGTCATCCACATAGACCACTGACCCCTATAGTTCATATAAAAACAAAGGAATTTGCAGAATGATCACCATAAAAAATGATCCACATACCTGTAACAATTCCATTTGAAAATTAAGTATAAGAATGGAAGCACCAATAATTTTGCAGACTGCCTCAATCGACCACCAATCATGGTGTTGATCACTATGCTTGACTCATGTGGGCACGAGACTTCGGGGTGGCCGCATCTTTATAAGAGCGATCTAGAATTCAGTGGCACATATCAGAAACTCTTGGACAGTAAGAAAGTTCCAAATTTTCACCTCCAGGATGCACTGTTATGCCACCTAGGACACATTTGTGTTCCTGCAAGCGAGTGTGCCAAGATAATTTGGGAGGTGCACTATAGTCAGGTGGTTGGACATTTCAGAGTAGGGAAAATAGTGGCAGTACTACAAAATTATTTTTATTGGCCAAACCTTCATCAGGATGTTGGGAAGTACATTCATCTTGCACTACCTGTGCCATTGCCAAACTAACCATCAAGAAGCAAGGCCTATATACTCCTTTGCCTACTCTTAGTCAACCTTGGGAATCCATCTCCATGGATTACATATCGGGCCTTCCTTCTAGTAATCACAACAATGACTGTGTTTTCATGGTCGTTGACAGATTCTCAAAGATGGCCATTATGGCAGCCTACAAGAAGAGTATCACAGAAAAGACCATTGTTAAGCTCTTCTTTAAGCAAGTGTGGGTACACTTTGGGATCCAACAGTCCATTGTCTCAGATCGGGAGAGAATATTTATAAGTGCATTTTGGTCAAGTCTTTGATTGATGTTGGATGAAAAACTTAATAAGTCCATGACTTTCCACCCCCAAACTAATGGCCAAACAGAGGTCATCAACAGGATGATCGCATTATATGCATGTAAAACTCAAAGCATCCACACACATGGGATGAAATCTGTTAGAAAAATTATATATTACGGAGCAATGGAACACATAAAATATTGCAGAAATATAAACATAGAGAACACATAAAACAAGAGAGACACAGATATACGTGGTTCACCCAGTTTGGGCTACGTCCACCCCGAATAGCCAGTCCTTCCTTTCTATTATCCAGCAAAATGAAGAGACACAACCTACAACAAATCCGTTGTAATATCCTCTGTTTTCTCTCACAGTCTCACCTCACAGTTTCTCACTCACAGAATACACATCTATATCTCAGCCTCCAATACAATGCCCTCATACAAAGAGAGGGGTTGCCTTCTAGGGCAAAAAACCCTAAACTAAACATAAGTTCTACCGTCAGATCATCTGCCTAATGAACGGCCCAGATTGACTAGAACTTACTATACTTTCACAAGGCAATTTTACATTTGTTTTTAGCTTCGGGGGCGCTGCCCCCGAGCCCCCGCCGGGGGACCGCTGGCCCCCAGACCCTCCATCTGGGGGGGATCGGCCCCCCCGGACCCCCATGGGGGGGACAATTCCCCCCGCACCCCCCCGCGTGGAGGGGTGTACAAACTTCCTGTGGTATACATCCAGCTGAAACAAAGACCTCTGAACAATCATGCTCCACACACAACAATCTCCCACTTGGAGAATGATTGTAGAAACTCCACCACTACTTCATTTGTTGTACAATGACTCCTCTTTGGACCTGGTTGTTTCTCATCTTCATCGTCATCCTTGAAGACCAATTGAAACTGAGCATATTCTCAGTTTCTCCCTCGTTACAACTTTTGTTAGCATATCTGCAGGATTCTGGCTAGTGTGTATCTTTTCCAGCTTCAACTCTCCATCTTCCAACACTGATCGTATGAAATGGTACTTGAGCTGTATGTGTTTGGTCCTAGAATGAAATGTTGAGTTCTTTGCAAGATGAATGGCACTTTGGCTATCACTGTATAACGTGCCCATATCATGCTCCTTACCCAATTCACCCATAAACCTTTGTAACCAAATCATTTCTTTACTAGCCTCTGTAGCAGCAACATACTCTGCTTCTGTTGTTGAAAGTGCAAAAAAACTTTGGATTTTTGAAATCCAACTGACAGTTGTTCCACCAACAATAAATACATATCCTGTAGTGCTCCTCCTGTTATCCCTGTCACCTGTCATATCTGCATCAACATATCCCTGTAGAGAAATGTTTGCACCACCAAAGCATAATGCTTGATTTGTGGTACCTTTCAAATATCTGAGAATCCATTTCACTGCCATCCAATGTTCCTTTCCTGGATTGTTCATGTACCTGCTTACAACTCCCACTGCATGTGCAATATCAGGCCTTGTGCAGACCATTGCATACATTAAGCTTCCAACTGCTGATGCATATGGAACTTTAGACATATAATCCATGTCTTCTTGGGTCTTTGGGCACATTTCCTTACTAAGTTTGAAATGGCTAGCAAAAGGTGTACTAACTGGTTTTGCATTGTGCATATTAAATCTTTTCAACACCTTTTGTATGTACTCATTCTGAGACAATGTTAATTTGCGATTTTTCCTGTCTCTAGTGATTCTCATACCAAGGATTTGTTTTGCAGCTCCCAAATCCTTCATTGCAAATGAATTTGCCAATTTTCTTTTGAGTACATTTATTTCCTGCATGTTAGATCCTGCAACAAGCATTTCATCCACATACAATAACAATATAATATAGCTGCCATCATTTTGCTTTTTCAGATAAACACAATGATCAGAGTGACATCTAGTATAACCTTGTTCAGACATAAACTTGTCAAATTTTAGATACCACTGCCTTGGAGCCTGTTTTAAGCCATACAAGCTCTTCTTCAACCTGCACACTAGTTTCTCCTTCAATTTCACCTCATATCCTTGTGGCTGATGCATATATATCTCTTCCTCCAAATCCCCATGGAGAAAGGTTGTCTTTACATCTAACTGCTCAAGATGCAAATCTTCAGCTGCTACAAGACTTAAAATAGTTCTGATTGAAGTCATTTTAACAACAGGAGAAAATATTTCATCAAAATCAATACCTTTCTTCTGTGCAAACCCCTTCACCACAAGTCTAGCTTTGTACCTCTGTTTTCCTCCATCTTCTTCCTTCAGCCTGTAAACCCATTTATTCTTCAATGTAGTTTTTCCTGCAGGCAACCTGACTAAATCCCAAGTCTGGTTATGCATTAAGGAGTCCATCTCTTCTTCCATGGCTACCTCCCACTTCTTCCTGCTTTCAACCTGCATTGCTTCTTCATAACATTCGGGTTCACCAGAATCAGTCAACAATAAATAATATAATGAAGGAGAGTATCGTTCAGGGGGTCTACTTATCCTGGTAGATCTTCTAACACCACTTTCAGGTGTTTGGGGTGCCTGTTGTTGTTGTGGTGGTTGCTGTTGTTGATTATTTTTATTTTCAGACACCTTTACCTTTTCAGTGATTTCATCAAGAACTGTGTATTCCTTGTTTTCCTTTTCCTGTTTCTTTTCCTGCAACTGATTCTTATACAAGACCTTTTCATTGAATATTACATCTCTGCTCCTAATGATTTTGTGATTTTCGTAATCATATAAGCGATAACCAAAATCATTAACACCATATCCAATAAAGGTACATTTCCTTGACTTTGCCTCAAGCTTTGTTCTATTTTCTTTATCAATATGGAAAAAGGCCTCACAACCAAAAGGCTTTAAAATAGAGTAGTTTACCTTTTTACCTGTACATGCTTCCTCTGAAACACCACCATCCAAGGAACTTGAAGGCCCTTTGTTTATTAGATAAACAGCAGTATCTACAGCATCTGCCCAAAACTGTAAATGCAATCCTGCATGCAATCTCATGCACCTTGCACGCTCCATGATTGTTCTGTTCATCCTTTCTGACACACCATTTTCTTGTGGTGTTCTTGGAACTGTCTTCTCTCTGCGAATTCCATGCTCTGAACAGTACCTATCAAACTCTTTGCTGCAATATTCACCTCCATTGTCTGATCTAAGACACTTCAATTTCTTTCCTGTCTCAATCTCAACCAAAGCTTTCCATTTCTTGAAAGTATCAAATACATCAGATTCATTCTTAATACAATAAATCCAAGTTTTTCTAGTTGCATCATCAATAAAAGTAACATAATAACGAGAGCCACCGAGAGATGATACATGAGCAGGTCCCCATACATCTGTATGCACAAGCTCTAATTTTTCGCTCTTCTTTTCTTTCCCAACTCTGAGAAATCTGACTCTCTTTTGTTTTCCATAAATGCAATTCTCACAGAATTCCAAATCAACATTCTTCAAACCTGGCAAAAAATTCCTTGAGTGAAGAATCTTCATCCCCTTTTCACTCATGTGTCCGAGCCTATGATGCCATAACGCTGCATCTGCTCCTTTGGAAGTTAAAGCATTAACAGAGTTAGAAATACCATTGCATAAATACAATGTACCAACCTTTTCGCCTTTTGCTATTACCAGGGCTCCTTTGGTGACCTTCCAAGCTTTATCTGTGAAAGTTGTCACACAACCTTCACCGCCTAGCTGCCCTGTTGAAATCAGATTTTTCTTTAGATCTGGAACATGCCTTACCTCCTTTAGTAGCCATTGGTTTCCATTCTGTTGTTTTACAAGAACCTTACCCATTCCAACAATTTTACAGGGTCTATCATCACCCAAACGAACTTGTCCAAAATCTCCTTGAACATAGTCATGAAAGTATTTCTTATCAGTTGTGGCATGGAATGAGGCCCCTGAATCTAGCACCCAGGAATCAGTAATATTTTCGAAAGAAGAATCAAAGCATCTTGTAACACCTCACCTGTCACATTTGCTTCGTGATTGTTTTCTTGTTGTGCATCTCCTTCTTTTCCCTTCTGAGATCTACAGTCTTTCTTTAGGTGTCCTTTCTTTCCACATTTCCAGCACACTATCCCCGATCTGGACTTGGATCTACCTTTCCTTGATTTACTGTGATATCCTGAGCTCTTTCCTCTTTCCATTTTTCTTCCTCTAGACTCTGCACTCAAAGAATTTCCCGATGTCTCACCGGAGCTTTTCCGTCGCATTTCCTCGCTAAGGATAGCACCAACAACATCATCAAACTTTAAAGTACTAGATCCAGAAACAGAGTTACTAATGGCCATTACCAAACCATTCCAACTTTCTGGTAATGAGCACAAGAATAATAGAGCTCTAACTTCATCATCAAAGTTTACCCCTACAGAACTTCACTAACTTGTAACTGTATTAAAATCATTTAAATGGTCTGCAACAGATCCACCTTCCGACATGTTCATATTAAATAACCATTTCATAAGAAATACCTTGTTTGAGGCCGAGGGTTTTTCATATAGTTTCGACAACGTCTGAATCAAACCCTCTGTCGTGGTTTCCTTCGAAATGTTTAAGGCGACTGACGCAGCAAGGCACAACCGTATTGTTCCGAGTGCCTTTCTATCGAGAAGGTTCCATTCTTCGCCTGTCATACCCGTCAGCATATTTGATTTTCCGCCCAATGGTAGGTATTGATCATTCTGATACAGATTATCTTCCATCTACATCTTCCACAGCGAGAAGTTTTTGTCGTTAAATTTCTCGACCCTAAACTTACCATCTTCCGCCATTGCTCCCACTCAAACCAGGAACCCTTCTTTCCTGCGAGTTTATTAGCCAAATAGACCTTCGCCTCTGATACCAGTTGTTACAAAAATTATATATTACGGAGCAATGGAACACATAAAATATTGCAGAAATATAAACACAGAGAACGCATAAAACAAGAGAGACACAGATATACGTGGTTCACCCAGTTTGGGCTACATCCACCCCGAACAGCCAGCCCTTCCTTTCTATTATCCAGCAAAATGAAGAGACACAACCTACAGCAAATCCATTGTAATATCCTCTGTTTTCTCTCACAGTCTCACCTCACTGTTTCTCGCTCACAGAATACACATCTATATCTCAGCCTCCAATACAATGCCCTCATACAAAGAGAGGGGTTGCCTTCTAGGGCAAAAAATCCTAAACTAAACATAAGTTCTACCATCAGATCATCTGCCTAATGAACGGCCCAGATTGACTAGAAATTACTATACTTTTACAAGGCAATTTTACATTTGTTTTTAGCTTCGGGGGCGCTGCCCCTGAGCCCCCACCGAGGGACCGCTGGCCCCCGGATCCTCCAGCTGGGGGGGATCGGCCCCCCTGGACCCCCGCGGGGGGACAAGTCCCCCCACCCCCCCGCATGGAGGGGTGTACAAACTTCCTGGGGTATACATCTGGCTGAAACAAAGACCTCTGAACAATCATGCTCCACAAACAACAAAATCCTCCCCTATGTTCAACATAGCTACAACAGAGCTCTCCATAGCTTGACGGGCCATAACCCCTTTCGAGTAGGGCTAGTATTTCATCCATTATGCCCCATTGATGTGGCTATACCATTTGCAACCACTCAGGCAGATTCGGCTCACCTTAAGTCTGAAGTTGACAGAGCTAACAACTTCATTGAGGAGATTCAACACATCTTCCAGCAAGTCCATGATATATTGGATAGAGCCAATGCTGAGTACAAGTAGCGCCATGATCAGCATCAAGTGTTGTACAAGTTCCAGGTGGGCAAGAAAGTTTGGCTAATTTGTAAAAGGAGTGCCTCGCTGGACCCCAACGCAAGCTTCGCCCGCTCTGATATGGGCCATACACCATCACTAAGGTTGTAGGGGAAAATTCCTTTGAGCTCAACATTCCACCTTTCCTTGGCCTGCACCCAGTGTTCAATGTAGACTACCTGGGCCATACTTTCAACCATTATTGGACACATCCGAAATTATAGAACAACTCACACCAACAGAGCTAAACCCAGACTGCATGGAATAGGCCACAACTGATCAAATCATGGACACACAAATCAAGAACACTCTCCAATAGAGGATCCATCTATAGTGAGTTTTCAAAGTAGGCCAACTCCTTCACCAAGGCGAGTGGTTCTCCACGGACCAGGTTCAACAGAAATTTCCTCACCTCATGGAGGATCTACATGCAATGGGGACCATTTCTCCCTAAGGAGGGAGGAATGATCCAGGTGGATATTGGTGGCCACCCACCTATTCCACCTAGACCTCTAGTCAATTTCATCTGTTTCCTTGTTCATTGCAGCATTTACCATTTTTATTAGTTTTTCGGGTCCTGACCTTCCATAGCATTTTTGACCCCCTAAACAACCTTCTTTTAAGGTCCATAGCAGGCCCATAGACATAGGCTAGGGCCTATTATAAATCTTGTAGTATTATGATAAATATTTCCAACAACGTATCATAGGTGCCAAATGGAGATAATATGACCAAGTTACAACCCTGGGAAGTTGGCTGCCTAACTAACCCCCATGGGGCCCACAAAATCTTGGTGTTTCATCTCTTGGGGTTAGGGTTTTTGTTGTTTACCGTTTTCCCTTGTTGTTCAATAATAAATAGTCCATTGAGACTCACTGTAACATAGTTGAGAGGCATGTAGCAACCACATATCTTCTCAGATATAAGCTACCATCACCTGAGCTAGTTTTATTTCCATTAAGTTTGTAAGAATATTTCAGTATTTGACAGTAATGAAATGAAATGTTATTTATGCTACATCTCTATATTTTTGGTTATATATGTAATTTGTTTTGTTCATATTTAAGTTCGAATCATTGAAAAGCTAGGATTTTAGAAAAATGGCTCTAGAGAATGTGACGGACGCGGCAGAGAATGGTAAGGGAAACGGTGCGACGGCTAAGCCACAGACGCTCTCTATTCAGAAACCCCATCATCATCCCAAGCATAAGGATGACCATGGGCTCCCTCTCATCCTTCACGCCCATTTGAAGTTCGGTGCTACTGAGGTTATGGTCTGTGATGAGACCGAGGAGGCTAGTGCAGAAGTGAAATCGCCAGTGGCCCTTAAGGGCACCTCAGTGATTCTCCATTTGGAGATGGACGATGTTTATGTGACGTTTATACTAGCAGTGGAGGCCGAGGAAACTATTACTGAAGAGGTTGCAGAACATCCTTGGGGTCAACGATACGGAAAGGGAAAGGGAGCAGTTTCGTTCAAACCCCACATCCATCGCAGGAAGGGACCTGCGCATTTCAGAACCCTCGACTTTGGTGAGTGCAAGGGCTCTATCAAGGGAAATGGCACGGGTGTCATACACGATCCTAGCCGTGGCCCTCCTCTCAGCAAGGTGACCTTCAGGCACCCATTGTACACGGGACATTTTGTTTACCGTGGAAAGAATACCATTTTGACAGTGGGTAACGTGCTACCCTTGAGGTCAATTCCGGAGGAAGCTTTGTTTGCATCGCGGAACAGAATTCCAGCCATCGAGGCTTGTTTTCTAGGGTTTCTGGAGACTATGCCATTGATGTTAGCCATACTAATATTTAACCTTGGAGCTATGCGGACAGTAGAAAGGAGACTGTGGAAACCACAATGAGGAAAAAAGCACGACTAATAGGATTTTGCCCAACAGAGCATCAGGAACAACCCTGTCGGGACCAGATCTCGCCCCCTCCGATAAAACCAGAACCGGAATCACTGGTAAGCCCTCTTCCTTTTCAAGTTTTTATAAAAACCCCAGTTGGGAGCACACATCTAGCCTAGGTATAGATCACCAAATCAATACTGCTTTTGAAGAACAACATCTATCAACACACTGGTTACCCTACAGGATCACAGGTTTTAATTTTTGGAGGCAGAGTACTCCAAGACTACAAAACCCTTATGGATTACAAAATCCTACCTGAGTCTACCATCACTCTCAACCTGTGACTGAGGGAAGGCAGGGCAGACCATCACAAATCGAATCCCTCAAACAATGGCATAGGTAGCAGCACAGCAAAAACCATAGAAACACATCAAAAACAAAAAAATGTAGGGTTATCCTTCAAAGACATTCTTGAAGGAAATAAACCAGCCACAAACACAACAAAACAAGCTGGAACAACTGAGCTACACCCCAAAAATAAATATGGATATACCAGAAACAGATGAGTACTATTCTACATTCGAAAAACAAGTAGTAATCTGCAGATTCAACTGTTTCTGACCTAAGTCTATGGACCTTTTCCTTTGGGTTTTCAGAACCTGGACCTATACATGTGACATTTGGCAGAATTTGATCCAAACACAATGGTGGTATCTCGGATGTCATTCTGGGTTCGTCTTCACAACCTACCACTACACTTCTGGAGCCTTCAATTCCTATCTACTATAGGCAACACCATTGGGCGATTCATTAAAATGGATATAGAAAGAGCGGAGGAAGGAATTTATACATTCGCACACATGTGTATGGAAGTAGACCTCAGTAAAGGGCTGCCAGACCAAATACAACTCAAGTATAAACAGAGTTGTTGGACACAGATACCAGATTATGAAAATACTACATTCAGATGTAGAATTTGTCGCCAAATAGGGCATCTTCAAAACACATGCCCAGAAGCCAAAAAAGATACACGTAGGAAGAAGAAAGCAGGAAAACAGCCCAAGGGATGGCAATTCACTCCACTAGCCCTTGAAGATGTCCCTGTTGAGGAAGAAGAAATGGAAAAGGAACACCACACTCCCCAAGAGAACAATCAGATTCACAAGAAGCCAGAAACTGTGGAATCTGTACCACATGATCTGATGGACTCTTTGCCGGAGAAGATACCAGATTCAATGGATACTAGTGGAGCCAAAAGACTCCATTCTTCAGACCACTCCGATTCAGACAAGGATAATCCTCGCCCAGAGGAGGACACCTCACTCGTACTGTTTTCATCCTTGCCGACTCAAGGGGAGTGGCGAAAGGTTGAGAAGAAAAAAGGGAGAAAAGCATAATTTTCTCCCCAATTGTACATTATTTTTCTGGTTATTTTCTTTCTGGTTACTTTCTTTGAACGGCAGTTTTGACCTGCTTATGAATATGTGCTTCAGCATCTACAAAATTTAATTTTGTTGTTTTAATAAAATTACGATTTTGTTGTATCAGAGCGATCTTCTATTCTCTATTTTCTTTGCATGTCCCCAATGAGGTCAAGATATAAGGAGGTAGGGCTCGAACTGGTCGAACCTTTGCAAGATCAACCTCACAAATCCCGATGGCCTCCCATGGTGAAAGAGAAGAAAGACGAGGGGCTAGGAGATCCTTCCAAAATCTTGCTTGAGGAAGCCCTCAAGCTACAAAGGAATGCGATGATGGACAACTTTGCCTAGATCCTTCAGCGACTACCCAAAGGCAATGCATCTTCTTCTAGCAACTCCTCTAGAAGCGCCACTCCCTTTAAGGTAAAATTTAACTTTGACATCCTCATATTTTAAGGTCAGATAGATGTAGACATCATAGATAAATGGTTAAATCTGCTAGAAGGGTATTTTTCTTTTCATGATTTTTCAAGTTGGGAAAATATTAATTTTGTGCTTCTAAAAGTTGCCCCCCACGTTAAGGACTGGTGGGAACCTATGTGAGAAGAAGGACAAAAGTACACCCTCACTATTTTTAGTTGGACCAACTTGGAATTCGTTTTGCTACACCATCAAGGAGAAATACTACCATTTCCAAAGCTATGAGAATAAATTCATAAAGTGGACCATGTTGTAGTAGGGAAGGGACCAAGACATGCTAGAGTTTACCAATGTTTTTCCTACCCTTCACACAAAGTTGGGTATCAAGGATTCTGAGTGACATTTGGTACTCAAGTATTGCGGCTGCCTAAACAGGTACATCTAGGAAGAGATGGAGTTCCTAGACATCTCCTTGCTCATCACGGCGTACCAATATGATGTCAAGATTGAGAAGAAGTTCAAACAGAGGTAGCAAGGTTTTGGATCTACGAATCCAAATCAAGGGAAAGGCGGCCCCGAACAATAGAGAAAAGGACAAAGCCAAGGTGAGGCAACCTAGGACAACCTGTCGAAGCTGCAAGCAAAGAACAACACCACAAAGCTAAGAAGGACATGAGAAAATGGTGTGAGGTCCATAAGAGCTCCACTCACAACACGAGTGAGTGTCAGGCCAAGCAACCACTAGTGGCCGAGCTAAAGGCTTTTGAATTAGATGCATGTTCCAACTCTAAGTCAAAACCTGATAAGGGGAATGACAAAGGGAAGCATATCATTGATTCGAAGCCTAGTGCCACCATGGCCACCACCAAGATTGAGAAGAATGAGCCTGAAGATCTAGAGGAGGGGGAGTGCCTCTTCCACTCACAAATGTGGGTGAAGGGTTCTCCACTACAGTTCATTGTTAACAGTGGGAGCCAAAAGAACCTCATTCCAATAGAGGTCATGAAGTGGTTGGTCCTACCAACTACAGCACATCCGTAGTTGTAAAAAATCAAGTGGCTTCACCAATGATGAGATCTTCGAGTCAGCTAGCAAAGTCACCTTCCTTACAGCATCAAGCCATTCACAGATGAGGTATTGTGAGATGTTTCCCATATTTGAGTCTATGATGTATTATTAGGACAACCATACTTGTGGAAATGACATGATTTATATTAGTCTACACCTCGCTTTGTGATTATTACGTTGGGAAATAAGTTGTGTGGGATACAGGAGGTAGCCCTGCCTACCACCATCTCTTTGATCACTGCAAAGAAATGCAGTAAGATCATTTCATAGACTAGGAAATTTTCTTTCCTTCTGATTCGCCCTCAAGGAAAGAAGAAGATTGTGGCCATGACCTCTAGACAGGGCTCCTCCACACAATAGCAGTATATGTACAAGTTCATGGAGGAGTATAGGGACATTTTCTCCTTACCTACAGGGGTGCCTCTGCACTGTCAGGTCAAGCACTCCATCGATTTGACCCCGAGCATGCCACTACCTAATGGACCAATCTATCGACACTCTGTTCTGGAGAACGATGATATCAAGAGGAAGATTCATGATTTGTTGCATAAAGGACATATTAGGCCAAGCTCATCACCCTATGGGAGCCCAATTATATTAGTACAGAATAAGGATGGGACTTGGAAACTCTGTATTGACTATCAGGCACTGAATAAGATCACTATACGAAATAGGAACCCAATCCCATGGATTGATGACCTTCTGGACCACCTCAAGGGGGCCAAATATTTCACCAAGATTAATTTTAACTCTAGCTATAACCAGGTTCCTATCAAACCCTTTTATGTGTGGAGGAATGCCTTCAAATCCAAGGAGGTCCTTTTTGAATGGTTGGTCATGCCTTTTGCGTTGATGAATCCCCCAGCAACCTTCATCAAATTGATGGACCACATCTTGCGACTCTTCACCAATTCATTTGTGGTGGTGTATTTAGATGACATCTTGAGCTTTAGCTAGAGTTTGGAAGAGCACCTCCACCATATTCGATGGGTCCTCGAAACCTTGTGACAACACAAGTTGTGTGCCAATTTGGAGAAATGCACTTTTGGCATGACCCAGTTTCAATATTTTGGCTACATCATTGATGAGTTGTTATGAAACCATCTCACAAAAAGATAGAAAAGATATATCAACGCCTTAAAAATAAGCCTCTTCGAGGGGGAAACCTCCTTTACATTAAACAAATGAACAATTCTTAGATGATTCAAATGACAAAACCTTCTTTCTATATATAGGAGTTTAAGGGGTCACAATATAACCAAAGCCGACCTAACAATAATAATATAAAGGTACAAAATTAACAATAGTGGGATTTTATGGGGCACAATAATAAAAATATGGGGGCAATAGGGGCACAACAATAACAATAAGGGATATAATGACAATAGTAATGGGGGAATCACTAGTATTATAGGGACCTAACATGCCCCTCTCCTTCAAAAAAGTGTTGTCCTCAACGCTTGAGTAGTTTTGGATGCTTTTGTATAAAATTATCATCCTCCCATGTGGAATCTTCAACGAGTAAGTTCTTCCACTTGATGAGATACTCTGAAATTGATCAATTTCGTAGCTGTCGAGTTCTTGTTTCTTTGACTACTTTAGGTTCCAATATGATTTTTCCTTCCTCATCAAGTTTTGGCAATATTGTTTGAACTATAAGCTTGTCACCTATAAACTTCTTTAAGCATGAAACATGGAAAACTGGGTGCACTCGGGAAGCTGCAAGAAGCTCCAATTTATATGCCATAGTACCTATATTTTGCAACACCTTGTACAGACCATAATACTTTGGTGATAATTTATTATCCTTCTTAGCTTGCTTAAGGGACAATTGTTTATATGGTTGTAGCCATAGGAATACCCAATCACCTACATCAAAACTTCTTTCGCTACGATGTTGATCTGCCTGCTATTTCATTCTATTCTGCGCCAAGGTGAGGTTATCCTTTAAGAGTTGGAGAATTTGTTGTTGATGCTCGATGTGATATTCCACTACTTGAACCTTAGAATTTTCTCTTAAATATGATGTGATGGATGGTGGATGATATCCACAAAGTGCCATAAATGGGGTCATTTTTGTTGCAGTATGGAAGGAAGTGTTATACCACCATTCAACCAAAGGAAACTATTTGACCCATTGTGTTTGTTTATCAGATACAAAGAAACGAAGATATCCTTCCAAACATTTGTTTGCTATCTCAGTTTTTCCATCAGATTGAAGATGATAAGGTAAGCTATGAGCTAACTAAGTACCAAGACAAGAAAATAATTTTGTCCAAAACTTTCAAGTGAAAATGGGATCTCTATCGCTTACAATAATCTTTGGGTTTCCATGTAGCTTTTGAATTGTTTCCATAAATGCAGTAGAAGCTGTATTCACTTTAAATGGATGAGATAATGCACAAAAGTGTGCATACTTGGTAAGTCTGTCAACTACCACCATGATAACACTCTTTCCTTCGGACTTGGGTAAACCTGTGATAAAATCCATCGAAACCTCCTCCTAACGTTGGCTTGGAATGGATAAAGGTTGTAATAGTCCTGGGGTCTTAATTGCTTCAACTTTATTTTGCTGGAAAACCAAAGGCCATCCCAAAAAAAAATCCTTCTTAACCCTGTGGTAGGTTTTTAGAAATCCTGAGTGCCCTCCCAAGGGAGAGGTGTGAAATTCCCTAAGAATCTTTTATTTGAGTTGGGAATTCTTACATAGGTATAATCGATCCTTGTACCATAACGAATCATTTTTCCAGCTAAATGTATCAGATTTACTGGGATCTTGTTGTATCTTTTGAATGAGTGCCCACACTTCCTCGTCATTCTTCCATTCATCCCTTGCTTCGTTTATCCAATCTGGTTGGATAATAGAAATGACGCAAAGAAATGCTTCCACATCCTCATCTTTTCTTGAGAGTGCATCTGCCACAACATTTTGCTTCCCTTTTTTGTAGATGATTCAAAGTCATAACCGAACATCTTTGTGACCCATTTTTGCTGCTCTTCTTAAGATAATCTTTGTTCTAAAAAGTATTTAAGACTATAATGATCTATTTTTACCTTGAAGTGTCTTCCCATTAGGTAGGGTCATCATTTTTTAAGTGCATGTAGTATTGCCAACATTTCCTTCTCATAAATAGCTTTGTGTAAATACTTTCCTTTGATTGGACACTTTGCGAAAGCAATGGGTCTTTCTTCTTGCATTAAAACATCTCCAATTCCATTTCCTAAGGCATCACATTCCACAATAAAGGTTTTTTTGAAGTCCAGTGTAGCTAAGACTGGTGCTATTGCCTCTTTAAGATGTTCAAAGGCCTTCCTTGCTTCTAGAGTCCATGAAAATTCATCTTTCTTCAATAATGTTTTTAGAGGTGTTGTTGTTCTCCCATAATTCTTAACAAACTTGTGATAATACCCTGTTAACCTGAGAAATCCTCATAGATGCTTTAGGGATGTGGGGATTTTCCATTCCTTAATGGTTTTAATTTTGCTAGGATCTACCTTAACACCTTCATGAGATACAATATGACCCAGATATTCTACCCTTTGTACTCCAAAGAAACATTTGGAGATTTTTTCATATAATTGTTTCTCCTCCAATAGTTTGAGCACCATGTCAACATGTTGGACATGATCCTTCCAAGACTTGTTGTAGATTAGTATATCATCAAAAAATACTAACACAAATTTTCTAAGGGTTTGAAAATGTATTCATCAAACCTTGAAATGTAGAAGATGCATTAGTAAGGCCAAAAGGCATTGCCAAAAATTCATAATGACCGTCATGAGTTCTAAATTCTATTTTTGGAATGTCTTCAGTCTTCAACTGATTTGGTGATATCCTAAAGGAAGATCTAACTTGGTGAAGTAAATTGATCCATGCAATTCATCCAATAAGTCATCAATGACAGGAATGGGAAATTTATCTTTAATAGTGAGCTTGTTGAGCTCCCTATAATCTGGACACATGCACCATGATCCATCCTTCTTGTGAACCAATACTACTAAAGCGGAGAAAGAACTTTGACTAGGCTGAATTATACTGTCCTATAGCATTTATGCAACCATACATTCAATTTCACTCTTTTGGACATAGGGATATCTATAAGGCCTGATTTTTGGAGGAACACTTCCTGGAATCAAATTAATAGCATGATCATGATCACGAGTAGGTGGGAGGCCTTTGGGAGTCTCAAATGCCTTGGAATGATTGTCCAAGACTTTTTGGAGATTTGGAGAAATGGATGATTTCGATGTGGGAACCTCTAGTGAACATAATTGTGCAATTATGCCTCGTTATTCTTTCTTTAGAAGCTTTTTCATTCCATTAGAGCTGAATATCTTTCTCGGTTTCCCTGTGATACCCCTTAATTAAACTTCCTTTCCTTCTGAAGAGAATTTCATGAAAAGTTCTTGAAAATTAAAAGTTATTGTACCCAAGGATTGTAGCCATTGGACTCCTAGTACAAAATCAACACCACCCATTGGAATGGAAAGCATTGGGCTATTCAATACATATTCTCCCATGGATAGCTTGATATTATGGCACTTTCCTAAGCAATTTGTGGTTCCTCGACTTGTAACCATCACTTGACACTCTGGTGCTGGATATAGGAAGCAATTCAATTCCTTTGCTATCTTACAATGAATAAAATTATGGGTACTTCCCAAATCAATCAACACTATTACCTTTTTCTTCTTGATATGCCCTTCTATCTTGATAATTTGAGGAGTGGTAATTCCAGGCAATCAATTACATGATATGGTTGAATTCAATTCTTCTTTTTCTAGGGTTTGTTCCTGGTATATATCCTCTTCTTTTGATGTTTCTTGTTCCTTTTCTTCCTCCTCTTCACAATCGATGTAAATTAATTTCTTCTCGACACACTTATGACCTTTAGTGTATTTTCTATCACAACTGTAACAAAGCCCTTTTGCTCTTTTTTCTTCCAATTGTTGTGGTTTCAACCTTGTAGGTTGTGGATGGCTAGGGGAAACAACACTTCCACATTTATTATTGTGAGTGGTAGCGATCTAAAATGATCATATGTTAAAACTCAAATAGAATTGATTATTCTATAAGTGAAATGAATGTTAACTTAAAGTGCTGAAAACATGAGAACTGCTTGAGAAGAAGACTTTACGACATATGAGAAAACATAAATAATATGCAAAACAATAGTGAAAACAGCAAGTACATAGCGATACTAGAGAAATTATTTATTACAGAGTTTTTCCCTGATGGACTACGTCTCTGGTTCCGCTTTCAAGATGGGAAACCCCTTTATTAGGATTGAAACCAAAGAGGTCGATTACACAGAAATTTGACCGAACTGAATGTGCATGCAAGCACTTCTAGTCACTGTCATGAGAAATATCTCTGAACCAGCTTTCCAGCGCCTATCACGGTTTCCAATTCTGACTCCTGATGCTCCTGTTACACTTAAAACAAAAATAGCCTCTAACCTCCAGAATCTGCGCACAAAACTTCAAAACCACTCCATTATTAAATGAGAAAAAACACAACCTTTTATAACCCTGCAGATTCACTCTAAATTATTCATCCAAGTTTTAGGAATGAACTACTTCTAATTTTGGTTTATAAGGTTCGGTCTAGTTGTGATTTTCCACCTTAGGATAAGTTACAAGGTGGTTGAATTAGTGTTAATGTGAAAACACAACAAAAACCACAATAGACCATCTATTAAATATAAATCGTTAGATGTTATGTCATCGGGTAGAGGAAGCGTTGACAACGCATGTGAATGTAGGTGGATAACCCCAGCGGTTTGGGCTCTGGCAGTTCCAGCGTAGACATCTAACGGACAACTGACAGCAGCTTTCCCGTTCACATGCTAACTGTAACTCCCGAGGGTTAACAACCTCCACTACGGTTGACACCTCTGCTGTGGTTAAGTTCTGCCATGGTCTACACATACAGTTGTTCACATTGTCGATGCGGTTATGGTTGCGGTCAGATGAACTCCCGACGGTTATCGTTTGGCTACTCACCTGTCCACATTTCTACGCATTACCTTGTCTTCTCACATGAGTCGCAGTTCTACTGCAATTTACTCCGCTATTAGGACTGTGTATATGATTTGGATTGTTTTATAATGTTTATTATATGTCGAGAGGGTTTTTAACATAGGCTTATGGTTTTTATGACATAGTTTGTAATGTAACATGTCTGATATGTTTAGTAGTTAGGGTTTAGGTCTAGAACTCAGGTTTAGGTGTTTTTATGTATGGATTTAGGTTTTAGATGTAGTTTTAGGGTTTTAGATCTTAGTTAGGGTTTTGATACATGGTCTTTCACCATAGCTTTTTATGGCTAGATTTAGTCTTTTCATCAAAAACCGATTACAACCATTTGTCACAAAGTGACATTCAAACCCACATACATATCGTCGACACAAAACTACATTTGCGACAACAAACCTTTGTCGACACCCAAATCCTACGAACGTGGATGACAATCACATGTCGACACAAAAACTATGCAAGGTGAATGATCAACCCACATCGACAATCATATCCTAGCAGAATTGATGAAAAATTCATGTTGACAACCAGGTACAAACCCATATCAACCATAGAAATTATTTGAACAACCTGAACCATAAACAGCTATGTCGAATCTGAAGACACTGGGCACTGAATATTGACAACAACAGTGAACCTGTGTAACTAATCTGATGAGATCCTCGGGGATCAATCCTCTCTACTTGAAAGCTTTTGGACCACAAAATTTGGCTTAAACAATTAGTTTATGAGGGTAGATCTCCCTCACTTTCCACCTTGTCCTAATGATGTACCAGTACATTCGATCAACCACCTGAAAGTCATGACCCTGATGATGCTGACCATGGAACATTTTGAACCGATGACCTGTTCCATCCATCTACAGTATGTAAAACTTGTGAATATGGTCAAACAACCTGTTATGAACATGGCAATTGATTTCTTTCCATGAAATACCATGAGTTAGTGATTCATAATCATCTTTGAAAACAGTCTCTACAGTATATTGTTTAATATTATTGACATGTATTAATAATCTATTTTGCGGAATGACAGAGACAATCAAACATATTTTTTCCATCAAACCAGCTACTTGACTTGTGATACTTTCCTGATTCCTGATTACTAAGTGAACTTGTTGCAATAAACCCATCAAATTGTAATATGAAAATTGTTGCAACTTAGTTTGATTTTGAAAGTATTGAATTAGTGTTGATTTGTTTGGATCACTGTTTCTTTATTCATTAAATGATGTTTCCATTGATTAGCACTTTCCTCTGATGCATAAGTTTCCTTTAAACACTTTGACACTACTTTAGAAAAGGCTTTGATATGAAAACAAATAGGTTTCCTCTCCACTTGAAAAGAGGCTTCCAAATTGTTCAAAACATGAATTGGTGACACAATACAAGAGAAATTTAACACTGACTTTCTCCAATACTAACCTACATCCCTGTAACTTATAACTTCCAAAATTGGACTGAATTGATTCATTCTAACATTAGGAAGAGGAGCTTTAGGCATCAATTGTAATTCATGTTGTATTCCCTGCTTATGAGTAAGATGATTGGTTTCTTTAAATAGAGCTGGAAAAGTTTCTACCTCTTTGATCAAACTATCTTGAAGCTGAGACTCATAACTTGAACAAACATCATGTCGATTCTTATTTGTTCCTTTACACACATGATTACAATCTCTTATTTGAACTTATTAATCACTTCATCTGATTAGCAACAACTAAATTCAAGTGATTTTTGTTTTAATGTTCCCTGACAATAAATTCAACCCCATCTTTCTTAACGTGATATTTATGCTCTCTCCTGTAAAATACTGCATCACAATCATAAAGATAAGAACTTCCTAAGACAACTCCACATATGTCTACTAGAACCACATCTAATTCCACTTCATCAATGTAATTAGCTGTAATGGAAAATCTTAATCGACACTGTTTGGTGACTTTTATCTGAGTTGATTTATTTAGCCATCCTAATGGGTAAGGTCTTGGATGATTCTGTGTCTCCAAACCCAAATTCTTAACTAAATATTCAAATATTAAATTGGCCTGTGATCCACTGTCAAACATTGTATCTATCTTTGTGTGCTTAGAAGTTATCCTTATGTTAAATAATTCAACTCTTTTATCCTCATTTGAAGGATTTATGTTTGATGAATATGCAATAGTATTCGAACTTGAACCAGTGTCAGAAGTTTTACCTGTCGTAACCATGGCAGCTATCCTCCTTTCATCACCCGAATCGAACCTAAATCTTGTTGGACTATTGCAATTTCCTTCTTTTCATCCTTCTCCTTAAGGAAATTTTTGGGCTTAAGTTCTGGATGGAGTTTCAAACACTTAGATTCATCATGACTGATTCTCTGGCAATGAGAACAAGTAGGTCTTTCCTTTTGAGCTATTGCTGATTTCTTTCTCTTCGAATTGTTCTTCCCCTTACTGTCATTGGAATATTTGATTTCCAACTCTTTGGATGATTGCAGTGAAAACTTAAATGGTCTACCACCTGATTCAATATGTATGGCTTGAACACACACTTCATCAAAATCATCAGGATTAAACATCAATAATGTATGCTGCAAATATGAATGGAAACTACCGATGTATTTTAACAAAGTTTCACGTGTATCCAATGAAATACTAAGCACCAATGATTTCTTTCTGAACTCCTGATTAAAGTCCTGAACACTCTACCCTTTACCATGCCTCAGATGTTACCAATCAATAACAGCTTGTTGCATGTATCCTAAAGGATAGAATTGTTTCCTAATAGCTTTTAAAAACTTAGACCATGAAGAGATGACTTTTCCTTTCTACTTTACATCTATCTGAGTTTTACTTTCCCACTAGATTAAAGTTGTTCCCCCCATTCTAAGTGTAGCTAACTGAATTTTCGTTTTATCGTCAGAAATGTTCTGAATACAAAAATACACTTCTAACTGCTTAATCCAGTTATCTAGCTTTTCAGGATTCATTTCGCCATCATAAATAGGTAACTCAAACTTTACATCAAGTTTTAAAAGAGATGTTTTCTTAGGTTTCTTTTCTATTTCAGATTCCACACTGGAAGAAGAAGAAGAAGATGATGATGGAGATGATGGAGGTGAAGGAGGTTTATCAGCCTTACCTTTACCTTTGTCCTTCTTCGATGTCTTTGATGAAGAGGCTACACCTCTCGCCTTCTTGTCTTCGTAGAGTTCTCCCAACATCTGCTGCATAGTCAAGAATGCTTGCTGAAACTGTTCATCACTCATCTTAGTTTCAGTATTTTCACTTGCATCAGATCCTGTCATGGTCGACTTATGAACGAATCTTCACTTTCCAATCTCTGGATCAATCTGCTCAAGGATTCCTTCTCCCCGTTGCAACTTTGACCTAGTTAACATTCAATGGAAAATTATACAAACGCAACCTACTCTAATAACAAATTATATGATCTGAAATGATCATATGTTAAAACTGAAATAGAATTGATTATGCCATCAGTGAAATGAATGTTAATTTAACGTGTTGAAACCGTGAGAACTGCTCCAGAAGAAAACTTTACGATAGAAGAGAAAACATAAATAAGATGTAAAACAGTAGTGAAAACAACAAATACACAGTGATACCAGAAATTAATATTGATTACGGAGTTCGTCCCTGATGGAATACGTCTCCGGGTCTGCTTTCAAGATGGGCCACCGCTTTATTAGGATTGAAACCAAAGAGGTCGATTACACAGCAATTTAACCGAACTGAATATGCATGCAGACACTTCTGGTCACTATCATGAGAAATCTCTCTGAACGAGATTTCCAATGCTTGTCATGGTTTCCAATTCTGACTCCCAATGCTCCTGTTACACTGAAAACAAAAACAGCCTCTAACCTCCAGAATCTGCACACAAAACTTCGAAACCACTCCATTCTTCAATGAGCAAAAACACAGCCTTTTATAACCCTGCAGATTCACTCTAACTTCTTCAACCAAGTTAAAGGAATGAACTTCTTCTAATTTTGGTTTATAAGGTTCAGTCTAGTTGTGATTTTACACCTTAGGATAACTTACAAGGTGGTTGAATTAGTGTTAATGCGAAAACACAACAAAAACCCACAAATAGACCATATATTAAATAGAAACTGTTAGTTGTTATGTCACCAGGCGGAGGAAGCACTGACAGCACATGTGAACGCAGGTCGATAACCCCGCCAATTTGGGATTTGGTGATTCTGGCGTAGAGATCTAACAAACAACTATCGATGGCTTTCCCGTTCACATGCTAACCGTAACTCCCGACAGTTAACAACCTCCACTACGGTTGACACCTCCGTTGCGGTTAAGTTCTGCCATGGTCTACACATACAGTTGTTCACTTTGTCAATGCAGTTACGGTTGCAGTCAGATGAACTCCCGATGGTTATTGTTTGTCTGCTCACCTATCCACATTTCCGCATGGTTACCTTGTCTGCTCACATTAGCCACAATTCCATTGTGGTCTCCTCCGTCGTTAGGACTGTGTATATGATTTGGATTGTTTTATAATGTTTATTATATGTCGAGAGGGTTTTTAACATAGGTTTATGGGTTTTATGACATAGTTTGTATTGTAACATGTCTGATAGGTTTATGACTTAGGGTTTAGGTCTAGAACTTAGGTTTAGGTGTTTTTATGTATGGATTTACGTTTTAGATGTAGTTTTATGGTTTTAGATCTTAGTTAGGGTTTTGATACATGGTCTTTCACCATATATTTTTAGGGTTAGTTTTAGTCTTTTCATCAAAAACCGATTACAACCATTTGTCACAAAGTGACATTCAAACCCACATACATATCGTCGACACAAAGCTACATTTGCGACGACAAACCTTTGTCAACACCCAAATCCTACGAAGGCAGATGAAAATCAAATTTCAACACAAAAACTATGCAAGGAAAATGATCAACCCACATCAACACTCATATCCTAGCGGAATTGAAGACAAACTCATGTCGAAAACCAGGTACAAAACCATATCAACCATAGACATTACCTGAAAAACCTGAACCATAAACAACTTTGTCAAAGCTGAAGACACTAGATACTGAATACTGACAATGAAAATGGACCTGTGTAACCAATCCAACGAGATCCTCTTGGATCATGTAGGCTTCCTTGTTGCTATAATTATTCTTTCCATTTTCTTGCCAACCTGAATGCCTTCTCCAATGAATCCGGTTCGCAAAGGCGAACCTCGAGTTAGGTGTTATATTTTAAAGTCCCTATGAACACATCAATCCTATGCTCGTCTGGAATATCTTTTACCCTTATATTCAATTTTTGGAAGTCCTCAATGTTCTCCATAATTGAAACCTTTTGTTTGAGATTTATCAATTGGATAAAAAATGTGTTGCTTTTTGTATCCTCATAATGTGCTATCATTTCATCCATAAAAATAGCCCAAGTGACTATTTGTTTACGAGAGCAAAGCCATCGATACCATACAAACTGAGTTGGTTCCAAATATAAAGTTGCAATGCATAGCTTTTGTGTGTTTTGCACATTATGGAGATCGAAAAATTGTTGCATCTGTAGTATCCATGTTCCAGCATCCTTGCCATCAAACTTCCTCATATCGAGCTTTGGAACATGGTCATTCTTCGATCCAACGTTAAAGTCTATGAAATCATGATTAACATTTATTTTGTTCTCACCATGAGTTTCCTTTACTACCCTTTCACCATTAGTAAGCATTTCTTGTAGAAACTTTGTCAAATCTGTCTTCAAATCTTCCATGCCTTTCTTTAAATTATCCATCTTAGCTTCCATGCCATCCATCTTAGATTCCACGTCATCCATCTTAGCTTCCACATCATTCACTTAGCTTCTATGCCTTTCTTTAACCCATCTAGCTTAGCTTCCATTCCATACATCTTAGCTTCTACGTCTTTCTTTAAACCATCCATCTTAGCTTCTGTTACTTTTTGTGCGAGTGAAATTTGTTGCACTTGGTGTCGTAATTTTGATATATCATGTTGCATTTCTTCTTCTTCCTCATGATTCATGCTAGAGCTTTCAGGTTGCTTAATAGGTGTTTCCATTTTCTTTCTTCGGGGCATCAATTACCGATAAAAATGCTTCACTATGCCTTTTGAATTCCTTCAAACTAATTTTTCAAACCAAGCTTATGCAAAAAAATTTAAAAAACTACACACCTTTTTTCACTTTATAGGAGCTCGATATTGAATCTTATGTATCTCTATAATTTTGGATCTCCAAGTTTGAAATTTATTCCTGTGGTAACCCTCTCAGTAATCTTTCTAACCCTACAAGTCTGATCAAGATTGGATTCTCCAATGAAGAGTTATGCCAAATCTCTCGTGATGACCTAAGTATAGACTGGTTCAGTAGAGTGAACTTTTATGACGTGTCGTGTGTCACTGTTTCAACCTTACGTTTTGAAAATGATACCCAAAATACTACAGTCTGTCCTCTTTTTGCAACTTCTTACGAGAATTCAATCTGATGCTTAGAGCGAAAGTTATGATCATTTTCCCAAGGTAACCTGTTTGGAATGTAATTTGGGGGTTTGCAAAAACCCTAACTTCCTCTGATTATATCTCCAAAAATATAGCGAGACAAGATCTGAAATTTGGACCCGAGGTGCAAAACGATTCCGTCTCAAATGGGTTTTTTTTTAGCTTCTGAAACTTTGTAGCGAAAAAGTTATAGTGAAAATTCCACGATGATCTGTTTAGAGCAGAGAAACCCTAGAATCCAAAGCTCTGATACCAGATGTTATGAAACCAGCTCACAAAATGATAGAAAAGATAGATCAATGCCTTAGAAATAAGCCTCTTCGAGGGGTCAACTTCCTTTACATTACAAAAATGAACTATTCTTAGATTATTCAAATGACAAAACCTCCTTTCTATATATAGGAGTCTAAGGGGTCACAATATAACAAAAGATTTCCTAAAAATAATAATATAAAGGCACAAAAATAAAAATAGTGGGATTCTATGGGGCACAGTAATAACAATATGGGGACAATAGGGGCACAAAATAATAATAAGGGATACAATGACAATAGTAATGGGGGAATCACTAGTATTATAGGGACCTAAGATGAGCAATGTGTGCATGTGGACCCAACCAAGATACAAGTCATTCAAGATTGGCGAGCCCCAACCACTCTAAGAGAGCTCCACAACTTTTTGGGTCTTGCCAATTTCTATCTTTGGTTCGTGTTGGGGTTCTCTCATATCACTTGGCCTTTAAGTCAAGTTACCAAGGGCAGAGCGAAAGAAATTTTCTTTTTTTCTGAAACCCGACTGAAGGATTTTTTTGAGTTGAAGCATCGCCTCTGCTCTGCACCAGTTCTCACATTACCAGACCTACAAAAACCATTTGAGATTGAAACAAATGCCTGCAACTATGTTATTGGTGCAGTTCTTACTCAGCAGGGGCATCCAGTGGCTTACCATAATGAGACACTTTCATACACAGTCTGAAAATATCCCACCTATGACAAAGAAATGTATTCCATTGTGCAGGCATGCTGTCAATGGAAACAATACATTCTGTGGAAGGAAACGGTCATCCACACCGACCACCGACCCTTGCAGTTCATACAAACACAAGGGAAGTTACAGAATGATCGCCATCATAAATGGTCCACATAATGCAATATATCCATTTGAACATTAAGTAAAATAAGGGCATCACCAATAATGTTTCAAGCTGCCTTAGCCAACCACTAGTCATGGTGTTGATCACTATGCTTGACTCCTATCGGAACAAGACTTCATGGAGGCCGCATCTTTATAAGAGTGATCTAGAATTCAGCAGTACATACCAGACACTTCTGGAAGGTAAGAAAGTTCCAAATTTTCACCTCCAAGATGAACTTTTATGCAACCTGGTAGACATCTATGTTCCTACAAGCGAGTGTGCCAAGATGATTTGGGAGGCGCACTATAGTCAATTTGATGGACATTTTGGAGTAGGGAAAATAGTGGCAGTACTACAGAAGTATTTTTCTTGGCCGATCCTTCGTTAGGATGTTGGGAAGTACATTTGATTCCGCACTTCTTACGCCATTGCCAAACCAACCATCAAGAATCAAGGCCTATATACTCCTCTTCCTATTCCTAGTCTACCTTGGGAATCCATCTCCATGGATTACATGTCGGGCCTTCCTTCTACTAAGCACGGAAATGACTGTGTTTTTGTGGCCGTCAACAGATTCTCCAAGATGGCCATTATGGCGGCCTACAAGAAGAGTATCACAGCAGAGGCCACTACTAAACTCTTCTTTGAGTGAGTGTGGGTACACTTTGGGATCCCATAGTCCATTGTCTCAGATCAGGACAACATATTCCTAAGTGCATTTTGGTCAAGTCTCTGGTCGATTTTGAATACCAAACTTACTAATTCTATGACTTTCCACCCCCAAAATGATAGCCAAACAGAGGTCGTCAATAGGATTATCATACACATTCTGTGCATGTACAACTTGAAGCATCCACGCAGATGGGATGAAAACCTCCCCTATGTGTAGCGCAATTACAATAGAGCTCTACATAAGTCGATAAGACAGAACCCCTTTTAGGTAGGGCTAGGATTTTAGGCATAATATCCCATTGATGTGGCCATACCATTTGCACCCACTCAGTCAAATTCGGCTCACATCTAGTCCGAAGCTGACACGGCTAATAGCTTCATTGAGCAGATTCAACACATCCACCAGTAATTCCATGATATATTGGATAGATCCAATGATAAGTATAAGCAGCAACAAGTTCCAGGTGGGCGACAAAGTTTGGCTACATTTTGAGAAGGAGCACCTCATTGGACCCCATCGTAAGCTTTTCCTACTCTGATATGGTCCATACACCATCATCAAGGCTGTAGAGGACAATGCCTTTGAGCTCAACATTCCACCTTCCCTTGGACTGCACCCAATGTTCAATATAGACCACCTACAGCCATACTTTCTACCATTGTTGGATCACATCTAACATTGCATAACAACTCACACCAATGGAGCTAACCCCAGACTGCATGGAACAGGACACAACTGATCAAATCATGGACACAGAGATCAAGAACACTCACCAACTGAGGATCCAACTATATCGAGTTGTCAAAGTAGGCCAACTCCTTCACCAAGGCAAGTGGTTCACCAGGGACTAGGTTCAAAATAAATTTCCTCACCTAATGGATGATGTGCACATAATGGGGACCATTATTTCCTAAGGAGGGAGGAATGGTCCAGTTGTATATTGGTGGCCACCTACCTATTCCACCTAGACCTCTAGTCAATTTCATCTATTTTCGTGTTTATTGCAACATTTACTATTTTTAGCAGTTTTTTGAGTCTTGAACATCCAGAGCAGTTTTGACCCCATAAATGGATTTTTTAGGTTTGTAGCAAGCCCATTGGGGCCTTCCACAAATCTTATAGTACTCAAATATATATTTCCAACAAGGTATCGTATGCGCCAAACGGAGATAATATGACCAAGTTACAACCCCGGGAAGTTGGCTACCTAACTAACCCCAACGGGGCCCACAAACTCTTGGTATTCCATCTCGTGGGGTTAGGGTTTTGGTTGTTTAGGGTTTTCCCTTGTTATTCAATAATAAATAGGCCCTTAAGCCTCATTGTAACACAGTTGAGAGCCATGTATATTACACATCTCTTCTCAAAGATAAGCCATCATCACCCGAGCTAGTTTTAGTTCCATTATGTTTGTAAGCATATTTTAGTATTTGGTAGTAATGATGGTTATATTTGTAATTTTTTGCTTTCCTATTTAAGTTCTAATCACCAATTTTGGATCAAAATTTAGTTCTCAGTCAAACAAGGGAAATAGGATCATCAATATACAACCCATTGTCATCATCATTACTACAAACATCCAACCATAGGAGCTTCAGAAAGGTGACCAATGCTTCCACTAATTAGATGTGGTTGAAGGTGACTCCATTATATTTCATTGTTAATAACAACATCCATAAGATCCTAATATTAATAAGGTTGTCAAAAAGTTGAATTTGTCCACAACATTGCACCATAACAGTTGGTTTGTTGATGTAACAAACATAATTATAGAATGAAGGATTGAGTCATAGGAGATAGATTTTTGGGGACTTATGATTTTGATGGTCCTGTAAGTGAATGTTGTAGTATGAATCCACTAAATCCATGGTTCTTCTCCTTTCCCCATGGGTTTTAATTAGTGTAGATGATCCTATACCACTCAAATGGAAGAGTATCTCCTTGATTTTTTGGAGGACCCTATGGAAGGAGCTCAGATCTTGTCCTCCCCTCACCTTTCCTCCTCACTTCTAAAGTCATTGTTAGACACCTCTTACAAATTGTAACATCATTGATTATGTGTACCTTTGGTGGGGGTCAGTCATTACATTCTTGGATCCTTTGCAGAAGTTAGTTTGGTTGTTAGCAATGAAAAGGTGGGCGACTTATTCAAAGATTGACCCTCGTCCCAAGGCATGTCACCTAGCTCTACTCCAAACAACCTTTCCCTTCCTATTTTTGAAGAGGCACATTCTCCCTGGTCACTGCTAGATGTTGCTATCCCCATTTTCTCTTAAATTCCAATACCTCTACCTTTTCCATCCATATTCCTCCCATTACTCTGCATAGACTAGTTTTCTAACCAACTTACTAACCTTTAAGATGCTTCGTGGTTGCAATATTCCTACTCAACTTTTTTCTCCTAGATTCCACCTATCAAAGAGCCTACTAGGCACAATAGGAAATTCTTTAAGCGGAAAGTGGAAGAATCTAGCCTAGTGCTAAGGAAATACATCGAAATAAATGAAATATACAAGATAAAAGAGTGTTATTGTTGGTAGGTTTTCCAGTAAAAGGATGTCAATGGAAACCTTGTGAGCTTGGACAGATGAAAATTTCACCTTTTTTTAGGATATTCTCCACACTGCATAATACTAGCATAAGGGTGGATGGGGTGGATCACTGTACCCTGGGAAGACTTGCAAAAAATTCTTTAGGAAAGATGGAATTTAGGTTCTTAGGCCCTATTTATAAAAAAAATGGTCAATGAATTTTGATGCTTAAAATAAAAATATTTTTTAAATCCTATTTTCAGTGCATTTACCAAGTTCTCCCCTTATTTTCTTCCTAGAGGATGTTTTAGGGAGACATGGAATATCCTTGGTTTCTACTATGAGGGAGATTTCTCCTTCTTTCATACTAAATACATGGGAATAGATTGCATCATGGTTGGCCTAAATCTCTCATGTGACTTACTAGATGTGATCTTGATCAAATATGGAAAATTGGTTCACCACCAACCCCTAGATTATAAGGGTGTTCCTTTAAAATGTGGGTGATATCATGCATATGGCCATCTAGGGAAGGATTGTTCCTTGGGGAAACCAATGTAGAAATGGGTTTGAAAAGTGAATTAAGATTAACTCTCTCTTTCTTTGAATCATTAGTCTCTCCTAGCCCATGTGGTGTCCTCATAATGTTCTCTCAGTCCTATTCTAGCTCCTATCTCAGATAATCATGAGGTGGTGGTTCCCCTCACTTCATCTAACAAGATCCCTCCCTCTATAGGTATGGATTAGTTCCTCCATCCTTACTTTATTGATTCAAGTATTTTTCTTCCTTTCCATTTTCTCCCACATGGTGTTGCTTCCCCTCCTTTGCCTCATAATGACTACCTATCCTCTTTCACAAAGTTTTCTCTCTGCTCCTCTCAACTACTTCCCATTGATTCCCTAAGCACTTTATTTCCTACCTCCTTCCCCCTTTTGACTCTTTCATTTCTTCTTAGTATTCTAAGGCCCAAATTAAACTCCATATCCCCTTCCTCTCATTACAACCTCTCCTCACTTTCTGACCTCCCCAACCCTATTTATCGGGTTTCCCTTTAGCCCTAATTATTAGATAAAGGGTGTAGATTGGGCTCATTTGAAGATAAAGTCTTGAAACATGTCGTTTGGGGTAAAAAAACATTCTCTCCATCACACAAAAATACAAAAACAAAGATATATGTTTTTGAAAACAAAAATCGATTCTTAGGTTATTAGAGAAAATTCCCCACCAAGGGTTTATTGATGAAGATCTTGTCTCTAAATTGTAGAGGACTAACCAATCCCTTGTAACAACCCTGGTCAAAATTACATGTAAAAGATAATAAAGGAAAAAATAAGACCAAATTCACGGGACACGTATTCCAAGCTGAATGGTGGGTAAGACATACTAGTGTGGGTGTTCATTGGTTTATTATGGCTAAGGAAATTGGAAAAGTTAATGACAAAGGCTTTGGTAATGCAAAATGGCATTTTTGGCACATTTATTTATGAAAATAATGGAGATTAGGAGAAAAGGAAGGTGAAAGGTTACAGGTTGCAAGTGAGGAGGAAAATGAAGGAAAATCATGGAAATTGAAGAAAGTAGAGGCATGATTGATAAAAAAGACTTATGAGGATTAGTTGGAAATATTTTTCTCAAACCTTATGCCAGTTTCATTCTGGAGCTCTCCCATTATTCTCTCTCACTCACTCTTGGACACTTAGATTTTTCTTGGAGCACATTGGCATTGGATCAAGAAAGGCAAAGAAGGCAAGAGAAAGGAAGGAGAAAGTAAGGAAAAGTAGGATCAAGAAACTACAATAGGATTCTTTGTAGGTATTGATTTATGTGTGTGATTTCCTTACTATATTTAGCATGAATGGTATTGCATGTGGTTCTTTGTTGTCATGGAATGGGTTTTTCCAGGTGTGACAGTATTTTCAGCTTAGCCTTGCCATTTTCAAATAGCCATGGTGTGATGGGGTTCTCATGTTTTGGTTGAATGGATTTGAAGTTGGGTGAGGTGGATCTCCAAAAGAAAGACCACGTAGCCTAGTGATCACTGAACCAGAATCTAGATTGCGGTAAATCCACTAGCCTAGTGACCCCTAAATTGGATTGTGGGTTGCAATAGAGCTAGGTATTATGTCCCTCGATGGGCCTAGGAATCCTTGATCGGTTAATGGCGAGATATACAGTAAATCCTAGAGGTGGTTTCCCTTGATTAGGCCTAGTAATCCTTGTCGGTGAATGGCGGTATATATGGTAAATCCTAGAGGGTGTAGTTGATTAGGGCCTAGTGATCCGGTGTGGATTGTGGTAAAGCCTAGAGACTAGGAGACAGGGAAATTCTTCAAGATGTAGGTGGAGAAATCTAGTGGCATCCATGCTTGTTTTATGGCCTAGTGATCCTGTATGGATTGAGGTAAAGCCTGGTTCTATTGATGAAGGTGAGGTGGTGTAGCCTCAGGAACCCCTAGTTGAGTTTGGTTTAGAGTCCAACATTCATGCTTGGAATATGGCACAAGGGTGATTGGCTAAAAGAAATATTTGGTTCATCCAATCTATGGTCAGGTGGTTCGTGGAAGTCCCAAACCTGGTTGGAATTTTCATTCATTAATATGAAGTTATTTCATGAGTATTATATTGGTTTATATGTGGATTATATGGTTATTGTTTCCTTGGTATTTCTATTGTTATTATGTTGTTTATGAACATGTATCATGACAATGGCTATGTATGGATCTTATCATGTTTTTACTTGTAAATGAATGAACAATGAACCTATGACCTAATAGATGATAATGCATCTAATGTGATAAGGAAACAATGCCTCATAGAAAATCTCAAATAAGTATGAGATCCATATGCTCATCTCTATTGTTAAGACCTATAGATTTCATATTTGTGATGTGTTTAAGGAAATGCATGTCATGGCTAGTAGGGGTCTAGTCTAGTCCTTGTCAATGTTTTTCCAAATGTAACATTGTTTTGTTGTGTAAATTCATTTTTGAAGGTATCATTGAGTTTTGGCCAGTGACCTGGGTTCTGAACCTGAAAAAAGTGGCTCAAATCCCTGACTTGCAGGCACAGGACTGAGGAGAAAAGTCCCTAGACACACCCATGCCTTGTTTTGGGAGCGACTGGAGCCTCCCAAATGCACCCTTGTCCCTATAAAGCGAACATCCAAGGGTTTAATAGTCTAAAAACTCTGTGGGACCCGACAACTGGTCATGGGGATGACTGAGAAGGCTTTTGGGAGTCTTGTAGTAGGTACAGAAGGTTTGTGTTGTGGGTTTCCGTCAACTCCACTTCCTTAAGGTCACCTAGGAGGTTGAATCCTATTATAGTGGCCTCTTGTTGCAAATTTACACTGGTAGGTCAGTTACTTGGGTAGATGTAGGATGAGGGTGTTACATCCCTTTAAAAATGACCATAAAAATATTAATTAAAGTTCACACCCCTCAAATTCTTTTTCTACCAAAAATTACGTTGGAATGAGAAAAAGTGGTTTTAATTATTAAAAAAGAAACTTCCAAATTGGGACTTCATGATCATATATGCTTTTGATAAATTTGGGGTCTTTTTCTTGATTTGAAATATAACTTCTTTTAGTGCCTCACAACTTGGTCTATTCATTATGGGTTGGCTTTGGAACTCAACTCCATTGGTTTTTTTCAAGGTAAATCATCCTCTCTATTAGCTTGAGGGAGAGAGTGAGGGTTAATACAACAATATTCATAAGCACATAGCCATTATGACAATATTTCTCATCATCATGTCAGTCACAACAAATTGAACTTGGGTAGGGGATATAACAACCATTCTTCCTATGCACCCAAGATAACCCCAATTGACTCAACTGCACTAAATTTGATTTCTTCTTCATCTATTTAAATATATATGGTCCCTATGTCAATATAAAGGATTCATGTCTCAACACTTTGCAACATCCTTTATTTTAATAGGGAAAAATCATCATCGAAGGGATATAAACTTCACTCTAGGGGTATCCAAAATTTGGGGTCACTCTCCAAAACCTGGCCCTCTCTCACACTTTCTGGTACAAAAGATGGATCAAGCAGGTCCCATTGACATCTTATCCCAAAAGTTTGTTCCAACCTATAATAAAAATAAATCAAGGGAGGATAACATCACAAAATGATTGCTTCATTCCCTCAACTTTGAAGATTATTAGATCTAAACTTTCATATTCAATAATGAGTTTAAGTGGGAGGTGACTCAAAACATCAACCTATAATCCTTAATCTATATTTTTCCTCCCCTAGTCTCTTAAGCAATTTTAATCTAAATCTACATTGGCTTTAGGTTCCTTCTATTTTTGAAGAAATAAAAAATGTGTGGTGCCTTTTCAGCCCAAGTCTAAGGGAGTCTCCCCACATAAAATTTCAAAAAAAAAACTAAAGCTATCAAAGGAATGCATCATACCTTTGGTGAAATAAAGAGGCAAACCAACAACAAGAGACTAATGGACACAAAATCCAATTTGAGATAAAAATTGGATGTCTACGCTCTAGACTCCATCCTAGAGGATAGTAAAGAGATCACAAATTTCCTATAATATCATAGGAAAAGAATTCTTCTGGAAAGAAAAATTGTTGAAAATTGGCAGCTAAGGAAGTAACTCCTTGGAGAAGCCCAACAAACCCTAATGTGACCCCTCTTACAGTTGGAAAAATTAAATTTTCACATGAGAAAATATTATTTTTAATGTTGGTCCAAGTCATCTTCAAAAGTACAGGTCGGATTAAAGGATAAATTCGACGTCCTAAGCCACATATAAATACACCTAACTTGGAATAACTTGGAGGCATCACATCACACATAAAATCATCTTCTATTGGTTCAATCTCATCTTAAAATTGCAAGGCCAAGTTCACACGTGTGAGAGGAGGAGAGAAAAAATATGTTGACTCCATTGGTTTACTGTTATTGGGTGATTGAAATAAATTGGAAAAAATTGATTGCTATTAAAAGAAGAAAATGTTAAAGTGGTTGCAACATTGAAAATTGAAAAAATAACATGGATTTGAAGCTAAGGCAAAGACAATCCCAAGGAGAAAAGAGAAACCACCCTTGAAGATATCTTATCCACTACTGGAGCTCATTTGAATTGGTCAATATGTCTACCTCATACTTCAATATTAAGGAGAATTTGAATGAATCATCAAATTTGCTCCATGGAGGGTTAGGCTCGATCTAACTTTGGAATAAAATGATGTTATGGAATATGTTGAAGGCAAGGTACCTAAGCCTCTGGAAAGTGCAACTACTACTGCCAAGTCCAAGTACAAGAAAGGTGAGATCAAATCTAATAAAATCATTATTGACAAATCATTTGATCACTTATATTTCAAAATTGAATAAGTCCAAGGAAATGTTTGATGAGCTTATTGGGATGTATGCAGTCAACAACTTGAGCCAAATTCATGCTTTGAAGAATCAACTCAAGGAAATCAAGATAAATAAGGGTGATACTATTCAAGCATATTTCATGAGGATATCTCAACTCAAGGATAAACTTTTGATTGCTGGTGAGATTGTATTTGATAGAGAGTTGGTATTTATTTCCCTTGGAGGTATTCCTATTATATGGGAGACATTTATTACAACCATTAGCAACAATGATAGGTTTCCCTCATTTGATGGTCTATTAGGCAAGTGTACTCAAGAAGAGACCACGATGATCTCTAGAGGGAGAATTCAAAAGCATGAAGAAGGAGAACATGTTGCATTTGTTGCTTAAGCCAAGAAGAAGAAAGGGAAAGGAAGGCCCTCAAATTGGAAGATAAGGTCAAGGCTCCAAGAACAACAATCAAGGATTCAAGAACAAAAACAAAGGATTCAAGAAATACATGTCCAAAATCCAATGTTATAATTGTCACAAGCATGGTCATTATGCCCAAGAGTGTCTAGAAGAAAGAAATGCTCCAAGGAACAATCGAAGAATGAAAACAAGAGTACCCCCTACCCGAGAAGAGACTCAACATCCTCCCAAGAGATCAATGAATTCAAGGTATGATAATAATACAACTGAAACTCAATCTAAATACTCTTTTGTTTCTTCTCTTTCTAGCTCCTCTCCTCAGGCTTCTTTTGATAGTTGGTTGGTAGATAGTGGGGCTTCTAGACATTTCATTGGATATAGAGAAGTACTCTCAAACTTACTTAAGAGGGAATTTTATTTGAAGATAATTCTTCGAGACAACTCTACATATCCTGTGAAGGGGTTCATATTTGTCTCTTTTAATTTGTATTATGGTCAAATTATACATCTACATGATGTCTTATATGTGTCGGGATTGAAGAAGAACCTTGTCTCAATTTTTCCATGGAAAACAAGGGTTTCAAGGTTGCATTCATTAATGGGAATGTCCTTCCTTGGCCAAGGAGAACTAGCATGAGATATTCCTTCACACTCAGGACTAAAAATGAAGGTTTGTATAAAGTTTTTGGGAGTCCTATCTGAGCCTTGGTTCATGATGCTTCTCATCAATGTGAGTTGTGGCAACGAAGATTCACTCACCCTCACTATGAATCCTTTACTAAGGTGAGAAAAATGGTTTCTAGAATGCCTAATATTAGAATAAATCATGATGGATTTTGTTAGGGATGTACAAGTGTAAAGCATGTGAAGGGATTATTCCCTTCAGGTAGAAGTAGGAATAATGGAATACTTCAACTTATACATTATGATCTGTGTGGACCCATGTGAATGACCTCTCTTGGTGCCTACCTATACTATATAATATTTGTGGATGAATTCTCCCAAAACACATGGATTTTGGTCTTGAATAACAAGGACCAATCATTTAATATGTTCAAATAATTCAAGGCACTAGTGGAAAATCAAAATGGAAAGGATCAAAAATTTAAGTCTTGACAATGGAGGAGAATTCACTTGAAATGAATTCATTGACTTTTTCAAGAGAGATGGGATCAAGAAGGAGACCATAGTACCTTATAACCCTAAATAAAATGGTGTAGATGAAAGGAATAACATGACTATAATGGAAGCAACCAGAGCCATGTTGCATGATCAAAAGTTGCTAAAGTTTTTATGGGGAGAAGTTGCTAACACTGTTGTCTATGTTCAAAATAGCACTCCTCACCAAGCCTTAGGTGAAAATACTATCGAAGAAGCTTTCACGGGTGTAAAGCTCGAGGTTGGACACTTGAGGATATTTGGGTTGGCTTGTCTACTTTCATGTGTCGAAGGAGAAGAGGACCAAGCTGGCAGCTTCAGGAATTAAAGGTACTTTTGTTGGTTATTATGAAAATTCTAAAGCTTATAAAATATATGTACCTGGTCAAAGGAATATATATTTTAGCAAGGATGTGAAATTTTATGAGGATGTTTCTCTTAGGAAAGTGAGGGACACTCCTCACGCCATCAATATTGAAAGAAAGGATGATGTTAAGGATGTACAAAAAGAGCTTCATATGCCTGAACCTAAGCTTGATCCTTCTAATTATCCCTTGGAACCTGTGGACCCCTTGGATCCCCCTCCATGTGATCCTCCCATTAGGAAGAGACCATTATGGCTCTGTGACACCTTATAAGATGTTGAGAGACATGCTACTACAAGAGGAACCTTCAGGGAAAGCAAGAAGCCATGTCGATATTAGGGATATGTTGTAGCTATGAGAAACATCTACATGATGAGCCATGAACCTTTGAAGAAGCAGTGAAGGAACAAGTGTGGAAGGATGTTATGGTCGAAGAATATGATTCTATCATGAAGAATGATGTGTGGGAAGTGGTTCTGATACCTGAAGGGAAGTCTGTTGTGACATTTAAAGGGATATGAAAAATTAAGAATGGTGCATATGGAAGTATCGATAAGTACAAAGTGATATTTGTGGCTAGAGGATTCTCCCAGAAAGAGGGAGAGGACTATGATGATATTTTTACACGTGTTGCCTGATATATTACCATTTGATCTATCAATTCTCTTGCTACTAGTCAAAGACGGACACTTCACCAAATGGATGTAAAGACCGCATTTCTACATGATATTATCAAGGAAAAAGTATACTTGGAGCAACCATAGGGATTTTAGGAGCATGATAGGAAGACTCATGTGTGCAGGCTAAAGATATATCTTTATGGATTGAAGTAAACCCCTAGTGATTGGGATGCCCACATTAATAGTTATTTGATGTAGCTTGGATTTACAAGAAGAAATGTTGATCCAAATCTATACTTCAAAGTTGTCCAAGGTATGCCCTTGAATTTTGTATTATATGTTGATTTATTCTTCACAGGTGGAGAGCCTCTTATTCTCAAATGTAAGGAGTTGGCCTCTAAGTTTGATGTGAAATACCTTGGTTTGATGCATTACTTCCTAGGATTAGAGATGTGGTAGAGACCTAGTGAGATTTTCCTTTCTCAAGGGAAATATGTTGTCAAGTCATTGGAGAGATTTGGAATGGTGGAATGCAAGTCTGTGGCCACATCTATGAAGATGAGTTTTAAGAAGCTAGGTGGTGAAGGTCTTGGACATGATCTATAAAATATTTCTTAGTACCAATAGCTGATTGGGGCTCTCATGTTCTTGGTAAACACTAGACTAGACATATGTTTTATTGTCAACAATCTAATTCAATTTATGGTGGAACCACTACATGCACACTGGGTTGATGCTAAACATGTGTTGAGATATTTGAATGGGACTATAAATGTGGGATTGAGATCAATGTTGGAGATGTGATACTTCATGGATACATTGATGTTGATTGGGCCAGAAATGTTGTTGACAGGAAGAGCACATCAGGGTGTTGTTTTATCATGGGGTCTTCCATTATATCTTGGATGAGCATGAAGCAAAATTGTGTTTCCCTTAGTACAACCAAGGTTGACTACATTGTTGCTAGCATGGCTAGCTATGAGGCACTATGGTTGAGTAAAAATTTTGTAGATAATTTAGAGCAGGTACTAGATACGACTGTGATATATTGTGACAATAAGTGTGCGATCTGACTTTCAAAGGATTTGTGTTCCACGACATGTCCAAGCACATTGAGATCATATATCACTATATCTGGGATATGGTGCATATAGGATCTATAAGACTCCATCACATTTCAACTAACTAGAAGATATTCAACATTCCTACAAATCCTTTGTCGAAAGGAAAGTTCTTGGTCTTCACAGAGCAGCTTGGATTGGTGGAGGTGACCCTTCCAGGAAGGGTTCATGGCTAATCATGAACACTGAGCTCTAGGAGCTCCTAAGGGTGTGGGGTACTACTTTGGAGCTATATGGTTGGAATATACTTATAATTTTGATAAGTTTAGTCTCCCCTTATCAAGTTTGGGACTTGATGGGTACATACCCCAACATGCATCCTACCCACAAGCTAGGCTTATTGGGATTGCCACTTATCTGGCCAAATAGTGAGGAGAATTCGGTTGGAATATCTTTACCCATGGTGGGTGCACATGCTAAATTGATCTCCCTAAGTCTGGGATGCATGGTGTTCAAACCACTTGATCACTAAGGATCAAGTTGGGTGACATAGGATTGGAAGATCTTGGTCACTTGTGGTAAATTGTATCTCCCCATTGTTGAAGATATAGAGTTGGAATATCTTTACCCTAATGGTGAGTTGAATCTCCCCTATCATCTGGATGGAGTTTTGATCAGTTAGTTGGACATGGGGTTAGAAGATCTTTGTCATTTATGGAAAATCATATATCCCCTGTTGTTCGTGATATAGGGTCAGGAGATCTTTGTCATTTATGGAAAATCATATATCCCCTATTGTCAGTGATATAGTGTCAGAAGATCTTTGTCATATATGGTAAATTGTATCCCCCATATTGTCCTTGATATAGGGTTGAAAGATCTTTACCATAGCGGTAAATTGATCTCCCCTATGATGATTCTTCTTCTTTAGATCAAGACATCATTGTTTTTAGATGAGCATAGATTGGCGAGAGATGAGACAAGATGATGCATCAGTGACGATGAAACATTTACATCTAAGATGAGACTTTTGATGTAGTTAGAAATTCCTCCCTAGCTGAGATGGAGTGTTGAAAATTGGCAGTCGAGGGAGTAATTACCTCCTTGAATAATCCAAAAAAACCCTAAGGAGACCCCTCTTGCACTTGGAAAAAATAATTTTTCTAATGAGAAAATATAATTTTTAATGTTGGTCCAAGTTATATTCAAAAGTAAAAGTTGGCATAAAGGAGAAATTTGACCTCCTAAACCACATATAAATACACCTAACTTTCCATCACTCGGAGGCATCACATCACACATCAAATCATACTCTATTATTTCGATATCATCTAAAAATTGCAAGGTCAAGGTCACATGTGCGAGAAGAGGAGAGAGAAATTATGTTGACAACATTGGCTTACTGTTACTAAGTGATTGAAATAAATTGGAAAAAGTGATTGCTGTTAAAACAAGAAATTGTTAAAGTGATTATTACAACATAGAACATCGAAAATTTAACAAAAACAAATAGGGAATTAAAAGCATATCTCTCTTATTGTAGGAAGGGTATGAAAACACAAAATATTCGCATTGAGTTTAAAATTATAGAAAAAAAAAAAAATTAACAATATCTGGGAAATTTCAAAAGATGACGGATCTAAGGCTACATCCTTCCATGACATAGCCACAGGGGATGCATATACTTCAAAGAGATATATCTATCATTAATAGGATCTTAAAGATGGTAAGCCTTTTCCAAACTTTTATAAATCGAGAAGGGAATGATAGTCTCATGGAAGAGGTTTCAAAACCAGAACTAGAAAAAATACTTTTTGGTTTTGAAAAAGGAAAAAGCCAATGACTAGATTGCTTCCACATTGAATTCTATCTTGAATTATATGATTTCTTTAGAGAGGATATATTAAGGGTCATTGAATTCTCAGGAACCTCAGGAAAAATACTTCCCCATTTAATACCACATTCATAGCTCTTATTTCAAAAGTTGATAATGTGATCTCTTTTGATCTCTTCAAACCTATTTCCCTTTATATATCCATTTATAAAATTATTTCCCTCCCCCTAAAATCCATTCTCTCTTAGTAGATTTCACATGAGCAATTCCATTTTCTGTATGGTTGTTAAATCTATGAGGCTATGGGCCTATCCCAATAAGGTTTACACCCTATTTACACTAGTTGTTAAAGAACATTATTTTTTAAAGTGGACATGTTAAAAGCATTTGATATGGTTAGTTGGATTTACCTCAAACTTATTCTATTACATTTAGGTTTATTCCACTCTTTTGTCTCCTAGGTGCTCAACTACACAAGCTCCCCCTCCCTTTCTTTTTTGATAAATTGGGTTGCATATTCCTTTTTCAATTGTGTAAGGGACCTTCATTGAGGTTGTTGTCATTCCTTTCTACTCTTCTTACTTGTAGTCAAAGGAATCGATAATCTCATCATATATGCAAAGAAAATGAACCTTTTTAAAGGTATCTCCATCAGTTAGCACTATCCCATCCCATTATTGTATGTAGATAACATTCTTATATTCTCTGATCGTGATCCCAATCACATACATTCCTTGAAGGACATTTTGACAACTTTTTTTTTGGCCACTAGAATGGTCATAAATCATAATAAATCCTCTCTGTATGAATGGGGTTTGCTTGAGGAAGAAAAATACCTCATTAAAGTCCTTACTTATCACAGGTTGGAAGGATTAGCAGGGAGATAAAATACTTTGGATTCTCTCTAATTCCAAACAACCACCTCAAATAGGAATAGCAATGGATTCTAGTAAAGTGAGAAAAAAAGAATCCAAGCCTATTGTAACAAATGGTTTTTTCGGATGGAAAGAATGGTTTTATGCAAATCCATCATTGAAGTCATTCTAATTTATTGGCCCTCCCTCTCTTGGATTCCCTTTACAAAAAATAGAAAACTATCATTGTGTTTGTTGTGCGTAAAAAATGATGAAAAAAAACTCATTTCTCTCATGTTTTACACCACTATAACCTATCCCAAAATATCTGAAGGTTGGGGCATAAAAAACCTTCAACGGTTCTCAAATGCCTTAGTAGAAAAAGGCATCTGGAATCTCATATAAGGAATCATCCTCTGATCCTAAGTAATGTTTCCAAAATACTTTTTTCCATCCTCTATTTAGGACTCGATAACATCCTCAGTAAAATCTTCAAAAAATGGATCAATTATATGGAAGCCCATAATCCATGATTTTCCTCTAATAGGTCATGGCCTTAATTGGAAGTTGGGAAAGAATTCTCAAATACTTATTGGTAAATATTAATGGATAGGGATCCAACAAAGCTTCCTCTTATTGGACCCCTTCATACAATAATTAAATGAGAAAAGTTGCCACACCCTAAATCAAATCTATGTTAGAGATTTTTTGAGAGGAAAATAGGTTTGGCTCTTCAATGTAGAGCTAAATTTGGATGGATTATATGGTGGAATGGGAGAAATAAACTATAACTCCTAAGCTAACACTAGTCAACCTTTCTCTGCATGAATATCTCCTCATCTGGGCCCCAAGCACTCACAGAGGTTACCCGCCAAAATTTAGATATCTTTACTTTGCCTAAAGGATTAGACCTCCTAAACCACCATGATGGGGGGGAATTATGGAAACTAATTTTCCCACAAAAAGAAAAAGTTTTTATGTGGCTCCTCGTAAGAAACAAAGCTCCCGCATGGGATAATATTTAAAAAATATCCTTTCTTGGGCCCAACAGATGCTCCATCTATCTATCTACCTCTAAATCGGTTACACACTTATTCATAAGCTGACCCTTCTCATAGATAGTTTGGAAGCAAATTCAAAACCTGGAAGGTCTCTCTTATGACTATCAGGGGCCCTTAATAGAGGAATGTTTGATGGAATGGCTATCTACAAATCACAATCTTCATCACAAAGCACTCCTCTTGGGGTTGGCATAGGGAATTTGGCTAAACAAAAATCAAGAAATTTTTGAAAACGAGGGTCCATCACATATCAAGATCACTTTGCATAGTTTTGTTGTTGTAAAATCTTTAGCAATAAAATAATATCCTTGTCCATTAGTCCCTCCTCATAATACAAAAATACAAAAGCGTACCCCTTGGGATTTTTTTTTACAATGTTTCTCAACATTATCCATCTATAGGAGGTGTTGGTGGTATAATCTTTTATGGAAGAATCTCACTATTTTTCCCTCTAAAACATAGGTCCTCCCTCCAATAGCTTGATTCAACTATTTTCTCTCAAACTTCTTATACAACTTGTTATTCATCATAGCGTTTCTTTAACTCGTATTTATTGGGATTCACAGGTGGTTATAAAATGGATGCAAGAATCAACGAGACTGATAAACTATACATGGCTTCCAATATATCAACAAATCATGAAAAATATCTCTTATTTTTATCACCTCTTTTAATCACATATACAAGTCAAGAAATTCCGAAGCAAACTCCCTGCCAAAAGCTAAACTCGAAAAGTACAAAGGCATATGGAAAATCTCAGAAGTTAAGAAGGTCAACAATCATAATTTTTTATTGACCCTTGGGTATATTTGGAGACATCTTTATGTATATGATTAATTTTTGTTCAAACACTCTCTCTTTTTTGCAATATATTAAAGCATATATGTGTTATAACATTATTTTTGTATCTATTTTTATCATTTAGTACAAGATAGATTAAGATAGTATAAAAGTTATTTTAGTGCATACGAAAGGACATATCATTTTTTGTAACATAAAGGAAGGTTTACTATTGGGGATTTAGTAAGGTTAGTTCTTTTATGACGCTTGAAAGCCACGGGAATTCCTTAGGGCACATGCGATTGTAATTTTGTTTCAATAAATAAAATTGTAGATTTTTTTCCATGGGAAAAATACATCAATATAACAAATCACAATAATTAATAAATATGATTAGGATTAGTGAAAGGATGAAGAACACATATATTCACCTAATAAATAGATAATGCATACAAGTATATTTCCACGAGGCTTATTATAACATCATCAATTCTTATCATTCATATCAAACACTTTTTTGAATATATCTTTATATATTTTTAGAAATATTCTTGCAAGCTAGTGACAAAGAGTGTTGTTTATCACATTCACATGTTTGTTGGTGTCTTCTTCTTTATTTAGTTGTAGAGGTTTGACTTATTTCCAATTTTGAGTGCTAGCGAAGTTTTTTTATGTTTTATACATCTTACCATTAAATTTTTTAACTTGATTGTTTATTGTGAAACTTTAATTTCTTTTTGGGAACATACTTTCCATTCTTCTATTGTTGTATTTTTGTCTAGTTTTCTTGCCCCTTTTTATTAACTTGGATTCACCTTCCTTAATATGGGAAATTTCAACCACACATAACTTAAAATATTGTAATTTCTTTGCTATGGTGAAACAAAGCTGAAGTTGACTCCATTATATTTCATTGTTAATAGCATCACCCATAAGAACCCAATTTCAATAAACATTGTCAAGAAGTTGAGGTTTCCAACAACACCACACTCATGACCATACATCATCAACTTGTTGATGTAACAAACATAATAATAATAAATAAAAATAATTAATAAATATAAATTAGGCTCTTTGAAGGGACAAAGGACACACCCATTCACCTCGTGACTAGATAATGCATACAAGTATATCATCATGAGGCTTATTCTAACATCATCATTTCTTATCACTCAAATCAAACATTTATTACTCAATATATCTTTATTTACTCATGGGAACATTCTTGCAATCTAGTAATAAGTAATGTTGTTTATCCCATTTGCATGTTTCATGGTTATTTAAATTATATATATGTTAATATAAACAATATTAGTTAATCATATCTCTTAATTTTTTATGATGCCATTCAACAATATAACATTTTATTAGTTGTTTTATTTTTGTGACAAAAATTTTGTCTTTATTATTTTTTAGTTTAATTAAACCATATTTAAGCTAAGTGACAGGTACTAGCTACTATGTAGCCCTTGTTTGAAAATAGTGGTAGAAAAGGAAGTAAAAATCTTGCATTTAATGATGAAATCACTATAGAGTTCAATTCAAAGTCTAACAAGGATAACAAGTTGAATATAGCTAATAAGAGTATAGAGGAGGTTGATCTACTAACTAGAGATGACACAAGCCCACCCTAGAAACCTTAAATTACAAAAATCCACCATTAAGACTATTTATCCTCCAAAAATAACAAATGAAATCAGGGTAAAACAAGTCAATGCAATAAAATAAAAAGTGAAACATCAACGCTTAATAACAAATTGATGCCAAAATTATCACTAGTATCAATCTCATTCACATCATAGATTAGAAATGAAGAAGCGTCTCAAAAAATAAAATATTACTCAAAATGGACAACTACATGAAATAACTACAAAAATACATTCCACCTCATCTTAAGAAGGCTAGTAATATTCGAGTTTCAAGAAAAGAGGAAGGAAAACTTACAATGCCACTTGTAACCATGGAGGGGAAATTACAACATTATAAATTAGGTGGGGTTGAATTTTCCCATCATGAGGAAAGTGAATTACAATTAAAACACACATACAACAATGGAAGCAAGGAGAGTACGTTACCAAGTCAAAAAATTATAGGATAATATGCATATAATATATATGAACCTCGCTAGTGCTCATAGAGGGAACTAAGTCAAACCTATACAACTAGATAAAGAAGAATCCACCAAGAAACATGCAAATGGAATAAACAACACTATTTATTACTAGATTTCAAGAATGTTCCCATGAGTATATAAAGATATATCACGTAATAAAAGTTTGATATGAGTAATAAGAATTGATGATGTTAGAATAAGCCTCATGATGATATACTTGTATACATTATCTAGTCACGAGGTGAATGGGTGTGTCTTTTGTCCCTTCATTGAGCCTAATTATATTTATTAATTATTAATAATTGTTGTTATTTATTGTTATTATGTTTGTTACATCAACAAATTGATGATGTATGGTCATGAGTGTGATGTTGTTGGAAACTTCAACTTCTTGACAACCTTTATTGAAATTGGGTTCTTATGGGTGATGATATTAAAAATGAAATATAATGGAGTCAACTTCACCTTCATTTCACCATATCAAGGAAATTACAATATTTTAAGTTAAGCGTGGTTGAAATTTCCCATAATAAGGAAGGTGAATCCAAATTAATAAAAAGGGGCAAGAAAACTAAACAAAAACACAACAACATAAGCATGGAAAGTATGTTCCCAAAAAGAAATTGAAGTTTTACAATAAACAAACAAGTCAAAAAATTTAAGGGTAAGATGCATATAACATAAAAAAAACTTCGCTAGCACTCAAAGTGGACACAACAATAGGAGCTAGCCTTGGACAAGAAGAAGACAAAAAGTCGTATGTCATTTATTTTATCAGCAAGAATAATATATCGGAAAAGCTAAATTATATGGTGACAGAAAAAGATTTTTAAGTTGTTGTGTATTCTATTAATAAATTTTGTCACTATATAACAGGATATCCAGTCTTCCTGCACTCTAATCATTCTGCCATTACATATCTAGATATTAAACCTATTAGCAATGGTTGAATAACTCTATGGTTGTTTTTATTGCAGGAGTTTGACATTACTATAAAGGATCACCCAAGAAAGGAAAATCTTGTTGCATATTTTTTATCTAGAGTACCTAAAACAGTGGATCCTTTACCCGTGGAAGATCAATTTCCAGATGCAATACATACCTTTTGTAACAGTGGTACACCATGTAGATCAAAATATTCCTCCATCTATAATATCCAATTTACCGGATCCTTGCCATCAAACATCCTCATCTCGATTTTTCTTGATTTTAGGAGCTCAATCTTAAAATGACTGCACAACTCTGTTTTTTTGGATCTTTAAGTTCTAAAATTTGGGTCTGTAGTAGCCCTCTGAGTCCTCTTTCTAACTCCGCAAGTCTGATTGCAATTGAATTCTTGAAGAAAGATTTATTGAGTGCCACGTGTCACTGTTTTGATCTTCGGATCTGAACAATATACACAGGAAACTATATTTCATCCTCTTTCTGTAACTTCTTATGCAATTTCAATCTGATGCTCATAAAGACAGTTATGTCTATTTTCCCCGGGTCACCTGTTTGGGATGTAATTCGGGAGCCTGCAGAAACCCTAAATTTCTTGGATTGTATCTCTGAAAATATAGAGAAACAAGAGTTGAAATTTGGACCCAAGGTTTAGACAAATTTATTATCAAATGGGTTTTTGTTTTTGTTCTTAAACTTCGTAGCGAAAAATTTATAGCAAAAATTCCATGATGACCTGTTTTAGATGAAATTCTGGAGCTTGCAAAAACCCTAACTTCCTTAGATCATATATTGTAAAAGATAGTGAGACAAGATCTTAAATTTGGACCCGAGGTTCAACGCGAATTTGTCTCAAATGGGTTTTTTTTAAGATTCTGAAACTTCGAATAAAAAACGTTATTGCAAAAATGCCATGATGACCTGTTTGGAGCAGCGAAACCCTAGAATCCAAAGCTCTGAAACCAAATGTTATGAAACCATCTCACAAAAAGATAGAAAAGATAGATCAACATCTTAGAAATAATCCTCTTCAAGGGGGTAACCTCCTTTACATTACCCAAATGAACAATTCTTAGATGATACAAATGACAAGGCCCCCTTTCTATATGTAGGAGTCTAAGGGGTCATAATATAGTCAGAGCCAACATAACAATAATAATGTAAGGGCACAATAATAACAATAGTGGGCTTCTATGGGGCACAATAATAACAATATGGGGACTACATGGGCACAACAATATAATGAGGGGGTTGTACTAATAATAATAAGGGGTTACACTAGTAGTATAGGGACCTAACACCCCGCAGCTACATCTAGCTAAAAAAAAATCAAAACTCCTTCATTTTGTACATAATGTATATATTTTCATGAAATTTATGTTTCGTAAAAAAAATATAAAAAATATTAAGAATAATAATAAGAATAAGAATGAAATAAGGGGAAAGGGTTGTATTATTTTTGTCATAGTTGTTGTTACTTTGGTCACTGTTGTTCCCTTAGTTGCAGTAGTTGTTCCCCTTCATTATAGCTTGTTGTTCCATTTTATCACAGTTGTTGTTCCTTTGGTCACAGTTTTTGTTCCTTCATTGATGTTCCCTTAGTTGCAGTCGTTGTTCCCTTTCATTCTAGCTTGTTGTTCCATTTTATCACAATTGTTATTCTTTTGGTCACAGTTGTTCCTTCATTTATGTTCCCTTAGTTGCAGCCATTGTTCCCTTTCATTACATCTTGTTGTTCCCTTTATCACAGTTGTTGTTCCTTTGGTCTCGGTTGTTGTTCTTTCACTATTTTTCCTTTAGTTGTAGTCGTTGTTCCCTTTCATCACAGCTTGTTGTTCTCTTTTGTCACAGTTGTTGTTCCTTTGGTCGCAGTTGTTGTTCCTTCACTATTGTTCCCTTAGTTTTAGTCTTTGTTCCCTTTCATCACAGCTTTTTGTTCCCTTTTGTCACAGTTGTTGTTCCTTTGGTTGCAGCTGTTGTTCTTTCACTATTGTTCCCTTAGTTGCAGTCAATATTCCCTTTCATCACAACTTGTTGTTCCCTTTCATCACAACTTGTTGTTCCCTTTCATCACAATTGTTTTTCCTTTGGTCACAGTTGTTGTTCCCTTTGGACATGGTTGTTGTTCCCTTAAGTCACAGTTGTTGTTCCCTAATGATTGTTATTTTCTTAGTTGTAACCATTTTTTTGCCGATTTTGATGCACTTTTTTTATATCATGGTGACAAAATTATGGTGTCCTAATGATTACCATAAGATAATATTTTACTTGACTTCTCAACTTCATCAAAACTTAACAATTCTGATATTTTCTTAATTCAGGCTTCTGTGATCCATATTACATTAAGAAGATTCTTTCCGGTAGAAATCACATAGGAGAAAATTTTGCCGACGTGTTTCAAACTAGCTAGTGTGGTTCACCATCAAAACCAGATGAAGATGCAAATCATGGCACAAGCTTAAATATAGGGCGATGTAGAGACTAAAATATCATATAACGGTTGGTTTATGAAAAATAATATTTTAATAATGATAATATTCCTATAACGGTTAATATAACAACCAGTTTAAGAATAATAATATTATAATTTATAATAATATTTTAATAATTATTATTAAGATCAAATAATATTCCTATAATGGCTAGTTTAAGAATAATAATATTGTAATTTATAATAATAATTAAAATAATAATAATTAAGAAAGACCGAAAAACGTAAACATTAATAAGAAACAGAGAATCCACGTTAACCAAATACAAGGAAGAAAGTCAAAAAATAAAAATAAACAAATAATTAAAATAAAATAAATAGGAGTCAAGACCTCATTAATGAGTCAAGATCCTATAACAAAAATAATAATTAAAGGAGACGAAAATTAAAACAAAGCAATCAAAAGGGAGGGCAAAAATAATAATAATATTATTATTATTAATGGCTAGTTTATGAAAAATAATATTTTAATAATGATTGTTAAGATCAAATAATATTCCTATAATGGCTAGTTTAAGAATAATAATATTACAATTTATAATAATTATTAAAAAAATTATACATATATATATATATAAAGAATGAAAAATGTAAACAATAATAAGAAACAAACAATCCAAGTCAACCAATGATAAGGAGCAGACTCAAAATATATATATATATATATATAAGTCAAGACCTGATTAATAAGTCAAGATCTTATAACAAAAATAATAATTAAATGAGACTAAAATTAAAACAAAGCAATCAAAAGGGAGAGAAATTTTTTATTTTTTTAAAGGTGAGAAAATAGATCAAAAGAATATTAACATTAAATGCAAATACCTATATAGAAAAAAAAAATCATAAATAGAAACGTCAAACCTTAAAAAACAAAATAATCCGCAAACAGAAACAAACAAGGAGGACAGGACAGTGACCCAGCTTCTACTAATATTCCAACCATCATTTCTATTTAAATTATTGGTTCTTTTTTCGATTTCCAAGGCCTCCCTAAACTTACGATGATGGAATAACTAACCTTGGCAATGACATGGGCTTCCTCAATATAGATGTGATGCCTAGATTTTTTTGCATGTTCTGCCAAAGCAAAGGAGCGGGTCTTGACATTCTTGATGTCGGCTTCATGCTCACAAATCCTTTGATTAATCGAGTGAGCAATCTCACCAATCAAAGTATTTGTGAGCATGCAGCTGACATCAAGCATGGAAGGATCCACTCCTTTGCTTTGGCAGAACATGCAGAAAAATCTAGGCATCACATATGCATTGAGGAAGCCCATGTCATTGCCAAGGTTAGTCATTTCCATCATCGTAATTTCAGGGAGGCCTTGGAAATCAAAAAAATACCCAATAATTTAAATAGAGACAATGGTTGGAATATTAACAAAAGATGGGTCCTTGTATTGTCCTCCTAGTTTGTTTCTCTTTGCAGATTATTTTGTTTTTTAATGTTTGACGTTTCTATTTATGAATTGTTTTCTATATAGGCATTTGCATTTAATGTTAATATTCTTTTGATCCTTTTTCTCACCTTAAAAAAAAATAAATAAATTATCTTCCTTTTGAATGTTTTGTTTTAATTTTAGCCTCATTTAATTATTAATTTTGCTATAGGATCTTGACTCATATATATAGAGAGAGAGACAGAGACTAGGTTCCCTATCATTCACTGACTTGGATTGTTTGTTTCTTATTATTGTTTACATTTTTTGTTATATATATATATATATATATATATATATATATATATATATATATATATATATATATATATATATATATATATATATATATATATATATATATATATATATATATATATATATATATATAGTTTTTTAATAATTATTATAAATTATAATATGATTATTCTTAAACTAGCCATTATAGGAATATTATTTTATCTTACTAATCATTACTAAAATATTATTTTTCATAAAATAGTCGTTAAAAAACAATAATAATAATAATTTTACCCTCCCATATGATTGCTTTGTTTTAATTTTAGTCTCCTTTAATTATTATTTTTGTTATAGGATCTTGACTCATTAATACTCCTATTTATTTATTTTATTAATTTATTTTTATTTTTTGACTATGTTCCCTATATTTGGTTGAATTGGATTGTTTGTTTCTTATTAATGTTTACATTTTTCGATCTTTCTTAATTATTGTTATTATTATTATTATTATTATTAAACTAGCTGTTATATTAACTATTATAGGAATATTATTTGATCTTAGTAATCATTATTAAAATATTATTATAAATTGTAATATTATTATTCTTAAACTAAGCGTTATATTAACCGTTATAGGAATATTATCAATATTAAAATATTAATTTTCATAAACTAGTCGTTATGTTATCTTTTGGTCTCTACATCGCCCTCTATTTAAGCATGTGCCATGATCTACATCTTCATCTAGTCCTGATGATGAACCACACTAGCTGGTTCGAAACACATTGGCAAAAATTTTTCCTATGTGATTTATACCAAAAAGACTCTTCTTAATTCTGATATTGCAAATACATAAATTGTTCATAATATATCTCTTCAATTATCACCAAAGGTTTTTTTCTTCCCTATAGTCCTGTGATCTCCTTGACAAATTAAATTTTGGGAAGCAGATAGCAAACTAAAAGGATAATTATTACAATACTTTTTATGTCATCCCTAACCCTTGGAGAGTTGATGATCCACCCCATTCACTAATCTCTTATCACAACAAAATGGGAAAACTACTAATAAATCAAATTAAAGAAGAAAACTGTACCAAAAGGATAGGAGGTCTCATCACGAGACGACCTACCATGATCATAGGACTTAATAAGGTGACATTACCATTTTGGTCACCAAGCTAGGGTAATGGCCTTCGACACTTGGGCTGAAGGACAAGAGGTCTCATCATGAGCTGGCTTGTTCATCTCATTAAGATTTGGCAAATGGAATCGTTACTAGCTGATCACCACGTAAAAACAATGGCCTTTTGTTGATAATAAGTAAATTATGTTATGGATCCTTTTTAGTAGAATGGGATATTGGCATATCAATGGGGTAAAAGGCAACCATGTCGAGGCTATGGATGCCTGCTGGTAGTAGAGGCCATGCCTGTGGTATTGGAGTATATATGAAATCACCTTATAAACACTTTGCTATCTTGTCTTCCCTTTCCAATAATAAAGGAGGATCATCGGGCCATTATGGAAATTTATTACATCAAAAAGGTGGTAATGTTGAGTATGTGTGAACAATCATTTATTCTAAATTTCATATATCAAGAATGCAATTCTAAAAAGTTTCCAATTCTATCTTTAACCTCTTTCTTTTGGTAATCTTTTGGTGCGAATCTATCTTAGCCATGATTAGAGCTTTAATTCTATCTCCATGTTTTGATTCCCACGAAGATTTAGTCACATCAATGCATCTCAGCATTCAATGCACCCTATAATCACGTCACATGTATCCATTGTTATTTTCATGTTTTGATGGTCGTCCATTATGGCATTTAATTCATTTCTATCTGGTTAATTATGTTCGTTTTCCACCACATGATTGAAGGTCATGGTCGACCTTCAATTTTATTATGTGGGTGTACAACCACACATATGATAAGCCATTTAAACCATCACAGTAACTTTGTTTTGTATGTGTTAACTCTTGTATTCATTGAAGTCTTATGTTACTTGTAATTGTTGAACATTGTTACTCCTTGCACTTATTACTTGCTAAACCCTGTTGAACGCAGATCCAAATCACTTCCTGATAAATACCCGAGATGGGTGGTCATTCAATTCGCAATGAACCAACCCAATTGAGAGTTTTCGAACAGGCACGCAGTATTTTAGACCAGGTGGGCTGGACAGAATATTTTTTCCTATTGTAGGGATTTGACAATGTGATTTCTCTAGAATTCACACATAATTTGAGTAATGAGATAACCCCAGTTAAGGGCAGGCAAGTGCAGGTCAATGAATAAATCATGTTAGAAGTCACAAGCCTTCCTACGGAAGGAGAAAAGTGGGTTGACAAATATACTTTGTTACAAAGCACAACATTGTTGTTCACACACCCCGGAGAAGAATTAATTAGGAAAGGTAAGGGGTGTAACCCTACTTCATTTCCAGAACCCTGGAAGGAACTAGTAGGATTTTTGCAAAGGTATATCACTTGTGACAGCTGATATGATGTGGTCAAACCTCAACACTTGAAGTTGATGGTGACACTAAAGCAAAAGGTAACTCTAAAATTACCTTACTCTTTTAATTCACTTCTGCATGAGACTGTTACAAGATTTAGTAAATCCAAAGATAGGACTTTGGTGGTAAGCCACCATAGTCTCATAAAACTAATAATCGTTGGAGAATTGAGCTGGGTACACCTAAGTTGGGAAGAATTTGTGGGAAACTCTGAGGTCCCACCGAAAATTGGAGTACCTACTGAAGAACCTGAACGGCCAGTAGAGAATGAGGGAGCCAACATGGCAAGGGAATAAACTACACAGCAACATGCCCAGACCTCACTTTCACAACATATAACCAGGGAATAAAAGAGAGTGGCTTCCCTTCTGGTCTCTTTACCAAATAAATGAAGAAGGTCGGTCAAACTAACCAAGACAGTGAGTCCCACAGATCCTATTGTATATCTAATGGAAGAAAGTGAATCTTAGAGACTTCCTAACATACAGGAAACTCACCAAGAAGGTTCCTCCCAAGAACATGAAATGGAAATAGCCCAAGTATTGGAAGGACTAGGAACCCTTTTAAGTTCTATAAATTTTGAGAAAGTCACAAGTTGTTCAAAAAATCCACCAAAACGAACCCTGCCACCCAATTCTCTTGTTTCTCCTTCCAGTTCAGGAGCTACTGCCATTCTATATTCCTCGGGAGATCCTGAAGATACCCCTCTTCAAGAGCATTCTGTAGACTCCATTGCAACCATCATGGAACCATGTTCTTCCCCGGAAGAAACATCTCTACAATCTCCTATGGGACAGAGGATTAATGTTGATTTTTCTAGTATGCCCTAGTCTGATGAGGGATTTACAGAACATGTAACTACTACCTCAACTGAGGAAGTAGTGACTGAAAGGCCCAAGGTTATCATTGTTGCTCCCTCTTCTTCGGTTGTCCAAACCAAAAATCTTGTTGGAAAAAGAAGAAGGGAAATCAATCATGAAGCAGAGTTTCTAAAAGGGTAAAAGAAGAAACTACAAAGAAAAGTGCAGCAGCTCAAGAAGTGGTTAAGAAACAACAAGACTTAGGGGTACCACAAAGAAAATAAACAAACCTAAACAATTGAGACTCAAACTAAAAACTATGTTATCTCCACAGGGACTCAGATATAAGAAACTCTTTTTGTTACCATAGCAACACAGACCGGCCCAGATGTATTAAGCATTAACGTGATGACTATTGAGGTGAGTATTCAAACAGAATTATCATTTCTTATTGACAGAAGCACAAAAATGGAGCCTATACCTCCTTACGCTCCCCTAATTCTAGATACCACATTCAGGTTTTAAACAAGAAGCTATAAGAACAGCCAGAAACTTTGACATGATATCGAAGAGAGGTGGTGCCCTAAAAGGAGCATCAGGAACTGTTGCAAAAATTCAAATCATTGACGATCACTGAACATGAAACCTATGATAAATTAAGAGCAGCAAAAAAGAGGATGAAGGTTGTAAAAGGCTAGCTTGAGAAAGCCCTTGAACAGACAAAAACAATGCTCAGTTCTTATTGGAACAATATCTTTTTCTCAAGATCAAGGTTGTCCAGTCTGGCCAACCTTATGAATTCAACATTGTTTCTAATTTTTTCAAATCTTTCCATCAACAAGATGATAACACAAAGAATTTCCTGTGTGAATTGTATATGCACAATTTCTTTTTGGAGGAACAAATAGACGAAAACCTCGTTCCTTTCATTGGAGATGTACAATTTCAAGCATTTATTTCATTTTCTAGAAATCAAATAAAGTGGTCCAAAGCTTATAACTCCTTCCAACAAAGAGAGAATGACCTTGATCTTTGGGTCAGAGGAGAGCCAAAAATCCCTTTGTGTACACTTGTTAAACACAAGAGGCTTATGGAGCGTCCTAGCATTGTTGTTGCCTTGGCACATATCCATAACAATGTCTTACAATCAGGGTTGGAATATATTGGGGATATTAAAGTGGAAGCTTTACGAGTTGCTAAACAGAGATGGAAAATGTCATCTAATGAAATTAAGAATAGATAACCCTTCAGTTTCAAGAATTTCCAAGCTGCAATAAGAAGGGTATAGGATTATGTTCATTTGGTCCTAGAAGAGGGCCCCAACTGGCTTGGATGTAGGTACAAATGCCCCATAATTTGGTACCCTCTAAATGACTATAAAGCTGAGTATGAGCTAATGAAAGCATGTATTTTTGTAGAATTCTAGGAAGTCAGAAGTAGGAATGGATTCAGATGCTACAGAAAGCATCCTTACCCGACTTACTCTCTAACGTTACTTCATGTTAACCATCTCTGTTCATGAGGTCATGCAAAAAGGTAAGCTTGGGGGTAATGTTGGGCCTCGGTATTGGTATAATTCTGCACCTTATTTCCTTAGTTTATAGTTAGTTTTTCAAACCTTTCGAGCATAAATTATAATAATTTGAATACTAAAGAGTTTTAGAAAGGAGTTAATAATTGTTTTGTTATTTTACGTCATTATTGAATCAATTTGAATATTGAAGATGACATTAACTCAGGATTTGGGTTGATATTTAGATAAGAAATATTTAATGTTGATTGTTGTTTCTTGAATAGTTGAGGAAGGTCGAGTCATGGGGAAATCATTCAGTCTATTTGTGGCCTACTAACCATGGATCAATGTCTTCTACACACAATATTGTTGAAAAGAGGATCATGACCTGCTATTCTAAGGAAGGCGTTGCAAATTTCACAGCTTGAATTAAGCACCCTAAGTATCTCTCGATTCTCAAGATAGCTTTACTATTTCGAATTTAGGATTATTTTGTAATATAAAAGTAGGATTAAACTCTAGAAAGGTAGTTAATTATCTTTGATTATTTCTAAAACAAGACTAGAGAAATAGATTGTCCTGAGTTTTTACATACTTCTCTTGTAATTTGTTGTTGCATGTTAATGAAGATTTTAGTGATTCAGTTTTAATCTAGTACATCAAGTTAACTACAAGGAGGTTAAATTACAGTGACCGTGGGCCCATTCCTGGGATGACTATTGTCTTCCTCTGTTTATTATTGCATCTTACTTTCATATTTTGAATGATTAATCATTTCTTGGATTAAATCATTATTTTCCAGATTTACTGTTATTGTTTACAGGCAATCATAGCAAATAGCGTTGAACGAGATTTCCTTTACATCATTATCTTTTTTTATTGTTTTCCACAGCAAGTGTGAATTGTTATATTCAAAGACTTAGCGTTTTTCTAATGTATGCATTTCTGTTCTTTTTATCACAGTTATCATTCCCTAGGAAACAACTTAAGTTTCTTTATGATTTCTGAATAGAAACTTAACAATTTAATTTTGTTATCAGTTTAATTATAGTTAGATGTATAAATTGAGTGTTATTTCTATAAATATTTTTTTGTTCCTTTCATTTCTTAGTCTTTTCTTCTTATTAGTTTCACCTAGATCAATATAATCTCAACACTACCCTTGAACCAACTATGTAGACAATCTTGCAATAAAAGACGAAATCTCAAGTTGACAATTTAACATGTAGAGGTTTAAGTTGATTCTTTAGAAACAACTTAGTGCCCAACACTAATCACAACAAATGTAATAGATACAACTTCACATGTAAAACATAATCTAAGAATTAATGAAATAATTGGTAAAAATCTTGAGTATTAGAACAGAGTAAACAGAAATTACTTTTAATTATTATTCATTACATACTTATTTAGGATTTATCTCGTTTTTGTTTCATTCATATAAAATAGCGTAATCGAAAGTGCATGTAGTAATACGCTTTTCTGGAGGCTACACGGATGCACATAAGGATTTGTGTCAAGGTTGTTAAAATAGGAAAAATTCAAGTCTCTTTTTAAATTATTGCTAGTTGTGTTTTGTGAAATTGGGTCTAAAGAGTATACAATAAAAGCTTGAGATCTTTTTGCATAGTTGCAATAAGTAAAAGTTATTTTTAAAAGCATCAATTCCAAAGAGATTATTGTGTTGAAAGAGATCTAATGTGAAGAGGCCCGCACAATGAGATGAACTTACGCATATTGAACTTGCTTTCGCATAGTATTTTTTCTTCGTTTCTATCTACTTGCACGAAACTCGAAATGAAATTTTGCACAAGAGATCATTCATTTTTTTAAATACCATATCCATATGAAGGTAGTAGTTGTGGAGTACTAAAAAGGTATGTTTTTAATGATCATTTCAATGGCTTTTCAGTGGGACTTGTGAATCTTTTACATCATGAATGTGGAAAACAATAGAGAATTATGATAAAATATGTGGAATTAGTATGCAAGACTTAACCGCTGATAGTTGTCATTCTCCTGTGCAGGAAAGGGTAAAAATGAGGAGTTGTTGCTCCAAGGAAAAAGACAAGAATAAGGTAATTGTTGTCCCTTTGATGAAGGACCGAGTGCAAACAAGGCTAAGCAGGTTGAAGCAAACCGGTCCGGAAAAGGAGGAGAAGGCACCAGCTAGGCGGAGGAGAAAAGAAGTGATTAAGGATTAACAGTTTGGCGAATCCCTCAGGATCTTCGATCCTGAGGGATCGCTGCTTTATTTATCTTATCGCATAGACATCTTCGTCATTACCCTTATATAAAGGGACGACACTGTTAGTCTTGAGGACGATGATTTTATGTAACTTTTTGTTAAAGATTGAACTTTGATCATCGAGTCTCGTTGAACTTGGCTCATTGTACTTTCTGTTTCATGCATTAATATAAACTTGGTGATTATCTTATCTCTGCGTCTGGATTAACTTAAAGCGGTGTACCCTTGAGGCTAAGGGCCCGGCCCCGGAGGACACTTGCTTCTGTATCACTACGATTTGATTTTTGTGTGGTTTGCTTATCATCATTAGTCGGTAATTTGATATGCTTTATAAGTTACATCATATGCTCTGTTAAGATTCGTTCATTAAGGTTCTTTATATTGACTCTGCATTATATCATCAATACTTTCAGAGTTGATTCAATATTATTAGACTTAATTGAACATTGTTATCATTTTGTTACGGAGCTTTTATGTTGTGTATTTGTGTTAAGGAAATTATCTGAAAGATGTGTTCTTTATGATTCAGGATTCATGTTGTTCCATTTTGAAACACAGTTGTAATTCCTGTTGATGATTGGTGTTAAATTAGATTACTTTTCCAGAGTGTTGTGTGTGTATGATTTCCACATGCTGTTCCATAATTAGTAATTAATGTTGTTCCATTAGTTGGTTGTGTGATTTTCTTGGAGAATGAAAGATTGGAGTTTTGATTACAATGAGTGCATTTGAGTTGACAGGATAAAGTTTGATTATTGCTCGCGAGGTTTAGTTATACGATTTTTGTTCCATTTCAGAATTGCTGTTTTATTTTAAGCATTATTGTTCCATTCTAGATTTGCTGTTCAATTTCCTATGTGTCGTTCCATTTTTATCTGCTGTTTCAATTACTCGCATTTGGTTGAGAGACGATCTGTGGCTGTAGTGAGCCTCGGTATTTACTACCTTGCTCCCAGACCCGTGGTCCATGCTCTAATTTCCTTTCCATCAGTTTCCAAAGGGATGGGCTATTGCTGTCAAACCCTTGACTGATAAAGTTGTCTAGCTTTAAGAGTGTTTGCTTTAGTCATTTGAAGTAACTTAGTCATAGACAAGCATCAGTTTACTCTTGTATTTTTGTAGAACGTTGTACTACTAGCATTACTCTGACAAATAGCCTCAGATTGAGTCACTCTTTGAAATAACCAAACGCTCCCGGATTGACATATTAATGTGAGGTAATTAGAGGTGAAAGAGACCCTTTTTATAGCTCTACATTTTGGCGTCGTTGTCGGGGAAATAGTGTAGCCATTTGTCTTTTTCAGAGTAGTGTACGAACCTTCTAGGGAAGAGTTGGATCTTAAAAATGAAAGGTAAGAACCTACGTGCAGAGCATGTAAAAGCCCTGCTCCACTGTCCGCTTTCCTAACAAATTTGCTCTTGCTTTGTTTGAATAGAATTTAGTAGTTCATTTGAGTGCATGACTAAGCAGAAAAAACCAGAAAAGAATATTAAGCTTCCATCCAAACCCGAAAAAGCTAAGGGGTCGGTGACCCTTGGCCAAACAACTTTCATAGATGAAATCTATAAGAAAACAGAATCTCAGCCATCAGTAGGTCCCAGGAAAATCATTTCTAAACAGCCTACTAGTTCCCTTCAGGCCACAGGATCACTATCTATAGCCTTTGCTGAGGTGCATAGTCAAACTGAAGAACAAGACTTTCAGGAAATTGAAAATTCTGCTCCAGAACTATTGCAGGAAGGGAATTTCAGCAACTTTTGTGAAGGAGAAGGAGAAACAGGGGAAACCGAGGAACCAAAATATCCCATTGGAACAGATCAGCCATTAAACAGCCCAGATAAGGGGAGCACTACAAAAATCATTGTTGAGGGAATCCAATCTCCTCAGACATCAGGTATTCCTCTTATCCCAGATAAACGAAGTGCCATTAAAATTATCCCTGCTAAAATCGTTCCCTCTCAACCTAGGAATACCCTCCTAGATATCCCAGAAGGTTATTGGCATATATTCAACCCTATGGCTCAGAACCAGCCAAATACTCAAACCTCTACATTACAATATCCTATAGTGGATTCTGCAGAAAATGCGCCCATGAAAGCTATCCCTCTTCAACATATCCCTACATTTCATGGTCTCACATCAGAAGATCTGGATGCATTTCTATTCGAATTTGATGTGTTGTGTAGGGGATATGATTACACCACCGATCCCCAGAAATTGAAATTATTCCCCTCTACATTAAAGGGGGTTGCTTTAAGATGGTTTATGGGACTAGGTGGTGGGGTCATTAACAATTGGGATCAAATGAAAGAATCCTTCTTAAAAAAATATCAGGATTATTGTAGGTCTAGAGAATTGAAAGACGAAATATTCCAAATGACAGCCAAACCGAACGAAACATTAGAAGAATATGTGGAACGTTTTCAATACAATTTACAAAGATCTCCTTATGCATCACTATCTTTACCTGATAATGTGTTAAAAACTGCATTGATAAGGGGCATGAAGGAACAGTGGATTGAAACATTAAACATCATGGGAAAAGGGGATATTTATCAAGAGAATTTTGCTGACATTATTGATTTATGCATCAGGAGTTCGAGAGGTAGCACAAGAATAAAACCGGCAGAATATGATCGGTTTGCAAGAGACAATAAAATATCAACAGAAGGAGTAACGCGTGTGGAGATTGGAAATTTATTAGAAAATTTTAAAACTAATATTCTAGGGACACTAACTACAAAACTTGATATTATGCAGGCCAAACAGAAGCAGATGGAGGCAGAACAGAATTTGGCAATCTTCTGCCCCCGATGCAGAAAAAACATAGTCACAAGGAGTGTCCACTGGATACAGTCCAAACATGTGCCATCTGTACAAACGATCATCTTACGGAAAGCTGCCCCTCACTTCCTGGATTAAAAGCAGTATACAAGGAAGCAGAGGAAGAACCAGAATCGGTGTACTTGATCAACCAGCGCCGCCAGTGGCAGCCAAGACAATCTGGTATGTTTTCAGACCCAACCTCTTCTTTTCAACCTCCACAATATAATGCTCAACAATATAATATGTGGCAAAATCAGCCCCCACCCCCATTTTCAAACTGGTCACCACCATCGTTTCCTTCTTCAAACCCATGGCTGAATCAGCCAAACCAATCTGGTTGGCCGAATTTCCCTTATACTCCACCATATTGGAAAAATAGCCCATATCCTCCGCAATGGACTCCCCCTACTTCACAAGGTTCACCCTGGCAGACAAACTGGCAAAGACCGATGCAACAGCCAGTAGGAACTATTCCGCTCCCTCAACCTACTCTGCCAGCTCTACAACAAAATCCCCAGTCTAATCTGAGACCGCAACTCCCAGCCCAACCCAACCCCAATCCAAATAACAGACCGGTCCAATCTCTTCAAATCATAGAATCACCAGAAATAGGACCCGACCTGCGGGAGTGTAACGATCTTCAATTACGATCTGGACGTATCATTGAAAATGAGGGAGATAAAACAGTTCATATTGAAGATCAGTTAGTAAGAGAACATCAGTTGCAACAAGAGGATGTAAATAAGCAGCAGACTCATAATCAACCAACCACATCCTCTCCTCTGTTCCCAGAACGATTAATCATACCTCGACCTTTACAGTATCCTGACTTTGACATTCTAGGGGAATTATAAAATTTGTATATAAAAATCCCGTTCCTCCAAGCCATTCAAGATATTCCTATATACGCAAAAACTATTAAAGAATTGTGCATAAAGAAACCAAGGAGGAATATAACAACTAATCCAAGAGTCCAAGTAGTCGGTACTTTATCTAATCTATTATCTGGGAAAGAAACACCCATTAAATATGAAGACCCAGGAAATCCAATTGTAACTGTTCAAATTTATGGTCAGACCTTGTCTAATGCCTTAGTTGATCTAGGAGTTGCAATCAATATTTTAACAACCACCACCTGCCAAAAACTTGGCATTACATCTGTAGAACCTACCTCTACTTTGTTAGAATTGGTCGACCGATCTGTGGTTAGACCAGAAGGTACTCTACATGTTGTCATGGTCTCTGTAGATTCCTGGGAATATCCGGATTTCCTAATAATTAATCCAAAAACCCGACTTGATGGACACCCGCTAATCCTAGGTAGGCCTTGGCTTGCCACCGCTGATGCTTACATTGGTTGCCGGCAAGGAAATATGACCATAACCAAAGGACCTGATATCAAGAATTTGGTTCTGTACCCTCCAGCGCAGCCAAGTCTCACAATAATTAAAACTAACAAGTATCATGTATCATACCTTACTGATAACATTAGATCTCCATTGACTATATAAGAGGCACTTGATTTTAAAGATCAAACAGAAGATGATGCCATTAACAATTTCATTAGTCAAACTGAAGCCGGATCTTGCACACAATGTCACATGATAGAAGCAGCATTTGATAATGAATTAGAAGAATATCCTCTGAAAGACACACATGATCAAACAATACCTGTTACTTCTGTCGCAAATAGTAAAATTGTGGAAATTGAACCGGGAAAAACTTTAAATATCAATGCCAACCTCACATCTGAACAAGAAACTAAGCTCATGCATCTGTTAAGAAAATATCAACAGGCATTTGCATGGGATTACCCTGATATGAAAGGAATCAACCCACAATTGTGTACACACCACATTTATGTAGAAAAAGATGCTAGACCTGTCCGTCAACAGCAAAATCCTCATCTAAAGGATGTGGTGAAAGCGGAACTTCAGAAACTTTTAGATGTCAATTTTATTTATCCTATTTCTGATAGTAAATGGGTCTCTCTGCTCGTGGTGGTACCAAAAAAGAATGGGAAATGGAGAATTTGTGTGGATTACAGGGAACTCAATAAAGCAACACAAAAAGACCACTTTCCTCTTCCATTCATAGACCAAGTGCTAGATACTTTGGCAGGGAAAAAATTCTTTTCCTTCCTAGATGGCTTCAGTGGATACAATCAGATTCAGATTGCCCCTGAAGACCAGGACAAAACAACTTTCACTTGTCCTTGGGGAACATTTGCCTACCGAGTCTACCTTTTGGCCTATGTAATGCTCCCGCCACATTTCAAAGGGCTATCCTTAGCATTTTTGCAGATTTAATAAATGATGGACTTGAAGTATATATGGATGACTTTACACCCTATGGAGATGATTTTGATCCAGCACTAAATACCCTAGAAAATGTCCTACAACGCTGCATAGCTACCAGGCTTTGCTTAAGCCACGAAAAATGTTACATGATGATGGCTGAAGGACTTATTCTAGGACACTATGTTTCAGCAGCCGGCATTCAGGTAGACCCAGCCAAAATCCAAATACTTTTGCTTATTCCCACTCCTACTACTCAAACAGAGGTACGCAGCTTTCTTGGATTTTCTGGATATTATAGACGATTTGTAGAACATTATTCACACATTGCTACACCTTTATATGCACTAACTGGTAATGTTGATTTTCTTTGGACAGAAAAATGTGAACGTGCTTTCAAGGATTTAAAGAAGCTTGTATCCACAGCCCCAGTCCTGCGAGGACCAAACTGGGATCTGCCATTTCAGATATCAGTTGATGCCTCAGATACAGCCATTGGCGTAGTCCTTGGGCAGGAAGAGGATAAAACACCATATGCTATCTATTACATCAGCAAAAATTTATCCCCTGCTGAATTAAATTACACTGTTACTAAAAAAGAATTCCTAGCTGTAATACATGCTGTCAACAAATTTAGACATTATATTATAGGTTATCCTGTTATTTTGTATACGGATCATTCTGACATAAAATATTTAGCAAATAAGCCTGTCACAAATGCCAGAATAACTAGATGGTTGATTTTATTGTAGGAATTCGATATCACAATCAAGGACCGGCCTGGCAAAGAGAACCCTAGCCGATTTTCTCTTGAGAATGCCAAAGCCAATTGATGCAGCAGCAGTTGAAGATCAATTTCTGGACGAACATCTGTTTTTTGTTGCCGTTCGAACACCCTGGTATGCTGATGTTGCCAATTACCTTGCAGTAGGTAAACTACCAAAAGACTTAACCCCTAATGAGTGAAAACAGATTGTTCATAAGAGCACTCGATTCTCCTGGATTGGGGGTTATTTGTTTCACACAGGGGCAGACATGCATATCAGGAGATGTGTTCGAGAAGATGAAATCTTTGACATCCTAAAAGCTTGTCACGACAGACCATGTGGGGGACACTTCGCTGAGCATAGAACTAGACACAAAGTATTACAAATAGGATATTATTGGCCCACGATTTTCAGAGATGCAAAGAAATTTGTCCAAGCCTGTGACAGCTGCCAGCGAGCAGGACGTCTTGGTCAAGCTGACGAGATGCCTCTCAAACCACAGTTAGTCATCGAACCATTCGAGCGATGGGCTCTTGATTTCGTTGGACCCATCAACCCCTCATCAAATCAGAGAACATATATCTTGGTGGCAACAGAATATGTCACCAAGTGGGTTGAAGCAGAAGCATTGCCAAGAGCCACAGAGGACTCTGTCATATAGTTCCTGTTCCATCTATTTGTACGTTATGGCCTTCCAAGGGAAATAATTACAGACGGAGGACCACAATTTGCTGGCAATAGATTAGCTGCAACACTTAATAATTATCATGTCCAGCACAAAATCACTACTCCATATCACCCACAGGCGAATGGACAAGTAGAAAGCAGCAATAAGGTAATAGAATCAATCTTAACGAAAACCATTGCATCACATAGGCGTGATTGGGCTGCCCGACTACCTGAAGCACTCTGGGCCTATAAAACAACATGGAGAAGCACCACTGGTTACTCACCTTATCAATTAGTGTTTGGAAAACAACCCATTTTTCCTATAGAATTTGAAATCCAAACATTACGAACAGCACAGGAAGTTGGCTTAGATCTAACCGAGGCACAGATTAATCGACTACAACAGATCAATGAATTGGACGAAATTAGGCTCTCTGCACTACAAAATACAGCATTGATTCAACAGCAGCGAGCTAAATGGCATGATGCCCTCATCAAAAACAAAGTCTTCCACGAGGGAGACTGGGCTCTGTTATATGACTCTCGGTTTCAGGACTTCCCTGGGAAACTTCAGACTCGTTGGTTGGGACCATACGAAATCCGGAAGGTACATGACAATGGGACCATCACTTTAATCACCATTGACGGTTCTGGATATACCTTCAAAGTGAATGGCCACTGAGTTCATCTCTATCGTAAACCACTCACTCGGGAATCCTTCTACCAACAGCTACGCAGAGACTCTGATATGGAGATTTTAGGAGAGGAAGAGAAGTCTTCCTCACCTGTAATTCATTAAGGAATTCATTTCTTTTCACAATTTGTACATAATTTCTTTTCTTCAAACTCGTTTGTGTACATATGTTTGAACTAAAAGATTTCAATTTTTGCCGTTCCTGAAACGAATGGCATTTGCGTGTTTCTGCTGTTCCTTTTCAAAAGGAACAGCATTTTTGATTTCTCAATTTTTTTGTTGTTCCTTTTCAAAAGGAACAGCACTTTCGATTACAACACTTTCGATTTTTCTATTGTTCCTTTTCAAAAGGAACAACACTTTCGATTTTTCTGCTGTTCCTTTTCAAAAGGAACAGTAATTTTGATTTTTCTACTGTTCCTTTTCAAAAGGAACAACACTTTTGATTTTTCTGCTGTTCCTTTTCAAAAGGAACATCACTCTTGATTTTTGTTGTTCCTTTTTCAAAGGAACGACGTTCGCTTGTCTTGCTGTTCCTTTTCTAAAAGGAACAACATTTTGATTTCTGTTGTTCCTTTCTCAAAAGGAACGGCATTGGTGTGTTCTGTTGTTCCTTTTTCAAAAGGAACGGCATTGGTGTGTTCTGTTGTTCCTTTTTCAAAAGGAACGGCATTTGCTGTGTTTTGCTGTTCCTTTTTCAAAAGGAACGGCATTTGCACTTTTGAGACCTATGCTCCTTTATTGTTCTAGCATACTTTTTCTCTCTTTGTGAAACAGCTTATCCCTTTTGCTGGTCCAAGTTTGAGGATGCTTCTTGCCCCTGTTCTTTCAAAGTCTTTTAGAGACAACTATGCACTTATGCAATGAATACAAAATCACAACATACTGAAATCAGGAAATTATAAATCGCTATCTTTATAAGGCTATGTATTGGTAAGAGGACAGAAGGAAGGACATACTTATCTTTTGTTGTCATTGTCTTACTAATTTTGCCCTGATTGGTTATCTTTATCATGCCATTCTTTTTTTAATTCCCTTTGATTTTTGTTCAGGAATAAGAGCAAAGGGTTTATATCCTCCTATTGAGATGATAAGACTTCTTCCACCATTCCTACTCTTAAGGAGTGTTGAACCACCCTTTGTGGATATATAAGGAAAAGTGCTTTATGAAAAAAAAAGAAAAAAAAAGCAAATGAATTATAAATTGTCAAATGCAGGATAGGGGGTCTCATCAAGAGCCAGCCTACCATGATCATGAGGATGGAAGTGAAGTGGCATTCCCACTATGGCCACCACACCAGGGATATGGTCCAAAAGGTATATCAAATAAACAAACCTTGGAACAGGAGGTCTCATCACGAGCCGGCCTGCCCACTCTTCGCCCCCTCCTCGTGAATGGCATTATGGCTAACTGGTTACCAAGCCAGCATAATGGCCTACACTTTGACATCACATTCCTTAATATGCACATAAAGGATCATGGTTCCAGGGGTGAAATAAACAACTCTGCCAAGGTTATGGACACCTGTCGGCAACAGAGCATTGTTAATGGTATCGAAGTCACATTAATTACACCAATAGGTATGATGCTAATACTCTTTTGTTTCTTATATCCTAGGCACTAATCATACATTATTTCCCGACTTATATATCGCATGAACATTTATTACACCAATCATGGCAAAGGAGGTGACAATGACCACTTGAGATTTGGAAAGTACGACAGACATCCTATCCCCCGGCCTCACATCATATCACAGCAGCCTCTTACGTAATACGCGATCCAACTTTACGCCTCGATTTCGGTAATCCGTTGTTTTTCTAAACATGGCATATTTTCATACGCTGTTCCTTTATGACTTGGTTACAGATCGGGTGTCGCTCCTTTCTTTGACGGCTGGGGCAGCCTATCGCATTGTGGGGGGGGAGGTTAACCTCATTATTCCCCAGGTTATGTCTCAGCTCACTCTTCGGGAAAGATAGTGTACCAGGAAATGGCATGGTTTAACGGCATGATATTTCTATTTTTTCTACACAAGTTGTTGTTCATAAGTCATTTCTATTGCATACTCTGTGTTTTCTTCTAAATCTGACGATTACCACCCTCTCTGTGTTTCAAACAGCACAAGCAGTTGCTGTTCCATTGAGAATCCACAGTGAAACCATGGGAGGCAGGGAAATTTGAAGCAAACCACGGGAGTTGACAGTCTCCGCTGCTACTCGGGAGATCCTGGAAAGAGCAGGATGGCTGACTTATCTCAGTCGCCTGCAGGAGTCCAATGAAATAGTGGCGATGGAATTTCTACAGAACCTGCAGGAGGATCACTCCACAGTGAGGGGGAAGCGGATAGCGGTCACCGACGATATAATCATAGAAGTCTCGGGACTACCAGCCACTGGACCTGTATGGACATTAAAGAAGGAAAGACTCCAGAAGATCATGGAAATTTTCCAGGACGAAGGCCAGAGCTTAACGATTAAAGGGAAGGGAGTTCTGCCGGCAACGCTAGGAGAACCCTGGGCAGAATTAGCAAGAACAGTGCAAAGCTACATCACCTGCGAGGGGAGAAAAGATGTGGTAAGGCCACGACATCTTAAACTCTTAGCTGTTCTAAAGCAGAAATGCTCTGTAAATCTTCCTGCACTTTTGAATTCTTTACTTCATGACGTCGCACAAAGCCTGAAAAAGGCACAGCATGTAGAGTCAGTTGTCAACCACCATAGATTAATCCGACTAATAGTTAGTCATAGCCTCACCCAGCAGCAAAGCAGGCGCCCCGATACAAATTAACACTGTCAATGATTTTATAGATTGTTGTAAACATTATGGGGTGAAGGTCCAGAGATTGCTATGTGAATTTTATTTGCATAACCTCGTGCTAGATCAGGAGACTGAGTTGAACCCTGGCCCTTTTTTTGGGGACATTCAATTGCAAGCATTCATCTCATTCAAGGTTAATCAGATTAAATGGCTCAAAGCCTATAACACTTTCCAGAGACAGGAAAATGGCCTAGACTTGTGGGTAAGGGCTGAGCCTAGGGACCCAGTACGGTTATGGAAAGCACATAGAAACCTTATGAGAACTCCGGGTGTCATCGAAACGTTAGGACCCATGCACGAGGCACTCATTCGACAAAGTTTAGAATATTTTCTTTCTATCAAAGACCTCGCCATTGATGCAGCCAAATTCTGGTACCGAATCTCTAATCCAAACATCCAGCTCAGGGAGCCATTTAAGTATGAGAATTTTCAATTAGCTGCCAACCGTTTGAACCTCTATGGCGAAAGCATTTTGAGGGCAGGGCCATCCTGGTTAGGATATAGATTCCGCAGTCCAATTATCTGGCACCCTGCACCCGGATATCAAGCCCTATATGAGATGCCTGAGGGTCAAACAGGCCAGTTCTTTGACTACCTAGTCACTCACCATGGCTGTAGGCCTCTGCATGAGATTCCTTCTCTAGCCTATTCTCTCACTGCTTTTCATGTCAACTACAACGTTTTCATGAGGGCATGAAACAGGGTAAGCAGGGGGGTGTGTGGAGTACTAAAAAGGTATGTTTTTAATGATAATTTCAATGGCTTTTCAGTGGGACTTGTGAATATTTTACATCATGAATGTGGAAAACAATAGAGAATTATGATAAAATATGTGGAATTAGTATGCAAGACTTAACCGCTGATAGTTGTCATTCTCCTGTGCAGGAAAGGGTAAAAACGAGGAGCTGCTGTTCCAAGGAAAAAGACAATAACAGGGTAATTGCTATCCCTTTGATGAAGGACCGAGTGCAAACGAGGCTAAGCAAGTTGAAGCAAACTGGTCCGGAAAAGGAGGAGAAGGCACCAGCTCGGCAGAGGAGAAAAGAAGTGATTAAGGATTAACAGTTTGGTGAATCCCTCAGGATCTTTGATCCTGAGGGATTGCTGCTTTATTTATCTTATCACTTAGACATCTCCGCCGTTACCCTTATATAAAGGGACGGCACTGTTAGTCTTGGGGACGATGCTTTTATGTAACTTTTTGTTAAATATTGAACTTTGATCATTGAGTCTCGTTGAACTTGGCTCATTGTGCTTTCTGTTTCATGCACTAATATAAACTTGGTGATTATCTTATCTCTGCGTTTGGATTAACTTAAAGCGGTGTACCCTTGAGGCTAAGGGCCTGGCCCAGGAGGACACTTGCTTCTGTATCACTACGATTTGATTTCTGCGTGGTTTGCTTATCGTCATTAGTTGTTAATCTGATATGCTTTATAAGTTACATCATATGCTCTGTTAAGATTCGTTCATTAAGGTTCTTTATATTGACTCTGCATTATATCATCAATACTTTCAGAGTTGATTCAATATTATTAGACTTAATTGAACATTGTTATCATTTTGTTATGGAGCTTTTATGTTGTGTATTTGTGTTAAGGAAATTATCTGAAAGATGTGTTCTTTATGATTCAGGATTCATGTTGTTCCATTTTGAAACACAGTTGTAATTCCTGTTGATGATTGGTGTTAAATCAGATTACTTTTCCAGAGTGTTGTGTGTGTATGATTTCCACTTGCTGTTCCATAATTAGTGATTAATGTTGTTCCATTAGTTGGTTGTGTGATTTGCTTGGAGAATGAAATATTGGAGTTTTGATTACAATGAGTGCATTTGAGTTGACATGATAAAGTTTGATTATTGCTCGCGAGGTTTAGTTATACAATTGTTGTTCCATTTCAGAATTGTTGTTTCATTTTAAGCATTGTTGTTCCATTCTAGATTTGTTGTTCAATTTCCTATGTGTCGTTCCATTTTTATCTGTTGTTTCAATTACTCGCATTTGGTGTGAGAGACAATATGTGGCTGTAGTGAGCCTCGGCATTTACTTCCTCGCTCCCAGAACCGTGGTCCATGCTCTAATTTCCTTTCCATCAGTTTCCAAAGGGATGGGCTATTGTTGTCGAACCCTTGACTGATAAAGTTTCCTAGCTTTAAGAGTGTGTGCTTTAGTCATTTGAAGTAACTTAGTCATAGACAAGCATCAGTTTACTCTTGTATTTTTGTAGAACCCTGTACTACTAGCATTACTCTGACAAATAGCCTCAGATTGAGTCACTCTTTGAAATAACCAAACGCTCCCGGATTGACATATTAATGTGAGGTAATTAGAGGTGAAAGAGACCCTTTTTATAGCTCTACAGTAGTCAAGTTGTTTGGAGTTAGTTGTGCGTAAGTGCTTCCGAACTGCATATATTGAAGGCTTGAAATATTTTTGCATAGCTGTAATAAGTAAAAGTTCTGTATATAAACATCAATTCTGAAGAGATTATTGTGTGGATAGAGATTCAATATAAAGAAGTTTGAACAATGAGTTGAAATTCTACACATTGAACTTCCTTTTGCACAGTAATATTCCTTTCTTGCTATATGCTTACACGAAACTCAGTTTCTTTATTTTCGCGAGCTAAATTGCATCATACATGCAAGTGATAGGACTGAAAAATAGTGTACTATGAGAGGTGTCGAACTGAAAAGAGTATTATCTACACTAAAAAAAATTCCTACGACAAATACTGTGCAAACAAAATAGATTCTATTGAAATATTAAGAAATTCATGATAGACCATCAAAAGGTAGTTATATGTATACACTGACAGATTTATTTGTTTACATTGTTAAGCAATTTGGCAAGGGAAAAGTGTTTTCTCATTACATTTCCAGGAATTTGTTGATAATGTTGTACCTACCAACATTCAAGGGGGTCTCCTCGATATGTAGTCCCAACTAGACCTCACACTATTTGGGATAGGAGCCCCATCCGAAATACGACCCGATTGTCATCTACTTAAAATATTCCTTGGCTATAGCTATCAGCAAGAGAGAGAATCACATATGTGCCTTCAAAAAGCAAGCTAGTGTGCCTAGTGAATGTTCAGTTTCAAGTGCATCAAGGTTCTTCTACCGCAGAGGGAAAATAATGTGAGCCTCTAGGAGAGAGGTAATAGTACCACCCTCATAAAGACACACACAAACAGGAAAGTTTCGTCTGACATCCACTAGAATATTCCACACGAATACGAAAAACATTATAAACATTACAAAACATTATCAATAGAATAAGCACTAAAATAGCCAAAATATTTCAACTACCTTAGTACTAGTGAAAGAAAACATGAACCATGAATGTTCACAGAATAGTCTTGCAAACATCCATAATCCATGTAAGAAAACGTGTTGGCCATCAAGGCTTCAAATATTAAGTAAAATTCCAAAGATTCATGAATACAACGAACATCACTTGCTCCAATAGTGGAGCATTGGAGCCACTACTTGCTTATCAAAAGTACTAACTTATCTCTCTTATGCCTTATGGGAGAAGTCAAGGTTAAAAGTCCTTTCCATGAGAAATGATGGTTTATTTATAACTTAAGGAGTGACCTTTCATATCCTCATGACTCTTGACTTTCTAACTTCTAGTGACCTTTGGACTTCTACAACCTTTGAAGTTCCAAATGACTTTTGGAATTACATATGACTTTTGGTATTACATGTCCTTTGGACTTCCATGACTCTTGAGTTTACATATGACTCTTGGACTTCTACTTGCTTGTCTTTTACAATAATTACAATAATATATTTTGTCTTCCATATCATCATATGATGGAACTTGACACATCACTATCTGGGATGACTGGGACTGACAGTGATTGATGACATGGACTTGCTTTAGTGGTGACATGGTTGCCACTATGTCTATTATTTATCATCATCATCTCATGGTTCTTCCACCCTCTGAAGGGTCTTCAATATTGGAGTCTTCATGGTACTTTGATCATCAAGTTTCAGGTGCATTCTTAGTTCTTCTCGTGCTTCCTTTGTTTATCCTCTTTGCCCAATCTTCTTTGTGTGTGCTTGCCATGAGGTCCCTGGAATACATGTTTCTGCAATCACTCATGACAAGCAACCATTAGTCTAAAAATATCCTACTCTACCATGTTTTATGCAGATTTTACTCTTCATTCCTTTTTTGTGCATCTAAAATAGTCAAGGGAGCTACAGGGCACAAGGGCACACTTCGAGAGGCTAAAGGGATGAGAGGGCAGAGCTTCAAGGCTTCGGGATGTGCTCATGCACCCTAAAAAGCAAGGCAGTCAAGATAGGGCTCATGTCGCAAGTCCAAAGGATGAAGGGAAAAGCTTCGGGCTTCTCAAGTGTGTTATGCATTCAAGGGACAAAGGGAGGGTGCAGGGAACACTCCTAAAGGTTGAAGGTTGAAGCTGCGTGCCTTCGGGGTGTGCTCATGCGCTCAAGAGGGCTCAAGGAGGGCGCAGGGTGCACTCCTAAAGGTTGAAGGCTGGGGCTTCCTACCTTCATGGTGTGACATTGTGCTCAATTAGTTCAGGAGGGCACATGGTGCATAGGGGAAGACTTAAGGGTTGAGCTTCAAGTCTTCAAGATGTGCCAGTGCACTCAAGGAGGGTGCACTTCTTCGAGTTGAAGGAGTGCACTCTAGGAAGACTTAGTCATTCTTGGAGGGCGCAGTTCGAAAAAATAAAGGGGATTTGCACTTTCGGAGTGCACCCAACTCTTAGGGATGGTGCAAGGTGCACTTATAAATAACAAAGGGTCTCCCATCAAGGTTTTAGAGTGCACTCATGCACTCTTTGCCTTAATGGGCTTACTTTTCAACCAAAATTGTTCTAAGTGTGGATGATTGGTCAAGGAATGAACAAGATGATTTCTAGACATAAACGCCAAGTGTGACACATACTAATTCATCTAGAAAAAATAGACAAACATAACCAACAATAAATATAGATCAAAATGCCATTTTATGCACATTCCCCAAATATAAACAGACAAGTGTGCGCAACTGCAACCCAAAAGTGTCGTTTTACAACAAGAAAGGTGTTGTGACCATGAAATGCATATAAGGATATTCAAATCAATGCGATGAGACTTAATTTAACAGCCTCGGTTAAAAATCCATTTAAATATAAAAATATAAGACCAAGGTCATGGGACACTTATTCCAAGCTAAATGGTGGGAAAGAACATCCTATTGGGGTTTCAGTTCGATTTATTATGGCTAAAGGAATTTGGCAAAGGCAATGGAAAAGGCTTTGGAAAGGAAAAATGGAATTTTTGGCACATTTATTTATGAAAATAATGGAAATTAGGAGAAAAGGAAGGTGAAAGGTAATAGGTTGGATGTGAAGAGGAAAATGAAGGAAAATAATGGAAAATGAAGAAAATAGAGGCCTCATTAATCAAAAGGCTTCTGAGGATTAGTGGGTAGGCTTAGTCTGTGTATCTTTTTGTTAGTTCAGTTTGGAGCTCTCATTCTATTCTCTCTCTCATACTCTTGGACACTTAGAGTACTCTTGGAGAGTGTGGCATACTTGGATGCTTGGAGCATGAAGACAAAGGAAGAGTAGGAATGCACAAGAGGACATTAGGATAAGCAGCTACAATGGTTTTTGCTTGCGGGTACCGAGTTGCATGTATGTTTTACTCACTAGTTTTGGCATGCATGGCATATGCATATGTTTCTTGGTTATAATCTTTCATTGGCAAGGAGGATTACCTGGATTAACAGTGGATTTTCCTAGTCTTTCCATTTCTTGGATAGCCATGGTGTTGTGAGTTCATTTCCTTTTTTTTTCCAATTGGTTATCATGTTCCTTTAGTTGTGGGTTGAGTTTGAGTTACTAGTTCTTGGAGACTTGGTTGGAAAAACGCTCTGGAGCCCTATAATAGCTTGGGTTTAGTTACAAGTCCTGGAGCCTGTTGGGTGTGGAGCCTGATTATCTTCTTTATTTAGAGGTATCACCGCATTGGACCCCAGTTCGTAATGTGGAGGCAACGATGCCCATAATATTTGCGCTGCAAGGGGGGTCCGGGGGGGGCGGTTGCGATCTTTGGGAGCCCCCCCCCCGGGCGAGGGATCAGGGATGGCACCCCAGAAGCTAAAAATAGTTGTAGAATTGTGTTGTAAAATGTTGTAATTTTGTAGTCAATCTAGGTCATTCATTAGGCGGAGATCTAACAGTAGAAGTTATGTTTAATTTATGGTTATTTTCCCTAGAAGGCAACCCTCACTATATATGAGGGAATTGTATTGCGTCTGTATAGATCTGTTTTATGAGTGAGAAAGAGAAAGGAGATTTGTGAGGGAAAAGAGGGAATTCCAGTGGATCTATTGTAGGTTGTATCTCTTCAGTTTGCTGGATAATATAAAAGGAAGGACTAGCTATTTCCCGTGGACGTAGCCCAAATTGGATGAACCATGTATATCTATGTCTCTCTTGTTTTATGTGTTTTCTGTGTTTATATTTCTGCAATATTCTATGTGTTCCATTGCTCTGTAATATATAATTTTCTAAGAAATGGTATCAGAGCTGAAGGTCTTTTTGGCTAATAAACTTGCAAGAGAGAAGGGGTCCTGGTTCGAGTGGGAGCAATGGCGAAAGATGGTAGGTTTAGGGTCGAAAAATTTAACGACCAAAACTACCAGTTGTGGAAGATGCAAATGGAAGATTATCTGTATCAGAAAGATATGTAACTACCATTGAGCGGAAAGACAAAGAAGACGATTATGAAAAACACAGAATGGGATATTCTCGACATAAATGCACTTGGAACAATACGGTTGTGCCTAGTGACGTCAGTAGCATTTAATATTTCAAACGAAACGACCACAGAGGATTTAATGTCGGCATTGGCCAAACTATATGAAAACCCCTCGGCCTCAAATAAGGTATTTCTTATGAAGCGTTTATTTAACATGAAGATGTCAGAAGTTGGGTTTGTTGTTGATCATTTAAATGAATTTAATATAGTTATCAGTCAATTATGTTCTGTAGGGGTAACTTTTGATGATGAAGTTAGGGCTTTTTTATTTCTATGCTCATCGCCAAAAAGTTAGAATGGTTTAGTTATGGCCATTAGTAACAATGTCCCTGGATCTAGTACTTTAAAGTTTGATGATGTTATCGGTGCAATCCTTAGCGAGGAAATGCGACAGAAAAGCTCTGGTGAGACATCAGGTAATGCTTTGACTGCGGATACTAGGGGAAGAAAAATAGAAGGAGGAAAGAGCCCAGGATATCATAGTAAGTCAAGTAAAGGCAGATCCAAGTCTATATCAAGGATAGTGTGCTGGAAATACGGGAAGAAAGGACACCTGAAGAAAGACTGCAAGTCTCAGAAGGGAAAAGAAGGAGACGCGCAGCAAGAAAACAATCATGAAGCGAATGTGACAAGTGATGTGTTCCAAGATGCTTTGATTATTTAATTAGAAAATATTATTGATGCCTGGGTGGTAGATTCAGGGGCCTCATTCCATGCCACACCTGATAGGAAACATTTTCATGATTATGTTCAAGGAGATTTTGGACAAGTTCAATTGGGTGATGATAAACCCTGTAAAACCATTGGAATGGGTACAGTTTTCATTAAAAAACAAAACGGAAATCAATGGATATTGAAGGAGGTAAGGCATGTTCCAGATCTGAAGAAAAATCTTATTTCAACAGGGCAGATGGGAGGTGAAAGTTGTATGACTACTTTTACAGATAAAACCCGGAAGGTCACTAAAGGATCTCTAGTAATAGAAAAAGGAGAAAAGGTTGTAAATTGTATTTATGCAATGGTATTTCTAATTATGTTAATGCTTTAAACTCTACAAGAGAAGATACGACATTGTGGCATCATAGGCTTGGGCACATGAGTGAGAAGGGGATGCATATTCTTCACTCAAGAAATTTGTTGCCAAGTTTGAAGCATGTTGATTTAAAATTCTGTGAGAATTGTGTTTATGGAAAACAAAAGAGAGTTAGATTCCTCAAAGTTGGGAAAGAAAAGAAGAGCGAAAAATTAGAACTTGTGCATACATATGTATGCGGACCTACTCAGGTATCATCTCTCGATGGTTCTCACTATTATGTTACTTTTACTAATGATGCAACCAGAAAAACCTAGATTTATTGTATTCGAAATAAATCTAATGTATTTTATACTTTCAAGAAATGGAAAGATTTTGTTGAAAATGAGATAGGAAAAAGCTGAAGTGTCTTGGATTAGAAAATGGAGGTGAATATTGCAACAAAGAATTTGATAGGTACTGTTCAGAGAATGGAATTCACAGAGAGAAGATAGTTCCAGGAACACCACAAGAAAATGGTGTGTCAGAAAGGATGAACAGGACAATCATGGAGCGTGCAAGGTGCATGAGATTGCATGCAGGATTGCCTTTACAATTTTGGGCAGATGCTGTAGATACTTCTATTTATCTAATAAACAGAGGGCCTTCAAGTTCCTTGGAGGGTGGTATTCTAGAGGAGGCATGGACAGGTAAAAAGGTAAACTACTCATTTTTAATGACTTTTGATTGTGAAGCCTTTGTCCACATTTAATAAAGAAAATATAACAAAGCTTGAGGCAAAATCAAATAAATGTACCTTTATTGGATATGGTGTTAATGATTTTGGTTATCACTTTTATGATTATGAAAAGCACAAAATCATTAGGAGTAGAGATGTCATATTCAACGAAAAGGTTTTGTATAAGGATCAACTGCAGGAAAAGAAATAGGAAAAAGAAAACAGAGAATACAGAGTGCTTGATGAGATCATAGATAAAGTGAAGGTGCCTGAAAATCATAATGATCAATAGCAAGAACAAATACAACAACCACAACAGCAACAAGCACCTCAAACACCTGAAAGTGGTGTTAGAAGATCTACCAGGATAAGTAGACCCCCTAAACGATACTCTCCTTCATTATATTATGTATTATTGACTGATTATGGTGAACCAGAATGTTATGAAGAAGCAGTGCAGGTAGAAACCAGGAAGAAGTGGGAGCAAGCCATGAAAGAAGAGATGGACTCCTTAGCACATAACCAAACTTGGGACTTAGTCAGGTTTCCTGCAGGTAAAACAACATTGCAAAATAAATGGGTTTACGGGTTGAAGGAAGAAGATGGAGGTAGGAAAAGGTATAAAACTAGACTTGTGGTGAAGGGGTTTGCACAAAAAAAGGGTATAGAATTTGATGAGATATTTTCTCTTGTTGTTAAAATGACTTCAATTAGAACTATTTTAAGTCTAGTAGCAGCTGAAGATATGCATTTTGAGCAGTTAGATGTAAATATATCCTTTCTCCATGGGGATTTGGATGAAGAGATATATATGCAGCAACCACAAGGATATGAGGTAAAATGGAAGGAGAAACTAATGTGCAGGTTGAAGAAGAACTTGTATGGCTTAAAACAAGCTCCAAGGCGGTGATATCTAAAATTTGATAGGTTTATGTCTAAACAAGGTTATACTAGATGTCACTCTAATCATTGTGTTTATCTCAAAAGGAAAAATGATGGTAGTTATATTATATTGTTATTGTATGTAGATGACATGCTTGTTGCAGGTTCTAACATGCAGGAAATAAATGTGCTCAAAATAAGATTGGAAAACTCATTTGCAATGAAGGATTTGGGTGCTGCAAAACAAATCCTTGGTATGAGAATAACTAGAGATAGGAAGAAACAAAAATTAACATTGTCTTAGAGTGAGTACATAGAAAAGGTGTTGAAAAGATTTAATATGCAGAATGAAAAACCAGTTAGTATACCTTTGGCTAGCCATTTCAAACTAAGTAAGGAAATGTGTCCCAAGACTCAAGAAGAAATGGATTATATGTATAAAGTTCCATATGCATCAGCAATTGGAAGCTTAATGTATGCAATGCTCTGCACAAGGCCTAATATTGCACATGCAGTGGGAGTTGTGAGCAAGTACATGAACAATCCAGGAAAAGCACATTGGATGGCGTGAAGTGGATTCTCAGGTATTTGAGAGGTAACACAAATCAAGTATTATGTTTTGGTGGTTCAAACATTGCTCTACAGGGATATGTTGATGCAGATATGGTGGGTGATAGAGATAACAGGGGGAGCACCACAGGAACAAACGCTCTAGAGCCCAACGACAGTTGTGGGTTGAGTTACTAGTCCTGTAAGCCTTGATTGGAACAAATGCTTTGGAGCCCTTAAAGGCTTGGGAAAAGACCAATATAGCGATGGTTTTTATGTCCAAGCATGAGGTGGAATCACTTTCGATGGGTTGAGGTGGTTTGGCCTTTAGAAGCCCTGGTTTGATTTTGATGAATTATTCCATGGGATCCCACATTCATGCTTGGAATATGGCATGGGGGTGATTGGATGAAGAGATATATATATGCGCCAAAACAGAGCCATCAGAGGAATCGAATTACACAATCGAGAGCTATCGGAGGCCAAAACCCATATATATATGCATTAACAGCTATCGGAGCAGTAGAGCTATCGCATATGCCAAGAGTAAGATGCATAAGCAAAGGAGCATATAAACATAGTTAAAATAGCGGAGCAATATATATATAAACAAAGTTAAAGGAGCGGAGGATATTGATTGTGATAATACATGTGGACCCGTGGCCTTATTATATCGCGCCTATTATAATATTGCATTTGTCGCTATATCGCAAGTCGTAAAGCCTTGCCACATGAAAGCGCCGATTACGATAGAGTTGTGGACCCGATAGACCTATTATAAACAATTTAATGTAATATTGCATCTGGTATCGACCATCGGCCATCGACAATGTTTTAGGCTCGACTTATAGAAGAACCTCAGAAAGTGGCGATTGCAATAATTTATACGGACCTGATGGTCCTATTATATAGCACCCTATTATTATATCGTGTCCGCAGGAGGATCAACCCGTTGGCCATTGGCGATGTCATGAGGTTGCTATATAGAGAACTCCTGGAAGCCCTGAGCGCTGATTGCGACATACGATGTGGATCCGATACAGGAATAGTTGTGGGTGAATTAAAATTGAAGTCCGCCCTTAGTGTTTTTCTCGTGTTTTTTTTTTCTGATTTTCATGTGTATCTGATATTTGCCATGCGCGGGCCTTTGAGGAAGAAATGCAATACAATACAACTCTCGATAGTTTAGGAGGCCTGAACTATAATTCAGGAGGCTCAATCAAGACGATTATGATTGCGATTGGGACGTGGTTGTCCCTTAAACTATGTTGACTCTGTGTATACCTACCATCATTAAAAAAGGAGAGCGTTGTTACAATTTTTTGAATATGAGTTCTCTATGTATGATTCGGTCCTCATCATTGAATCAACGTGTCTCAAGAGTGCTGGTGAGCATGAAGAGATAAAGGAAACCACAGAGACCGAGGAGGAAGCCAAAGGGCCAGCGAAGAGAGGAAACTGACAGACAGAGGCATGAGGAATGAATAAAAGACAGAAAAAGCAGAGAAAAGCAAGTTGTTAATGCTGTTGAAAGCTGTTGAACGTTGTTGAACATTATTTTGTAAATAAGTTGGAGGAGACAGAGGCAACAAGAGGATCCAACAGAACAGAAAGAGGGTCGAAGGGCCAAAAGGACAACAGACAGTCGAAGGGGAGAAGTAGCCAGCAGAGAACATAAGCTCGAACAGGAAGTTGTTCTTTATGCAGAGCTTAGTGCAGCTAACAGTAGACTAACTAAAGCTATATGAAGACATTGTTAGAGAGCATGAAGGATATTAGAGACTATGTGTGGGTAGTGTGCAGAGTTGTAAAGACTTCTTCATAAGAATATTGGTTGTCATTGATGCTATAGCTTGGAGACTACAATGAAGCTATAATCAGACATAACTCAATAGAGAAGAGTTCTGAGAGCAGAACATTACTATCAAATGAACCTTGACAAAATTGGGTCAAAACCCTTGAGGCTGGTGCCTCAAAAATAAGTAGGATTGGAGTCCTTGGGGCTGGTGCCTCAAAAGCAAGATGGATAGGATTCCTTGGGGCTAGTGCCTCAGAAGTAAGAAGGATTGGATTCCCTAGGGTTGGTGCCTCACAAGTAAGAAGAATTGGACTCCTGGGGGTTGATACCTCAAAAGTAGGAAGGATAGGAGTCTTTGGAACTGGTGTCTCAGTAAATGGAAGTATTGAAGTCATTAGGAGTTGGTGCTCCTAAGTCCAAGATTGGTGTCTTGGTGAAATAGAGTTGGTGCTTTGGAGGTTGGAGCCTCACCAAAGTCTGGATTGGAGCTTGGCAACTGATTGCAACCACTTATATATTGTATCTATTTTAATGCAGAGATTATATTAATAAAAGCATTTATATTGTTGTTCATCTTGTGTTCTGAATATAAATTGTTTAAATTGTAAAACAATAGTCGGAAAAATAAATATTGATTCACCCCCCCTAGTATTTCCAACAATTGGTATTAGAGCCATACCTTCATTCAAAGCTTAACAGCTTGAAGGTTGACCTTTAGAACACAAATGGTGAGGTCAAGGAAGAAAGTCTCAAATCCTCCTAAGAATATGTCTCCCTCTACTACTAAAATAGAAGACAATCAATTTGAGGAGGCTCCAAGGCTCAATGGGAACTTTAATATATGGGAAGCAAGAATGAGGAATTTCCTACAGACTCAAGGCATTGAAATCTGGAAATCAGTGATTGTTGATAGTAGGATGGATGAGGAATCCAAGGAGTACAATGCAAAAGCAATGAAGGAAATCTTGAATGGGCTACCTGATTCTGTAAAGAACAATCTAGGAAAATATTCATCAGCAAAGGGTATATGGGAAAAACTTCATGACCTTCACTCAAAAGGATCATTGACCATGGCCATCAGTCAAGAAGATGATCGAAATGAAGAAGGAAATCCAGAACCCATCATAGAAGCTGAAAATGAGAATGATGACATTAAGGCCAAAGAAGACCTAGAAGATGAAGAGAACGAAAAAGATTTTGTAGAAGATCTCGTTGCTCAAATTATGGCTACCATGGAAGAGATTAACAATCTGAAAAAGGAAAATAAGGAACTTAAGAAGATAGCACTAGCTGGTGACCAAGATCAAACAAGGAAGAAAGTTGACCTCATCTAGCTTCAAATACAAGAAAGGGATGAAGAGCTTGCCAAGCTTAAGAAGGAATTTCATCAAAGAAAAATAAAGCATCATGAAGAAGTCATATCCATGACAAATCAATTGAATAAAGCAAAGAAGGAGGAAGATACCTTGTCAAGTCAACTTGAACAAAGGCACAAGAGCTTGAACAAACTTGAAGAAGATATTGATCAGTACAAGGTAGAGGTATCCTCTCTCAAGTCTCAACTACAAGAAGCAAGGAAACAATCACAAAGATATGAAAAGACCATGGAAGCATTGGAAGTCATAGAAGGACAGGTTGATGAAGTAGGAAAGGAAAGAAACACCATGATCTGTCAACTGAAAGCAAAGGATGAAGAAATCTTCAAAATGAAGTCAAATATCATCTCCCTTAAAATAGTAGCAGATGAAGCTACTCGTAGCAAGAAAGAAACTGAGAAACAAATTGCCAAGAAGAATAATGAGTGTGAAAGATTGGAAGAAGAGATTTTCTTCCTCAGAACAAAGGTTTAAGGGATGAACAAAATCTTGAAGAGCTCTCAAGCCTTGGATGACATGCTCAGCTATCACAGATGTCCATCTGATAAATCAGGTCTCGGGTATGCAGGTGAATCCTCAAACAAGAATGAAAATGATTTAAAAAAAAGAGATGTGAAGAAGCCAGAAAGAAATGGTGATGCTCCTAGCTCCAGCAAAGGCAAGGAGAAAAATCAAGGCTACAATAGAAGAAATCTTGCTCCAAGAAGAAATCCAACTCCAAGAAGAAATATAGATGATGTCAAAGAGGCGAGAGGAAATGGTTATCATCAAAGGATCTCAAGGCAAAAAGGCTTCAGAAGTACATCAAGGAAACCTCCATCTCCCAGGTACCAAAGTTCATTTTTTGGTTATTTTTATTCTTGTACAAACTTTGGTCACATGGAAAAAGACTGTAAAGCATATCATAAAGATAGATATTATAGTCCCCAACAATCTCCAAGAAACAATTTTGCAGGAAGAAATCATGAATTCTTATTCATGAACAATGTAGAATGCTTCAAGTGTCACAACATTGGTCATATGGAACGTGATTTAACTTAACTTGGGCTCTTACACAAACTAGAACCATGCAAAAGAATAAAGTTACACAAGTATGGAGAAGGAAGGAAATACAATCCAAAAGTCCCTTGATCTCTCCAACCAACAACATATGTCATTGGCCTCAATTTTGACATTCTAAGCATTTTATGAGAAGACTCTGCCAAAAGAAGATGATGCATATAGTTAGGGGGAGCCTGTAATTCTTGATCATTATTTCTAAAGCTATTAGTGAAAGGGTCCTTATGAAATCCTTGTTGAACTATATTAACAGTCACTCTTTGATAAATATCATTTCTCAGGGGTACTCCATTAAAGAATATGATCCTGTAACCATTCTTTGGACTGTTGTTAAAGATGCTTTCCACTTAATCACTAAGTTGTATTTGAAGCTACAGAGAAAGTCCTTTAATGCTAGAGAAAATAGGGCAAACAACCATGGTGTTGTTATCACAGAAGCTTATGTCTTAACTCAGGGATTTAATGTGAGAACAGATAAATTCTGGACACTAATAGAGGTAGTCTTCAAACAAATAGATACATCTAGAATGGAGTTTGAAGTAAGAGCAATTGGTAGCATATAACAAAGTAAAGCATTGCAAAAAGATGCAAATCAGCAGAATAAATTTAAAGGACAGTCACATATTGGATATCTGAATCTGTTAGGGAAAGAACATGGCAAAAAGCACAACCTCACTAAGAAAATATAGCAACAGTAAGGCACAACCTCTCACCATTTCACCCAAATGAAATGATGTTGAACACTAGATGGCAGTGATTTAAATAAAAGCATAAAGACACAAGGAACTTAGATCTGAAGAAAGACAGCAAGATAGACAATATCGGTGGCAGTTTCTCTTGATTCGGACTACGAATGTCTCTCTATTCTACCTTTGGAGACATCAATATGGATTGAAGCATAAAAGCCTGGACTTGGACACTTGGTGTATGGCCATTTGCAATCTGAATGAAAGCATTAAAGTAGAGCATCTTTAAGCATTGTTGAAGCCATGATAGAGTAGTTCTTAGACATGAAGAGGGAATAATGTGAAAATTGGTGATAAAGCATCAATCCTTCTATCTTGAGTAAAAAGAAGAAGAGCACTATGACATGGGGAGTCACAGACCCATGAAGATCTACCATTCATGAAGAACAAAAGCAGTTTGATAGGGGGAGTCCCAGAGCACTCCTTTTCCATTGATGTCAAAGGGGGAGAGAAGAAGAATATTGCCATCAATAACAAAGGGGGAGATTGTTGACCTAGGTTTTCATTGATGTCAATATGGAAATATTCTAGATATCAATATGGCAATATTCTAGATACTAGATGATGATATGAAGCCAAGGGGAAGTAGAGCATATCCATGAAGAGACAAGAGCAAGGCCATCAGGATAGCCAAGCCATAAGCAAATATGAGTTACCAAAGGAGGTAGATCAAAGCATATCACAGGATATCAGAGCAAGAGAGGCATTCATATATGCAAGGAGGTCTTTGAAAGACACTGCCAAGCCAGAGGAGCCACATTGGAGCAAGAGGAGCTACAGGAGGATCCATATATATATGTAATATATATGTGCCAAAACTGAGTTCTGAGAGCTACAGGAGCAAACAAGGCAAGCAGAACAGAGCATATATATATGCCATATATATGCCACAGAAGAACAGAGCCATGGGAGGAAGCAAACAGAGCTCGAAGCCACAAAGGAAGCAGACAGAGGTTTCGGGAGCAAACAGAGCTATCGGAGATACAGAGGAGCCATATATATATAACATATCTAGATATAGATATATATATATATATATATATATACATATATATGTGTGTGTGTGTGTGTGTGTGTGTGCGCGCGCGCCAAAACAGAGCCATCAGAGGAAGCAAATTAAACAATCGGGAGCTATCGGAGGCCAAAACCCATCTATATATGCATTAACAGCTATCAGAGCAACAATGCCAAAGGAAGAACTATCGAAGGAGTAGAGCTATCGCATATGCCAAGAGTAAGGTGCATAAGCGGAGGAGCATATAAACAGAGTTAAAACAATGGAGCAATATATATAAACTAAGTTAAAGGATCAGAGTATATAGATTGCGATAATACATGTGGACCTGTGGCCTTATTATATCGCGTCCGTCGCTATATCGCAAGTCGTAAAGCCTTTCCACATGAAAGTGTCGATTGCAATAGAGTTATGGACCCGACGGACCTATTATAACTGGTTTAATATAATATCGCATCCGGTATCGGCCATCAGCCATCGACAATGTTTTAGGCTCGACTTATAGAATAACCTTTGAAAGTGGCAATTGTGATAATGTATGAGGACCCAATGGTCCTATTATATAGCACCCTATTATTATATTGTGTCCGTAGGAGAATCGACCCGTCGGCTGTCAGCGATGTCATGAGGTAGCTATATAAAGAACTCCTGGAAGCCCTGAGTGCCGATTACGACATACATTGTGGATCCGATACAGGAATAGTTGTGGGTGAATTAAAATTGAAGTCCACCCTTAGTGTTTCGCTCGTGTTTTTTTTTCTAATTTTCTTGTGTATCTGATATTTTCCATGCACGGGCCTTTGAGGTAGAAATGCAATACAATAATGCTCTCAATAGTTCAAGAGGCCTGAACTATAATTCAGGATGCTAAATCAAGCCGATTGCGATTGCGATTAGGATGTGGTTGTCTGTTAAACTATGCTGACACTGTGTACACCTGCCATCATTAAAAAAGGAGAATGTTGTTACAATTTTTTGAATATGTGTTCTCTATGTATGATTCGGTCCTCGTCTTTGAATCGACGTGTCTCAGGAGTGTTTGCGAGCACAAAGAGATAGAGGAAACCACAGAGACCGAGGAGAAAGCCAAAGGGCCAGCGAAGAGAGGAAATCGACAGACAAAGGCATGAGGAATGAATAAAATACATAAAAAGAAAAGAACAGCGAGTTGTTAATGCTGCTGAAGGTTGTTGAATGTTGTTGAAAATTTTTGTGGAAATAAGCTGGAGGAGACAGAGGCAGCGAGAGGATCCAGCAGAATAGAAAGAGGGCTGAAGGGCCAACAAGACAACAAACAGTCGAAAGGGAGAAGTAGCCAGCAGAGAACATAAGCTCGAACAGGAAGTTGTTCTTTATGCAGAGCTTAGTGCATCTAACAGTAGACTGACTAAAGTTGTGTGAAGACATTATCAGAGAGCAAAAAGGCTATTGGAGACTATGTGTGGGCAGTGTGAAGAGTGGTAAAGACTTCTTCATAAGAATACTGGCTGTCATTGATGTTGTAGCTTGGAGACTGCAGTGAAGCTATAATAAGATAGAACTCAGTAGAGAAGAGTTCTGAGAGTAGAACATTACTATCAAATTAACCTTGACAAGATTGGGTCAGAACCCTTAAGGCTAGTGCCTCAGAAGTAAGTAGGATTGGAGTCCTTGGGGCTGGTGCCTCAGAACCAAGAAGGATAGGAGTCCTTGGGGCTGGTGTTACAGGGAAAAGTGTCTATATAGAACTGCTCTATCCCACTAAGGTGTGACAGCTGCCTTACAAACAAATAGAGAAAAGCTACTTTCGTTTTTCCTTTATAAATTATAGATAGAGAGGAACAGAAAGACCAACCTCTGTCTTGTGCTAATCTCCTGATTTGATCCCTCTCTTCTTTGATAGTCCTCAGCTACCTGCTCCCTTGCACGCCCAGCTTCACAAAGTACCTGTAAGATCACAGAAGCATAGCACTATACAAAGACATGGATCTATAATCATAAACAATCTAGGATCAGATGTAAATTGACCATACAAATGTAGCAAGCATCAATGACACAAAAGCATGGAGGAAAACTCGAATAGCTTTTATTGATAAACAAGAAAAGAGCCAAGAGGAGTTCCAACCAGTTGTTCTGACGCAGCATCAACCTCCCAGCAAAGAAGCCCCTCTTCACCTCAAACAAAGCTTAGATCACCCAACAATCTGATGTTTGTCTCAAGAAACCAACAGCAATTCCTTACAATATGCAAAATTCCAGCCCCTGGATCTCTGGGATGAGGGATCCATATATAGATATCTGTAAGGGGGATGAGTCAGCTTGTGATTTGATTAGTGTCCTCCCTCTTATAGTTCTTGCTTCCACTTGGAGATTGATGGTCTCTTACTCATCCTTAGTCGAATTCAGTGAGGCAAGTGTCACAGGAGAAGATTCTGGAAGCTTCCATTGCCTCTCCACCTCGCGGAATGACACTGCCATTTGTCATTTCTTGCCCATTGCACCCCACAGAAGGGATTTTTGAAATGCAACGCACCCACACAGTGTATTTAGGTGAGATGCAACGCACCTAGCCAGTGGAGCAGCTGAAATGATCCTGTTTTGACCAATTCTGAGCAGTTTTTCATGGGGAACTTCTGGGAGAAGCTGTAATCTGTTGACCTTATTCTTTTAGGGGTTAGAACAACACTTTTAGGGACTTAGGAGCCCTTGGTTTATGGAAATTTCATGCTTGGGGTTGTAGGGCCCAAAAATGTCTATAACAGTTGCCCCCTAAAGCATGAGGTCGTTAATTCTTTGATGTCAGGTGAAATGCTTTATTATGAGGATCCGAATTTCTTTCAATGCTGAGAGGAGACGTGTAATAAGATACAATACAATACATTATCTTCATAATATTTTCATGATCTAGCTGAGGCAGGCATTCCCATGCTCAGCTTTATAAATTCATTTTCATGTACATAGGACAGACAACCGTCTGAGTGTAGACTGATGATTCTGATAGAGCCATCATCCTTTTGAGTGGATGATTATCTGTGCAGCAATGATGTACATTTAATGTCTTTATTTCCCTGAATATATATCGTAGCCCGGATGGATGAAACTAGATCCGGGGTCTTCAATCTCGTTCGATCTTCACTCGGAGTACAAGTCGATCCATGTGAGAAATGTTTTGAAGTCGAACATGGAAAGACATCGCTTGATTACCATCCAATGATGTAAACTGTTAAGAAGTGCGAGAGGAATCACCGATAATGATAATGACCCTCAAGGTACTGCAGTACAATTCACGTGGTGTGAATAAAGGACTTGGCGTCGAACACCACGCAAAATATTTCGGTCGAAGGCCATTGATGTAAACCTATCGCCGGAAGTGAGAAACTTGCCATTGAGGCATGCAAGCTTCAAAGTACTGAATGGGGTGTTCCTCGATCAACTTCTTGGATAATGAGTTGATGTTGACAAGAAGTGATCCGTCACAGGAGGGCCTTAATGAATCCCACATCAATGACACGGAACGGAGCAAATGATTTTAATGGAGGTGAAAACGATCTGGTGATATAAGGTTCAGGGTGGTGGTCATGAAGGAATGGAGCATAAATGTATGGTAGTGGGTGAGACACAGGTGAATTCTCTGAATGACTTCTCTTGAACATATCGGCGACACTGATGTGATGGATTGGTAGCATTTACCCCAAATGTGGATGGTATGATGTGACCATGGTGATGTGACCGGTGAATGAAACAACCCAACCCGACTCGGACACGGAGTGGAAGTGTCATGTTCAAGAGCGACTTGCTACCAACAAAGTTTCTTCAAGTTTTCTTCCCAATTTTCCCCAGTCATTGCTGACCAGTACCTCTTTATTTTTGTAAAGCTTGAGGAGGATAACATATGCTTGTTCTATAATTTGCCCTTCGGGCAAACCCATTGCTATGTTTTAACGAGCCTAGCGATAGTGAAACTCGTTCTCATCTATAGACAAGTTTGTCGCTATTACACTTTTAACAAGTTTAACGACAAAGATAACTCGGTCCTTTTCAATTTTAGAGAGTCCGAAAAAGGACGTAAAGGTAACTCCAAAATTCCTTTTTCGTCATCTAATCCCTTAAGTCTGAAAAAGTATAAAACAATACAGAAGCGATGAATTTTCGATACTTTTAACAAGCCGAACAAAACAAGTGCTCGATCTTTTTGTGTAATAATCCCTCAGGTCCAAAAAGATTAAAATCTAGAGGAGGGATAGCACTTCCTGTCCCTTTAACGAGCTAGAGAGGCCAATGGCTCGGCAATCTTTTCATATTTTACGAGTCAGTTGAAAAGAGCTTAAAGTAGACTTGTCTTTTGAGGAACGAGTGATAAAATGGGTAGCAGCTGATTCCAGGTAAGGTTTGGAATTTTCCAATCACGACAGTGTCACAAGGATGGCTAGTGAGATCACTCTTCGCAGTTGTTCCTCAAAATGGGTAAACAATCAAATGGGGGTGAATGATCGGCCAATGAAAAAGTGGAGGTGACGGTGCAAACACGACCAAGGCTTTAATGGCTGAAGTACTACATTCACGATGGTTATTTACCGGGGAATAGTTCATTTTTTAATGAGCTTAAACGCGGGGGGAAACATTTGCTCATGGCTTATGTTTATTTTTTAACGAGCTTGAACTATGTGCTAAAACTGCTCGATGCGGGTTTATTTTTTAACGAGCTTGAACCTTGCGGTAACACTGCTCGATTAATCCAGTCGTGTGATAAGAATGTCTCATATAAAATGGAAACTTTTAGAGTTTTGCCCCACATCCTTTCTTTATGCAAGTTAGGAAACGACCAATCCTACGCGTTTAAAGGGTTAGAGGTCCTACAAATTTCAAAAATAAATAGTCGCTCTTCGCTTGCACTCCAAAAGGTTTGCATGCCCCCAGGTATAAAACAGAGTTTCAAGGTTACCCCTTCTTTAGTCCGTTAAAACATTTGTTTTACCGAGAGAGGCCTACCTCTTATAGGTTACCCAAAGATTGTCCTATTCACAGTGCAAACAAAACACTTCTTCGGCGATGTCTACCGAGATAAACAAAGGTGAGTGAAGGAGGCTACTCCACTCACATAACTTTGACAAGAGAATCTTGTTCTATAATAACCCCCTCTTCCAATCACGGATGGGAGTACAGACTAGTCATATTCTCTCGCGGAAACCTACCCTATACCCAAAGTTTTCCTGTCGAAGCAGACCAGGGTGCAAGCCCCCTGGGATTCAGTCATGTCCCCCCGAATCACTCGCACTCATCGGGTGGACGGACTGGAGATTGAGACATTTCTTGCGTGAAAAGACCATTTAGGGATGGTATATGACTATTTGCTATGCGTGATCTAGGAAATGAAAGCTGGTCTACGAGCTTGACCACTCTTCCTTCGTGCGGAAAACACATCACTCTAAAGAGTGATGAGACAATGGCTCTCATGCAATAAATATAGTCTTGTCTAAGGAGTAGATTGTAATCCAAGGGTCCTTGAACTACCATTACGTTCATGTGAACGGTTTTCCCTCTCAATGTTATGGGCACATTGGGAAGGATCCCTAACGGTCGACTGGTTCCTTTATCAAAACCTGTTAGATTTCTCATCTCAGGCAAAAGTGATGGTGAACCAAGCGCTTTCCAAGCAGTTGAGGAAAGGATACTCATAGAAGCCCCCTCATCTATGATGGTACCATCCATAACCATTCTATATATTTGAACAATGATTCGAAATGGTATACTACCTGGTAAACGGGGTCTACCTAGTCGATTCCAGTCGAAGGAGACAACTAGGTTGCTTGGAGGTGGGACCAAATAGACGGCCGGGTATGACTCTGACGAACTTCCTTCCTGCGGTAAAGGAACGGGTAAATTGCCCCCATGTTCGTTGGAGTTTGTGCTTATGAAAAGAATTTGGACGGTGTCATCCTTGTTCTCTTCTGTGACTGTATCATCTGAAGATGGAACCTCTGAAGGCAAGACCGGATCAACTGCCACCTTGACCTTTTGACTTTCGTCTGGTATGGGTTCAGATGGTTTATCTTCAATGATAGATGCTTCGGCCGACCACCTGAGCGGACCAGCCGGATTTTCAACTAGTGATGGACTCGACAAGAGTTTTTTATATCCAGGAGGAAGTCGTAACGGTGAAACCGGACGATCGTCCAAAACTCTTTTAGCTTCATCTAAGAAGGGACAACGGTGGACGGCATGATCGCCTTCGCACAGTTTACAAGGAAATCTATATTTTCCTTTTTGTCCTGGGGCTTCACTTTCACTAGTTGACGGTGTGTTTTCAACATGACCATCAGAGGTTGACGACACCGGGTTGTGCAAACAAGGAGACCAGTCCCTTAATATCCGAGGGATGCAAGGACAATCTCTGTGATAGTGGTCTCCTTTTCAAATGACACATGGCGATTTAGGCCTAGTCGATGCAGTGTGTGGATTTTCGCTAGACGACACTCGTTTTCCCCCATTCGCTTTTGGCTCCTTCTTCTTCCTCTCTTTCTTCTTCTTTTCCTTCTTCTCCTTAGGTACTTGACTTTTGGCTTTACCAGCCCATCAAGCGAAGAGGAAGGAGGAGAGGAAGAATTAGAGGAAGTAGAAGGTTGGTGGGTAACTCTGGACTCGTCTAGTTGCTGATTCGATTGTTCAGGAATTGCGGTGTTCTGAACGACAGAGGTTGAGAAGAGCCATACAGGCAAACCAATTGTCAGTCCTGGAAGCAACAATGTGGCTATATGGGGTGCACCAACATCTCCCCAAGAGGAGAAGGGACTAGGATTTCCTCCAAGGGGAATTCCTTGGTTGGTGGATTCCATTTTCTCAACCCAAGATCAACGTAGGAAAGGGTAATGAATATTCCGTTTAAAATAAATTTTAGACGCTTTGACACAACTTGTTTTTTCAATTTTTAAGAGTCGAGAAAAAACAAAAGATGACTCTAGTCTCCTTCGATTTTTAATGAGCCTGAAGTGACAAGTGCTCATATGGACCTTTTCCGTTAAGGAGTCTGAAAAGGAACGAAAGGGACTGCTCTGGAAATCTAGGTAGAGGGATTACCAAACCAATCGTAAAACTGCAGAATACTTTTTACGGTACGGCAGTCAATCTTCCCGAATGCTGTGTTCAGTGCATTGTGATCGATAGGGCGGCAGACACGGCTTCCTATGGATAAAGGATTAAGCCTATTGGGGTCTCCCAAAATATACTCGACGGTACGTGGGAGCACAAGTCCGTACTGGCACTTATCGTCTCAAAGTGGAGGAATCACCCAACCATCAGTGAGAACAACAGTTACCAGGATTTACGACGCCGGAATACGTCTCTAGCCTAGACTTCTAAATGTTGTGCGTTAAGTTCCAAAGCGTTGTTAGATTCATTGAATTTATTTTAAGTTGATCTTGTTTATGAAGTTTTCCTTTCAGGTTCACCACGAGATGTAGATGTAATTCCTAAAATGCAATCTAAGATGATAAACAAACTTTTTATCTCCTTTATGCAATGAAAATCCTAGCTACTAGGGAAAAGAAAGACAGAATCTTTTCACAAAGAGCAAAGAGCACACTCTAAATGCACTTTCCTAAATCAAGCCAATCAGATTGTCTATATGCAAATGCACATGCATGTATTTGTTTTCGACTTTCTTAGAATATGAATGCTAAAAAGAAAGTTGATGCACAAATCCGAATTTCTTTTCAAGCAACAAATATCAACAAGTTTCTTTTCGAAATCAAAAAATGGAGACGATCGCAACACTTTACGATTTTGAACTGAATACTTGTTCTCGACACTTAGAAAATTACAAATTCAGACCAAAAGCAATAGTAACAGGATAATCGACCATCAACAGCAATCAAACTTCTTCCTATGATTGAAATTGACACTTGCGATAGTTTCAAATCAAAGGACGACAGTACGATTACGCTACTTTTGCAAAGGAGAACTGTAAATGACTCAACAAACACACAAAAACATCTACAGTTCTTTTGTACAAAGGAGGTGGAATAACAGCAAGGAAAAGGGGTTTCAAACAAACATATACTGATCACAAGCAGCAAAATTCAGGAATAGAACTGGAAATAATGAACCACAGAAGCCACAACTGCACAGAGCTAGTCTGATCAGCGCACCTGTAACACAGAGAATCTGAAATGCAGCGCAGCTTGTCCACTTGGGAAGTGCGCTGAAATTCAGAATCTCTGAACAGTACCTGCGCTGGGCCAGAAACGAGACTCTGTTCAGGTCCCGGGTCACAGTTTGCAATTCAGTTCTTGGGTTTTGGCTGAGCAAAAAGCAATCAGTAATGCAACAATCAGGGGTAGATCTAAGGAGGATCTAAGAGCTATCACAAGGGCAATCAGATAGTTTTTGAATCAGTTGTTTAAATCATAAACAGATCCAGTAGATGGATTGAAGTAGCAGTTATCTACTTTGCATTTGTTATGGCAAATGCAGTTCAAATGCTACTTGTAAGTTTATGAAACAGACAACAAAGAATGATAAACAAACAAACTAATTAGCTCCCCAGTGGAGTCGCCATTTTGTTGCAGGGAAAAGTGTCTATATAGAACTACTCTATCCCACTAAGGTGTGACAGCTGCCTTAGAAACAAACAGAGAAAAGCTACTTTCGTTTTTCCTTTATAAATTATAGATAGAGAGGAACAGAAAGACCAACCTCTGTCTTGCGCTAATCTCCTGATTTGATCCCTCTCTTCTTTGATAGTCCTCAGCTACCTGCTCCCTTGCACGCCCAGCTTCACAAAGTACCTGTAAGATCACAGAAGCATAGCACTATACAAAGACATGGATCTATAATCATAAACAATCTAGGATCAGATGTAAATTGACCATACAAATGTAGCAAGCATCAATGACACAAAAGCATGGAGGAAAACTCGAATAGCTTTTATTGATAAACAAGAAAAGAGCCAAGAGGAGTTACAACCAGTTGTTCTGACCCAGCATCAACCTCCCATCAAAGAAGCCCCTCTTCACCTCAAACAAAGCTTAGATCACCCAACAATCTGATGTTTGTCTCAAGAAACCAACAGCAATTCTCTTACAATATGCAAAATTCCAGCCCTTGGATCTCTGGGATGAGGGATCCATATATAGATATCTGTAAGGGGGATGAGTCAGATTGTGATTTGATTAGTGTCCTCCCTCTTATAGGTCTTGCTTCCACTTGGAGATTGATGGTCTCTTACTCATCCTTGGTCGAATTCAGTGAGGCAAGTGTCACAGGAGAAGATTCTGGAAGCTTCCATTGCCTCTCCACCTCACGGAATGACATTGCCATTTGTCATTTCTCGCCCATCGCACCCCACAGAAAGGATTTTTGAAATGTAATGCACCCACACAGTGTATTTAGGTGAGATGCAACGCACCTAGCCAGTGGAGCAGCTGAAATGATCCTGTTTTGACCAATTCTGAGCAGTTTTTCATGGGGAACTTCTGGGAGAAGGTGTAATCTGTTGACCTTGTTCTTTTAGGGGTTAGAACAACACTTTTAGGGACTTAGGAGCCCTTGGTTTATGGACATTTCATGCTCGGGGTTGTAGGGCCCAAAAATGTCTATAACAGCTGGTGCCTCAGAAGTAAGAAGGATTGGAGTCCTTGGGGTTGATGCCTCAGAAGTACGAAGGATAGGATTCTTTAGGACTGGTGTCTCAGTAAATGAAGGACTGAAGTCCTTAGGATTTGGTGCTCCTAAGTCCAAGATTGGTGTCTTGGCGAAATAGAGTTGGTGCTCTGGAGGTTGGAGCCTCACCAAAGTCTGAGTTGGAGCTTGGCAACTGATTGTAACCACTTATATATTGTATATATTTTACTACAAAGATTATATTAATAAAAGCATTTATTGTTGGTGTTCATCTTATGTTCTAAATATAAATTGTTTAATTGGTAAAACAATAGTCGGAAAAAGAAATATTGATTCACCTCCCTAGTAATTCCAACTATTTTGGGAGCTTCTAGAGCCTCCTAGATGCACCCTTGTCCATATCAAGGGAGTATCCAGGGGTTTGATGCACTAAAACTTCAGTTGGTCTCAAGGGCTAGTTACCTGAGTGGTTGGGATGGCTCCTGGGAGTTTTTCTTTGATGTGGAATGTCTATGTGATGTGTTCCGCTATTTCCACTTCCTTAATTACCACATAGGGATTTGAATCATATCATAGTAACTTCTCGTCACATGTTTACCCCGGTTGGCCGGTTACTTGGGTAGATGTGGGAGGAGGGTGTTACACTTCAAAACACTCAAGAACCCTCAAAACATATGAATCAACACAAAACGACACTTGGTGACCAAGGCGACACTCGATATGACAATGAGGTAGGCTCCAAAATTCAAATTTAGCAAACTTTTGGAGGGTGTTGTAGAAGCGATAACAACATCCTAATAGCTATTTCATTTAGCTGGACATTTGCTATCTGATTTCTCATTATCAATAAATATATTGTACTCATGCAAACATTATTAGCAATCTACTCATTAGAGCAACAAGACAATTTTTTCTATCAATGCAAATGCTACTACGACATAATTTGTACATAAACGTAATCCAATGGACTATTTTTTTTTTCAGCTATACGTTTTGTACTATGTTATGTCTCTTTTTTTCTGGGGGGTTCACATTGTTGCTTTTTTTCATTGTTTTCTTGATTTATCAAGTTTGCAAGTTCTATAACTACTCAATCAATATAAGTTCATTACGTTGCAATTTTTGGTGACATTAATTTACAATAACATATTTCTTTTTTTACAAAACAAATATCTAATAATTTGTTTTCATAGAAATCTAAACAAGTTTCTAAATCGATATAACTTACAAAACATAATACATTTATACATTTAGACAAAATTTCTATATAGAATCACAATTGTCCAAAGAAAATTGTAAAGTAAATGGATTTGATGTAACATAAATTGGTATTCTGCTTCCTTGAATGATATCTACAAATTATGAGAATATTTTAGAGGTTGGGGTATTTGCATAGCAAGTGTTGTGATATTGATGAACGATGTAGTACTTGGTACAATTTCATTGTGTGGAAAAGTATCTGTGGGAGAACCACGGTCTTTTGCATAGACATGGGTGCTAAATTAACTATGTAATGAATAGTCGGAAGGCTTTGTATCTGTAAATTATTATTTAAGAACAATTTTTCCAACTACGGAAATAGTTGTACGAAGGTGGTTGTGTGAAGCTAGTTGTTGATGCGTTTGCAAGGAACTATTATGTTAATGATTTGTTCAATGATGTGATAATTCATGTGGTTGCAAGTTATTTGCATAGGCCTCGACGGGGTGGGGGGTAGGGTTGAACCAATGTCGAATGAATATTATTATGTTTGCTTGTGCGTAGTACAAAGTATGTGTGAGAGAGTTGAGGTCCATTGCATAATGAGTACTGGGGTCTTTATGCGGAATTTTTACTGTGTGGAGGATCCAGTATGTGCAGGAAATTCGAGGTCTTTTGCATAGACGGCCATGATAAAAAGTGTTAGTGTTGTGTGGTAAAATGAATCTGCGGAAGGATTTATCTTTTTTAGTTATTATTTAGCAATATTTTTTGGAAATATGGAAGTAGTTATACAAATTTGGTTGTGAAAAGCTAGATGTTTGGAGGTTTCATGTGCGGATTTTTGAATGTTAAATAAGGGTGTTATTGAGTGTGAAAGTAGTTGTGCATACGAAGTTGTGCGGAGGTTGTTGTGCGAGAAGAAATAACCCTTACCAACTTGGAGGGAGAACCCTTATATATCCCTGCCATAACCCTTGATGTTAGTTAAGCCCTTACCCTTTGATAAAACCCTATAAGCAAGAGACTTGTGTGGATGTTATGTTAAATTTTTATTCAAAGTTTGCTAAGGTAATAAATATACAATTCTCTTTTTTAATTTCTATTTATGGGCATATTTCACAACGTCTAATCATTAATTAATATCAGTTTCAAAACTAGTTTTTCGTAGGTTTCGTGTCCAGAGTTTCAAATGTCAATTAAAGGCGTTATTGAGTGTGGAAGTAGTTGTGCAAACAAAGTTGTGTGGAGGTTGTTGTGCATGTGTGAATGTTATATGAAATTTGTTGGGTCTAAAATGCGGATGCAAATTAGAGTTTCATTTACTATCAATCCGGGTAAGTAAACTTTGAGGATCGCCCAATATATATGGACTAAGAGACAAACTAAACTAAGCTAGGTGAAGAAATGCCAAAACTCCCTTACAGGAGGTCTTTCATTGGGATCTCCAACACCTATTTAGTCATTTAACAAAATGAAATCTAAAAATTAAAAGACATTATGACAAGTGTAATAAATATTGAAGCTCCCTTACAGGAGACTATTCATTAATATTTCTAACCATCTTAATCAATAAACTAAGAAATGAAGGCATTTAAACATAATTCAAATTGATTACAGGAAATATTAAAGCTCTCTTACAAGAGACTATTCATTTATATTTCCAACATCAAGATCTTTAAACTAATGAAATTAAAAACATAAATGAAAGCTTACTATACCAAAACAAGTATGCAAGTGAGGCAATGGGGGCCCTCCATAGCTCCACAAGCACACTTAGAAAGAAGTCAAATGTAGAAGAAAATCCAAACCACTTTATTTATCATCAATTGAAAATTTCAATTACAAGCTCCAAGTTCTACATTCCAAGAGATTCTAAATCTCCATTACAATGATCCTAAAATCTAAAATTACAAATGAAGGACTAAGTTTCTAAATTCTAAAAAATTAAGATTACAAATGAAGGAGATAACACTCCTATTTATACAACAAGATGAGATAACAAACTCATAATGATGATCCACTATTCCCTCTTCAAATCCACATGTCTATCATCCAATGGTGACACATAACCCTATCCTACATGATCTTCTCCATGAGGTCCATGATCTCCTTAAATTCGAATTTGAAATAGAGTGTCACATAAGGGTGCCTTAGAAGCTTCCTTTGTACCTACACATGTCAACAAACTCATTCTAATTGTTAGGTATAAGTATATGGATATTATTTTCTAAAGTTTAACCACAAATTCACTTAAAAATACTAATAATTAATAATTTTTTGGAAAACACAAAGGTGACCCATATAATGATGAAAGTGAAGCGGATGTGAGGACATGGTGGTGGAATAGAGGTGAGAAAATGTGTGAATGGAGAGAAAGTGGATGTTGAATGGAGTGAAAGTGGATGTATTTTAAGGATAATTCTTAGGCCCAACATACCCCCAAATTGAAGGTATTGCATGTCCTCATGCAATCTATTACATTACTTTTTGATATTTGAGCTTTGGCTTAAACTTTGCATGATATCATTTACTTAAATTTTGCAAAGTGTTTTTGATGAATTGGAACTTGGCTGGTTCTTGTGTTTCAACCATATTTTGTTTGTTGCATTCAATTTTAATGTATGATCTTTGAATATTGATAATGTGATTTTTATTGCAAAGTATTTTTGTTGGAATGCATCATGGTTGGTTCTAGCTTTTAAGTACTTTTTACAAGGAAATTTATATGCTCATGTAATAGTGAATATATTTTGAAGGTATGTGGGTTTTATAATGTGATATATGAATATGAAAAAAAATATGAATGTGACAAAGTATGAATGTAAATGTATCCCCCCCCCCAAACTGATGGTTTTGGCAATTTTGTGAAATGAGGAAAGGAAGATTTTTCCAAAAATTATCATTCTAGCTTTCAAGGAAATAAATGGTTAAAAGTTAGAAAATATCATACCTCAAGTTACCCTTTCAAAAATGGATGAGAGTTGTGCATGTGTGGCTACAAAATTCTGATCATAGTCTTCTTTACTTGGTTGTGAAAATGGTGGATGAAGTCAAAAAAGTGAATCTTTTATTGTTGTTGCATCTGCTACTAAATCTGTTGATGGATCTTCTATTGAATGTTTAGAATCTGTTGTTGAATGCAGCTAGAAATGTACAAGGCTTGGAAGGTATACAAAATTTAGAATTTACACTTCCCCCCAGCCTTATTTACTGACTTGTCCTCAAGTCATTTATATCAAAAACTGAAAAGTAATGAAAGTAAATATGCTTCCACTGCTACAAAATGATGGATCTTCAAGTCTTCAACCCTTGTTGTCACAATTTTTGTCATGTGAATAAATGTTTCGGTGTCGAACATAACAAGAAATTGTTAAATTAGTGGCCATTAATGGATGCCACTAGTCAACACGAGAACTCCCATCTTTGGTGTGGATGAGAGTCAAGATGCCATGAACACATCTTTCTAAGTATGAATGAATTTGTTGTTATCGAATACTTAGAAGATTTGATGAACAAGGGACATCGATGTATTCCCTTATTTATCTGCATGATAGCTTGCCCTTAAGGCATGCAAGCTTCAAGGTGTTTTTAGAAAAATATTTAGTCTCAAGGACTATGGACTCAATGGTGTATGGAAGCAAGGTTTTATTTGCAAGGGTAGGGAAAAGGAAAGTGACAATGAATATGTAAAGTGGAACAAAAAGCTTGTAACTGAGCTTCATTGCATTTGTTGGTGGGTTAGGATTGATGAAAATGTAATGAAGTGTATGTGGATAATGAGAAATGGATAATGAATCTTGCTGGAAAAAAGTGAATTTTGGCATGCAAAATCTCAAAAATAGCAAATCTGCTCATTAATTTGGGAATTTTTGCTAAAATAATTGAGTTTGACCAGCGTTGACCAGCCACCTTTAGTCTTCAAATTCATGAGTGGATAGGTATTTCACCATCCTTGGTCATTTAGGAACAAACCCCAGATCTTCAAATTTGTTAATCTATCATGCAACATCTCAAACGATTAAGCTATTACAGGAAGTTGCAAGAACTTGTGATTTTCTGGAAATTTCATTTATGTTCATGGACTTGTTCTTTAGAATTTCTCATGAAATTAGTCTTTTGAATACCAATTGTGCGCACAATTAGTTTCCTTAATGATTAGTTGATCCTCTGAAATCTGCAAAAAAACTTCACATAAAGAACATAAGTGTGTTCAAAAATAAATGGCCAATTCCTTGATGATTCTTACGCAAAAACTAATTCCAAATGATGCAGATTAAGAAGAATCAAAAGCGTAATTTTAGTCCATCTCGACGTTGATAACAGTCTATTTCTAGTAAATACCCATGAAAAATAAATTACTTCCTATTTGTGTCAAATGCTTCATGAATGTGCATGGAAAAAAGCTTGGCATTATAGATTTGTTGTGTCTTACAGCTTAGTACGTTACATAAAAGCATAGATTTTAATGCCAACCCTAAGCATAATCCTCCAAATGTTCGATAAATCAATCTTCCAAATTCGCTTCCAAAGTCTGCCAATGTGATGTTCCGAGAGCTCTTGATGTGGAAACAAGACCTGCTAAGGCACAGATCCCTCAAGATATATAACTTCCCTCTTTGCTGCCAAAATACTACCCTGTGCTGCAACATCCAAATCCAAACCAGAAATATGACCTCAAAATCTACTCCAGCCAACGGAACTGCACTTGACTAGGAACCAACAAGAAACATAAGAAAGGGTCCCAACTGGAGAATAAATAAAAAACTAAAAGCAGCAACAGAGAAAAGAATCCCCAGCAGAGATTCAGTCACAGTACATAAGTCTGCATCCAAGAACAAGGCCTTTTTATATATTGAATCAGCAACAAGGTTAGGTTCCCAAAAGACATGTTAAACCCAAATGTCTTATGTCAGAATTTCGTGGAGGGGAAACTCATAAAGTTAATGTCTGAAACTTCCACAGTAGTGCAGTAGTAAGTCTTAATAGCAGACGTAGTACCTGCTGATCGGGGTCACGCCAATACCAGAATTAAACTACCTAACCTGCCCATGGGAAACGCCAGAATTATGTTTAAGTTTCAGTAGAAAGGAATTGGTGAATTGATTATTAAGAATGCAGGCGAAGTTCCCAATATATCACAAATTTAGTATGAAGTTCCCATTCATACTGAAACGAGCATATTACAGAGCTCTTCGAGATAGTTATTGCCAATAACAATGATGCCTAACACTCTATTCCTAGTATTACAATAACAGAAAAGTCGATGTATTATGCTAAACTTTAGCTTAATTTTTCCAATAACACTGGTCTTGAGATAAACATTACGCATGACACTAGTACCCAGCATGACCACAACAGAAAAGCCTAAGTAAACATCATATAGTGCTAAATTTTAGCTTAATATGATTGAGTAAATGAATGAGTGTTAACATACCCCTTCGTAATTATTTGACTAACATGCTTTCTTATTACTTCAGGTTCACTTCCAGCATGGAATTGCTTATATTTTGGTTGAGGCTGATGTTGCCTCAGGAGGCTATGCGCTTAGGGGGCAGCAGCAGGTAATTTGCTTGGAAACTTAGATCTCAGTTATTCTGAGGGTTGGGAATTTATTCTGCGTGGAGGCATTGTGAAACCTTTTACCACTTGTTTTTTTCATCAAACAAATTATTCGAGTATTTTCCACTTGTAAATCATTGCAGGCCTTTCAATGAGGATGAGTTGAGGGCTAACATTCTCCAGGTCATATCAGTGTTTTGTTAACAGCTGCAACTTATTCTTTCGATATCAATTCTGATGTTTGTGTTGGTTTTGTATTCAATTAATTGAATTTCCGGTCTTCACTGCGTTGTTGCCCCGAAATATCTTTTACATTTCAAGCAAGCTAAGGTCACAAAATCTGCATACAATCATCATATTGCTCAAATTGTTTCACAAAATCTGTATGCTCAAATCGCTCAAATTGTGGATGTAGGTTAGATGGATTCATGCCACTATTTTAGATGTTATAATTACACAGCAATATGGTATATGCTAGCAAAAAGATAGTAGTCGTGTTTCCAATTTGAGATTCAGTTGCATATTCTGTTTGGTGAGCCAGATGTGATGGTTGCTCATCGTGAGATTGACAAATGGAATCATGTGTACAGTGGTTCAAATGGAAATATGGGATGGTGTGATAAATAAAACTACATATAGCAACCAAGAAAAAGTAAAGAACCATCAAATATATAATGATCCTTTTACGATTCTCCTTCAACTGTCCAAGGGCTTCAATCTCTTAATGAGCACAATTTTCTCTCTTTCCACTCAATCCCTCGAAAGCAACTGACAGTAGAACCCTTCTGAATCCCGCACTTGATTGACCTATTTTCTTCTTCTGCAATTCGTTTCTCCATTTTTCTGCTTTCCACTAACACCCAACCATATCTTCTTTTTTTGATGTAGTTGAGTGTGTCATGCGATTGTTTTGATCTAGTTGAGTGCTAATAAGCGCACAGAGCAGATCACCAAGATGGAAATTGAACAGAAGCAGGTGAAAGATATAAAACAATTCGTAAAGGAAGTAGAGAATGCGAGAGGAGAAGATGCAGTTATCAAATTAATCCAAAATGCAACTGCGCATTCATCATTGTTCGCTTTCTCTGAAATTCTCTTGGTACCGAAAATTTTGGCGCTTCAGGAAACTAAGTTTTCTAAATAGTGTTAACATTGGCAGAAAATGCAAAGGTGTTACCTTATGATCTCTTGATGAAACAAATAGATGTTTCAAATGTTCGTGAGCTTGAATACTTTCTTATCAATGAACGCTAGAAGGGTGTGTTATCTATGTAAATGGCCAGGTTAAACAATGCAGGTTTTGCCTACACCCAAACCCTTTCGAGAAAGTTTTAATGAGACTGATTTCAATAACGACGGGGCCAACCGTATTTAGATATTGAATTGTTTATATGCATATTTGGCTTGTTTGATCCCAGCACATCAAAGCATAATATAACGAATATTTTGATGTAATGAATATTTTTTACATCATGGAGCTGCAAATTATGGTCTGTTAGGAGTAAATAAACATATGCAAAGAGTTTTAACATATTGATCAAATCACTAAACTATGGATTTAATTTTTAAATTTGGAATCGAAAATAAATGAATTTAAAAAAAAATGATTTCGATTTCTTATAATGTTGTAGTTTTAATGATTTGTGCAAATTCCAAGCAAGAGAATTTTATTGATTTGTGAAAAATAAATCAATAGATTTTCTTGATCACTCGAAGCACAGGAAGGGAGCATACTAACCTATTGATTTGTTTTTTCTATTATTTTTGCACGTTAGCGTTGATGAAGTGTAAATTTATTCATGAGAAATGATGATTTTTTTTCAAAGAAAAACAAGACTAAAACCTCTAGCGAGATCTCGTTTTATTTTTCTAGTCTATTCTACCTTAACTTGCTTGAAAGATTTTTTATTTCCTAGGTAAAAGCATGATTCCAATGAAGCCATCTACGAACTAAGAATCTGAAAATGCTCACATCAAGATTTAAATTTTTACCTGATTATTTGCAAGGATGTGAGTAACCTGTTTTATTCTTGGATTTGGTGCAAGGTTCTTTTGAAACCAATCTTCAATATTGTTCTTGCTCTCCAAGAAGTACCTATTTAACATCTTCAAATTTCTCATCTGTAGATGAATTAGTAAGAAATGGGGGGTTTGATAAAAAAAATTGAATTTAAAATCAAACTAAGTAGGAAAACTCAAAAAGCTCAAACTTGAACACCTTTATGAAGATCCTGTTGTCACTAGGTTTCACAATTTAGTCCATAAAAAGAAATTGCAATAAAATATCTTCCTAAATCTATCTCTAAATGATCCTCCCTGGCAACGGCGCCAAAATGTTGGGTCTAAAATGCGGATGCAAATTAGAGTTTCATTTACTATCAATCTGGGTAAGTAAACTTCGAGGATCATCCAATATATATGGACTTAGAGACAAACTAAACTAAGTTAGGTGAAGAAATTCCAAAACTCCCTTACAGGAGGTCTTTCATTGGGATCTCCAACACCTATTTAGTCATTTAAAAAAAATGAAATTTAAAAATTAAAAGACATTATGACAAGTGTAAGAAATATTGAAGCTCCCTTACAGGAGACTATTCATTAATATTTCTAACCATCTTAATCAATAAACTAAGAAATGAAGGCATTTAAACATAATTCAAATTGATTACAGGAAATATTAAAGCTCTCTTACAAGAGACTATTCATTTATATTTCCAGCATCAAGATCTTTAAACTAGCGAAATTAAAAACATAAATGAAAGCCTACTATACCAAAACAAGTATGCAAGTGAGGCAATGGGGGCCCTCCATGGCTCCACAAGCACACCTAGAAAGAAGTCAAATGTAGAAGAAAATCCAATCCACTTTATTTATCATCAATTGCAAATTTCAATTACAAGCTCCAAGTTCTACATTCCAAGAGATTCTAAATCTCCATTACAATGATCCTAAAATCTAAAATTCCAAATGAAGGACTAAGTTTCTAAATTCTAAAAAATTAAGATTACAAATGAAGTAGATAACACTCCTATTTATACAACAATATGAGATAACAAACTCATAATGATGACCCACTATTCCCTCTACAAATCCACATATCTCTCAACCATTGGTGACACATAACCTTAACCTCCATGATCTTCTCCATGAAGTCCATGATCTTATCCATGAGGTCCATGATCTCCTTAAATTCGAATTTGAACATAAAGTGTCACATAAGGGTGCCTTAGAAGCTTCCTTTGTACCTACACATGTCAACAAACTCATTCTAATTGTTAGGTATAAGTATATGGATATTATTTTCTAAATTTTAACCACAAATTCACTTAAAAATTCTAAGAATTAAAAATGTTTTAGAAAACACAAAGGTAACCCATATAATGATGAAAGTGAAGCGGATGTGATGACATGGTGGTGGAATAGAGGTGATAAAATGTGTGAATGGAGAGAAAGTGGATGTTGAATGGAGTGAAAGTGGATGTATTTTAAGGATAATTCTTAGGCCCAACAAAAGTTTTGTACAAAATTTACTAAGATAATAAATTTACAAATATCTTTTATAATTCTTATTTAGGGACATATTTCACAACGTATAATCATTAATTATTATCAGTTTTGAATGTCAATGACTAAGGACGTTCTTGACTACGAAAGTAGTTGTGAAGATGAAGTTGTGCAGAGATGGTTGTGCATGTGCAGAGATTATGTGGAGAACAAATGCATGTGCAGAATGAGAGACGTGCAAAGGGGTATTTTAATTGTAATGCGTTTTGATATTAGTTTAATTATTAATAGATTTTGTGGGATGTCTAAGCGCATACAATGAAAGCGTGAAATCATTTTGCACACAGTGAACTATGTTGTTCGAAGGTATCTAGTATAGTGAGAGGAGAAACATTATTTGTGATGATAGAGAAAACAATGGGGTGTGTAGCATTTTCTCTTTGAAAATTGTGTTTGTTGCCTTACATAAATTGTTATCTGCGAAATTGTGCTTGAACAATAGCAGTAGTGTAGAGATACAAAACTTGTAAAATACTGGAATCTTCTAAATCGGTTTACATTTGTCATTTTTTTGTTCGCATTTAGAAATACTCCATGGATTTAATAACATGTATATTAGAAAACGACTAGTTGTATGGAGAAATCTATCCAAAAACACATTGAAAGCTTCCTCTAAACAATACAACTCACTTGCACTTCCACACATATGCTTAATTATTTATAATTGAAATATTATCAATAATTGTGCGGAGTAATTTATATTATTTTATTATTGGAAAATGAATATGTCATTACCGAAAAAATACTATGCAAAAAAAATCAATTGTTTTTATTTTATTTTATTATTGGAAAATGAATATGTCATTACCTTTATTATTGGAAAACGAATACATCATTTCTGAGAAAATAACTAATACCTTTTGTGCAAGAAACTTAGCCTATTGTGCATAAGCGAAAAATTTAGCCTATTGTGTGGGACTTAGCTCATTGTGTGGAGCTTATATCCTATTGTGCATAACTTAGCTCATTGTGTGGAGCTTATAGCCTATTGTGAGGAACTTATCTCATTATGCAAAGCTATTTCTTTTATATTATTATTGAAAATCGAATATGGCATTACCTTTATTATTGGAAAACAAATACATCATTACCGAGAAAACAACTAATAACTTTTGTGCAAGAAACTTAGCCTATTATGCAGAAGTGAGAAACTTAGCCTATTGTGCAAAACTTAGCTCATTGTGCAGAACTTATAGCCTATTGTGCAGAACTTAGCTCAACTTTGCCTATTGTGCAGAACTTAGCTCATTGTGAGGAGGTATTTATTTTATTTTATTATTGGAAAACGAATACGTCATTCCATGTATTTTTGGAAAACGAATATATCATTACCGAAAAAATAATTAATAACTTTTGTGCGAGAAACTTAGCCTATAGTGCTGAAGCAAAAAACTTAAGCCATTGTGCAGAACTTAGCTCATTGTGTGGAGCTTATAGCCAATTGTGCAAAACTTAACAGAACTTAGTTCATTGTGTAGAGCTTATATCCCATTGTGTGAAACTTAGCTCATTGTGCAACTCTATTTATTTTATTTTATTATTGGAAAACAAAAATTTCTTACCTTTATTACTAGAAAATGAATACATCATTACCGAGAAAACAACTAATAACTTTTGTGCCATAAACTTAGCCTTTTTGTGAAACTTAATTCATTGTGCGGAGCTATTTATTTTATTTTATTATTGGAAAACTAATACGTCATTACCTTTATTATTGGAAAATGAATACATCATTACCAAGAAAAGAGCGAATAAATTTAGTGCCTGAAACATAGCCTATTGTGCAGAAGCAAGAAACTTAGCCTATTATGCAAAGCTCATTGTGTAGAACTTAGCTCATTGTGTGGATCTTATAGCCTATTGTGCGGAACATAGCACATTGTGCAGAGATTTTTATTTTATTTTAATATTGGAAAACAAATATGTCATTATCGATAAAATACTATGCAAAAAAAATCAATTAAATAGTTATAAAGGTAGGTGTTGAAGAATCTAGGGAAATTCATGATTTAGTGATTCTTCCAAAACTTCTTGATAACAGTTTGTGTTGTCTTCTTCAACTAGCTTTGTTTTATTAATGTGTTCTTCATTTCTTCAAACAGTTATCAACATGGACAATCAACTATAAAAACAAGTACACAATATGTTAGCTCCAATCCAGGGCAAAACCTCTACTCTTGAGAGTAAAACCCTTGAATCTCTTCTTATAGATACTTAGATGAATACCAAGACCCTTCTCTTCTTGACTTACCACAATCCTTTGTTCCTTGTTGATTACACTAAAGATAAGTTATGCCACCAGATAGCGTTATGTTGAGAACTTGTTGTTGTGGTTGCATATGTACGGCCCTTTTATAAGTACTGAAGTATATACATTACAGTGAGTGATATATCGCACTTCTAAAGGATGTATCGAGTATACCTTTCAAGCTTATATATTCGATCATGATTGAGAGTCTTCGAGATATCCTTACAGGCTTTCAGAAATCATATTGAGCTTCACATATAGATATACTGAGACCTTGAGATAAATATCAAGACTCTGAGATAAACACTAAGACTCTGCCTTTGAGATATGTCTGAGCTTCTGAGAAATATGTCGAGACTCTATCCTTTGAATATGTCTAAGCTTCTAAGATATATGCCGAGACTTTTTCCTTCGAGATATGTCCATTGTATATTTCATGAATGTAATATGATATCTGAAGACTTTGAGAGATATTCCGAGACATTATTTCTAAGAGATATCTAAGCCTCACTTATAGACCTAGAGAAATATATCGAGCTTCTTGAGACATATCCAAATTTCACTTATCGAGAGATATCACTGTGTGTTCATTCCCTTTTTGATGACTGTAATATATATCTTATTTCAAATATCTATGTACATTGACTCTATGTTACCCATATACATATATATATATATATATATATATAGGTCAACGATGATACATCAAGATGACAGGAGAGCCTTTGAATCTAAGTCGACATGTCAAGGAGACTTACTACAGTTCATAGAGTGATTTGCAAGATGATAGTGACACTTATCTTGGAGTGTATCCTTTGAACTTTGACCTTATGACTTTCATAATATTTATGATGAAACATAAAAATCCTAAAGACATCAAGAAGAAGTCTTTGACCTATGGTAAACACATCTTGCTCATGAAACCCATGATGCAAGGAAAAACAATTTTCTTCATAATATTATCATTACAAGTCATAATGAAAACTGAACCTAGTTACTTTTCCTTCAACACTCCCTCTTAACCAGGAAGGTATTCATTAAATGGTACATGGCTATTCAACACTAAAGAGATCTCATAAAAAGAGTCGAACTAGTAATCCATATTTATAGCATCATTATAACCAACATTGTCACATAGCAAGGCCTTGCTAACAAGTCTATCTCTCAATAGATCAGAGCACAATGATGGCGAGACCAATGACTTATAGACACCTTAGTCATTCTCTCTCAAGGTACATACCCACCCTGGTGTTCACTGAGTATGACCTTCTAGGACTATTCTTGTCTTGGGTTCCCAGCCCTCAAAGAATATCGACCCTCTTAACTACTCTTGTCTTAGATGCCCTACACATCGTCAAAGAGTATCAGATGTCAGATGATTACCCAATCCTCCCATTCTTTCTTCCCAAGTGAAGACATGAATGTTGTGTCTATCTCTTCCTCTTTAATTGAGGAAGACATGCCCATTTTTCCTCTGACAAGGAACTTGTCCAAGCTCCTTTGTAATTGGGAACTTGTTATAACTCCCTCTTAGATAGGGACTTTCCATTCATCAGCAACTTCTTCTTTTTGGGTCCTTCAGTTGCTTGATATCCTTGTGATGTCATGAAGTCTTTGTTTGAACTTCTTCTAGGTAGGGCACCGGTCATCGATCACTTTCCTTCCTAGCTTGTCATGTCACTACTCCCTCGTGGAAAGTGGCCTTATTGATATATGTCAGGGCCTTTTGTCATCTAGCTACTCCTTTGTCATTTGTCTATGCTTCAGAGTATTCATCAGATAGATGCTTGCTTGTTCCCATACTTTGATTTGGTAGCCCTTCATAGCTTCAATATTAAATAGTGATTTTGTTGGATGGCTTCTTTATCATGACATCTTTATGTAGGTATCAACATCCTGCATTCATGTTGACACATCTCCCAAAGATATACATTGTCAAGGGTCTGCATTTTTTCCATCAGAGTCTTCATATCTTTCCGAGAGATTTTCTAGTCAAGTCTTCTTAATCTTTTGGATGTTGATTGCCTTCATCAGGGTTGCATATCTCATGATCTCTTCCTTCCTCACACATTCCATTCCCAGGTATCTTTTCTAATCAGAGTTATGTAATTATAGTAAACCACCTCATATTTCATATGAGGACATATTATGTTGATTTCATCTGGTTTGACTTATGTCTTCGTGCATCCCTTCAGAGGAGAAGATGCTTTTTCCTTCGATCATGCTTCTCAAGATAGAATTATTGATCTGCAACCATATGGCATGACATTATAAAACTTAAATACAAGCATACATACCTCATTTATCTTTGGGTCATATAGGCTTCTTCCAACAACTTCCTTGATCTCATGTTGATCATGTCAACTTCTTTTACTAGCTTCTTTACCAATATGATGTACCTGCACCACTTAGGCAGCAAGTACAAACTAATTCTTTAGAAGCACAAATTTATTGTAACAAAACTTTTATAATAGCGAAAGCATTTATAAAAAAAAAAAAAAAAAATCATAATCAGTAAGAGATTACACTCTTAATTACTTTAGTCAGCTCGACGAGGTTTGATACAAATCCTAAGTCATATTAGCAATTCAATCACGATTAGATAACTTGAGAAACCATATGATAAACTATCTACTAGAGTTTTTGGTAAACCCTAGATTTTTTCAACATGAATTGCTTCTTCTAGGGTTTGATGTAAACCCTAGATTCTCTATCTATAAATTCTCAGCACACAATTTATATATTCATATGAATACATATACTATAAAATTTAATCATTACTAGGAATTAGTTACAAACCCTAGATTTCAATCATTATCCTAGAATTCTCAAACTTTGACTAGGGCTTAACTATCAAACCCTAGATCCCATCATCTTTAGAAAAATTGATAAGCACACATTTCTAGGAGATAGCCATCATGTATAGACACATTATATAGTTAGACAATACATTGGCCAAGACTAAGCTAGGAAAGGAAACACGTACCTAGGGTTTCATTCCTAGGAATTTACATAGCACAGATATTTCTTGTAGACCTAACAAAAACTTAGGTTTTTGATTCTTTGTCAAAGAAAATTCTATCATAACTTCAAGGGTTCAAGATTTCAACCTTAATAGGTTAGATCTTCCATGATCATATCAAAAACTCGACTATGACATCACCAATAAATCAACCAGTATATAAATTTATTCATTGATAGCCCTAATTAGGTTTAGGGTTTCACACATCATCAATTTATGTCAATCAGTGTAGCAATTTTTATCATTAATATCCTTAAGAAGGTTTACAGATTGGCATATTATCAATATGCCCTTAGGTTAGGGTTTCCAGAGAACCTTTCAAGGTTCTTTTCATTTAAACAATTTAGAAATGAATAGGGTGGTAGATTCACCAGATGATGAATTGCCTCAAACAAGAATCTTTTACGATTCAAGAGAGCTAAACAGGATGAGTGTTAGTAGTGTGGATAGGATTTGATAAAGATAATAACAAAACTTTATAATAGAGACATACCTGTGACTTTTGACAAACCTTTGTGATGCCTTCCTTCATACTCCTTGATATTTTAGCAAGTCCTTCCTTAGAATAGTTAATAGTGGACTGCAATACATGCTTTCAAGCAAAACGATGGTACCAAGACTATGCCTTTATTTTTCAAGTTAGATTTCTTCTAGAATATATAGGATCAATTTAATTTATTTCATATCTAAGAATCACATGGACTATCTAAAGGTTACAAATTAAACTAGCTAATCTTAGAGATTCATACATACCTTTGACTTGGTTACTTTAATACTTACTTGGTTACTTTAGATCTTTAGAGAATCATTTCATCTAACTGTGATGACATTGAATCAGTGAGACCTTTCTTACTATGGTAGCTCCAGGTTAGGCAGAGACTGTAGCATCACCATAAGCTGAAACAAGAGCATCATCATGGGCTGAGACTAGGATTGTGACATACTGTGATTCTTCCAAGACTGTGATATGCTTGAGATCGAGGTTGTGGTATAGACATCTCTGTATTGTAGATATTTCCTCTATGATTGTGATATAGACACTTCTATCTAAGACAATGTTAATTGTGATAGTACTGAGACCCTTCTAACCAAGACTGTGATATAGTTGATCTCCTTCATGCCCTTCATCAACCATATCTTTGATAACATGTTGAATAATCTAGGGCAATTCATGATTTACTGATTCTTCCCAAACTTCTTGATAACATATTAGTATGTTCTTCAATTCTTCAAACAGTTATCAACATGGACGATCAACAATAAAAACAAGTACACAATATGTTGGCTTCAATCCAAGGCAAAACCTCTCCTCTTAAGAGTAAAACCCTTGAATCTCCTATTATAGATATTTAGATGAATACAAAGACCCTTGAAAAAATAAACACAAGGTTACGTCCAAGATAAGTTTCATTATTCTCTGGTCTTTGATTCACTGTCTTGACCTCACTGTTCTCCTTCTCCTTATGTCTTCATTGTCCGGTCACTGTCTTCGACGCCTTCTCTTCTTGACTTGCCACAGTCCTTTTATTCCTTGCTGATTACACCAGAGATAAGTTATGCCACTAGATAGTGTTATGTTGAGCACTTGTTGTTGTGGTTTCATATGCGTAGTCCTTTTATAAGTACTGAAGTATATACATTACAGTGAGTGATATATCGCACTTTTGAAGGATGTCTTGAGGATATCTTTCAGGCTTATATATTTGATCATGATTGAGAGGCTTCGAGATATCCTTACATGCTTTCGAAAATCATATTGAGCTTCACATATAGATATATCGATACCTTGAGATAAGTACCGAGACTCCGAGATAAACACCGAGACTCTGCCTTCAAGATATGTCCGAGCTTCTGAGATATACATCGAGACTTTGTCCTTTGAGATATGTTCGAGATTCTGAGATATATGTCGAGACTCTGTCATTCGAGATATGTCCATTGTATATTCGGTGACTGTAATATGAGATCTAAAGACTTTGAGAGATATGTCGAGACAGTCTTTCTAAGAGATATCTGAGCTTCACTTATAGACCTCAAGAGATATATTGAGCTTCTAGAGAGATATCCTAATTTCACTTACCAAGAGATATCACTATGTGTTCGTTCCCTTTTTTATGATTGTAATATATATCTTATTTCAAAGATCTATGTACATTGACTCTATGTTGCCCCTATATATATAGGTCAACGATGATACATCAAGCTGACATGAGAGCCTTTGAATCTAAGCCGACATGTCAAGGAGACTTACTGCAGTTCGTAGAGCGGATTTGCAAGATGATAGTGACACTTATCTTGGAGCATATCCTTTGACCTTTGACCTTATGACTTTCATAATATTTATGATGAAACATAAAAATCCTAAAGACATCAAGAAGAAGTTTTTGACCTATGGTAAACACATCTTTCTCATGAAACCCATGATGCAAGGAATAACAATTTTCTTCATAATATTATCGTTACAAGTCATAATGAAAACCGAACCTAGTAATTTTTCCTTCAACAGTAGGGACTATGCTGCATCGCAACTATTACCCTTGTTTTTCATTGAAAAATATAAATGAACAAAATTAATGTTATGGACTTTCTAAATATTATTGTTAATTTTTTTATTTTTTTTATTAAAAAATATAAATGAACAAAATTAATGTTATGGCCTTTCTAACAAATATTAATATTTAGAAGATAATAGCAAATATGATATGAAATTGATGAGATTCATATGAAGGGTTAAGTGCCGAGATAAATTACATGAAAGACAAGTAATGAAAAATGTAATATATGAGTAATATATAATCTTTAGTGACTCGTCAAATTTATGGTGCATCATTCATTCAAAAATACAACATAAATATTGAAGTAGCAATAAAGCACATGATGCGCAATGATATTGGAGATAATCATTTTTATATTATCATGCAATAGTATAAAATTCCCTCTAATCATAATCCTAACTCATAAATATTTACGTTATGCAAATAGTATATATTAATAGTGGTTCTCGTGCTACCTTACCTTTCTAAATTTCCATTCTTTTTTCTCTTCTAGTTCATTTTATAACTCATTCTTCCTGATTTAAATAGTTGTACTCTTTTTTAGTGATATTTTATCTTTTATGTTTAGTTTAAGAAAATTTCAACTTGCCTTCAAACCTATTTCCTCTCCTTTTAGTAGGTGTACCTATAGCAATTTTTGGATGACCAAACTAGTTTTTGGTATGGCATTGCACTGCTCTATGGTTTAGTTACATTCTATTTTTTTGGCTCTTTAACATTTTCCAAGGTAGTTCATGTTGTTCAAGGCACTTAACATATATTAAGGCAATGGTCACACCTGTCAAGTTGGTTTTGAGGCTATTTGTTGACACTTGGACCTCCCCTATGCATGTCATGTGGAAGATCCTTGAACATTGTCCTACTAGACATTTATGAGCTAATTTTTTCGTATTTTGAGGACTGATTTGCACCTACAACATGTGTCGCGGAAATTTGGGGTACTTTCAACAACTTCGTGATCTGAAAATGAGATCTTAATTCAATATAAAGGTATTACATACTTATGTATAGGAATGCCTATATTACTTACTGCAATGGATCGAAAATATTGTGAATAATATAGACAATGAGCAGTTAAAAAACATAACAGTCACACATATTAAAATAGAAAAATAATCAAGGACTTCATCAGACTTCCTGGCTATGTCTCCTAGTCCAGCTTTCAATGTTGACCTCTATATTATGTCTTCAAGAGCAAATTATTACAAGTGTGAGCTCAAACTGAGTCTCAACACAACAGTGACAAAACAACAGGGATTTACTTGAAATCCTCAAGTCTACAAGAGTACAAAAACTCTCCCTCTTGCTATTTGTCCTCTGTTTCTTTCTCTGTCTCAACAACTGCCTCCTCTGTCTTTGCCATTGAATGGCTTTTAAGCCTATCGGCACTTGTCTGTTCGTCTCCCCATTCGATCTCTCTGGCTTCCAGCCGCTGTCCGTTCAAGTCCATTTTTTTTAGCGTTAAACAATCATTGTAGAACACCCTCAAGTATGGTGACCACCTGTTTTTAAACAGAAAGGACCACTGGCGTGGTTGAAATCCCTAGGAACACGTTTCTCTGTTTACACAGAGAAATACACTAAAAACACTAAAAAATCTGATAAAACACTTTCTATCAGGCTTCAAACAATGTCGAATCAGCCCTATAATCCTATTGGGTCCGCCTTTGGTTGTTATCGCAAGCCCACTGTTGATCTGTGTGATCTCTGATCCAACGAATAATATTCATTTCAGGCAACTTGTGTGCACGGATATTACCCGCACGAAAAGGTGGTTTTCTCTCTCCTGCGCCAAGCCACGTGTCAGCCAGTGTATGGGATCAGGCGAAGCCTGTCCAATACCACTTACCGCCTAAGGCCTGCCCAAAATCCCTCTTACCAAGAAACTCAAATAATATAAAGCTTCATTTATAAACCTTTCAAGTCTGGTTTTATTGCTTCGGGCACTTTTCCTTTGTATTTCGATTTTTTAACGGAAATGCGTAAATACATAGAAAAAACATTTTTACCGGAACTCAAAATATATCAATTCGCATCCATAAACCCTTTCAGGTCTGGCTTTATCGCATGTCGCATATCTTCCCCGATCTCTGATCGGCCTTATCGGTTATCGACGCATCGGCGTATCGCCCGGTTGCTGGTGTTTGGTATCACCCCTTATATAGTTGCAATGTGATATATCGCAATCGCATATCACATAGTCTTCGGGCTGTGGGTTAAGTCTCCCCTTGTGTTTTAGCGATGCGATATTGCGAGTTAATCTAGGTCATTGATCTGCATGCTTGATCAACGGTCCTCATTAAATCGCATTGATCGCTATCGCGATTTCCATAGGGTTGTCTCCGATGTATTCCGCCGACTTCTCCCGATTGCGATATTCCATTTAGATCTGGACCGTTGATTGGTCCGATCCGACGGCTCTTGTGCAGCGTTACTTCCGCCTTCGCTTAGCTCTGTTTTCCGCCATTCTTTCATTGTTTTCCCTTGCGATAGTGTTTCCTATAGTTAATATATATGAAGACTTAGAGGTTTTAGGATCCATTTTATATCATTGGGGAGGCTATACAAATGATGTGCCATTGCTTTAGTGTGCTTGGTGTAATGTGGATGTAGTTAGAACAAAGCATCTTGAAGAATTATGAGCTAGAATAAGGATCAATATCTTTAAAATTTTCTATCACAGGTTTTATGAACTAAACATTGACTCAAAATTGTCACTTGCATGCATCATGGAGGCACCTTGACCCAAGGTATGACCTTGGGCCTCCATTTGGAACATTATTGCAGGCCTTGGACCATTAAATTGCATGATTCATGAGTTTTTTTAAAGGAATCAACCCCCTTTATTAAATGTCATTATCGCAGTTAGATGGTTTTTAGGTGGATTCTTAACTCAAAATATCCTTCCCATACTTCATGGAAACATTAGCCTAAGGGATTGGCATGGACCTGTTACCTTTTAGTTCAACTAACGTACATATGTACCTTTTCATTATGGTAGCACAATTGTAACCCTAAATAATGCAAGTCAAAAACTTTGTAACCCATGTGGAAGCCCTTTATTATGGTATCATAGGCCTAGTATAGTCAGTCATGGCCATTCCTTTTGGGCTATGACCTTAGTCCTCTTTTCCTATATAGGATCAAAGGGATTTTGATGCATTTCATTGGGACTCATGGTTTAGAGGAGTCATTGATTTTCTAGGAGTGATCACACATTGTAGAGCCAACTTAGTCCATGTTCCATGTGTACTTATGTTTTTTCTGCATGGTTTTTTTATTGAATCTGTATGCATTCTTTGGTCATCGTATATTCATCAAACAATTCTCAATATGGGAGTTTCTACCAAATTTAGTGGTTTTTCAAGATTTATCCAAGATCCAAATTTAGTTGGCCCTCTGCTAAATTTAGCTAGGGGGCTAGGACCAAAACTTTGACTGGTCATAACTTTCATATATGAACTCGAATTGAGATTTCATTTGTAGTGTTGGAAATATTGTGACGAGCTCTTCGATCTGAACCTATTTTTATTTCAATCCAAGAACTTTTATTTTTGAGCTTTTCCTAAGTCCTCTTTAATTTATGAGCATCTTTAGAGCCACCTGGATCATTCTTCCCCACTAAGGAGCTTTTCTTCCTCCAAAAGAATGAGCATAACTTGTAATATGCTTTGCTCCCTTGTCTGCACAATAAGTTCCCTAACATGCCACACTTCTTTCTCCTTCACCTTTGTTCCTCAGAACCACAAGTGGTGAACTGACACCTGCACCCTCTGCAAAACTGTAGTACAATATTTGCAAACTATATGTTCAATTACATGAAAAATCATGACCCAAGAATCCCCATGCTTTCCAAGAGTATATAACACACACTCTTTGGTAAAGTTTACATCATAATAGAGACGAATACCCCAGCTATCAACAAAAGGCCAAAAACATCATCGTTGCTTTAATAAGCGATGGAAAACACATCATCACTTCTACAATTATATCGCGACACATTATTTAAAAAATTCAGCCATGGAAAGCTACTATATCTAGTAAAACCATCTCTTACTCAAAAAAGTGAAAGAGTCATCTCCCTGTGGCGGATTCACTTGTTGAACATATTCACCAGTTGGTTCCTTCATAGGTGTTTTCTAGGCATGGAGTATCTGACACGTGGCTCTCTAGTGTCCATCCTTGTTGCAGTGAATACAATGATTCTTTATCCTCCAAACTTTTTGGATCGTCTTAGAATGCTTATTGTTGATGCATTTCTGATAAGTACCCGTGGAATCCTTACTATCACTAGAATGTGGTGAGGTGCTCCCATCATCCATTGTTGATTGGTAATTGGTTGTCTTGGAGTATTCTCCAACCTCTTTTCTGACATACCCAAGTCCTACATAATGAGGAAATTCCTCCACTTTGATGGAATTCAAAATGCCCTGGCTATTAATGTCGAGGCCCTTTCCTTGATACCCATTTTATTCAATAATTTTGATCCAATTCCTGTAGTATGTTTTTCAAAAGCGGCAAAATCATCTTCATAAAAAGAACAATGAAATTGAAGAATCACTTTTTACCTCAAGATTGTTATTCTGAAACTTTTTCAAGGCCTCCTCCTTGGCTTGTATGTGATGCTACAATCATTGTTTCTCTTTCTCTACTTTCTGTAGGAGTATCTTTAGTTCAACATTCTCTTATTGAATTCTTTGGTTGATCTCTTCGAGTTATTGGAGCCATGCAGTCTTTGGTTCCCTTCTCACCATTGGCACAATGTTTATTGAAATCTTTGTCTCATCACCTGAATCGGAACCTAAGTCAATAGGTCCACCTTCTGTAATCCCAAGAGCTGCAATCTTCATTTTATCACCTGAGTCTAATCCCAAGTCAATTGGTCCAACACTTGCAAATCATGTAGTTGTGTTTTTTTAATCATACTTTGATTATGATTCTTGGTCTTGTTGTAGAGTTACATCTACCTTCTGCTTCTTTTTTTTGTCGTTACTCTTAGGCCTCAATTATGGATGCAGTTTCCAGCAATGTTCCTCATCATGCCCTTTTTTCTCAGAATGCGTACAATAGGGATTTGCTTCCTTTCTCTTAGTTTTTTTTGTCCTATTTGGGTTGTCTTCTTGCTCATGATTCCCCCTACTTTGAAGATGTTTAACCTTCACACTAGCTTCATCAATATTTTTAGGTTCAAATAATAACAATGAATGACGCATATAACTATGCAAAGAGCCAATATATTTCATCAATGTCTTAGAAGTGTCTAGTAGAACATTCAATGTTAATTCTTATTTCCTAAACTCCTCTATAAAATTATGAACAATTTGACCTTTACTTTGTTTCAAATGTTTCCGTTCCATCATGGCATTCTATCTGTAACCCAATGGGTAAAATTGTCCTCTTAAAGCTTAAACAAACACAAATCAAGATGAAAGAAGTTTACAACAAATATTACCACCTTTATGTAGCTTGCCTTACCACCAGATGAGAGCAATACCACTCAATCGAAGGGACTTTAGCTGGATCTTGGCTTCATCCACTTTGATTCGTTGGATGTGTAAATATACTTCAACGTCTCTGATCCAGTTATCTAGCTTTTCTACATTATATTCTCCACTAAACATAGGCAAATCAAACTTGAAATCCAAGTTGAAAAATGGATTTTTATGAGTTCTTTTACCTCTACGATGACGAGAAGAGAAAGAAGAAAAACTTTCGCTTGAAGATGGAGAGGGAGGTTCAGGAGGCTCTTCTCCTCCTCCTTCATGATTCACTGAGGCATTATCATCTTGTCCTTCTTCTATAGTTTTTCCATTGTCTTTTCATACTCTGCAAACAATTTGTCCATTTTTCTGCCATGGTGTAGAAGGCCTTGCGATAGTTTCATTCTTCCTCCAATCGAGCATATTCATCTGCTATTTTCCCTCTTCATGCTGCATGCCCCGCTTCTTGATCAAAGGACTTAAGTTTTCCTTCACCTCTTTGGAGCTTTACCCTGATTATCATACACTTGTAATTCACATCAACAGGAGATCCACTTTGATACCAAACTTGATCTGAATCTTTTCACTTCATAGATGCATATAGAACTACATTTAAAAGAACATGTAACCATAAAATTCATGCACATAAAAGAAGTAGTAATAAATGATGACCATGAGAAGCAAAGACACAATAGGTTGATAACAGAGTTCACCCAGTTTTGGCTATGTATCTGGTATTTTCTCAAAGTGGGGAGGCCTCTTTCATTAATCTTCAACAAAAGAAAATTACATACATGTACAAAAGGAACCTTATACCTCCACTTCTGGGGATGGCCTGAAAAGTCACACCTCTGCTGAAGAAATGGATTTCAGCGTTGAATTCATGGCGTGAAATCGTGTCAAGTGGCCATAAACTTAACCCCTTTCTGCTTACATCAAAATTTGGACCCTCAACAATCTCAAAGTTTACTTCTCACTGGTTGACTAGAATTCTACTGCTCAAATGAAAAATCCTAGTTCACCACTACGCTCCTTGCGAAAAACTGAGTAAAATGAGTATAAAGTCAGTCTGGTTCTAAAACTGTCAAAATTTGGCCCTTAGGGAATCTTTTAGATTCCTCATGATTCCACAAAGGTTCCTCTCTACAATTTGCCTAAATATTTGTTGCTCAGATGAAAGATATGACTTTACCACTGTGCTCCTTGTGAAAAACTAAGTAAAATGAGTATAAAGTTAGTCTGGTTTTGAAATTGTCAAAATTTGGCCCTGAGGGAATCTTTTATATTCCCCATGATTCCCCTGCGTCAAGGTTCTAACTCATTTTTGTGTAGATCAGGGTTACATGCACCTTGGTTTATGTTCTCAGTGCTCCTCTCTCCTCTGTCCAACGAATGGGAAATTCGAGCTCTTAAGAATATTGCAAGGCGGACATTACAAGGACCCATGGTTGGCGCATTGGTATACTTAGAAAATGGTTGGAGGGAGGCCTGAGTTCCAACCCTCACGGCCTCCCGTATTCGAGCAGTTTTTATATGTAATTTTTCTCTTTTATTTTAATTTAATGGTGATTATGATATGTGGTATATGGGGCTACCAGCGGGAGGGCCGGCTACCAACTTGCGTGGGTTCAACTCCCACCGGCCTCAGTTTTGGTTATATATATATATATGGAGTGTCGTTCAAAAATGTCGGCCATTATGGCCATTTTATTATACTTTATAGTTGAAATGGGTTGGGCCCAATTAGCCGAGTTTGATTGCCAGCCAACCGGCTAATTATTTTTTTGTTAATCTTAAATATTAAATTTAAAAACTCATCAGCCAAATTTGGGGGTCATTGGTTTTTTTTTAACTAGGCAACAATTTCACCATTTATGACCACTGGAAACCATCACCGTCAAGTGCCAAATTGTTGCCTCGTTAGTGGCTTCCAAATTTAGTGGCTCCACCAGATTTAGCCAGGCTCCAAATTTAGTTGGCACTCTGTTAAGTTTAGCTAGGGGACCTAGTTGACCAAAACTTTGACTGGCAATAATGTTGGCTTATATGGGCCTGACCCAGGTTCAGAAGAATTATTTAGCCAAGCAAATCTCGTAGCTACCGGCCCTTTCAGAAATAGCTCGCAAAGCATGGACTAAGGTCTCACCCGAGGTAGCAGGGGAGGGTATTGGAACCAGGTTTCCGCACCCTGGGGATGTCTAGATGTGGTTTGGAGGTTTCGCGCCCCGTTCTGCAACTTCGCGCTGTGTTGTATTCGCGCAGATCCCGAATATCTCTCGTTGTCTATTAGCACGTAGTCTATAGATCTAGTCTAGTGGATGAAATATTGCAACTCAAATCTACTTTAGGATGGTCTTTAAGCAAACATTTATCAAATATATTCAGTTTACTTATTAAGATTAAACCCAGCTTCACAAGTATTTAATAAGCAATCATATGCACATAGATCAAAACAGTGTTATTATTCATACAAAATGCCAAATTCGCGATAATTCAGATTCAACACAGAATTCTCAAAAGGAACTTATCTTTATTTCTACTTATCACTCGTACATCCAGATCCGCCCTGCGCATTCAGCTACAGGGGTCCGCGCACACAGCTGCGAACTCTTCCAGGCCTCTGCGTACACAGCTGCAGAGCCTCTATCCACTACCCAAACCCTCGACTCAGACTTACAAACACTTTCAAACGGCTTTTCTCAGAAACTCATTACATGCCAGATCCAAAAACATACAACCAAACTTAGCTACTCTAGCCATAGAGCCTCAATCTATTTATACCTTCCCATGGACCATGATCCACGGGTGGGCTGACTCAATCTACATTTCATTACATTATTTCTGAGCAGACTACCCTTTGACTTCAACTTATTACAAATCACGCTCCGCACATCCCACGGAGTCTTTACCCTGTTTTTACCCAAAATTGTGAGATTCGTGCCCCATGACCATTGCGCGGGGCTTCTGCTACCCAACAGTCCCCCAACACAATCATCATGACTCGTCCCGAGTCACTCAACTGGTTCGGCCAACTTTTCATTGAGATCAGTTAGCAGCCTCTGTGCGTCGCTAGTGCTAGCAACAAACTCTCGCGTCATTCACTGCATCTGTTCCACGTCTATCGCTGCCACCTCAGTCCCTATCTCTGTTGTCTCCATGGTGGCATACTCGACCTGCATGTGGGCTACCTTCCACTCTATAGTGGTTGAAACCACAAATGCCTCATCCAACCATGGTTGGAGACAAGCTTTAATCATTGCTTCCTTTTGTCTAGCGGCATCGGCTTGGATTTTCAGGTCATGAGCCTCTCGTATCTTAGCCAAGCTTTATGTAATAGCAAAGGTCTGCACAGTTCCTCTGATCTGATCGTAAGCTTGCTAGAGCTCCCGGGCCTCAGTTTCCAATCAGCGAAGTGTGGGATCCTCCTGAAGGGAGGTGAGCATTACAAGCGATTGAGTTAGCAGCTTGGTACATTCCTCCATTGAACGTGTGAGCATTGTTCGCCCCATAGTGATAATTTTCCTGCGTTGCCCTAGGATCTCTGGTGGCGTCGTTGGTGGACCTTGTAGTTTTAAGTCCGGGATCTGCAAGCTGAGTTCGAGCTAGATCCGTGCAGCCTTCTCCTTTGCATGTCGGAACCCAGTAGCCAATTTCTAGATTTGTGTCTCAATAAGCAATTCTGCCACAATCTCTAGCTCATGGGCACTCGAGTAGGCTTCTGCTACTACCTTATCCACCTGTTTCTTCTGCGCAATTACTTCGTCCCGTTGGAGGCGCAGTTATTCGATATTAATTTTATGTTCCTAGAGTACTTGTTCAGCACGGTCGGCCCTGGCACGGAGCTCCATTATGGCGCTATCTTGGAGCTACTGCAAACTTTCTCATGGTAGAAGAGCCACGTTTAGTCCCAGCCCTTTAAGTTGTCATAGCATAGCGTGGTCCTCCACATTTGTGGTGATCAATGCTACTACTGGAATTGTGATGAAATGAGCCATTTGGGCCTTCAAAAACAGTTCAGTGGTTGTCATACTAGGAACCCCCTGAGTAGCGCATGGCATAATCCTTCTTCCAAGTGCCTGTAGTTGCATATGGAGTTCCCCCAACACAATTTGTTGCTCTAATATGGCCTCGTCAACTGCATCTCGAGCGGCATCCCGCACAGTGTTTTCTATATCATTTAGGTCCCCCTCAGTTAAGGTGGTCACTCCATTGTCCATTTTGGATTCCTTTTCCTTCTTTTGTGGCTTCGGTCATTCTTGTGGCACTGGCCACTTCAAAGGTGAATCCGTGCCAGTTGCTGGTGGCTCATCCACGGCCGTCTCAGTGGGCGGCTTCTGACTATTTTTGGCCATTGTCAACATAGTCCCTCCTGGTGGTGCCTTTCCTACTGCCGCCTCGCGAGCTACCTGAACTTTCATGGCGAGCTGTTCATTTCACTTTTGTTGCGCTGCATGCTTAGCTTCCTCCTTTTACCATCGGATAGCAGCCTCGTTGTTCTCTACTACCTTCGGTCCGCGCCATGCCGATGGCCAGGTATCCACAACCCCGTTGAAAACATCATCAATGGCAATAAAGTGAAGTGAGGTCCATGCCCATGCCGAGTCCTTACGTGCCCTGATGTAAATACGATGCATGTCTGCTTTAAACTTGGCAATATGCTTCATGCTTTCATAGATCCAGTTGAACAGGCGGGGTAGTGCATTAATCCATTGGCGCACATTCACGTCCATTAATATCTAAAATATTTTGATGTTTCGAATTGGGCCCACGTCCCTTGTCGCCCAGAGGGAAGCATATCTAGCGGCTTCCAGCCACTCTGGGTCCAAACCAGGAAACTGGCTGTCTTCAGGTAAGTCAGTAGCGACCAGCATAATGGAAAGGAGCAACCACGAATAATATAAGGTCTTTCCCTCCTCCTAAACCTCCCGACAGTTGGTCAAAAACTCTTCACAGAGGAACTGTGACCAATTGAACCAGACTCCAGTTGCACATTCCTCAGTGAGTGTAATAACTACTGTCGAAACCTCAGTGCCATGGCATTTCCTCATTACTTTCCTGGCCAACAACTGAGTGGCGATGCAGACTGCGTTATCTGAAATGCTGTCAATGATGTACCCTCACTGCCCCTTTGCTAGCTTATACTTCTTTTTCAGGTTCTCTATCATCACGACATTACCACTTCTATGAGCAATTTCCCGGGGGTCTCTTCCATCGCAGGGAAGGTGCAAAACCTGATGAACCAATTCAGCTATGATGTCGATGAGTTTTCCAACCCATAATATTTCCTCGTGAACTAAACATAGAAACTGCTTTATGACCAACATTGTGATAGGGGGCCGAAGAAAGTGAGGAATAGACAAGAGACAGAGAAACCTAGCTTTTTCCACCTTCCGCAGCCACTCCTTTGGCTGTAGTGTCGTCACCATCCCTTCGACACTCTACTCCACCAGTGCGTCAGTCGCCAGATGGGGAAATTTTACTGTATCTATGAGGTCCCAGTCTTTGAATTTCATTGTTGCAACTCGGCCAACCACTGAGCTTTCCACTGGGACTACTTTTGGAAGAGCCAGGGTAATGATTATAGTGTTGACTTCATCCAAATTTGTAGGTACCTTTTCCTTCCCCTTGCTTAGAGACACATACTTGGGTCGACGCACTCGTTGGATGGGGTCCTCCTCAGGGTTTACTTCTTCGACATATGTAGGACAATCTTCGGCTTCCTCGTCGCTTTCAATTGTGACAGTTTTAACCTTTTCCTCCATTATGAACTTGCTAAAGTGCAGGTGTTGCAGCGACCTTCTTACTAGTTTTGGAATCTGAGGGTCTTTCCTGGTCTTCAGTGTCCGGGGTAATTTAGGGAGCCCGGCTGCTTGCGGCATGGCTTCATGTGGATTCTCTACGGTAGGGTTTTTTTCTTTGAGGATTGCTTCCTGGTAATGTTTTGGCAATTCCTGAAACCACGGACTCATTTCGGGCTGCTCGTCACTCATCTTGCACTTGTCTCGGACCCAAGGTGGCTTTCTTGCAGGACGGTAAATCATGGTGGTGTGACCTTTACTATGATTATATATGATTCTGAATTTAAAATCGGTTGTTCTCCCTTGCAGCAGCTCATCAATGCTATTTTGGCAGTTATTCTTCTACCTTACTTGCCCGTTGCCCACTCCAATGTGCCTTAAATGGGCCATCATATCATGAATAGTACCTGTAATAGTCACTTTCCATCTTTCCTTCGCAACAGCGAATCCCCAGGGACGCGAGTGCAGTTCTTGTATGTATGTTGTGGCCATGTCGCACAGCTTCACAGCAACCTGTTTTATAATCCTGCACCCTCTTCCAACTGCATGGGGCACTGGGACTGGGCCACGTATAGATAGTTAGGTGGGTGGATCCCTTGCACGAGTCTTCTGTTTCCCGGCTAGCCCGGGCTGCGAGCACCCATTGTGTTCCCTTGATTCTGCTAACCGATTTCGGTGTGTGCGTCCTTGTCCTCCCAAGTGCAAGAGCAACCATGCTAGCCCATTACTGCTTATAGCAGGGTAGGAGAGTCAACCATGTCCATTTCCTTCGTTAGTTCCTTTGTGTAGGCGACTTCTAACTGCAGCTTATTAATTGCTTCATCTAGATTTGCACTCTGTGCACGAAGTCTAGCCTCTGTTGCTTCTAACTTTCGAAGTTGCATTTTACCACGCAAGATGGCTTCCCAAAGCTACTGAATCCTTTCATGGATGTTGTCCCTGGGAGGGTGGGCTGTATTTGTGCTAGGTTGTTTGGTCATAACGAGACTTCCCTGCCCGGCAGTGCGAGCCTTCGATCCGCGCAGGTCCGAGTGGTTTGATGGGCACCTGATGAGCACCTGTACCCTTTGTTGTTGATGAACAAACTGTTCTTATCAACCTGGCTTTCGTGCACATCCTTCAGTCCATACCTGGAACCACCTCCTCCATTTCGGCTTCTGTGGCCCCCCTCTCGGTGCACGCAACGCATCCTTCGACACATTATATTGCTCCCGTGCTACGCATAAAGTGCCAAGCTAGGCAAGTTGCCTTTCATCTGTTGTGTCACTCTCTGTTGGCTGTTGTCTTTCCTCAGTGGTTACGCATCATAAGGACCGGATCATCATATTGCAGTTCTGTGTCGTAACTTCCTGCAACCGGTTCTGCCATCGCTCAGTCTCCTCATTGGAATCCATTGTACAGGTGTTGTCTCACTCCCACACGACTCTTCCACCATCTGCGGAATGCACCAGATCTTGGTCTTGCATTGTTCTCTGATAAATGCAATCCAATTCGTCGTCGCTTTCTTTGTCGCGCATGGGTTCGGTGTAGCGTTCTCCTTCTGTTGGGTCCAATAGAACGACTACTCACATTGACTTTTTTTCAAATGTCATTTTCCACCTTTTTAAGTTAATAATCCCTTTCATGTCCGTTGCCCAATCAATTCTGAGCAATGCAGGGTAAGGATTATTGTCATCAACAATCTCTATGACTTCGAAATCGGTCTGTGTACTTACATCGTCGATACCTACAGTCACTCCTTGCAGTCGACCCATTGGTAAGATCTTTTGTTGGTTGGCCATTCATAGCTGAATCGGGGACCATTGCAATGTGGGCTTGCCCATGTCCTCCCAGGTTTTTTTAGCTAATACGTTCGCATCTGAGCCTAAGTCTAGGATGACCTAATCCATTTCATACTCACTGATTTGTGCTATCAATCTCATTTCCCATCTGATGCGCAGAGCATGACTTCCTATTTTCTGGACTACATGCGACTCGCCCAAGCCGGCGCACCTCGTGATCAGCTCCTGTAATCCTTGAACGGATTTACTATTGCACAACAATTTCATGCATGTTTCGAGAAAGGTATTAATCATGGAGGGGTCCACTCCGGGTCCCGTTTGATCCCCCCTATCTCGAGTAGAAGCTTCCGCGAAGCTCCTCTGAGCTTCTTTCGGCATCTCCATCCCTGCTTTCGACTCAGAGTCAGGTGTTGAAAAGTGTGCAACAAGAAATGCTTGTTGAGAATGCAACAAGATGATGGAGCTTAGTGAAAAGAGTCGCCTTCACTAAGTGGGCCCGCAAGCAAATTATAGCGCAAGTTCTATTTTTTGATCCCAGCAGGGATGATCACAGTATGGGTGATTACAGTATGGGTGATCACAGTATGAGTGATCACAGTGTGGGTGACCACAGCGTAGGTGACCACAGTGTGAGTGATCACAGTGTGAGTGATCAAAGTCTATTTTTGGACTGGCTGCCAAAAATAGAAAAGTCAAATATTATTGTCTCATAATAATATTTGGACTATAAACTTGATCTTATTCTCTTGGAGCACTTCAGGATGAGCTACGGATGTGGTACATGCAGATCCCAGAGGGAAATACGTGGTTACCTATGGGATGACTAATATTTGCATGCAGGACTTCAGTTAGAACTCAAGTGAGTTGAGTTTAGTGGACTGGAGGTGCAGTTGATGGAGTTGTGTTCAGTTTAGCTTTGTTAAACTAGTTGTATTTAGTCTAACTGATCAATAGACTAGAGATGAGTTGGGTGAATTAGTTATTAATTAATTCACAAGTTATTAACTCATAATGCAACTATATAATACATCAGTTAACTCACTTGCATGTCAGTGCATGTTCAGTTCAGCAGGGACAGGTGTTAGAGGATCAGATTGCTATCAGTTGTGACTATAGCTGTGCATGATGATTTTCACAATCAGAGGGATTGAGTATGCCAATGAATTGGAAAATATCAAAAATTGTAGCCTATGCTCACGTCCAACAGAGTGTGAATGATTATTTTCAGGTCAAATACGAGTTTGGTAAGCCATTCTCATCAGTTCTTGAGCAGGTATTGAGCTGTGGAGGCAGGCAAGTAGCGGGGGAGATTTGGAGATCAGATCTGAGTTGTATTGTGTGTAACAGGTGGAGCTGGTACTGGATTGCTTGTGATAAGCATTGTACTTTGTAATGTTACATGATTCAATCAATATAATATACAGATAGTTGGGGTTTTTAGCGAGATGCTTTCCCCGGGATACATACTGTGTTAATGAGTTTGATTGATGCTTCTATGTGTGCCTGTGAATGTTTCTGCTTCTGTAAATTGATGATCAACGTAGAGGAGATTATGTATTATACATGTTCTGCTTATAATTGTATGATCAGGATAATCTTTGTGAATATGTGTTAAATTATTCAAAATTTCTACATGGTATCGGAGCTAGATAATTGTAGAAAAAGTTTCTACATGGTATCGGAGCTGCTTGATTTGTAGAAGAGATTTTTACAAGATATCAAGCGAGGATTGATCATCAGATCTATTATTCAGAAAGTGTTTACATTTTATTTCTTCAAGCAGAGTCTGTAATCGGGCCAGGTAGCCTTTGGATTCATCCTTCTTTTGGAAGGTGAGATATCCGGTGAATGCCCATACAGTTGATCTCTGTACAAGAAATACTTTGTTCTCACGAATTCTAGATTGGAAATGGTTGAGTTTTGTGCTGGTGGAATTCGAATTTAATTCCAAAGCAAGAGATAAAACTCAAAAACATTAAGTGTGAGAATGGAGACAGTATGCCCCAGTATCTCACGAAGTTCACCCAATGTCGGGATGAGCTGGGAAGTGTGGGGGTGACTGTCAGATGAGGATGGTGAGTCTAGCACTCCTTGACCTTCCTAAGAGTTGGCATAGCTACCAGGACTCGGTGAATGGAAGGGAGAAACTGCCAAATTGGGAACGACTATGGTCGGATTTGATGCAGGAGGAGATTAGACGGAGCACCAGAGACGGTTCTTCATCCATGCATGATGAGGAGAACTGTGCCTTAGCGAGTAAGGTGAAGAAGGGGAAGGAGAAGGTTTCTCTTTCCGAATCTTGTTCTTCCAATGATGGGAAGAAAGTTGACAAGTCAAAGGTGAGATGCTTTCATTGTCATGATGGAGACTTGGTGGTTGAGAGGGAGCATACATTACCTCTCGACATGGAGAGCGAGAAGAAGTCTCAGACAATTGTGGAGGAGCCACGATTGGTGCAGCAGCTTCAGGAGGTTTTGGAGGAGCCACAACAGGGGTAGCTAAGAGGAGATCGAGTAGAGACATCTACTCATCCAGAGACCTCCAGTAGGGGGAAACTTCGAGCCAGGTGGGCTGAGGGATCGCATGCAACCATACCTCCAGGTAGGAGGTGGGGTGATGTGGATTGATTGTCCCAAGGAGGAGGGGCAGGATCCTTGAGGTACCCAACCTCTTGGATGAGACCTTGCTATGGGAGCCCCAGATGTGTAGTAGCAGGAACTCACTGATTGGGTAGAGACAGATGCGGATGGAGCGGCAGAGAGAGCGATAGTGCAGGGAATCCCAGGACAGTGCATAGCTAGCAGGCTGCAGTAATGCGAGAGGTACAAGTGTTTTTCACAGTGCTAGGTGGCACAGAGAGGTGTGAAATGGTGCGAGATGCATGGAGATGTTGCAGTAGTGCAGATGTCAGAGAGGGAGCACTTGTCAGCAGTAGGTAGAGCTTCAGCATCAGAGGGTGTTTCTATCCCAACAGGGAGTTCAGTTGGGAGGTGCAGTGTGGATGCAATGCTGGGGGATAGAACTAGCAGCAGCACAGATGCAGTCAGAGATCAAAGTGATAGAGGCTATAGCAGTCAGATACTGAAGAGCAGAGAGATGCAGAATCTTCAGTCGACAGAGGCAATAGCAGTCAGAGACTTTGATGACAGAGCAAGTGGACCGGCCAGATGTGTTGCATGGAGAACGTTCCAGAGTTACAGGATCGGGTTTGAGAGGAAGCCTTTCTTGTTGAGAGAGAGAGTTCAAAAGTGTGCAACAAGAAATGCTTGTTTAGAATGAAAAAGGATGATGGAGCTTAGTGAAAAGAGTCGCCTTCACTAAGTGGGCCCGCAGGAAAATTATGGCGCAAGTTCTATTTTTTGATCCCAGCAGGGATGATCACAGTATGGGTGATTACAGTATGGGTGATCACAGTATGAGTGATCACAGTGTGGGTGACCACATTGTGGGTTACCACAGTGTGAGTGATCACAGTGTGAGTGATCAAAGTCTATTTTTAGACTGGCTGTCAAAAATAGAAAAGTCAAATATTATTGTCTCATAATAATATTTGGACTATAAACTTGATCTTATTCTCTTGGAGCACTTCAGGATGAGCTACGGATGTGGTACATGCAGATCCCAGAGGGAAATACGTGGTTACCTATGGGATGACTCATATTTTCATGCAGGACTTCAGTTAGAACTCAAGTGAGTTGAGTTTAGTGGACTAGAGGTGCAGTTGATGGAGTTGTGTTCAGTTTAGCTTTGTTAACTAGTTGTATTTAGTCTAACTGATCAATAGACTAGAGATGAGTTGGGTGAATTAGTTATTAATTAATTCACAAGTTATTAACTCATAATGCAACTATAGAATACATCAGTTTACTCAATTGCATGTTCAATTCAGCAGGGACAGGTGTTAGAGGATCAGATTGCTATCAGTTGTGACTATAGCTGTGCATGATGATTTGCACAATCAGAGGGATTGAATATGCCAATGAATTGGCCAATATCAAGAATTGTAGCCTGTGCTCACGTCCAACAGAGTGTGAGTGATTATTTGTAGGTCAAATATGAGTTTGGTAAGCCATTCTCATCAGTTCTTGAGCAGGTATTGAGCTGTGGAGGCAGGCAAGCAGCGGGGGAGATTTGGAGATCAGATCTGAGCTGTATTGTGTGTAATAGGTGGAGCTGGTACTGGATTGCTTGTGATAAGCATTATACTTTGTAAGGTTACATGATTCAATCAATATAATATACAGATAGTTGGGGTTTTTAGCGAGATGCTTTCCCCGGGATACATACTGTGTTAATGAGTTTGATTGATGCTTCTATGTGTGCCTATGAATGTTTCTGCTTCTGTAAATTGATGATCAACGTAGAGGAGATTATGTATTATACATGTTCCACTTATAATTGTATGATCAGGATAATCTCTGTGAATATGTGTTAAATTATTCAAAATTTCTACATCAGGTTCCTTTGTAAGCGTGTTGCACCTCTTTCCACTTTCTGCATGCTCTTTTCACAGATTTCCTTCTGTAGTCGTACCGCTCCTTAGTACCATATTTATATTGGGGTCCTCTTCGCGAGGTTTTGATCACATCATCTGGACATTCTGGGTTGGTGGAGACTGTAGCACTCCCTTTTCGTGCATCTAGGCAATTAACGTTGGACAGTCTACCATCTCATGATCAAAATATTCACAAGAGGGGCACAAAGTCCTGGTCAGGTTAGTACAGTCATGAGCGTAGTGTCCCGACCCTCCACAGTTATAACAGATTAGTTGCCCACGGCCCCGCCCGAGCCCCATTCCTCTTCCTCAACCGCATCCTTGAAATCCCCCTCGCACTTCAGTCTGCATTCGGTAAGCTGGGGTTCTTTCCATCATTACGTCATAACTTCGACATGTTCACTCATCGTGTCCCACCGATCGACAAAAGTTGCAATACAACTGTTGTGGGGTCTAGGTATACTTTTGCAATAGGTGGCAGTTATCTATTGCATGTTTCCCACCCACTTGACAAATCGTGCACCAGAGCACAGGTGCGGCACTTAGTCCTACTTCTACCTCCACTTTTAACGGCATCAGGCCTCCCCCCCGCCAGATAGTTCGCGAAGACAAGGCAATGGTCCTTATCATGCACTTGGCTCTTACATTTAATATAGCCTACCTCTGCCCGTACGTCTAGTCAGGACACTCTTTCTTGCTTCAAGCTTTGCATTTCTAAACTCAAGTTTTGGAGCTGCCCGTGGCTTTTCTGAACTCCTAACCCTAGATCCGGTGTTGGGGTCTCATGTAACCTCATTGCTGTCTCCAGTGCCTCAGCTTGGTTTGAGATCTTTTGTTGTGATAGAGCCATCCTTAGATGTGGTGTCAGAGATGCCACAAACCATGTGCAATGTTGCGCATCTGTCAAGGTCATGTTGGCTTCACGAATAGTTCTCTTTAAGCTTTGGTCCAGGTCCCATGGAGTTTCGCCAGGCAACATTGCGATCTCCTAGAACCCAATAACCGACTGGGTTTCTAATTTTATTTAATGCATCTTGGATTGCCACTATTCCCTCATTCAGATGATCGGTCGAGTATTTTATGTACCATGTCAACGCATGGTCCTATAGTGCACTAACTAGGGTGGCCTTTTTTATGTTCTCATCTGTTATGCCTTGGGCGTCCCATACAGACCATATCACAAACTAGAACCGCCCGAGTTCTTCATTCCCTATAGCCTTAAATATTGGCAGTTTTATTGCACCCGCCATTCCAACTTTTGGTAGAGGTGGGGGTGGGTATGGGGTTGGGGTTGGTGTGGAGAGATTCGATGAAGGCGATGTGGGGGGTGGCGTGGAAGGAGGTGGTATTAGTGGGAAGTGCTATGTGATCAACTAGACCGCACTTCCTGGTGTGAACCCCGCGAGCTCCTCCTCGCTTTCCCGGGAAATAGAAGCTAAAGGACTGTTCTCTATTCCTCTCGTTCTATGGTAACCTCTTCCACTTTGTGTTACTCCAGACATCAATAAACATGCATAGTATGTTTTTCACACAACAGCATCTTAATCCAAATATTCAATGATTTGATATACCTACCCTGAGGTCCTTGAAGAAACCGCCTTTATGCGTCTTTATAGCTCACAGTTGTATCTATCACGAACTCAGTAATAATCCTCCTATTACCCGATCTAGCAAATGATCTACTGTGCGCGCAAGTTTATCTTCTGTGGCTTATAGCCTACGCACCAGTTCTGAGGTCCACACAATAGGCTGGTCCAATCTGCACCTTCCCGTGCTGTCAGCTAGCCTCGCGATCCACTCATATAGTTCTACCGGAAATGTTGAGAAGAAGACTTCGTGAATATCTGTGTATATATAGCGGTCCAACCAGTGTTCCTCCGATATCCTAGGGTTTCTGTTTTCCTAAACTGCGAGTTCGTGGAGTTTCAAATCCCACCACTCTTCAATCTCTTCCTTTGTAGGGTTCCAGTGTTCCCACACCAGACACCCCTTAGAAAAATCCTAGTCCTGGAAATGGAACCATTTGTTGGCTTATATGGGCCTAACCTAGGTTTGGAAGAATTATCTAGCCAAGAAAATCCGGTAGCTACCGGCCCTTTAGGCAATAGCCCGCGAAGCGCGAACTGAGGTCTCACCTGAGGTAGCAAGGGAGGGTGTTGGAACGAGGTTTCTACACCCTGTGGATGTCTAGATGTGGTTTGGAGGTTTCGTGCCCCGTTCTGCAACTTCACGCTACGTTGTATTCACTCAGATCCCCAATATCTCTTACTGTCTATTAGCGCACAGTCTACGGATCTAGTCTAGTGGATGAAATATTGCAACTCGGATCTACTTTAGAATGGTCTTTAAGAAGACATTTATCAGATTTATTCAGTTTACTTATTAAGATTAAACCCAGCTTCACAGGTATTTAATAAGAAATCATATGCACATAGATCAAAACAGTCTTATTATTCATACAAAATGCCAGATTTGTGATAATTCATATTCGACACAGAATTCTCAAAAGGAACTTATCTTTACTTCTACTCATCACTTGTACATCAAGATCCACCCTGCGCACTCAGCTGCAAGGGTCCGTGCACACAGCTGCAGAGCCTATATCCACTATGCAAACCCTCGACTCAGACTTACAGATGCTTTCAAATGGCTTTTCTCATAAACTCATTACATGCCAGATCCAAAAACATACAACTAAACTTAGCTACTCTACCCATAGAGCCTCGCTCTATTTATACCTTCCCATGGACCATGATCCACGGGCGGGTTGACTATATTTAGATTTCATTACATTATTTCCGGGCGGAATACCCTTTGACTTCAACTTATTACAAATCGTGCTCTGCGCATCCCGCAGAGTCTTTACCCTGTTTTTACCCAAAATTGCGGGCTTCGTGCCCCATGACCGTTGCACGGGGCTTCCGCTACCCAACACATAACTTTCACATACAAACTTGGATTGAGATGTCGTTTGTGGCTTTGGATTGATCTCGTAAATAAACCTTCATTCCATCTACCTGTTAGTAACTAGTAGTCAACTTAGGTGAATGAAATGGAGCTTGGGGGCATGTTCTTGGAATTGCATTATTATGTTGGGGGCATGAAAATCAATCTCAAGAATAGTTTTCCTATGTTTCAAGCTTGTGTAAAAATTAAACTACTCTCAAGCATAATTTTTCCTCATTTAAAGCTTATTTTAAAATGAAACTACTTTCAAGTACTCTCAAGCATAGTTTTTATTTGTTTCAAGCTTGTCTAAAAATGAAACCAATTTCAAGCAAGTTTCCCATGTTTCAAGCTTGTGTAAAAATGAAACCATTCTCATCTTATCATTCGTGAGTGCCTTTTTATCATCATGTTTCTATCAAATGAGTCTTGGTTTTCTCATTCCATCATCACCATCTGCTTGACCAATCATACAATTTCACTTGGTTGTTTTACCCTTTCCTGAGGACCACTACGATGAGTGGTCTTATTAGCCAGCCTCTTGAACTCTATATGTTTTGAGTAGTTCCACTGGAAGTGGAATCCTCTTTCATCTCTTTTTAGACTCCCTAAACATGAAAATATTGTCAAGCACTTCTCTTTTTCAACTCATTAAAATTAATGAAAATATGTCTTCCTAGTATAAGTTTAACCCTTTTCTAGACTAGGATAGACTATTTACAAAAAAGGAATACCTTAGTCGAACATGGCTAATAGGTTCTCCTGAGTATCATTTTTTTCCTTTTTGAACTCAAGAGACAATTTTTAAAAAAGGAACCTTTATAATTTTCTTTTTCACCTCTTTTTCAAACTCTATAAACATGAAAAAAGAGTTGACTTATACCCTTGTTGGACTCATCAAACATGACGGGACCAAACCACTCCTTCTCTGGGTTCATTAAATATACTCAGAATGATTCGTTCGAAATATGAACTTATAGATCAAGCATATGTTATCCTCCTCAAACTTGTCAAAAATAAAGAGATACTGATTGGAAATGGTTGGGGAAATTGGGAAAACAAGGTACTTAACCTATTACTGGCAGCAAGTCTCTCTTAAACATGACACTCTTTCACTTCATATTCATGATTGTTGGGTTGGGAAATATGTTTTCCCCTTTTGTTCATCACACCATATTAAAAACCTCCACGTTTGATTTTGAGTCAATGCTGCCAACTCCAGAAAGTGTCATTGATATGTTCAAGGGAAGTCCTTCAGTTGATATCTGCCAAGATACTCTTAAGACTTCATTCATGTTTGTCGTTCCTAAACCAGTTCTACATCAACATTATTCTATCTCAAATGTTGATACCTATTTCGCATTGTTGATAGGGGATACATCAAGGCCCTCTTGTGATGGGTCACTTCCTATCGATATCATCTCATTATCCAGGAAGTTGAATTAGAAAATCTCTTTGGTACCTTGGAGCTTGCATACATCAATTGAAATTTTCCTTGCTCTCAGTGACAGGTCTTCATCATGCCTTCGACCGGAATATTTTTTGTGGTGTTCTACTTCAGCTCCTTTATTCACACCATACGGATTGTACTATGGTACCTTGAGAGCCATTAACATCATCAATGGTTCCTCTTGCATTTGTTAACAAATTACATAATTGGTCAGTAATTAGATGGTTTCTACCATATTCAACTCCAGATCATTTATTCACATGGTTAGACTCGTACATTAAGTGATCGAGTGAATGAGATAGAAGACCCCGGATATAGTTTCATCTATCCAGGCTACGTTTCAGGATTAATACAAGATCACAAAAGTGTGATGGCTATGATCATATAGTATATTATCCAAGCATGGGTCCACACTTTGTCATCAGGGACAATGCTATAAGGGACAATGCCTTCGAGCTTATAATTCCACCTTTCCTTGGCCTACACCCAGTGTTCAATGTAGACTAACTACGGCCATACTTTCCACCATTGTTGGACACATCCGACATTGCAGAACAACTCACACCAGCATAGCTAAACCCAGAATGCATGGAACAGGCCACAATTGATCAGACCATGGAAACATATATCAAGAACACTCGCCAACAGACGATCCAACTATATTGAGTTGTCAAATCAGGCCAACTCCTTCACCAAGGCAAGTGGTTCACAAAGGACTAGGTTCAACAGAAATTTCGTCACCTCATTGATGATCTACACGCAATGGGGACCATTACTTCCTAAGGATGGAAGAATAATCTAGGTGGATATTGGTGGCCACATGCCTATTCCACCTAGACCTCCAGCCAGTTTCATATGTTTCCTTGTTTATTGCAGCATTTACTATATTTAGAAGTTTTTCAGGTCCTGATATTCTGGAGCAGTTTTGACCCCCTAAACAACATTTTCTTGAGGTTCACAATAAGCCCATGGCCATGGGTAAATGCCTACTTCAAATACTGTCGTAGTTTGAGAGATATTTCCAACAAGGTATCGTACTCACAAAACATAGATAATATGACCAAGTTACAACCCCAGAAAGTTAGCTACCCAACTAACCCCAATGGGGCCCACAAACTCTTGGTGTTCCATCTCCTGGGGTTAGGGTTTTTATAGTTTATGGTTTTCCCTTGTTGTTCAATAATAAATAGGCCCTTGAGCCTCATTGTAACATAGTTGAGAGGCATGTAGCCACCACATCTCTTCTGAGAGATAAGCTACCATTGCCCGAGCTAGTTTTATTTCCATTATGTTTGTAAGCATATTTTAGTATTTGATAGTAATGAAATGAAGTGTTATTTTTGTTGCTTCTATGTATTTATCATTATATATGTAATTTGTTGTGTTCCTATTTAATTTTGTATCATTGGTATCACAGTGATCTTCTCTTTCTTAGTTTTTCTTTACATGTCCCCAACAAGGTCAGGATATAAGGAGTTAGGGCTCGAACAGGTCGAACCTTTGCAAGACTAGCCTCACAAATCCTGAAGTCCTCCCGTGGCGGAAGAGAAGAAATATGGGGTAGGGGATCCTTTCAAAATCTTGCTCGAGGAAGCCCTCGGGTGACAAAGGAACGCGATGATGGACAACTTTGCCCAGATCCTTCAGTGGATACCCAAAGGTGACACATCTTCTTCCAACGGCTACTCTTGAAGTGCCACACCAGTTAAGGTACAAGTTAACTTTGACATTTTGGAGGCGCACTATAGTCAGGTGGTTGGACATTTCAAAGTAGGGAAAATAGTGGCAGTACTACAAAATTAGTTTTATTGGCCGAACCTTCGTCAGGATGTTGGGAAGTACATTCATCTTGCACTACCTGCACCATTTCCAAACTAACCATCAAGAAGCAAGGCCTATATACTCCTTTGCCTACTCTTAGTCGACCTTGGGAATCCATCTCCATGGATTGCATATTGGGCCTTCCTTCTACTAATCACAACAACGACTGTGTTTTCGTGGTCGTTGACAGATTCTCAAAGATGGCCATTATGGTAGCCTACAAGAAGAGTATCACAGAAAAGGCCACTGTTAAGCTCTTCTTTCAGCAAGTGTGGGTACACTTTGGGATCCCACAGTCCATTGTCTCAGGTCAGGAGAGCATATTTATAAGTGCATTTTGGTCAAGTCTTTGATCGATGTTGGATGAAAAACTTACTAAGTCCATGACTTTCCACCCCCAAACTAATGGCCAAATAGAGGTCATCAACAGGATGATTGCATTCTACGCATGTAAAACTCAAAGCATCCACACATATGGGATGAAATCCTCCCCTATGTTCAACACAACTACAACAGATCTCTCCATAGCTTGACAGGCCATAACCCCTTTCGGGTAGGGCTAGTATTTCATCCATTATGTCCCATTGATGTGGCTATACCATTTGCAGCCACTCAAGCAGATTTGGCTCACGTTAAGTCTGAAGCCAACAGAGCTAAGAACCTCATTGAGGAGATTCAACACATCTTCCAACAAGTCCATGATATATTGGATAGAGCCAATGTTGAGTACAAGCAGTGCCATGATCAGCATCAGGTGTTGTACAAGTTCCAAGTGGGCAAGAAAGTTTGGCTACATTTGCAAAAGGAGTGCCTCGCTGGACCCCGACAAAAGCTTTGCCCACTCTGATATGGGCCATACACCATCACTAAGGTTGTAGGGGAAAATTCCTTCGAGCTCAACATTCCACCTTTCCTTTGCCTGCACCCAGTGTTCAATGTAGACTGCCTGCATCCATACTTTCAACGATTATTGGACACATCCAAAATTGCAGAACAACTCACACCAACAGAGCTAAACCCAGACTACATGGAATAGGCCACAACTGATCAGATCATGGACACACAAATCAAGAACACTCTCTAATAGAGGATCCATCTATAGTGAGTTTTCAAAGTAGGCCAACTCCTCTACTAGGGTGAGTGGTTCTCTAGGGACCAGGTCCAACAGAAATTTCCTCACCTCTTGGAGGATCTACATGCAATGGGGACCATTTCTCCCTAAGGAGGGAGGAATGATCCAGGTGGATATTGGTGGCCACCCGCCTATTCCACCTAGACCTCTAGTCAATTTCATTTGTTTCCTTGTTCATTGCAGCATTTACCATTTTTATTAGTTTTTCAAGTCCTGAACTTCCATAGCATTTTTGGCCCCCTAAACAACCTTCTTTTAAGGTCCACAGTAGGCCCATAGCCATAGACTAGGGCCTATCATAAATCTTGTAGTATTATGATAAATATTTCCAACAACGTATCATACATGCCAAACGGAGATAATATGACCAAGTTACGATCCTGGGAAGTTGGCTGCCCAACTAACCCCAAGGGGGCCCACAAACTCTTGGTGTTTCATCTCTTGGGGTTAGGTTTTTTGTTGTTTACCATTTTCCCTTGTTGTTCAATAATAAATAGTCCATTGAGCCTCATTGTAACACAGTTGAGAGGCATGTAGCAACCACATATCTTCTCAGAGATGAGTTACCATCACCTGAGCTAGTTTTATTTCCATTATGTTTGTAAGAATATTTCAGTATTTGATAGTAATGAAATGAAATGTTATTTATGTTGCATCTATGTATTTCTGGTTATATCTGTAATTTGTTTTGTTCCTATTTAATTTCAAATCAGTGAAAAGCTAGGCTTTTAGAAAAATGGCTCTGGAGAATGTGACGGACGCGACAGAGAACGGTAAGGGAGGCGAAGAGACGGACGATGTTGATGCGGCATTTACACTAGCAGTGGAGGCCAGGGAAACTGTTACTGAAGAGGTTGCGGAACGTCCTTGGGGTCAATGATACGGAAAGGGAAAGGGAGCAGTTTCGTTCAAACCCCACATCCATCGCAGGAAGGGACCTGCGCATTTCAGAAGCCTCGACTTTGGTGAGCACAAGGGCTTTATCAGGGGAAATGGCACGGGCGTCATACACGATCCTGGCCGTGGCCCTCCTCTCAGCAAGGTGATCTTCAGGCACCCATTGTACCCGGGACATTTTGTTTACTACGGAAAGAATACCATTTTGACAGTGGGTAATGTGTTGCCCTTGAGGTCAATTCCGGAGGAAGCCTTTGTCTGCATCGCGGAACAGAATGTTGGCCATTGGGGCTCATTTGCTAGGGTTTCTAGAGACTACACCATTGATGTCAACCATACTGATATTTAACCTCGGAGCTATGTGGACAGCAAAAAGGAGACTGTGGAAACCACAATGAGGAAAAAAGCACGACTAATAGGATTTTGCCCAACAGAGCATCAGGAGCAACCCTGTCGGGACCAGATCTCGCCCCCTCAGATAGAACTAGAACTGGAATCACTGGTAAGCCCTCTTCCTTTTCAAGTTTTTATAAAAACCCCATCTGGGAGGACACATCTGGCCTGGGTATAGATCACCAAATCAATACTGCTTTTGAAGAACAACATCTATCAACACACTGGTTACCCTACAGGATCAGAGGTTTTAATTTTTGGAGGAAAAGTAATCCAACACACCACAAAACCCTTATGGATTACAAAATCCTACCTAAGTCTACCATCACTCTCAACCTGCGGCTGAGGGGAGGCGGGGAAGACCATCACAAATCGAATCCCTCAGACAATGGCATAGGTAGCAGCACAGTAAAAACCCTAGAAACACATCAAAAACAAAAAAATGCAGGGTTATCCTTCAAAGACATTCTTGAAGGAAACAAACCAGCCACAAACACAACAAAACAAGCTGGCACAACACCCGCCCCATACATTGTGGAACAACTGAGCTACACCCCAAAAATAAATATGGATATACCAGAAATAGACGAGTACTATTCTACATTCGAAAAACAAGCAGTAATCTGCAGATTCAACTATTTCTGGCCCAAGTCTATGGACCTTTTCCTTTGGGTTTTCAGAACCTAGACCGATACATGTGACATTCGGCAGAATTTGATCCAAACACAATGGTGGTATCTAGGATGTCGGTCTGGGTTCGTCTTCACAACCTAACACTACACTTCTGGAGCCCTCAAGTCCTGTCTACTATAGGCAACACCATTGGGCGATTCATTAAAATGGATACAGAAAGAATGGAGGAAGGAATTTATACATTTGCACGCATGTGTGTGGAAGTAGACCTCAATAAAGGGCTTCCTGACCAAATACAACTCAAGTATAAACAGAGTTGTTGGACACAGATAATAGATTATGAAAATACTGCATTCAGATGCATAATTTGTCGCCAAACAGGGCATCTTCAAAACACATGCACATAAGCCAAAAAAGATACGCGTAGGAAGAAGAAAGCAGGAAAACAGCCCAAGGGATGGCAATTCACTCCACCAGCCCTTGATGATGTCCCTATTGAGGAAGAAGAAATGGAAAAGGATCACCACACTCCCCAAGAGAACAATCAAATTCACAAGAAGCCAAAAATTGTGGAATTTGTACCACATGATCTAATGGACTCTCTGCCGGAGAAGATACCAGATTCAATGGATACTAGTGGATCCAAAAGACTCCATTCTTTAGACCACTTCGATTAAGACAAGGAAAATCCTCGCCCAGAGGAGGACACCTCACTCATATGTTTTCATCCTTGCCGACTCAAGGGGAGTGGTGAAAGTTTGAGAAGAAAAAAGGGAGAAAAGCATAATTTTTTCCACAACTATACATTATTTTTCCGGTTATTTTCTTTCTGGTTACTTTATTTGAACGGCAGTTTTGACCTGCTTATGAATATGCACTTCAGCATCTACAAAATGTAATTTTTTTATTTTAATAAAATTATGATTTTTCCTTGGGGAAAAAAGAAAAGTTCGAATCAATGGTATCAGAGCGATCTTCTATTTCTCTATTTTTCTTTGCATGTCCCCAACGAGGTCAAGATATAAGGAGGTAGGGCTCAAACTGGTCAAACCTTTGCAATATCAACCTCACAAATCCCGATGGCCTCCCATGGTGAAAGAGAAGAAAGACGAGGGGCCAGGAGATCCTTCCAAAATCTTGCTTGAGGAAGCCCTCGAGCTACAAAGGAATGCGATGATGGACAACTTTTCCCATATCCTTCAGCGACTACCCAAAGGTGATGCATCTTCTTCTAACAACTCCTCTAGAAGCACCACTCCCTTTCAGGTACAATTTAAGTTTGGCATCCTCATATTTTAAGGTCAGATAGATGCAAACGTCATAGATAAATGGTTAAATCTGCTAGAAGGGTATTTTTCTTTTCATGATTTTTCCAGGTGGGAAAATATTACTTTTGTGCTTCTAAAATTTTCCCCCCACATTAAGGACTGGTGGGAAACCTATGTGAGAAGAAGGACGAAAGTACACCCTCACTATTTTCAGTTGGAACAACTTGGAATTCATTTTGGTACGCCATCAAGGAGAAATACTACCGTTTCCAAAGCTATGAGAATAAATACATAAAGTGGACCATGTTGCGGTAGGGAAGGGACCAAGACATGCCAGAGTTTACCAATGTTTTTCCTACCCTTCGCACGAAGTTGGGTATCAAGGATTCTGAGTGACAATTGGTACTCAAGTATTACGGCTGCCTAAACAGGTACATCTAGGAAGAGATGGAGTTCCTAGACATCTCCTTGCTCATCACAACGTACCAATACGATGTCAAGATTGAGAAGAAGTTCAAACAGAGGTAGCAAGGCTTTGGATCTACGAATCCAAATCAAGGGAAAGGCGCCCCCAAACAACAAAGAAAAGGACAAAGCCAAGGTGAGGCAACCTAGGACAACCCGTCGAAGCCGCAAGCAAAGAACAACACTACAAATTCTAAGAAGGACACAAGAAAATGGTGTGAGGTCCATAAGAGCTCCACTCACAACACGAGTGAGTGTCGGGCCAAGATGTCACTAGTGGCCGAGCTAAAGGCTTTCCAATCAGATGCATGTTCTGACTCTGAGTCAGAACCTGATAAGGGGAATGACAAAGGGAAGCATATCATTGATTCGGAGCCTAGTGCCACCATGGCCACCACCAAGATTGAGAAGAGTGAGCCTGAAGATCCAGAGGAGGGGGAGCGCCTCTTCCACTCACAAATGTGGGTGAAGGGTTCTCCACTACAGTTCATTGTTAACAGCGGGAGCCAAAAGAACCTCATTTCAGAAGAGGTCATGAAGCGGTTGGTCCTACCAACTACAGTACATCCATAGTTGTAAAACATCAAGTGGCTTCACCAATGATGAGATCTTTGAGTCAGCTAGCAATGTCACCTTCCTTACAGCATCAATCCATTCACAGATGAGGTATTGTGTGATGTTTCCCATATTTAAGTCTATGATGTATTATTGGGACAACCATACTTGTGGAAACGACATGATTTATATTAGTCTACACCTCGCTTTGTGATTATTACGTTGGGAAATAAGTTGTGCGGGACACCGGAGGTAGCCCCGCCTACCACCATCTCTTTGATCACTGCAAAGAAATGCAGTAAGATCATTTCATAGACCAAGAAAATTTCTTTCCTTCTGATTCACCCTCAGGGCAAGAAGAAGATTATGGCCACGACCTCTAGACACGGCTCCTCTGCACAATAGCAACATATGTACAAGGTCGTGGAAGAGTACAGGGACATTTTCTCCTCACCTACAGGGGTGCCTCTACACTCTCAGGTCAAGCACTCCATCGATCTAACCCCGAGTGTACCACTACCTAATGGACCGACCTATCTACGCTCTATTCTAGAGAACGATGATATCAAGAGGAAGATTCATGAGTTGTTGCATCAAGGACATATTAGGCCAAGCTCATCACCCTGTGGGAGCCCGATTATATTAGTACAGAATAAGGATGGGACTTGGAAACTCTGTATTGACTATCAAGCGTTGAATAAGATCACTATACGGAATAGGAACCTAATCCCATGGATGATGACCTTTGGACCACCTAAAGGGGGCCAAATATTTCACCAAGATTAATTTTAACTCTAGCTATAACCAGGTTCCTATCAAACCCTTTGATGTGTGGATGACTGCCTTCAAATCCAAGGAGGTACTTTTTGAATGGTTGGTCATGCCTTTCGCGTTGACGAATCCCCCAGCAACCTTCATCAGATTGATGAACCACATCTTGCGACTCTTCACTAATGCATTTGTGGTGGTGTATTTAGATGGCGTCTTGATCTTTAGCTAGAGTTTGGGAGCACCTCCACCATATTCGACGGGTCCTCGAAACCTTATGACAACACAAGTTGTGTGCCAATTTGGAGAAATGCACTTTTGGCATGACCCAGTTTCAATATTTTGGCTACATCATTCATGAGTTGTTATCAAACCAACTCAAAAAAAGATAGAAAAGATATATCAATGCCTTATAAATAAGCCTCTTCGAGGAGGAAACCTCCTTTACATTACACAAATGAACAATTCTTAGATGATTCAAATGGCAAAACCTTCTTTCTATATATAGGAGTTTAAGGGGTCACAATATAACCAAAGTCGACCTAACAATAATAATATAAAGGCACAAAAATAACAATAGTAGGATTCTATGGGACACAATAATAAAAATATGGGGGCAATAGGGGCACAACAATAACAATAAGGGATACAACGACAATAGTAATGGGGGAATCACTAGTATTATAGGGACCTAACATTCCCCTCTCCTTCAAAAAAGTGTTGTCCTCAACGCTTGAGTAGTTCTGGATGCTTTGGTATAAAATTATCATCCTCCCATGTGGAATCTTCAACGGGTAAGTTCTTCCACTTGATGAGATACTCTAAAATTGATCAATTTTGTAGCTGTCAAGTTCTTGTTTCTTTGACTGCTTCAGGTTCCAATATGATTTTTCCTTCCTCATCAAGTTCTGGCAATATTGTTTGAACTATAAGCTTGTCACCTATAACCTTCTTTAAGCATGAAACATGGAAAACTGGGTGCACTTGGGAAGCTGTAGGAAGCTCCAATTTATATGCCATAGTACCTATCTTTTGCAACACCTTATACAGACCATAATACTTTGGTGATAATTTATTATCCTTCCTAGCTTGCTTAAGGGACAATTTTTTATATGGTTGTAGTCATAGGAATACCCAATCACCTACATCAAAACTTCTTTCGCTGCGATGTTGATCTGCCTACTATTTCATTCTATTCTGCGCCAAGGTGAGGTTATCCTTTAAGAGTTGGAGAATTTGTTGTTGATGCTCGATGTGATCTTCCACTGCTTGAACCTTAAAATTTTCTCTTAAATATGATGTGATGGATGGTCGATCATATCCATAAAGTGCCATAAATGGGGTCATTTTTGTTGCAGTATGGAAGGAAGTGTTATACCACCATTCAGCCAGAGGAAACCATTTGACCCATTGTGTTGGTTTATCAGATACAAAGCAATGAAGATATCCTTCCAAACATTTTTTTACTATCTCAGTTTTCCCATCAGATTGAGAATGATAAGATAAGCTATGAGCTAACTGAGTACCAAGACAAGAAAATAATTTTGTCCAAAACTTTCCAGTGAAAATGGTATCTCTGTCGCTTACAATAATCTTTGGGTTTCCATGTAGCTTTTGAATTGTTTCCATAAATGCAGTAGAAACTGTATTCACTTTAAATGGATGAGATAGTGCACAAAAGTGTGCATACTTGGTAAGTCTGTCAACTACCACCATGATAACACTCTTTCCTTTTGACTTGGGTAAACATGTGATAAAATCCACCGAAACCTCCTCCCAACGTTGGCTTGGAATGGATAAAGGTTGTAATAGTCCTGGGGTCTTAATTGTTTCAACTTTATTTTGTTGGAAAACCAAAGGCCATCCCAAAAAAAAACCTTCTTAACCATGTGGTAGGTTTTTAGAAATCTTTAGTGCCCTCCTAAGGGAGAGGTGTGAAATTCCCTAAGAATCTTTTATTTGATTTGGGAATTCTTACATAGGTATAATCGATCCTTGTACCATAACGAATCATTTTTCCAGCTAAGTGTATCAGATTTACTAGGATCTTGTTGTATCTTTTGAATGAGTGCCCACACTTCCTCGTCATTCTTCCATTCATCCCTTGTTTCGTTTATCCAATCTGGTTGGATAATAGAAATGGCGAAAAGAAATGCTTCCACATCCTCATCTTTTCTTGAGAGTGCATCTGCCACAACATTTTGCTTCCCTTTTTTGTAGATGATTCAAAGTCATAACCCAACATCTTTGTGACCCATTTTTGCTGCTCTTCTTAATATAATCTTTGTTCTAAAAAGTATTTAAGACTATCATGGTCTGTTTTTACCTTGAAGTGTCTTCCCATTAGGTAGGGTCGTCATTTCTTAAGTGCATGTAGTATTGCCAACATTTACTTCTCATAAATAGCTTTGTGTAAATATTTTCCTTTGATTGGATGCTTTTCGAAAGCAATGGGTCTTTCTTCTTGCATTAAAACTTCACCAATTCCATTTCCTAAGGCATCACATTCCACAATAAAGGTTTTTGTGAAGTCCGGTGTAGCTAAGACTGGTGCTTGGTACATTGCCTCTTTAAGATGTTCAAAGGCCTTCATTGCTTCTAGAGTCCATGAAAATTCATCTTTCTTCAATAATGTTTTTAGAGGTGCTACTGTTCTCCCATAATTCTTAACAAACTTGCGATAATACCCTGTCAACCCGAGAAATCCTCATAGATGCTTTATGGATGTGGGGATTTTCCATTCCTTAATGGTTTTAATTTTGCTAGGGTCTACCTTAACACCTTCATGAGATACAATATGACCCAAATATTCCACCTCTTGTACTCCAAAGAAACATTTGGAGATTTTTGCATATAATTGTTTCTCCTCCAATAGTTTGAGCACCATGTCAACATGTTGGACATGATCCTTCCAAGACTTGTTGTAGATTAGTATATCATCAAAAAATACTAACACAAATTTTCTAAGGAAGGGTTTGAAAATGGAATTCATCAAACCTTGAAATGTATAAGATGCATTAGTAAGGCCAAAAGGCATGGCCAAAAATTCATAATGACCCTCATGAGTTCTAAATGCTATTTTTGGAATGTCTTCAGTCTTCATTCTAATTTGATGATATCCTAAACGAAGATCCAACTTGGTGAAGTAAATTGATCCATGCAATTCATCCAATAATTCATCAATGATAGGAATGGGAAATTTATCTTTAATAGTGAGCTTGTTGAGCTCCCTATAATCTGGACACATGCACCATGATCCATCCTTCTTGTGAACCAATACTACTAGAGCAGAGAAAGAACTTTGACTAGGCTGAATTATACTGTCCTATAGCATTTATGCAACCATACATTCAATTTCACTCTTTTGGACATAGGGATATTTGTAAGGCCTGATTTTTGGAGGAACACTTCCTGGAATCAAATTTATAGCATGATCATGATCACGAGTAGGTGGGAGGCCTTTGGGAGTCTCAAATGCCTTGGAATGATTGTCCAAGACTTTTTGGAGACCTAGAGAAATGGATGATTTCGATGTGGGAACCTATAGTGAACATAATTGTGCAATTATGCCTCGTTATTCTTTCTTTAGAAGATTTGTCATTCCATTAGAGCTGATTATCTTTCTTGGTTTCCCTGTGATACCCTTTAATTCAACTTCCTTTCCTTATGAAGAGAATTTCATGAAAAGTTCTTGAAAATTAAAAGCTATTGTACCCAAGGATTGTAGCCATTGGACTCCTAGTACAACATCAGCACCACCCATTGGAATGGAAAGCATTGGGCTATTCAATACATATTCTCCCATGGATAGCTTGATATTATGGCACTTTCCTGAGCAATTTATGGTTCTTCCACTTGCAACCATCACTTGACACTCTGGTACTGGATATAGGAAGCAATTCAATTCCTTTGCTATCTTACATTGAATAAAATTATGGGTAATTCCGAAATCAATCAACACTATTACCTTTTCTTCTTGATATGCCCTTCTATCTTGATAGTTTGAGTGGTAATTCCAGCCACCTTTAGTGTATTTGCTATCACAACTGTAACAAAGCCCTTTTGCTCTTTTTTATTCCAATTGTTGTGGTGTCAACCTTGTAGGTTGTGGATGGCTAGGGGAAACAACACTTCCACATTTATTATTGTGAGTGGTAGTGATCATATGTTAAAACTCAAATAGAATTGATTATTCCATTAGTGAAATGAATGTTAACTTAAAGTGCTGAAACCATGAGCATTGCTCGAGAAGAAGACTTTACGACATATGAGAAAACATAAATAAGATGCAAAATAGTAGTGAAAACAGCAAATACATAGCGATACCAGAGAAAAATATTTATTACGAAGTTCGTCCCTAATGGACTACGTCTTCAGTTCCGCTTTCAAGATGGGCGACCTCTTTATTAGGATTGAAACCAAAGAGGTTGATTACACAACAATTTGACCGAATTGAATGTGCATGCAAGCACTTCTAGTTATTGTCATGAGAAATATCTTTGAACCAGCTTTCCAAAGCTCTGATACCAGATGTTATGAAACCAGCTCACAAAATGATAGAAAAGATAGATCAATGCCTTATAAATAAGCGTCTTCAAGGGGGCAACCTCCTTTACATTACACAAATGAACTATTCTTAGATTATTCAAATGAAAAAACCTCCTTTCTATATATAGGATTCTAACGGGTCACAATATAACAAAAGTCGACCTAACAATAATAATATAAAGGCACAAAAGGCACAATAATAACAATATGGGGACAATAGGGGCACAAAATAAGAATAAGGGATACAATGACAATAATAATGGGGGAATCACTAGTATTATAGGGACCTAACATGAGCAAGGTGTGTATGTGGACCCAACCAAGATACAAGTCATTCAGGATCGGCGAGCCCCAACCACTCTAATAGAGCTCCGCATCTTTTTGGGTCTTGCCAATTTCTATCGTTGTTTCGTGTTGGGGTTCTCTCATATCACTTGGCCTTTAAGTCGAGTTACCAAGGGCAGAGCGGAAGAAATTTTCTTTTTTTTCTGAAACCCGACTGAAGGAGTTTTTCGAGTTGAAGCATCGCCTCTGCTCTGCACCAGTGCTCACATTACCAGACCTACATAAACCATTTGAGATTGAAACAGATGCCTCAAACTATGTTATTGGTGCAGTTCTTACTCAGCAGGGGCATCCAGTGGCTTACCATAATGAGACACTTTCATACACAGTCTAAAAATATCCCACCTATGCAAAGAAATGTATTCCATTGTGTAGGCATGTTGTCAATGGAAACAATACATTCTGGGGAAGGAAACGGTCATCCACACTTACCACCGACCCTTGCAGTTCATACAGACACAAGGGAAGTTACATAATGATCGCCATCATAAATGGTCCACATAGATGCAATATATCCATTTGAACATTAAGTAAAATAAGGGCATCACCAATAATGTTGCAAACTGCCTCATCTGACCACCAGTCATGGTGTTGATCACTGTGCTTGACTCCTATCAGAACGAGACTTCATGGAGGCCGCATCTTTATAAGAGCAATCTAGAATTCATCAGTACATACCAGACACTCTTGGAAGGTAAGAAAGTTCCAAATTTTCACCTCCAATATGCACTTTTATGCCACCTGGTAGACATCTATGTTCCTACAAGCGAGCGTGCCAAGATGATTTGGGAGGCGCACTACAGTCGATTTTATGGACATTTTGGAGTAGGGAAAATAGTGGCAGTACTACAGAAGTATTTTTATTGGCCGATCCTTCCTTAGGATGTCGGGAAGTACATTTGATTTTACACTTCTTGTGCCATTGACAAACCAACCATCAAGAATCAAGGCCTATATACTCCTCTTCCTATTCCTAGTCTACCTTGGGAATCCATCTCCATGGATTACATGTCGGGTCTTCCTTCTACTAAGCACGGCAATGACTGCGTTTTCGTGGTCGTCAACAGATTCTCCAAGATGGCCATTATGGTGGCCTACAAGAAGAGTATCACAATCCATTGTCTCATATCAGGACAACATATTCCTAAGTGCATTTTGGTCAAGTCTCTGGTCGATGTTGGATACCAAACTTACTAAGTCTATGACTTTCCACCCCAAAAATGATAGCCAAACAGAGGTCATCAATAGGATTATCGTACACATTCTGTGCATGTACAACTTGAAGCATCCACGCACATGGGATGAAAGCCTCCCCTATGTGTAGCACAGTTACAATAGAGCTCTGCATAGGTCGACAGGACACAACCCCTTTCAGGTAGGGCTAGGATTTTAGGCATAATATCCCATTGATGTGGCCATACCATTTGCAACCACTCAGTCAGATTCGGCTCACATCTAGTCCAAAGCTGACAGGGCTAACAACTTCATTGAGCGGATTCAACACATCCACCAGTAATTGTTGGAAATAATACTGAGAGGGGGGGTGAATCAGTATTATCTAATTTTAATAAATCTTCCTTATTTGTTCTTTGAATTAGTTTTGCATGTCAGTACCATAAAATAATGAGCATGAACAAAGAAAACAGATAGTCACACCAAAGAACACAAGATGTAAGGTGGAAACCCAATGTGGGTGAAAACCACCTGCTGCAATATGTCTCTATCTTCTTTCAAATTAAAAACTCCTTTTACAATGGTTTTGTACTGGTGCAGTCCTTTACCAGTACGCAGGCTGCAACCTGCAGAGAGCTACAACTCTCTCTCGTTTTCCAGTCTCTCCTGGAAGGGAGCTACAACCCCCTACTTCTTTTCTTACAAGGACCACTTTTCAAAGCATCAAATGATCATCAAGTATAAGAGAATCACCCAGTCAACTATAGTAACCAGATCAACAATAATAGAACCAAACCCAGAACACAGCAATGATAAACAGAGATTTTAAGAGAAGTAAGCAGCTTCACCCATGTACTGCCTGCTTACAGTAAGCACCCTGCTCAACTGCTCGCCTGCTTACGTACGCACCCTGCTCAACTGTTCGCCTGCTTACGTACGCACCCTGCTCAACTGCTCGCCTGCTTACATACGCACTGTATCCATTGAACTGCCTGCGGACCTCCGCACCTGCAACCCTTTTGTGCCTGCGTACCGGCGCACCTGAAATGCTTCGTTCCTGCGTATGTACACACTTTTCTTTCACTGTACCTGCGTACCTTCGGGCATAGATGATTTCAAGACTTCGGAAATAACCCAGACAATCAGATCTACAGATCTGAACATGCGCCGAAGAGATCTCAATCCATCAGTAGATTCGCCTTATTTAGATCTAGACATTACTCCCAAGAGATCATAATATTTCAGATCTAGCCCTCATAAGATATTCAACACAAAACATGCTCAAGCCAAATGATCTCCTTTGCTTTATATAGGAAAGCTCTTCCTTAAATCATGGATCAATACCACGGGCCGACACCATAATAACACAAAACCGTCGGCTAAATACCAAAAGTTAAACATAAGAAACCCCACGTGTGCTTTTCTCTGCCTTGAAATGTGTGCACTGGGGGTACGCACCTCCTGAACGGGATAACTGCGGGTATGTACGCACTTTATGTAACACCGACCTGCGTGTACGCACCTTATGTAAGGTGTACTTGCGTACCCCTTATTTTCTTCAAAATTTGATAGCTGATCATCAATCTCTGCTGCTGACTTGAAGTATTGTGATCTATCACCTGAATGGGTTTCCATCAAGGACAACACTTTAGCCATAATGCCAACAATCTCCCCCTTTGGACTTGATGGCAACCTCAAAACTTCAGCTTCATTCTCCCCCTTTGACATCAAGGGCAAAGGGTTATGCTCCCCCTAAGAACATGCTCCCCTGAATATGAACCAGATCTGCAACGAAGAACCATAATCCACCATGAAAGAGATAGAGACATATTGCAGCTACTTCCAAGATCTCCTTTTGCACATCCTCCATAATGCCAACAATGCATTATATGCTCCCCCTAAACCTGTACCATCAATCAGAAGAGGTTCAGCAATAAGATGATGCATCAACAACCCCCAGCTTTTGCCTGAGGTATTCAAAAGTGTCCCTGGGCAATGGTTTGGTGAGAATATCAGCAACTTTTTCCTTAGAAGGAACATACTCCAACTTGACCTTCTGTTCAAGTACTTGTTCCCGGAGAAAATGGTACTTGATTGGTATGTGCTTGGTTTTTGAATGCATAACAGGATTCTTTGAGATGCTGATTGCACTTGTGTTATCACATAAGATGGGGATTGGTGGTGTACAAGTGATTTGAAAATCCTGCAAAGTCTGCATCATCCAAAGGATTTGGGTGCAACAAGATGCAGCAGCAACATATTCCACTTCAGCTGTAGACAAGGCAATTGAACTATGTTTCTTGCTGAACCAAGATACCAGTCTGGAACCCATAAAGAACGCACCACCACTTGTGCTTTTCCTGTCATCCACGCTTCCGGCCCAATCTGCATCTGTATAAGCATGAAGTGTAAGATCTGTATCTCTAGGATACCATAAGCCATAATTTTGAGTCCCTTGAAGATATTTGAAAATTCTCTTCACTGCCTGAAGATGAGTCTCCTTCGGATTTGCCTGAAATCTTCCAACTATTCCAACTGCATGCATGTTGTCCGGTCGGGTACCTGTCAAATAAAGTAAACTTCCAATCATAGATCTATAGGTTGGTTGATGTACTGCTGCAGATTCATCATTTGCACTGAGGCTACATCCTGTGACCATGGGTGTACATACTGGTTTTGCATCTTCCATACCATATTTCTTCAAAATCTGTTTGAGATACTTGGTTTGAGATAAAAAGATTCCTCCTTCTTTTTGTTGGATTTGCAAACCAAGGAAATATGTCAGTTCTCCTAGCAAGGACATTTCAAATTCTTTCTGCATGACCAAGGCAAAGCTTTGACTCATAGCTTCTTCATTGCTCCCAAAAATAATGTCATCTACATACACAACAAGTATTAGCAATTTGTCATTTTCAACTTTTATATAAAGATTGCTATCTGCTGATCCTTTTGAAAAACCTTGTTGATGAAGATATTTGTCCAAACGGTAGTACCAAGCCCTTGGAGCTTGTTTGAGACCATAGAGAGCCTTTTTCAATCTGCATACAAGATTTGGATCATTTCCAAGAATGAACCCATCTGGCTGTTCAATGTATACTTCTTCTTCCAAGTCTCCATTCAGAAAGGCTGATTTCACGTCCATTTGAAATACTTTGAAGTTTTGAAAACTTGAGAGAGCAAGGAACATTCGGATGGCCTCAAGTCTTGCAACAGGAGCAAAGGTTTCTTCAAAGTCTATTCCTTCTTGCTGCGCATACCCTTTACAAACAAGTCTGGCTTTGTTTCTAATTACTTCTCCATTTTCATTCAATTTATTTTTGAAGACCCATTTTGTTCCGATAACATTCTTATCCTTTGGTCTAGGAACCAGCTCCCAAGTGTTGTTCTTTTCGATCTGCTCAAGTTCTTCATCCATTGCTTTCACCCAACATTCATCTTTGCATGCCTCTTTCACATTTTGTGGTTCAGTAGAGGAGAGTAATGCCAAATAGCTTGAAGCTTCTGCAACTGTTCTTCTTGTTTGTACACATGCTTCTTTCTGCCCCATAATCTGAGATTCTGGATGATTCTTCTGAACATATCTGGATGGAGTCTTTTCTTTTATTCTTGTTTGCTCCTCTGGTTCTTCTTAAGGTTCTTCTTGAGGTTCTTCTTCTTCATCATTCTGTCATTGGGGGTAGCCTTCATCTTCTTCGATGTCTTCATGATGTACTTGCCTAGGAATGTATCCCTTCTCATCAACCACTACATCAATGCTGTCAACAATTCTGCCAAGTCTTTTATTGTAGCATTTGTATGCTTTGCTATGTGGAGAGTAACCAAGAAGAATGCCTTCATCTGCTCTAGGTTCAAGTTTGCCAAGCTGCTCATCAGTATTCTTGATATAGCATTTGCTCCCAAAGATTTTGAAGTGCTTTACCGAAGGAGTCCTACCACTCCAGAGCTCATGAGGAGTTTGAGTGCTATTCACCCGGACATTTGTTTTGTTGAGAAAAACAACCGCAGCATGTGCAGCTTCACCCCAGAAAGTTGCGGGAGTTCCTGACTCATCAAGCATAGCACGAGCCATTTGTTGGACTGTTCTGTTCATTCTTTCCACAACTCCATTTTGCTGAGGGGTTCTTGCTGTAGAGAATTCTCTTCTTATCCCATGTTCTTCACAGAAATCGAAAAATTCATTTGAAGTAAATTCCCCACCTCTGTCAGATCTGAGGCACTTAATTTTGTGACCTGATTCATTTTCAACCAAGGCTTTGAAGGATTTGAATTTTTCGAATGCTTCATCTTTGTGCTTCATAAGTCCTAACCAGACAAACCTGGAGAAATCGTCAATGAATAATATCAAGTATTCTTCTCCTCGAGGTGTTCTTTTCCTGAAAGGACCGCATGTATCTGTATGTACTAGCTCAAGAGGCATGCTAGCTGAACCTTCTTTCTCTGGAAAGTTAGTTCTGGTTTGTTTTCCAAACTGACATGATTTGCATATGGTGTTGTCAGGAATTTTGATATCTGGAAGATCGCGAACTGCCTGATATTTGCATGCTTTCCTTATTTGTGAAAAGCTTAGATGTCCCAACATCCGATGCCATAACCAGTGCTCATCATCCTTGCTCAGATAGCATTGTTGTTGTCCTTCTTCAAATATGTACAGATTATTTGGAGTTCTTTTGCCTTTGATCACTGTTTTACCTGTATCAAGATCACGAACAAGACATCCATTTGATCTGAATATAACCTCGGTTCTTTGATCACACATCTGGCTGACACTTAGAAGATTATGCTTCAATCCATCAACATACAAAACATTTCCAGCCTTGACCTTTTCTTTTAACTGAGCAATGCCTTTTCCTTTTATAGTTGCAGGAGTATCATTTCCAAAAGAGACTTTCTTTCCTTTTTCTAGAGCAGAATATGACTCAAGTTTTTCTTTATCACCTGTCATATGCTTCGAACATCCACTGTCAATGTACCATAGATTTTCCTGTCCCTCTGCATAAAATGCTATCCCACATCTTTCTGTTTGTGGTTCCTTTATTCTCCATGTTTTGGTGCTTGAGGCTTGTTCCTTTTTCTGCTGAAACCTGCTCCTGCATTCAGAGTCTTCATGACCAAAGTTATTGCAAATAGAACATTCAACTTCATTTTCAAGAACCGAAAAGTTGTTATAGGTCCTTTTTGTAATCCCGGTCATACTTCTTTGTTTTTGAGCTTCCCTAGTCATGATTGTTTTATATGCAACACATTGAGCTGCTTTGTGACCAAAGTTATGGCAAGAAAAGCATTGTCCATTGAAGAAACTTCTGCGGTTATCAAATCTACCGGCCAAATGATTGTAATTTCTATTGTCATTCATTCTTGAACCAGATTGAGAAGATTTTACCTGTGGCTGGTTGTAGCTTTTGTTCACCCTTAAGATGGATTGCCCCTGATAGTTTCTGTTTGTAATTCGTCCCTGCTTTACCTGATGATCTTCATTGTTCTTTTGCTCATTTCTTCTTGCTGCATCAAGATAACTTTTTGAGGTGGATGCTTGAGAAGTTTCTCTATTATAGCCCAGACCTGTCTTGTTTAGTGGAGACCGCTGCACATTGATAATCTCATCCAAATTTTCAGATCCTTTGACAAACTTGAGATTAATAGCTTTTGTTTTCTCAATCTCTTTTCTAAGACCAACAATTTCACCTTCTAATTTTTCAAGATGTTTTTCCTTTTCATCAATTTGAAATTGTAGAGTATCAATGATCATGTTCTTTTCTTCTATACATCTCTTGAGTCTAGTAATTTCATCATAAAGGTTATCCACATCTATAGCATCCATATAATCATCATCTTCAAATGCCATTAACAACTTATATTCATTACCTTGTTCATCTTCATCACTGTTTGATAGACCATCACTATCTTCATGAGTGTAGTAGCTTTTCTTATTTGCGTTCTGTTTCTTGTTCCATCTAGCAGGTTCCTTTCCTTTATCCTTATAAGGACATTTTGCAGCATAATGACCTACTCTTCCACAAGCAAAGCATTTAAAAGGTAACTTACCTCTGAACCTTCCAGAACCCCTTTGAAGATTTCTGACAAAATTTGATTCTTCTTCCTCTTCTTCTGGGACGTGGCTTGCTTCATAATAATCTCCTTTGCCTGATGCCTTGAAAGCAGCTTCTCTTCTGTCTGATGGACCTCCCTTTCTCATTTCATAAGCAGTTAGAATTCCATGTAGCTGAGACATAGTAAGAATTCGTAGATTTTCCTTTTCTTCTATTGCAGATACTTTAGATTCAAACTTGGGGGACAATGATCTTAGAACCTTTTCAACCACAATAGCCTCTTTTATTTCTTCACCCAAATTTTTCATACAATTAACAACCTCATCTACCCGAAGAAAATAGTTAGCCACACTTTCATCATTATACATTTTGAGAGTCTCATACTAAATTCTGAGAGTTTGAAGTTTAGCACGCTTTACCTGTTCATCTCCTTCATAACTCGTGACAATTTTGTCCCATATCTCTTTTGCAGATTTATAGTGCATTACCTTCATGAATTCTGATTGAGATATACATCCTAATAGAGTACTGACTGCTTTCGCATTTGTTTCATACTTCTTTTTCTCGGTTGCATCTGTAGGAGTAGCTGAAGGAAAAGCGTAGCCTGTCTCTACGATGTCCCAAACTTCTGTACCAAGAGATTGAAGATAGGCAGTAACTCTTACCTTCTGTTGTTGGGAAAAGTATCCAATACGGAATGACCCTATCCCACTCTAAGGGTGATAGTACCTCAGCAACAATCAAAGCAAAGCTATCTAAGATTTCTTCTTTATGAAAGTAAAATAGGGGAGAAAGAGGTCCACTAACCGATGTCTTTCGCTAATGGTTGATCCAATCTTCTCTCCTTGCTGCTTGCTCCCAGCTCCTTGCTCTTTCACTGGCCAAGCTACACCAAGATCCTGCAAAATGACAAGAGAGGGAAACTACAAGAAGCATACATTCATAATTGATTCAAGGATTAGAATAAATCAAATACACAAGTATAACAATACACCATTGAAACACATGCATATAGAAGAACCTCAAATGCTTTATTAATGGAAGAAGTAAAGTCCAGGAAGTGATACAACCATAAGAGGCCCAATCCAGCATCACCTTCCCAGCAGAAAGAAATCTCCTCTTCACCTCCTTCAAAGCAAATCACCCAATAGTTCTATACTCAAACCAACAGCACTTCCTTACATTCACAAGATTCCAGCCCCCCTAGACCTCATGAGAGAGATCTATATATAGGAGTTTTGGAGAAAGGATGAGTCAGCTTGAGGCTGGCATGAAGCTGACTAGTGTCCTCTCTCACTTCAGTTATTCTTCAGTTCTTGAGTCCACTTGGAGGTTCTTGCTTCCACTTGGAGATCTAGACCCTCTTACTCATCACTAGTCGAATTCCCTGATCCAAGTGTCATTTTGGAAGCTTCCTGGGCATTGACACCTTGAGGAATGACTGTGCCACATGTCCCAACTCGCCAAGCGCAGGTAGCCTTCTTTGCAGTTGACATTCAGCGCAGGTAGACAGTGGAGCAGTTGACATTCAGCGCAGATGCTCAGTGGAGCAGTTGACATGATCCAGAATTGCCTTGTTTTTTAGTGTTTTCAGGTGGAGAACTGATATTCAGTGCTGTGGTTTGCTGACCTTGTTCCTCTAGGGGTAGGAACAACATGTTTAGGGACTTTGGATCCCTTAGATTATGGACATTTCATGCTTCATGCTGTAAGGCACAAAAATGTCTATAACAGTTGCCCCCTAAAGTATGAGGTCGTTTATCGGGTGAAATGCTTTATCAGGAGGATCCGAAGTTCATTCAATCATTGAGAGGTGACCTGTAATAAAATACAATACAATATATTATGATTCATTCTACTTTCATGATCTAGCTGAGGCGGGCATTCCCATGCTCAGCTTTATAAATTCATTTTGGTACATAGAACAGATGATCGTCTGATGGTAGACTGATAATTCTCTGCTGAAATTATCATCCTTTGAGTAGGATGATCATCTGCCGCAATGATGTACATGTCAAATGTCTTTATATTTCCTGAATATATATTGCAGCCCGGATGGATGAAACTAGATCTGGGATCTTCAAACTCGTTCGATCTTCACTCTAAGTACAAGTCGATCCATGTGAGAATTGCGCTGAAGTCGAACATGGAAAGACATCGCTTGATTACCGGTCAATGATGTAAACCGTTAACAAGCGCGAGAGGAATCACCGATAATGATAATGACCCTCAAGGTACTGCAGTACAATTCACGTGGTGTGAATAAAGGACTTGGCGTCGAACACCACGCAAAATCTTTCGGTCGAAGGTCATTGATGTATACCTGTCGCCGGAATTCAGAAACTTGCGATTGAGGCATGCAAGCTTCAAAGTACCGAGGGGGTTGTTCCTAGATCAACTTCTTGGATAATGAGCTGAAGTCGACAAGAAGCGATCCGTCAAAGGAGGGCCTTAATGAATCCCACATCAGTGACACGGAACGGAGCTAATGATTTTAATGGAGGTGAAAACAATCTGTGACATATGATTCAGGGTGGCGATCATGGATGGATGAAGGATAATGTATGGCAGTGGATGGGACACGGTTGACTCTTTCTGAACAACATCTCTTGAACATATAACGACACTGATGCGATGGAACGGTAGCATTACCCCAAATGTGGATGGTTTGGCGAGACCATGGTGATGAGACCGGTGAATGAAACAACCCAACCCGATGTGATACGGAGGAAAAGTGTCATGTTCAAGAGCGACTTTCTACCATTAAAGCTTTGAGGTTCTCCCAATTTTTCCCCAGTCATTTCTGACCAGTACCTCTTTATTTTTGTCAAGCTTGAGGAGGATAACATATGCTTGTTCTATAACCTGCCCTTCGGGCAAGCCCATCGCTATGTTTTAACGAGCCTAGCGATAGGGAAACTCGTTCTCGTCTAAAGACAAGTTTGTCGCTATTTGATCATTTTAACGAGTCTAACGACAAGGAAAACTCGGTCCTTTTCATTTTTAGAGAGTCTGAAAAGGTACATAAAGTTAACTCCACAATTCCTTTTTCGTCATCTAATCCCTTAAGTCTGAAAAAGTATAAAACAATACGAAAGGGATGAGTTTTCGATAACTTTAACGAGCCGAATAAAACAAGCGCTCGACCTTTTTGTGCAATAATCCCTCAGGTCCAAAAAGATTAAAATCTAGAGGAGGGATAGCTCTTCCGGTCACTTTAACGAGCTGGAAGGCCAAAACTCGGCAAACTTTTCATATTTTACGAGTCAGTTGAAAAGAGCTCAAAGAAGACTCGTCTTTTGAGGAACGAGTGATAAACAGGGGTAGCAGCAGATTCCAGGTACAGGTTGGAATTTTCCAATCACGGCAGTGTCACAAGGATGGCTAGGTGAAATCACTCTTCGCAGCTGTTCCTCAAAATGGGTAAACAATCATATGGGGGTGAACGATCGGCCAAATAACGGTGGAGGTGGCAGGTGCAAAACACGACCAAGGCTTTTTATGGCTGATAAATTTACGATCACAACGGTTATTTACCGGGATAGGTTCATTTTTTAGATAAAAATGAGCTTAAACTCTGGAGGAAACATTGCTCACTGCTTTTATTTATTTTTTAACGAGCATGAAGACCGCGTTAAAACTGCTCGGATCTTGCGTTTATTTTTTAACGAGCATGAATTTTATGCTAAAACTGCTCGATCTTATGTTTATTTTTTAACGAGCATGAACTATGTGCTAAAACTGCTCGGATCTTCGCTTTTCTATTTTTTAACGAGCATAAATTCCGCGGTAAAACTGCTCGAATCTTATGTTTATTTTTTAACGAGCATGAACTATGTGCTAAAACTGCTCGATTATACCAGTCATAAGATAAGAAATGTCCCCTGTGAGATCTCTATTTTTTAAGGAGTTTCATCTTCACTAAGCTTTACTCCATATCCTTTCTTTATGCAAGTTCGGAAACGGCTAACCCAAAAAATAGATAAATAACCACTCCTAGCTTGCACTCCAAAAGGTTTGCATGCCCCCAGGTATAAAGTACAATTTCAAGGCTGCCCCTACTTATCCATCAAAACATTTGTTTTAAAGGGTGAGGCTTACCTCTTTCTGGTTACCCAAAGATTGTTTCGTTAACTTCTTCAAACAAAAACATTTCCTCGGCACTGTCTACCGAAATAGACAAGCGTGAATGACTCTTGTCAAACACGTAACTTTGACAAAAGAATCCTATTCCAGAACAACCCCTCTTCCTCTATGGATGGGGTACGGACTAGTCATATTCTCTCGCGGAAATTCTATCTTATACCCAAGGTTTTCTCTGCCCAAAGCAGACCAGGATGCATGCCCCCTAGGTTCCAGTCCCATCTTTCCGAATCACTCGCACTCATCGGGAAGAAGGACTGGGGGTGGAGACATTTCTTGATTGAATAGACCATTCAGGGGTGGTATGTGACTATTTGCGATGCGTGATCCCGGAAATGAAAGTTGGTCTACGAGCTTGACCATTCTTCCTTCGTGTGGAAAACACATTACTCTAAAGAGTGAGGAGACTACAGCTCCCATGCAATATATATAGTCTCGTCCAAGGAGTAGGTTATAATCCAAGGGTCCTTGGACGACCATCACGTTCATTTGAACGGTCTTCCCTTTCAATGTAACAGGCACATTGGGGAGGATCCCTAATGGTCGACTGGTTCCTTTATCGAAACCCAAGAGATTTATTATCTCAGGCAAAAGCGTCGGGGACCCCAGTGCTTTCCAAGCAATAGAGGAAAGGATACTCACAGATGCCCCTTCATCAATGATAGTTCCGGCCATTACCATTCTGTATATTTGGACCATGATTCTGAATGGTATACTGGCTGGCAACCGGGGTCTGCCTAGTTGGTTCCAATCAAAGGACACAACCAGGTTGCTTGGTGGTGGGACCGAATACACGGCCAGGTATGACCCTGACGATGTTCCTTCCTGCGATAAAGGAATGGGCGCATTGCCCTGACGCTTGTCAGAGTCTGTGTTTATGAAAAGAATCTGGATGGTGTCATCCTTATTCTCTTCAGTGAGGGTGTCATTTGAAGATGAATCTTCAGTGACGGTGTCATTTGAAGATGAAACTTCTGAAGGAAGAACCGGGTCAACTGCCGTTTCGACCTTTGGACTTTCGTCCGGTCTGGATTTAGTAGGTTCATTTTCAATGACTGACGCTTCAGCTGACCACTTGAGCGGGCCAGCTGTATTCTCAACCAACGAAGGACTTGGCACGAGTTTTTTGTATCCAGGAGGAAGTCTCAACGGTGAAACCGGGCGATCTTCCAAAACTCTCTTCGCTTCGTCTAAGAAGGGACAACGGTGGATGGCGTGATCGCCTTCACACAGTCTGCAGGGGGATCTTGCTCCCCCTCTTTCTCTTGAACCTTCACTTTCGCTGGTTGACGGTAAGCATTCAACATGGCTATCAGAGGTTGATGCTCCCGAACTGTGCAAACGAGGGGACCAGTCCCTTAGTATCCGGGGAATACAGGGACAATCTCTATGGAAGTGGTCTCCTCTACATATGACACATGGCGATTTAGGCCCGGTCTGTGCTGTGCGTGGATTTTTGTCAGATGTCTTTTGCTCACCCCCAGTCGCCTTAGGCTCCTTCTTCTTCTTCTCTCTCTTCTTCTTCTCCTTCTTCTCCATGGGAGCTTGGCTTTTGCCGGCTCTACCTTGCGAAGATGAAGGATTGGAGGAAGAGTTATAGGAAGTGGAAGGCTGGTGGGCAGCTCTAGACTGATCTAACTGTTGACTCGACTGTTCAGGAACCATGGTGTTCTGAACTACATTGGTTGAGAATAGCCAAATTGGTAGGCCAATTGTCAGTCCTGGAAGCGACAATGTGGCCATGTGGGGCGCACCAACTTCTCCCCAAGAGGAGAAAGGACTAGGATTTCCATCATGGGGAATTCCTTGGTTGGGGCGTTCCATGTTCTCAACTTACAGATCAACGCAGGAATAGGAGGTGATTATGTTCCGTTTAAAATAAATTTTATAACGACGCTTTAGACACAACTTGCTTTTTCACTTTTTAAGAGTCGAGAAAAAGCTAAAGATGACTCTAGTCTCCTTCGATGTTTTAACGAGCCCGAAGTGACAAATGCTTGGATGGACTTTTTCAGTTATAGAGTTTGAAAAAGGCCAAAAGAAACTACTCTGGAGTTCTAGGCAGAGGGTGTGCCAAACTTTTCGCAAAACCACAGAATACGTTTTATGGTACGGGTGGTCAATCTTCGTGAATGATGTGTTCACTGCATTGCGATCAGTAGGGCGGCCGACACGGCTTCCTATGGATAAAGGCTTTGTTCCTATAGGGGTCTCCCAATATATACGCGACGGTACGTGGGAGCACAAGTCCGTATTGATACTTATCGCTTCACCGTGGAGGAATCACCCAACCACTCAACGCTAAGATATCATGTTTAACGACACCGGAACACGTCTCTAGCTTAGACCTCTATGTGTTTGCGTTATGTTTCAATGCGTTGTTATGTAAATTCAATTTATTTTAAGGTTGATCTTGTTTAGCAGTTTGCCTTTATGGATCACCACGAGATGTATGGTACAACTCCTAAATGCAGTCTAAGATGATAAGCAAGCTTTTCAATCTTTCAACTTTGAAAATCTTAACTACTGAGGGAAAAGAAAGACATCATCTTTTCACACAGATCATAGAGCACACACTAATGCACTTTTTCCTAAATCAACATGCAAGCTGTCAAAATGCTCATGCACAATGCAGGTATTTCTTTTCTCTTTCTTAATGTTGATGTATTACAAAAAGAAAGCTGTTGTATAATTTTGAATTCAATTTCAAGTGAAAGCAAACAAGCTTTTGTCCAAAATCAAAAGACACCTTAAGATTTACTTGTTTCAACATGCATAAATTCAAACCATATGACGAAAGCAAAAGCTCAATCAGCTATGAACAGCAAACAAACTAACTCTTAAGATCAGAACGACACTTATCACAGGTCTAGATCTAAGAGGTCACAGCAAGACTAGTTCACTTTCGTTATGGGAAACTGCAAATGATATAAGAAATACACAAAGAACAAACACAGTTTCAAAAATCCACAGTTTTTGGCCAAATCAAAAGCTATCAATCAAGTACACACTAAAGGGTAATTAGGAGGATGAAAAGCTATCACTAAGAGCTGTTCAGAGTCCTTGTGGATCAGCTCTTCAAATCATAAACATGCCCAGAAACTGAGCTAGAGTAGCTGCCCTCTACTTTGCATTTGAAAGATCCAAATGCAGTTCGGTTCGGTACTCCCTGTGTTTAGGAAATGAATAGCAAAAACACAAACAACCAACAAGATACGATCCCCAGGGGAGTCGCCAATTTGTTGTTGGGAAAAGTATCCAATACGGAATGACCCTATCCCACTCTAAGGGTGATAGTACCTCAGCAACAATCAAAGCAAAGCTATCTAAGATTTCTTCTTTATGAAAGTAAAATAGGGGAGAAAGAGGTCCACTAACCGATGTCTTTCGCTAATGGTTGATCCAATCTTCTCTCCTTGCTGCTTGCTCCCAGCTCCTTGCTCTTTCACTGGCCCAGCTACACCAAGATCCTGCAAAATGACAAGAGAGGGAAACTACAAGAAGCATACATTCATAATTGATTCAAGGATTAGAATAAATCAAATACACAAGTATAACAATACACCATTGAAACACATGCATATAGAAGAACCTCAAATGCTTTATTAATGGAAGAAGTAAAGTTCAGGAAGTGATACAACCATAAGAGGCCCAATCCAGCATCACCTTCCCAGCAGAAAGAAATCTCCTCTTCACCTCCTTCAAAGCAAATCACCCAATAGTTCTATACTCAAACCAACAGCACTTCCTTACATTCACAAGATTCCAGCCCCCCTAGACCTCATGAGAGAGATCTATATATAGGAGTTTTGGAGAAAGGATGAGTCAGCTTGAGGCTGGCATGAAGCTGACTAGTGTCCTCTCTCACTTCAGTTATTCTTCAGTTCTTGAGTCCACTTGGAGGTTCTTGCTTCCACTTGGAGATCTAGACCCTCTTACTCATCACTAGTCGAATTCCCTGATCCAAGTGTCATTTTGGAAGCTTCCTGGGCATTGACACCTTAAGGAATGACTGTGCCACATGTCACAACTTGCCCAGCGCAGGTAGCCTTCTTTGCAGTTGACATTCAGCGCAGGTAGACAGTGGAGCAGTTGACATTCAGCGCAGATGCTCAGTGGAGCAGTTGACATGATCCAGAATTGCCTTGTTTTTGAGTGTTTTCAAGTGGAGAACTAATATTCAGTGCTGTGGTTTGCTGACCTTGTTCCTCTAGGGGTAGGAACAACATGTTTAGGGACTTTGGATCCCTTAGATTATGGACATTTCATGCTTCATGCTGTAAGGCACAAAAATGTCTATAACACCTTCCAATAATTGAAGTTTGTCCCATCAAAAACTGGTGGCCTGATTGATGCTTCTCTCTCGTAGTTGCTCATGATGAACGATCTACCTTCAAGCGATCAAGCTTCTCTGAAGGACCTGCTCTGATTCCAATTGTTGGAAATAATACTGAGAGGGGGGGTGAATCAGTATTATCTAATTTTAATAAATCTTCCTTATTTGTTCTTTGAATTAGTTTTGCATGTCAGTACCATAAAATAATGAGCATGAACAAAGAAAACGGATAGTCACACCAAAGAACACAAGATGTAAGGTGGAAACCCAATGTGGGTGAAAACCACCTGCTGCAATATGTCTCTATCTTCTTTCAAATTAAAAACTCCTTTTACAATGGTTTTTTACTGGTGCAGTCCTTTACCAGTATGCAGGCTGCAACCTGCAGAGAGCTACAACTCTCTCTCGTTTTCCAGTCTCTCCTGGAAGGGAGCTACAACCCCCTACTTCTTTTCTTACAAGGACCACTTTTCAAAGCATCAAATGATCATCAAGTATAAGAGAATCACCCAGTCAACTGTAGTAACCAGATCAACAATAATAGAACCAAACCCAGAACACAGCAATGATAAACAGAGATTTTAAGAGAAGTAAGCAGCTTCACCCATGTACTACCTGCTTACAGTAAGCACCCTGCTCAACTGCTCACCTGCTTACGTACGCACCCTGCTCAACTGTTCGCCTGCTTACGTACGCACCCTGCTCAACTGCTCGCCTGCTTACATACGCACTGTATCCATTGAACTGCCTGCGGACCTCCGCACCTGCAACCCTTCTGTGCCTGCGTACCGGCACACCTGAAACGCTTCGTTCCTGCGTATGTACGCACTTTTCTTTCACTGTACCTGCGTACCTTCGGGCATAGATGATTTCAAGACTTCAGAAATAACCCAGACAGACAGATCTACAGATCTGAACATGCGCCGAAGAGATCTCAATCCATCAGTAGATTCGCCTTATTTAGATCTAGACATTACTCCCAAGAGATCATAATATTTCAGATGTAGCCCTCATAAGATATTCAACACAAAACATGCTCAAGCCAAATGATCTCCTTTGCTTTATATAGGAAAGCTCTTCCTTAAATCATGGATCAATACCACGGGCCGACACCATAATAACACAAAACCGTCGGCTAAATACCAAAAGTTAAACATAAGAAACCCCACGTGTGCTTTTCTCTGCCTTGAAATGTGTGCACTGGGGGTACGCACCTCCTGAACGGGATAACTGCGGGTATGTACGCACTTTATGTAACACCGACCTGCGTGTACGCACCTTATGTAAGGTGTACCTGCGTACCCCTTATTTTCTTCAAAATTTGATAGCTGATCATCAATCTCTGTTGCTGACTTGAAGTACTGTGATCTATCACCTAAATGGGTTGCCATCAAGGACAACACTTTAGCCATAATGCCAACAGTAATTCCATGATATATTGGACAAATCCAATGATAAGTACAAGCAGTGCCATGATCAGCATCGGGTGTCGCACAAGTTCCAGGTGGGCGACAAAGTTTGGCTACATTCTAAGAAGGAGAGCCTCATTGGACCCCATCGTAAGCTCTACCTGCTCTGATATGGGCCATACACCATAACCAAGACTGTAGGGGTCAATGCCTTTGAGCTCAACATTCCACCTTTCCTTGGACTGTACCCAATGTTCAACATAGACCGCCTGTGGCCATACTTTCCACCATTGTTGGATCACATCTAACATTGCAGAACAACTCACACCAATGGAGCTAACCCCAGACTACATGGAACAGGCCACAACTGATTAGATCATGGACATAGAGATCAAGAACACTCACCAACTGAGGATCCAGCTATATCGAGTTGTCAAAGCAGGCCAACTCCTTCACCAAGGCAAGTGGTTCACTAGGGACCATGTTCAAAAGAAATTTCCTCACCTAATGGATGATGTGCACACAATGGGGACCATTATTTCCTAAGGAGGGAGGAATGATCTAGTTGCATATTGGTGGCCACCCGCCTATTCCACCTAGACCTCAAATCAATTTCATCTATTTCCGTGTTTAGTGCAACATTTACTATTTTTAGCAGTTTAGTCTTGAACATCTAGAGCAGTTTTGACCCCATAAATGGAATTTTTTAGGTTCGTAGCAAGCCCATTGGAGCCTACCACAAATCTTATAGTACTCGAAGATATATTTCCAACAAGGTATCATATGCGCCAAACGGAGATAATATGACCAAGTTACGACCCCGGGAAGTTGGCTACCCAACTAACCCCAACAAGGCCCACAAACTCTTGGTATTCCATCTCATGGGGTTAGGATTTTGGTTGTTTAGGGTTTTCCCTTGTTATTCAATAATAAATAGGCCCTTAAGCCTCATTGTAACACAGTTGAGAGGCATGTATCTTACACATCTCTTCTCAAAGATAAGCCATCATCGCCCGAGCTAGTTTTAGTTGCATTATGTTTGTAAGCATATTTTAGTATTCGATAGTAATGAAATAAAGTGTTATTTCTGCTACATCTTTATATTTATGGTTATATTTGTAATTTGTTGCTTTCTTGTTTAAGTTTGAATCACCAATTTTGGATCAAACTTTAGTTCTCAGTCAAACAAGGGAAAGAGGATCATCAATATACAACCGATTATCATCATCATTACTACAAACATCCAACCATAGGAGCTTAAGAAAGGTGACCAATGCTTCCACTAATTAGATGTGGTTGAAGGTGACTCCATTATATTTCATTGTTAATAAAAACATCCATAATATCCTAATATTAATAAGGTTGTCAAAAAGTTGAATTTGTCCACAACATTGCACCATAACCATTGGTTTGTTGATGTAACAAACATAATTATAGAATGAAGGATTGAGTCATAGGAGATAGATTTTTGGGGAGTTAGGGTTTGATGGTCCTGTAAGTGAATGTTGTAGTATGAATCCCCTAAATCCATGGTTTTTCTCCTTTCCCCATGGGTTTTAATTAGTGTAGATGATCCTATACCACTCAAATGGAAGAGTATCTCCTTGATTTTTTGGAGGACCCTTTGGAAGGAGCTCAGATCTTGTCCTACCCTCACCTTTCCTCCTCACTTCTAAAGTCATTGTTAGACACCTATAACAAATTGTAACATCATTAATTATGTGTACCTTTGGTGGGGGTCAGTCATTACATTCATTGGATCCTTTGCAAAAGTTAGTTTGGTTGTTAGCAATAAAAAGGTGGGCGACTTATTCAAAGATTGACCATCGTCCCAAGGCATGTCACCTAGCTCTACTCCAAACCACCTTTCCCTTCCTATTTTTGAAGAGGCACATTCTCCTTGGTCACTGCTAGATGTTGCTATCCCCATTTTCTCTTCAAGTCCAATACCTCTGCCTTTTCCATCCATATTCCTCCCATTACTCTGCATAGACTGGTTTTCTAACCAACTTACTAACCTTTAAGATGCTTTGTGGTTGCAAAATTCCTACTCAACTTTTTTCCCCTAGATTCCACCTATCAAAGAGCCTACTAGGCACAATAGGAAATTCATTAAGCGGAAAGTGGAAGAACCTAGCCTAGTGCTAAGGAAATACATCGAAATAAATGAAATATACAAGATAAATGAGTGTTATTGTTGGTAGGTTTTCTAGTAAAAGGATGTCAATGGAAACCTTGCGAGCTTGGACAGATGAAAATTTCACCTTTTTTTAGGATATTCTCCACACTGCATAATACTAGCATAAGGGTGGATGGGGTGGATCACCATACCCCGGGAAGACTTGCAAAAAATTCTCTAGGAAAGATGGCATTTAGGTTCTCAGACCCTATTTATAAAAAAATGGTCAATGAATTTTGATGCTTAAAATAAAATTAATTTTTTAATCCTATTTTCGGTGCATTTACCAAGTTCTCCCCTTATTTTCTTCCTATAGGATGTTTTAGGGAGACATGGAATATCCTTGGTTTCTACCATGAGGGAGATTTCTCCTTCTTTCATACTAAATACATGGGAATAGATTGCATCATGGTTGGCCTAAATCTCTCATGTGACTTACTAGATGTGATCTTGATCAAATATGGAAAATTGGTTCACCACCAACCCCTAGATTATGAGGGTGTTCCTTTAAAATGTGGGTGATATCATGCATATGGCCATCTAGGGAAGGATTGTTCCATGGGGAAACCAATGTAGAAATGGGTTTGAAAAGTGAATGAAGATTAACTCTCTCTTTCTTTGAATCATTAGTCTCTCCTAGCCCATGTGGTGCCCTCATAATGTTCTCTGAGTCCTATTCTAGCTCCTATCTCAGATAATCATGAGGTGGTGGTTCCCCTCACTTCATCTAACAAGATCCCTCCCTCTATAGGTATGGATTAGTTCCTCCATTCTTACTTTATTGATTCTATCATTTTTCTACCTTTTCATTTTCTCCCCCATGGTGTTGCTTCCCCCCCTTTGCCTCATAATGACTACCTATCCTCTTTCACAAAGTTTTCTCTCTGCTCCTCTCAACTACTTCCCATTGATTCTCTGAGCACTTTGTTTCCTAACTCCTTCCCCCTTTTGACTCTTTCATTTCTCCTTAGTATTCTAAGGCCCAAATTAAAATCCATACCCCCTTCCTCTCATTACAACCTCTCCTCACATTCTGGCCTCCCCAACCCTATTTATCTGGTTTTCCTTTAGCCCTAATTATTAGATAAAGGGTGTAGATTGGGCTCATTTGAATATAAAGTCTTGAAACAAATTGTTTGGGGTCAAAAAAACATTCTCTCCATCACACAAAAATAGAAAAACAAAGATATATGTTTTTGAAAACAAAAATCGATTCTTAGGTTATTAGAGAAAATTCCCCACCAAGGGTTTCTTGATGAAGATCCTGTCTCTAAATTGTAGAGGACTAACCAATCCCTTGTAACAACCCTGGTAAAAATTCCATGTAAAAGATAATAAAGGCAAAAATAAGACCAAATTCACGAGACACGTATTCCAAGCTAAATGGTGGGTAAGACATCCTAGTGTGGGTGTTCATTGGTTTATTATGGCTAACGAAATTGGAAAAGTTAATGACAAAGGCTTTGGTAATGCAAAATGGCATTTTTGGCACATTTATTTATGAAAATAATGGAAATTAGGAGAAAAGGAAGGTGAAAGGTTACAGGTTGCAAGTGAGGAGGAAAATGAAGGAAAATCATGGAAATTGAAGAAAATAGAGGCATGATTGATGAAAAAGATTTATGAGGATTAGTTGGAAATATTTTTCTCAAACCTTATGCCAGTTTCGTTTTGGAGCTCTCCCGTTATTCTCTCTCTCACTTACTCTTGGACACTTAGATTTTTCTTGGAGCACATTGAGATTTGGATCAAGAAAGGCAAAGAAGGCAAGAGAAAGGAAGGAGCAAGCAAGGAAGAGTAGGATCAAGCAACTATAGTAGGATTCTTTGTAGGTATCAATTTATATGTGTGATTTCTTACTATATTTGGCATGAATGGTATTGCATGTGGTTCTTTGCTGTCATGGAATGGGTTTTTCCAGGTGTGACAGTATTTTCAGCCTAGCCTTGCCATTTTCGAATAGCCATGGTGTGATGGAGTTCTCATGTTTTGGTTGAATGGATTGCCGAATGGATTTGAAGTTGGGTGAGGTGGATCTCTGAAAGAAAGACCACGTAGCCTAGTGATCACTGAACTAGAATCTAGATTGTGGTAAATCCACTGGCCTAATGACCCCTGAATTCGATTGTGGGTTGCAATAGAGCCAAGTATTATGTGCCTCGATGGGCCTAGGAATCCTTGATCAGTTAATGGCGAGATATACAGTAAATCCTAGAGGTGGTTTCCCTTGATTAGGCCTAGTAATCCTTGTCAGTGAATGGCGGGATATATGGTAAATCCTAGAGGATGGAGTCAGTTAGGGCCTAGTGATCCAGTGTGGATTATGGTAAAGCCTAGAGACTAGGAGACAGGGAAATTCTTCACGATGTAGGTGGAGAAATATAGTGGCATCCATGCTTGTTTTATGGCCTAGTGATCCGGGATGGATTGAGGTAAAGCTTGGTTCTATTGATGAGGGTGAGGTGGTGTAGCCTCGGGAATCCCTAGTTGAGTTTGGTTTTAAGTCCAACATTCATGCTTGGAATATGGCACAAGGGTGATTGGCTAAAAGAAAGATTTGGTTCATCCAATCTATGGTCGGGTGGTTCGTGGAAGTCCCAAACCTAGTTGGAATTTTCGTTCATTAATATGAAGTTATTTCTCCTAGTTATTTCATGAGTATTATATCGGTTTATATGTGGATTATATGGTTATTGTTTCCTTGGTATTTCTGTTGTTATTATGTTGGTTATGAACATGTATCATGACAGTGGCTCTGTATGGATCTTATCATGTTTTTACTTGTAAATGAATGAACAATGAACCTATGACCTAACAGATGATAATGCATCTAATGTGATAAGGAAACAATGCCTCATAGAAAATCTCAAATAAGTATGAGACCTATATGCTCATCTCTATTGTTAAGACCTATAGATTTCATATTTGTGATGTGTTTAAGGAAATGCATGTCATGGCTAGTAGGGGTCCAGTCTAGTCCTTGTCAATGTTTTTGCAAATGTAACATTGTTTTGTTGTGTAAATTCATTTCTGAAGGTATCATTGAGTTTTGGCCAGTGACCTGGGTTCTAAACCTGAAAAAAGTGGCTCAAATCCCAAAGTTGCAGGCATAGGACTGAGGAGAAAAGTCCCTAAACACACCCATGCCTTGTTGTGGGAGCAACTGGAGCCTCCCAGACGCACCCTTGTCCATATCAAGGGAGCATCCAAGGGTTTAATAGTCTAAAAACTCAGTGGGACCCAGCAACTGGTCATGGGGATGACTGAGAAGGCTTTTGGGAGTCTTGTAACAGGTATAGAAGGTTTGTGTTGTGGGTTTCCGTCAACTCCACTTCCTTAAGGTCACCTAGGAGGTTGAATCCTATTATAATGGCCTCTTGTTGCAAATTTACACTGGTTGGTCAGTTACTTGGGTAGATGTAGGATGAGGGTGTTACATCCCTTAAAAATGACCATAAAAATATTAATTAAAGTTCACACCCCTCAAATTCTTTTTCTACCAAAAATTACGTTGGAAGGAGAAAAAGTGGTTTTAATTATTAAAAAAGAAACTTCCAAATGGATACTTCATGATTATATATGCTTTTGATAAATTTGGGGTCTTTTTCTTGATTGGAAATATAACTTTTTTTAGTGCCTCACAACTTGGTCTATTCATTATGGGTTGGCTTTGGAACTCAACTCCATTGGTTTTTTTTCAAGGGAAATCATCCTCTCTATTAGCTTGAGGGAAAGAGTGAGGGTCAATACGACAATATTCATAAGCACATAGCCATTATAACAATATTTCTCATCATCATGTCAGTCACAACGAATTGAACTTGGGTAGGGGATATAACAACCATTCTTCCTAAGCACCCAAGATAACCCCAATTGACTCAACTGCACTAAATTTGATTTCTTCTTCATCTATTTAAATATATATGGTACGTATGTCAATATAAAGGATTCATGTCTCAACACTTTTCAGCATCCTTTATTTGAATAGGGAAAAATCATCATCGAAGGCATATAAACTTCACTCTAGGGGTATCCAAAATTTGGGGTCACTCTCCAAACCCTTTGCCCTCTCTCACACTTTCTGGTACAAAAGATGGATCAAGCAGGTCTCATTGACATCTTGTCCCCAAAGTTGGTTCCAACCTATAATAAAAATAAATCAAGGGAGGATAACATCACAAAATGATTGCTTCATTCCCTCAACTTTGAAGATTATTAGATCTAAACTTTCATATCCGATAATGAGTTTAAGTGGGAGGTGACTCAAAACATCAACCTATAATCCTTAATCTATATTTTTCCTCCCATTGTCTCTTAAGCCATTTTAATCTAAATCTACATTGGCTTTAGGATCCTTCTCTTTTTGAAGAAATAAAAAATGTGTGGTGCCTTTTCAGCCCAAGTCTGAGGGAGTATCCCCGCATACAATTTAAAAAAAAATCTAAAGCTATCAAAGCAATGCATCCCTTTGGTGAAATAAAGAGGCAAACCGACAACAAGAGACTAATGGACACAAAATCCAAATTGAGATAAAAATTGGATGGCTACGTTCTAGACTCCATCCTAGAGGAAAGTAAAGAGATCACAAAATTCATATAATATCATAGGAAAATAATTCTTCTGGAAAGAAAAATTGTTGAAAATTGGCAGCTAAGGAAGTAACTCCTTGGAGAATCCCAACAAACCCTAAGGTGACCCTTCTTACACTTGGAAAAATTAAATTTGCACATGAGAAAATATTATTTTTAATGTTGGTCCAAGTCATCTTCAAAAGTACAGGTCGGATTAAAGGATAAATTCGACATCATAAGCCACATATAAATACACCTAACTTGGAATCACTTGGAGGCATCACATCACACATAAAATCATCTTCTATTGGTTCAATCTCATCTTAAAATTGCAAGGCCAAGTTCACACGTGTGAGAGGAGGAGAGAAAAATTATGTTTACTCCATTGGCTTACTGTTATTGGGTGATTGAAATAAATTGGAAAAAATTGATTGCTATTAAAAGAAGAAAATGTTAAATTGGTTGCAACATTGAACATTGAAAAAATAACATGGATTTGAAGCTAAGGCAAAGACAATCCCAAGGAGAAAAGAGAAACCACCCTTGAAGATATCTTATCCACTACTGGAGTTCATTTGAATTGGTCAATATGTCTACCTCATACTTCAGTATTGAGGAGAATTTGAATGAATCATCAATTTTTCTCCATGGAGGGTTAGGCTTGATCTGACTTTGGAATAAAATGATGTTATGGAATATGTTGAAGGCAAGGTACCTAAGCCTCTGGAAAGTGCAACTATTACTACCAAGTCCAAGTACAAGAAAGGTGACATCAAAGCTAATAAAATCATTATTGACATATCATTTGATCACTTATGTTTCAAAATTGAATAAGTCCAAGGAAATGTATGATAAGCTTATTGGGATGTATGCAGTCAACAACTTGAGCCAAATTCATGCTTTGAAGAATCAACTCAAGGAAATCAAGATAAATAAGGGTGATACTATTCAAGCATATTTCATGAGGATATCTCAACTCAAGGATAAAATTTTGACTGCTGGTGAGATTGTATCTGATAGAGAGTTGGTATTTATTTCCCTTGGAGGTATTCCTATATATGGGAGACATTTATTACAACCATTAGCAACAATGATAGGTTACCCTCATTTGATGGTCTATTAGGCAAGTGTACTCAAGAAGAGACCACGATGATCTCTAGAGGGAGAATTCAAAAGCATGAAGAAGGAGAACATGTTGCATGTGTTGCTTAAGCCAAGAAGAAGAAAGGGAAAGGAAGGCCCTCAAATTGGAAGTTAAGAAAGCAAGGTCAAGGCTCCAAGAACAACAATCAAGGATTCAAGAAAGACATGTCCAAAATCAAATGTTATAATTGTCACAAGCATGGTCATTATGCCCAAGAGTGGCTAGAAGAAAGAAATGCTCCAAGGAACAATCGAAGAATGAAAAGAAGAGTACCCCCTGCCCGAGAAGAGACTCAACATCCTCCAAAGAGATCAATGAATTCAAGGTATGATAATAATACAACTGAAACTCAATCTAAATACTCTTTTGTTTCTTCTCTTTCTAGCTCCTCTCCTCAAGCTTCTTTTGATACTTGGTTGGTAGATAGTGGGGCTTCTAGACATTTCACTGGATATAGAGAAGTCCTCTCAAACTTACTTAAGAGGGAGTTTTATTTGAAGATAATACTTCAAGACAACTCTACATATCCTATGAAGGGGTTCATATTTGTCTCTTTTCATTTGTATTATGGTCAAATTATACATCTACATGATGTCTTATATGTGTCGGGATTGAAGAAGAACCTTGTCTCAATTTCTTCCATGGAAGACAAGGGTTTCAAGGTTGCATTCATTAATGGGAATGTCCTTACTTGGCAAAGGAGAACTAGCATGAGATATTCCTTCACACTTAGGACTAAAAATGAAGGTTTGTATAAAGTTTTTGGGAGTCCTATCTGAGCCTTGGTTCATGATGCTTCTCATCAATGTGAGTCGTGGCAACGAAGATTCACTCACCCTCACTATGAATCCTTTCCTAAGGTGAGAAAAACGGTTTCTAGAATGCCTAACATTAGAATAAATCATGATGGATTTTGTTAGGGATGTACAAGTGTAAAGCATGTGAACGGATTATTCCCTTCAGGTAGAAGTAGGAATAATGGAATACTTCAACTTATACATTATGATCTGTGTGGACCCATGTGAATGACCTCTCTTGGTGGCTACCTATACTATATAATATTTGTGGATGACTTCTCCCACAAGACATGGATTTTGTTCTTGAATAACAAGGACCAATCATTTAATATGTTCAAATACTTCAAGGCACTGGTGGAAAATCAAAATGGAAAGGATCAAAAATTTAAGTCTTGACAATGGAGGAGAATTCACTTGAAATGAATTCATTGACTTTTGCAAGAGAGATGAGTTCAAGAAGGAGACCATAGTACCTTATAACCCTAAATAAAATGGTGTAGATGAAAGGAATAACATGACTAGAATGGAAGCAACCAGAGCCATGTTGCATGATCAAAAGTTGCCAAAGTTTTTATGGGGAGAAGTTTCTAACACTGTTGTCTATGTTCAAAATAGCACTCCTCACCAAGCCTTAGGTGAAAATACTCTCGAAGAAGCTTTCACAGGTGTAAAGCTCGAGGTTGGACACTTGAGGATATTTGGGTTGGCCTGTATACTTTCATGTGTCAAAGGAGAAGAGGACCAAGCTGGAAGCTTCAGGAATTAAAGGTACTTTTGTTGGTTATTATCAAAATTCTAAAGCTTATATAATATATGTACCTGGTCAAAGGAATATATATTTTGGCAAGGATGTGACATTTGATGAGGATGTTTCTCTTAGGAAAGCAAGGGACACTCCTCATGCCATCAATATTGAAAGAAAGGATGATGTTAAGGATGTACAAAAAGAGCTTCATATGCCTGAGCCTAAGCTTGATCCTTCTAATTATCCCTTGGAACCCATGGACCCCTTGGATCCCCCTCCATGTGATCCTCCCACTAGGAAGAGACCATTATGGCTCTATGACACCTTATAAGATGTTGAGAGACATGCTACTACAAGAGGAACCTTCAGGGAAAGCAAGAAGCCATGTTAATATCAGGGATATATTGTAGGTATGAGCAACATCTACATGATGAGTCATGCACCTTTGAAGAAGCAGTGAAGGAAAAAGTGTGTAAGGATGCTATGGTCGAAGAATATGATTCTATCATGAAGAATGATGTGTGGGAAGTAGTTCTGAGACCTGAAAGGAAGTCTGTTGTGACATTTAAAGGGATATGAAAAATTAAGAATGGTGCATATGGAAGTATCGATAAGTACAAAGTGACATTTGTGGCTAGAGGATTCTCCCAGAAAGAGGGAGAGGACTATGATGATATTTTTACACATGTTGCCTGATATATTACCATTTGATCTATAAATTTTCTTGCTACTAGCCAAATATGGACACTTCATCAGATGGATGTAAAGACCGCATTTCTACATGATATTCTCAAGGAAAAAGTATACTTGGAGCAACCATAGGGATTTTAGGAGCATGACAAGAAGACTCATGTGTGCAGGCTGAAGATATATCTTTATGGATTGAAGTAAAACCCTAGTGATTGTGATGCCCACATTGATAGTTATTTGATGTATCTTGGATTTACGAGAAGAAATGTTGATCCAAATCTATACTTCAAAGTTATCCAAGGTATGCCCTTGATTTTCTTATTATAAGTTGATTTATTCTTAACAGGTGGAAAACCTCTTATTCTCAAATGTAAGAAGGAGTTGGCCTCTGAGTTTGAGGTGAAATACCTTGGTTTGATGCACTACTTCCTAGGATTAGAGATGTGTTAGAGACCTAGTGAGATTTTCCTTTCTCAAGGGAAATATGTTGTCAAGTCGTTGGAGAGATTTGGAATGGTGGAATGCAAGTCTATGGCCACATCTATGGAGATGAGTTTTAAGAAGCTAGGTGGTGAAGGTCTTGGACTTGATCTATAAAATCCTTCTTAGTACCGATAGCTAATTGGGGCTCTCATGTTCTTAGTGAACACTAGACTAGACATATGTTTTATTGTCAACACTCTGATTCAATTTATGGTGGAACCACTACATGCACACTGGGTTGATGCTAAACATGTGCTGAGATATTTGAATGGGACTATCAATGTGGGATTGAGATCAATGTTGGAGATGTGATACTTCATGGATACATTGATGTTGATTGGGCCAGAAATTTTGTTGACAGGAAGAGCACATCGGGGTGTTGTTTTATCATGGGGTCTTCCATTATATCTTGGATGAGCATGAAGAAAAATTGTATTTCCCTTAGTACGACCATGAAGAAAGGTTGTGTTTCCCTTAGTGATACAGGGTCAGAAGATCTTTGTCTTATATGGTAAATCGTATCCCCCATCTTGTCCTTGATATAGGGTTGAAAGATCTTTACCATAGCTGTAAATTGATCTCCCCTATGATGATTTTTCTTCTTTAGATCAAGACATCATTGTTTTGAGATGAGCAGAGATTAGCGAGAGATGAGACAAGATGATGCATCAGTGACAATGAAACATTTACATCTGAGATGAGACTTTTGATGTAGTCAGAAATTCCTCCCTTGCTGAGATGGAGTGTTGAAAATTGGCAGCTGAGGGAGTAATTACCTCCTTGGATAATCCCAAAAAACCCTAAGGAGACCCCTCTTGCACTTGGAAAAAATAAATTTTCTAACGAGAAAATATAATTTTTAATGTTGGTCCAAGTTATATTCAAAAGTAAAAGTTGGCATAAAGGAGAAATTTGACCTCCTAAACCACATATAAATACACCTAACTTTCCATCACTTGGAGGCATCACATCACACATCAAATCATATTCTATTATTTCAATATCATCTAAAAATTTCAAGGTCAAGTTCACATGTGCGAGAGGAGGAGAGAGAAATTATGTTGACGACATTGGCTTACTGTTACTAGGTGATTGAAATAAATTGGAAAAAGTGATTGTTGTTAAAACAAGAAATTGTTAAAGTGATTGTTACAACATAGAACATCGAAAATTTAACAAAAACAAATAGGGAATGAAAATCATATCTCTCTTATTGTAGGAAGGGTATGAAAACACAAAATAGTCGCATTGAGTTGAAAATTACCAAAAAAAAAATTTAACAATATCTAGGAAATTTCAAAAGATGACGGATCTAAGGCTACATCCTTCCATGACATAGCCATAGGGGATGCATATACTTCCAAGAGATATATCTATCATTGACAGGATCTTAAAGGTGGTAAGCCTTTTCCAAACTTTTATAAATCGAGAAGGGAATGATAGTCTCATGGAAGAGGTTTCAAAACCAGAACTAGAAAAAATACTTTTTGGTTTTGAAAAAGGAAAAAGCCAATGACTAGATTGCTTCCACATTGAATTCTATCTTGAATTATATGATTTCATTAGAGAGGATATATTAAGGGTCATTGAATTCTCTGGAACCTCAGGAAAAATACTTCCCCATTTAATACCACATTCATAGCTCTTATTTCAAAATTTGATAATGTGATCTCTTTTGATCTCTTCAAACCTATTTCCCTTTATATATCCATTTATAAAATTATTTCCCTCCCCCTAAAATCCATTCTCTCTTAGTAGATTTCACATGAGCAATTCCATTTTCTGGATGGTTGTTAAATCTATGAGGCTATGGGCCTATCCCAATAAGGTTTACACCCTATTTACACTGGTTGTTAAAGAACATTATTTTTTAAAGTGGACATGTTAAAAACATTTGATATGGATAGTTGGATTTACCTCAAACTTATTCTATTGCATTTGGGTTTATTCCACTCTTTTGTCTCCTAGGTGCTCAACTACACAAGCTCCCCCTCCATTTCTTTTTTGATAAATGGGGTTGCATATTCCTTTTTCAATTGCATAAGGGACCTTCATTGAGGTTTCTCTCATTCCTTTCTACTCTTCTTACTTGTAGTCAAAGGACTCGATAATCTCATCATATATGCAAAGAACATGAACCTTTTTAAAGGTATCTCCATCAGTTAGCATTATCTCGTCCCATTATTGTTTGTAGATAACATTCTTATATTCTCTGATCGTGATCCCAGTCACATACATTCCTTGAAGGACATTTTTAAAACTTTTCTTTGGCCACTAGAATGGTCATAAATCATAATAAATCATCTCTGTATGAATGGGGTTTGCTTGAGGAAGAAAAATACCTCATTAAAGTCCTTATTTATCACAGGTTGGAAGGATTAGCAGGGAGATGAAATACTTTGGATTCTCTCTAATTCCAAACAACCACCTCAAATATGAATATCAATGGATTCTAGTAAAGTGAGAAAAAAAAGAATCCAAGTCTACTGTAACAAATGGTTTTTTCGAATGGAAAGAATGGTTTTATGCAAATCCATCATTGAAGTCATTCTAATTTATTGGCCCTCCCTCTCTTGGATTCCCTTTACAAAAAATAGACAACTATCATTGTGTTTTTTGTGTGTAAAAAATGATGAAAAAAAACTCATTTCTCTCATGTTTTACACCACTATAACCTATCCCAAAATATCTGAAGGTTGGGGCATAAAAAACCTTCAACGCTTCTCAAATGCCTTAGTAGAAAAAGGCATCTGGAATCTCATATAAGGAATCATCCTCTGAGCCTAAGTAATGTTTCAAAAATACTTTTTTCCATCCTCTATTTAGGACTCGATAACATCCTCAGTAAAATCTTCAAAAAATGGATCAATTATATGGAAGCCCATAATCCATTATTTTCCTCTAATAGGTCATGGCCTTAATTGGAAGGTGGGAAAGAATTCTCAAATACTTATTGGTAAATATTAATGGATATGGATCCAACAAAGCCACCTCTTATTGGACCCCTTCATACAAAAATTAAATGACAAAAGTTGCCACACCCTAAATCAAATCTATGTTAGAGATTTTTTGAGAGGACAATAGGTTTGGCTCTTCAATGTAGAGCTAAATTTGGATGGATTATATGGTGGAATGGGAGAACTACACTATAACTCCTAAGCTAACACTAGTCAACCTTTCTTTGCATGAATATCTCCTCATCTGGGCCCCAAGCACTCGCATAGGTTACCCGCCAAAATTTAGATATCTTTACTTGGCCTAAAGGATTAAACCTCCTAAACCACCGTGATGGGGGGTGGGGGGGATTATGGAAACTAATTTTCCCACCAAAAGAAAAAGTTTTTATGTGGCTCCTCGTAAGAAACAAAGCTCCCTCATGGGATAATATTCAGAAAATATCCTTTCTTGGGCCCAACAGATGCTCCCTCTATCTATCTACCTCTAAATCAGTTACACACTTATTCATAAGTTGACCCTTCTCATAGATAGTTTGGAAGAAAATTCAAAACCTGGAAGGTCTCTCTTATGACTATCAGGGGCCCTTAATAGAGGAATGTTTGATTGAATGGCTATCTACAAATCACAATCTTCATCACAAAGCACTCCTCCTGGGGTTGGCATAGGGAATTTGGCTAAACAAAAATCAAGCAATTTTTGAAAACGAGGGTCCATCACATATCAAGATCACTTTGAATAGTTTTGTTGTTGTAAAATCTTTAGCTATAAAATAATATTCCTGGCCATTAGTCCCTCCTCATAAGCCAAAAATACAAAAGCATACCCCTTGGGATTTCTTTTACAGTGTTTCTCAACATGATCCATCTATAGGAGGTGTTGGTGGTATAATTTTTTATGGAAGAATATCACTATTTTTCCCTCTAAAACATAGGTCCTCCCTCCAATAACTTGATTCAACTATTTTCTCTCAAACTTCTTATACAACTTGCTATTCATCATAGGGGTTTCTTTAACTCGTATTTATTGGGATTCACAGGTGGTTATAAAATGGATGCAAGAGTCAACTAGACTGATAAACTATACATTTCTTCCCATATATCAACAAATCATAAAAAATATATCTTATTTTTATCACCTCTTTTAATCACATATACAAGTCAAGAAATTCCGAAGCAAACTCCCTGCCAAAAGCTAAACTGAAAAAGTACAAAGGCATATGGAAAACCTCAGAAGTTAAGAAGGTCAACAATCATAATTTTTTATTGACCCTTGGGTCTATTTGGAGACATCTTTATGTATATGATTATTTTTTGTTCAAACACTCTCTCTTTTTTGCAATATATTAAAGCATATATGTGTTATAACATTTTTTTTGTATCTATTTTTATCATTTAGTACAAGATAGTTTAAGATAGTATAAAAGTTATTTTAGTGCATACGAAAGGAAATATAATTTTTTTAACATAAAGGAAGGTTTACTATTGGGGATTTAGTAAGGTTAGTTTTTTTATGACGCTTGAAAGCCATGGGAATTCGTTAGGGCACATGTGATTGTAATTTTGTTTCAATAAATAAAATTGTAGATTTTTTTCCATGGGAAAAATACATCAATATAACAAATCACAATAATTAATAAATATGATTAGGATTAGTAAAAGGATGAAGAACACATATATTCACCTAATGACTAGATAATGCATACAAGTATATTTCCACAAGGCCTATTATAACATCATCAATTCTTCTCATTCATATCAAACACTTTTTTGAATATATCTTTATATATTTTTAGAAATATTCTTGCAAGCTAGTAACAAAGAGTGTTGTTTATCACATTCACATGTTTGTTGGTGTCTTCTTCTTTATCTAGTTGTAGAGGTTTGACTTATTTCCAACTTTGAGTGCTAGTGAAGTTTTTTTATGTTGTATGCATCTTACCCTTAAATTTTTTAACTTGGTTGTTTATTGTAAAACTTTAATTTCTTTTTGGGAACATACTTTCCATTCTTCTATTGTTGTATTTTTGTCTAGTTTTCTTGCCCCTTTTTATTAACTTGGATTCACCTTCCTTATTATGGGAAATTTCAACCACACATAACTTAAAATATTGTAATTTCCTTGCTATGGTGAAACAAACCTAAAGTTGACTCCATTATATTTCATTGTTAATAGCATCACCCATAAGAACCCAATTTCAATAAACATTGTCAAGAAGTTGAAGTTTCCAACAACACCACACTCATCACCATACGTCATCAATTTGTTGATGTAACAAACATAATAATAATAAATAACAATAATTAATAAATATAAATTAGGCTGTTACACTAAAAAATGTCACCATGACTATTTACAGTTAGTATGGCTCTATCAACAGTCATGCTATCCTCCTGGGCAAGTCTTATGCCTCTGCTCTCCATGTCAAACTCCAAAAAGAGAGAAAGTCTTTATAGATGTATTTATCTCTGGGTACGCAGGTTCTCTCAACCTTACCTGCGGATACGCACCTAATGTTCACAAAAGCTGCGTACTTGTACGCTCTGTATGTAAAGGGGCAGGTGCGTACCCCTGTAAAGGTCAAAATGCACAAGTTTCATCTTTAAAAAGTTACTTGTAGTCATTTCTAGAGCATTCTAGAAGGTTGTTCGACGTGTATTGAGCGCCTCCAGATGGTTCATGTACCCCTACCAAAGAGGAACTTATCCCATCAATAAGGGAGCTATCCCATCCAAAGAGGGGATTATCCCATTGATGGTGGACCTGATTAACTTCCTCTTGAGCACTATAAATACAGGCATTGGGCCAGAAGGAGGAGAGCTTGGAAGCTAAACATTTCTAAGGGTAGATGCTGCTGGAATTAGGACTCCCATTTAGAAGCTTGTGAGGAGAGATTGCCATCTTTGCTTGTTCTATTTGGAAGTGGGTGAGCTTTGTCAAAGTAAAGGAGAACTCTTGATGGACCCTGGGAGGGACTTGCACAACACCAAGGCTCAGGTTGTAATTGTTCCTTTTGTTTCCTATTAATGCAAATGAGTCCATTCTTCTCAATAACTTGTTATTTATGAGTTGTTTCATGTACTCCTTGGTCTATGTGTTAAATATGTTTTATTTTATGAGATTATCAAGTGCTATTTAATCGTTTGATTGTTAGTGAATGCAGGTTTCGAAGTGAAGGAGGAGCTCATCCGAATCAGCGAGGCTGGACTGCTACAATAGCGTTGGACTACAGGTAGGATCTAAACACTTGATTTCTTATATAGTAAATGCATGTTTAGAGAAGGATTGCTCTTATTTGTCTTGTTTGTCACTAGAGAGTCTTAGGCTCCTAGGGAGGTTGGTTGTGTCCGCACTATCGACTCTTTCCGCCTGACAAAATGGCGACCATACTGGGGAATCCATTGATGTGAAAGTTTTTTCCTTTATATGCAACTTTGATCTGAGAAAAGTCATTTATTTTCTGATTTTTGGCTCTGTGACTTTGTATTTGGGTGGGTTAGCTTAGGGTTAGATTGAATTTAGTTTTTCTTGGCTTTTTCAGTAGTACGCACCCTCTGAGTATTGCACAGTGCGTACTTGTACGCACTGTTTCTGTGTGCACAGAGCGGGCCCGCACCTGTCTTAACGGGTTGCCTGCGTACCCTGCTAAAAATTAAGAAAATTCCATTTTTTACATTTTTCCTCTTAGATTTTGCTTTTTCTTAGGTTTTACTGCCCAGATCCATTAGTCTCTTGTCAAAGATCTTCACCTAAACTTGTTTCGATAGCATTGAGTGTTTTAGTGGATTTCATAGAAGTTTAAGCCCTAGGGTTTGATTTTTGAGTAGGTCTTGTAGTGACTTTGGCGGTAGAAGTTGTCAAGCCTTAGATCTCTCTGGTTTTGTCAGCCTTCTTAGAAGTCGGACCTGTCATAAAGTCTACCTGTGAGAGCAACTTACCTTTGAGTGGTCTCTTTGGCAAATTTCGAAGTGCTTGTTGATTGAGTATTGAACTCCATTTTACAAAAAGAACAAAAAGATTTGAGTTTTGTTTTGACTGGTCTTTTGATTCTGCATTAGCTGGTCCTTGGCTTGATTGTGGTCAAGTAAAACAACCTAGAATCATCTTTGTAGGCTTTTGCCTCATTAGGTTTGCTTAGAGTAAATTTATTTTTGATTTGCTTGTGAGTCAAGTTTTCATAGATTTTATAACTTTTGAGATTGATTTTCGTTAAAATAGATTTATATGCTTTATTAAATAAGAGAAAATACAAAAACATCTCCTTTGAAAAGTTTTGTTTCAAGTAGCTTTGAGGCGTTTTGAAAGAAAAAGAGTTTTTCGTGCACATAAGGAGTGGTCATGTTTGTATGCTTGGAAAGATAAAGAGAATTGTTTCTTTGATTGTCTTTACTAAGAAAGTTGTTTTCTATAAAATGTGCATTTCTCAACTCTCTTAGTTAGGAATTTCATTGAAAGAGAAAAGTAGCGTAAATCATCTTAGGTGCATCTTTGTAGTGGTTTGAGTCGAGTCTACACACCATTGGTTTCATTTCCGCTACCTTTTGTCTTTAAGAAAAAACCATAAAATTAACGCTTAAAGTAAAATCAACGTAGTAACTTTTATTTACTAGGGCTCTGAAACACCAATTTAGATCAGGCTAGTGTCTTGGAGTAGGAGAGTAATTAACTCTCCAAGACAACAAAACCAAACAAGTAGCTTATCTTATGATAGAATAAATCCAATTGTCTCATTTGTACTCTGGGAAAGCTCCTCTTAAAGGAGAAGCACGAGCTCGTGTCCGAACCAGTGAGGGGATCAATCCTCCCTCGTTGGGAACGACGCCAGACACGCACGTATTACAAACGGTAAACCTCGGATTAACCCTTGTCGAGGAACCAGGGGTCACTTGTCGGTAAACCTTGGATTATTGTCAAGGAACCGGCAAGGGGATTGAGCTTGATACTCTGCCCTTACGTGCTGTCGGAGTGTAGACTTTTTGCGTGCTGCGGAAAAAGTCGTTTGTGCGGACACAACTGACCTCCCTAGGAGTCTAAACTCTCTAGCGACAAACAAGACAAAATGGAGTGATCTTTCTCTAAATATACCTTTTAAAACATGAAAACCACAAGTGTTTAGGCTTACCTTATTCCAAAACGCTGTTGTTGTAGTCCGTCCTTGCCGATCCGGATGAGCTCCTCCTTCACATCAATTCCTGCAACTACAAACAATCAAACAATTACCAAGCACTTGCATTTCATATAATAAAACATATATTCAACATGCAGACCAAGGAACACATGAAATAACTCATTAACACAAGCTATTGAGAAAAATAAACCAGTTTGTATTAATAACGAAACAAAGAAACTCTTACAACCTGGCCTTGGTGTTGTGCAAGTTCCTCCCAGGGTCCATCAAGGGTTTTCCTCTACTTTGACAAAGCTCACCCACTTCCAAGTAGAATCAAGCAAAGACAATCTCTCCTCACAAGGTTCTAAATGGGAGTCCTAATTCCTGCAGCATTTACCCAAAGAAAATGTATAGCTCCAACCTCTCCTCCCTCTGGCTCAATGCCTTTATTTATAGTGCTGTAAAGAGGTTATTCAGGTCCACCATCAATGGGATAATCCCCCTCTTTGGGTGGGATAGCTCCCTGATTGATGGGATAAGTTCCTCCTTAATAGGGATACATGAACCAACTGGAGGCGCATCCATTTCATCAAACCGACCTCTAGAAAGTTCTAGAAGTAACCACAAGTAACTTTTTTAAGATGAAACTCGCGCATTTTGCCTTTTACAGAAGGACGCACCTGTCCCTTAACATACAGAACGTCCAAGGACGCATCTTTTGTGAACATTGTGAGCGTCCCCGCAGGTAAGGCTAGAGAGAACCTGCGACCCCAGAGATAAACACATTTTTTACAAGACTTTCTCTCTTCTTTGAGTTTGAGATGGATAGCAGAGGCATAAGACTTGCCTAAGAGGGTAGCATGACTGTTGATTTGAGCCATACTAACTGTAAGTAGTCATGGTGACATTTTTTAGTGTAACAGATTGCCCCCTAAAGTGCGAAGCCTGGAATAGATTAGGGTTTTGTAATTCTAGGAAGGGTGAAGCGCTTTATCATTTCAAGGATTGTCTTGTGGATGACCTGGTTGGAACCTGCAATTTTCAACACAAAATACATGTATAAGATTATATCATCACTGAGGTAGGCATTCCCATACTCAGATTCAAAACTTTAACTAATGGACTAACTACTCTGATACAGGAATGATCTTGCAGTACATCATTTTTTATAGACTTTTGTAGACACAGTATGGACGCAGCCATCTGTTTATGATTAGTCTACATAGATAATGAATACAAAACTCCTCGCAGCCTGGATGGTAGAAACTAGATCCAGGGTCTTCACTTCTACTTCCCGAATTGGTACGATTCTAGCCATGTGATTAAATGATTTGATGTCGAACATGTTAGAAACCACTTGATTACCAGTCGATGATGTAAACTGTTAACAAGCGTGAGAGAGACCACCAGTAATGTCAATGGTTCTCAAAGTACCAAGCACAACCCGTGAAATGTGAATAGATGTTTTGATGTCGAACACTTCACGGAATCCTTTGATCGAAAGTCAATGATGTAAACTGACGTCAAAGGCGAGAAACCTGCCATTGATGCATGCAGACTTCAAGGTATTGTCGATTCCTAAGTCATCTTTCTAGATAATGTGTCGATGTCGATAGAAAGCGACCCGTTGCAGGCAAGCCCGCAACACGAAATCATTGTTCAAGTTGAAGAAATGTTGCTGTAAGGACTGACTCAGGGATGGTCAAATGGATGACAAGTATTTTGCAGATGAAAGTTTTGCTTGCAGACCTCTTGAACACATAACGACACGACAGATGGCTTGGTGACGAATAACTCAAAGTTAATCCCCGGAACCCGGTTAAAGACTTTCAAAGTGGTTTGATCAACTGTGAGGTAAAATATTTCCCAACCCAGGTGAATGAAAAAGTGTCATGTTCAAGAGTGGTAATAAAGTTTCTTTTGAGACAAAAGGTAACAAACAGGTTCATTCTTCTCTCTTTTCCCCCACCATTTCTGGCAAGTACCTCTTTATTTTTAACAAGCTTGAGGAGGATAACATATGCTTGATTATAAGCTCATCCTTCGGACGAGTCCAACCTAGTTTAAATTTGAACCCTAGGAAGGAGTGGTTCGTTCCTGTTTGTAATTGAACAGGTCCTTTACTGTAAAAGTTTAACGAGCCCAGTATAGGAGAAACTCGGCGTTTTTCATTTTTAGAGAGTCTGAAAAAACAAAAGGAGACTCCACGTTGAACTTTTTCGTATATTTGTGTCCCTCAAGCCCGAAAAAGTATAAAATAATACCTGGGGGAACCGCTTGATCTTGCGACCAAGGAGTACTTTCATAATAGTGTCATTGACCTGAAAAGTAAAAAGCGATCAAGGACACGTCATTTTATTTCCTTATCGAGTTTGAAACGACAAAAACCCGGCAATCTTTTCCTGATTTTGCGGTCAGAAAAGAGCTAAAAGGGGACCGTCTTTTAATTCCGTTTTAACGAGTGTAAAAGAAATGCTCGGCGATCTTTTCATGTTTTAGGAGTCAGAAAAGGGCTTAAAAGATGACTCTGATATTTTTGTTTGTGAAAAAATGACAATTTCCCTCGAAATCCCTTTGTCCTGCACAAAAGCAACACATTACTCATACCTGTTTAAAATAGGCAAAAATACATCGAAAAACATCTTTTCATGGTAAAAAATGAACTAATTCATCCAAAAAACCTATAAAAAGACTTTTTACCATGTCATTTTTACCGTTTGACTGTTGAGGTTGAAAAAGGAGCTTTTGACAAGAAACTTCCCGTGGTCGCTGCGGAAAATCCGACCGTCGGAATCGAACGCCGTCTTATCCAGGTATTTTACACATCCTACTCTGCATTTCTATCCGTTTAGAATTAATTTTTAGGTCTTAGTTTCATTTTTTGGGGGGGTTTTGGTTTTGGAATGCGCCTCTCGGCGGACGCGGGTGCCCTTCGGGTGACCCGCGTCCCCCGACTTTTTCCTACACAGGAAAATGGTCGGAAGACGCAGCCCGCCTTCAGGGCATCCGCGTCCGGGCGCCCTGTGCTGTAAAGTCGGGGTGCGTCTTCCGTGAAACGCGCATTTCAAAACCCCAACCCCCTCAAAAAACTATCTAAAAATTCCTAAATCAATTTCTAATGACTATTTCTGATGTGCAGGGTATTAACCATGTTAGATTGGAGAGAAAGAGAGCATGTAGAGGATGATGAAGCTGCAATAAATCATCAACCTTCCCTGGATGCCCTAAGAGCATGCGGTTTATACAAATATTGGACCATACCGGGCATGAGGGGCCAGGTAAGATTCTTGGAATGGCTGGTTGAGCGATGGAACATTCAAGAACAATGCTTTTACATAGGAGGGCACCAGCTCGAGATAGAGCCCTCGGATATATACTTTCTCACTGGCTTGCCGAACAGAGGCGAGCAACTCAGTCTTGCGGGGACTAGGCCGGGTGGCCAATCCCTTGATAGTCTCCGCGACGAGTGGTGCACACCTGGGGCTCACCATTCAAAAGGCATAGAGATAAAACACATCACTCTGCCTGAACTCAAAGTCATAGCGTTCACGGTTACCAGAATTTGCGGCGCGGCCGCTTTAAACATTGCTTCCGGATCCCAAATGCGGATGGCAATTGACTGTTACCAAGGCACCATTTTCAACTGGTGTGAAGCTGTGTCGGCTCATATGAAGAGCCAACTGACCAAGGCAAAGAACGGACGACTAAAGACTTTTGGATATGGGCCTCCAGTCGTGAGCTTTGACTTGGAGAGAGTTCCAATGCTGATCCCTCAGCAACTCACTGTTGATATCTTGGGTCCTCGGGAGCCAAAGCTGATACGATGGGTTGCGGTGATGGCCTGGCATCCTGACGAGGGTGCGACAGTGGTTCGATTCTCAGATAGTTACTTTCGCTGGTTAGAGGACCAGGTTTTTTCGATACAGGACTTTCCGTATGCCGGAGTGGATTTTAGAGGTGATCCGGACATGGTTCTTCCACCGGGAGAACAATGGGATGACAGAGGTACTTTTATTTTCACAAGTTTTCTAATTATGTATTTTTTTTTTATTTTTCATATATATCGTCTCAAAACTAACAGTAAAACTTTCAAAATGCAGATGTTGGTCCACAGCGTCCAGCCAACCTCCGGCCTTTTGATAGACTATATCCAGCTGCACCGGTACCGGCCCCACAGGACGCGGCTGCAGAAGTACTAGCTGAGTTGGAGCATGATCTAGAGCGTCTCACGGCAGATATACCTGAGACTACTATGGACGACATTCCTACCAGGCTTCAGCACTTCGTAGTCGCGGTCCCTGGACCGTTTAGGAGATTTTTGCGTAAGGTAGCCCGCGCAGTGGTGTCATACAGAGAGCACCACCAGTGATTGACTAGTCACTTTTGTAGTCACATGTGACATTTTGACTTTTTGTACTATCATTTTGCCGATCATAAGGTGTTTTCAACCTATGATCGAAGACGATGTATATATTTTTGACACACTTTTATCTATATATATCACTATTACCGGCTTATCCTGTTTAACATATGTGATGAAATGTTTTTTAAATTTACTTGCATGATTATTGTAAATGTCTATCCAACATTCGAGAAGCAATTGCATCTGCTAATGTATTCAAAGACCTTGGAATATGTTGATATTCAATGTAATCAAATTCACGTTCCAAGAGACGCATTCTCAAAAACAACCTTAATAACACCGGATTTCTAATGGCATAAACTCTATTAAGCTGTAATACAACAAGTTCAGAATCTAACCTCACTATCAAACGTCGAATTCCAAATGAAATAGATTCGGATAATAATTCAATCACTGCACTGTATTCTGCAATGTTGTTCGTTGTTTGACCGAGGCTTACCCCATGCATAGAAACTAACTCGTCAGAGGGTGAATAGATAACCCAAGCTGCGGAAGAGATGTTCCGTGTACTACGACAAGCACCATCAGCAAATCCAATGTATGTTTGGAGAGGCGTCGACATCTGCAATATCGAGAGTAAAACCAAGATAAGCCAGAATAACGACGAAAAACCACACTCTCTAAGCTAAGCACACTGACTAAACTAACACACTTGCTAGCTAGAAAGAAAATCTAACCTATCTAAAAATTTCTCCATACCCATCATTTAAGCATAATACCTCTTTAGGTAAAGTCCATTTCTGGGTTTACCCAAAGAGTCCCCATCAAAGTCAACTAGCTCATAAGCCCCTTTTGCTAGCTTTCGCTTTACAATGTAGGGCCCATGCCACATGGGAACGAATTTTCCGGCACCTAGCTTATCGTTAGCTTGATCGTATAATAGTACTAGGTCTCCTTCCGAAAAACTTCGAGGGGTTACATTTCTATCATACTGAGCTTTCATTCGTTTCGCGTGAGTCTCGATTGCCAATGTAGCGTCACGTCGAGTCTCATCTAATTTAGCCAAGTACAATAAACGTTTCTCCTCTTCGGAAGTAGCTGGAAGTAATTCGACAGCCATTTGAAGTGATGGGATTTCGCATTCAATGGGTAACACAGCTTCTAAGCCATAAACTAGCTGGAAAGGAGTGAACCCTGTTGAATTTTTCACTGAGGTTCGGTATGCCCATAGCGCTGAAAATAACATGTTGTGCCAATTCGACCGATGAACACCAATGGTTCGTCGGATCATGATAACTAGAACTTTGTTGATAGACTCAACCAAACCGTTGGCTTGCGGATAATAAGGAGTAGAGCTATCGTGGCGCAAACCAAGCTGGCTTGTAAGCTCAGTCATCATGACGTTTCGAAAATGGCTCCCATGGTCGGTAATGATTGCTTGTGGGACACCAAACCTAGTTATGATATGATTGAATACGAAAACTGCAGCTGTTTTGCCGCTTGCGTCGAATGTAGGCATCGCCTCGGCCCACTTAGTAAAATAATCAACCGCAAGGATGATATACGCATGCCCCCCGGCCGAGTGAGGGTTACAAGTAATAAAGTCGATACCCCATTTGGCGAATGGACCAACGGCAATTATAGGGTGGAGAGGAGCAGGTGGAGCGCGCATCTTGCGATCAAACACTTGACAGTTGTGGCACTTCCTGACTGCAATGATACAATCCTTAAACATAGACGGCCAGAAATAGCCAGCGCGCAACACCTTTTGAGCTGTGGCATACCCAGACATATGACCGCCACATGCTCCAGAGTGACAATCATTCAAAACCCTCTCAGCCTCTTCGTGAGTTAAACAACGTCGAAAAACTAAGTCTGCCCCCCGGCGATAAAGTGTATCTCCAATAATTTTGTATGGCTGGGATTGAAACCGAATTTTTCGACGTTCCGCTTTGGAAGCTTCAGGCCGAAAGGTTTGGGTTTGGAGATAGATGATTATATCCTCGTACCATGGATCTAACGTACTGATAAGAAACAAAGATTCGTCCGCAATGGACTCCTCTGCCACAGTCTCTGTGTCAGCACTCGGGAAATCACACATCAATTCCGCAAAAACTAAGGATTTCTTAGACTTGGACTTCTCGAACTCCAAGTCGAACTCTTGCAGGATGACAATCCATTTAGAGTACTTGCCCCCTAGCAGTTGTTTTGTCAAAATATAAATCATAGGGTTGCAATCCGAAATAACTGTAGTTTTACGGAGAAGAATGTAGTGACGAAAACGCTGGACAGCTTGAACGGCTGCTAGGGCCAATTTCTCCACATGTGAATATTTTAGCTCAGTGGGATTCAAGGTCCTACTAAGATAATATATCACATGCTCCGCTCCGAATTCATCTTCTTGAACTAACACCATTCCAATGGTGGAATGCGAAGCTGCGAGGTATAAACCACAAGTGTTTAGGCTTACCTTATTCCAAAACGCTGTTGTTGTAGTCCGTCCTTGCCGATCCGGATGAGCTCCTCCTTCACATCAATTCCTGCAACTACAAACAATCAAACAATTACCAAGCACTTGCATTTCATATAATAAAACATATATTCAACATGCAGACCAAGGAACACATGAAATAACTCATTAACACAAGCTATTGAGAAAAATAAACCAGTTTGTATTAATAACGAAACAAAGAAACTCTTACAACCTGGCCTTGGTGTTGTGCAAGTTCCTCCCAGGGTCCATCAAGGGTTTTCCTCTACTTTGACAAAGCTCACCCACTTCCAAGTAGAATCAAGCAAAGACAATCTCTCCTCACAAGGTTCTAAATGGGAGTCCTAATTCCTGCAGCATTTACCCAAAGAAAATGTATAGCTCCAACCTCTCCTCCCTCTGGCTCAATGCCTTTATTTATAGTGCTGTAAAGAGGTTATTCAGGTCCACCATCAATGGGATAATCCCCCTCTTTGGGTGGGATAGCTCCCTGATTGATGGGATAAGTTCCTCCTTAATAGGGATACATGAACCAACTGGAGGCGCATCCATTTCATCAAACCGACCTCTAGAAAGTTCTAGAAGTAACCACAAGTAACTTTTTTAAGATGAAACTCGCGCATTTTGCCTTTTACAGAAGGACGCACCTGTCCCTTAACATACAGAGCGTCCAAGGACGCAGCTTTTGTGAACATTGTGAGCGTCCCCGCAGGTAAGGCTAGAGAGAACCTGCGACCCCAGAGATAAACACATTTTTTACAAGACTTTCTCTCTTCTTTGAGTTTGAGATGGATAGCAGAGGCATAAGACTTGCCTAAGAGGGTAGCATGACTGTTGATTTGAGCCATACTAACTGTAAGTAGTCATGGTGACATTTTTTAGTGTAACAACGCCAGACACGCACGTATTACAAACGGTAAACCTCGGATTAACCATTGTCGAGGAACCAAGGGTCACTTGTCGGTAAACCTTGGATTATTGTCAAGGAACCGGCAAGGGGATTGAGCTTGATACTCTGCCCTTGCGTGCTGTCGGAGTGTAGACTGTTCCCCCAGGTGCATTTGTTGCGATTGGTAACCTTAGTGACCATTATCTTTAGGATTCTACTGAGGTGACGGTGGAGGGAAGATCCCACTGTACCTGGAGCAGACGTCGGCTAGACTCACTTGGATTTTCCGGGGGGGTCACTTCACTCGAGACGGTTAAATTGGAGGAACTTGTGCCGGTCTATTCATTAAGCAGGTTGCCGGGGTAACTGTTCCACCCGCCACTTCTGTACTGAATCCGGCGATGTTGGGTTTCATCTCCAACTAGCGTTTTTGGTCTGGAAGGCTACTGTTTGTGCTTGGTTTGACGCCCTAGATTCTTTAGGCGTGTGATTCAAATTTGTTTGGTTCTTTAGAGACTTTAGGTGGTTTGATTTGAGATTTTACTTTGTTTTCGTGTGTAGTAGTTAAAAGTTTTTAGCTGTGGCGGAATTACCGAGACAGTCCCGTAGGCTTCGGGGTCAGTCTCCTGAAGTTGTTTCTGTGGCCGAATTGTTGAGGAGATCCCGTAGACTTCGGGGTGAACCTCCTCGAGACGACCCCAGTAATCTAGAAGGTTTGAAGGTCCTTGTAACTCCTCCTAGTGGCAGTAGAGTAGGTTCACCTGAAGAAGGAGAATCTTCCTTGGTAGTCCATCCAGATTACCAAAGTCTAGAGACAGGTTATAATCCTGAAGCTGTTACAGTTTCTGAGCTTGCTGGTAGTTTTTCGTCTACTAGTGATATAGGCGAAGAACCTGAAATATCTGAACCTGTTACTCCGACTTCTAGTGTTCCAGATTCACCAAGAATAGAACGAGTTATCACCGAAAATCTTCCTACTGGTTTGATTGCTATTGAAGAACTTGCTCCAGAAGAAGAAATAGGTGTTTCTAACCTTGAAGATCAAATTACTATTGATCTAAGGGAGCGTGAATCCATATTTTACAGTCCTCCTAGAAGTACTACTTGGTACCTTTCGTTAACCAATTATTTAGACAACTCAGGGATAGGTTTTTCTACACCTCGTACTCCTTTTCCACCTGGAGGTATTTATACTCCTGTAAATATGTCTGGTCAGTCGTCTGTGTTTACTCAAACTCCTGAATCTTTCTTACACGGTGGTCCTTCTGTTCCCACCGGGTATCAATCACTTTCTGGTACCTTTGCGGGGGCATCTCCTCAACCCATTGATCATGGGTTATCAGCTGGAAACAATGGTAATATACCATTGGGTGTAGGAGACATTTACATGATGTCAGGTTCAGTTCCCGTTTCCCAACCTCAAGGTGGCCAATTACCGCCTGGGGGGCAGCCTCAGTTAACACCTGGGGGGCAACCTCAAGGTACACAAATCGTGTCTGGGGGGCAACCTCAAGGTCAGTATGTACCTATGGTGCAATACATGCCTCAAGGTCAACCCCAGCCTCAATATGTACCCCAGGGTCAACCTCAGTATCAATATCAACCCCAAGGGTATCAACCCCAAGGGTATCAACCTCAAGGGTATCAACCTCAAGGTCAAGGTCAACCCCAGTATCCGTATTTACCTCAAGGTTATCAACCTCAAGGTCAATACTCGAGTCAAGGTTATCAACCACCTCAAGGGCAGTCATATGTTCAAGGTATGGGAACTGCACCTTTCAATTATCAATCCTATCCTCAATCCGGTTATGGATCTCAGTATCCTCAACCTGTTACGGGTCAATACCCTAGAATGCTAGTGTGGGATCCATCACAAGGTCAACAGGTGTTGCAGCCAAGTATACAGTTGGTTCCTCAAACTGGACAACCCGTAGTTTCTGGTCCACCCCAGCAACCGCAACCTGTCCAGTCAAATATTCAAACTTCTGTAGCTTCGGTAGTTACTCAGCCGCCAATTGCACCTAGTACTCCATCTCAAACGGCTGCTGCAACTACCGCACCATCTGCCGCACTTACTTCTGGCGTATCGACAGCTCCGGTTTCTACTGTCTCTGCAACCACTCCTCAGACATCTGTACCCTTGTCTGGATCTACGATTCAAACTACGGTTCAGATGCCTGTAGGTCAGCCTGGTATAAGTACGGTTGTCACTACTCAACCTCAATTTGTTCAACAACCATACCAGGGACAGTACCAACATGGGCAAGCTGTCCAACAGCCGGTTTACCAGTATCAACCGTATCCTGGGTACACTTATCAACAACCTCAGCAACCCCAGTACGGTCCGGTTAATCCTGGTTTTCCAGGAGGATACAATATCCCGAATGCAACGCCTATTCCAAGTTATCCTGGATATCCTCCTCCTGGGGCTGGTGTCATGACTCAGAGTTTTAGGGATCCGAACCGGCAATTGCCGTTTATCGCAACTTTGGATTTACCAGACTTGACGCGCCTAACGAATGATCCAATTCAATATCTTCAGTTCTGGCCGCCAATGCCAAATAAGTTGCCCAGTGATATACCCAAGTTCGAAGGTAAGTCTGGAGAGGATCCGTCCAATCATGTGATGACTTACCATCTCTGGTGTGCTTCAAATTCTATCTCGGATGATTCGATCCGCTTACGTCTTTTCCAGCGTACACTCATTGGTCTCGCGGCCAAGTGGTACATTGAGTTGCCACGAGCCTCTTTTTACAACTTTAGCCAGTTAGCTACCTCGTTCTTAACTCACTTTCAGTTGCCGGTCAGATACGATAACGGCACGGAGTTATTAACTTCACTAAAACAATCGACGTCCACGTATATTTCTGATCACATTCATGAGTGGAGACGTCGAAGAAGGTTAGTGAAAGTTTTTATTCCGGACCAAATCTTAGCTGAATGGTTTGTTAAATCATTATTACCGAAGATTACTGAAGATGTAGCTAAGGCCGGGGTAGTTACTGAGGAGCAAGTCATTGCTCAGGCACAATACCTAGACTTAGTTTATACTCAGTCGGGTACGTTACACGAGAAAATTCCAGATCTTCCAAAATCAAATCAAATCGCTGCTGCTCCTTCGGGATCTCATGCCGCTGATGGTATGATTGGCATCGTGAATACAAAGAGCAAAAAGAAATCTTCCAAGGCTTCTACTACTCCTATAATCACTTTGCCCGATTCCCCGACAGGAGAGTCTTCTCCTGAACTTTCCGCCGATATTCACGCTGTAGAATCATCTACGGCCAAATCAAAAAACGGTGGAAAGAAGAAAGGAAAGAAGAAGGCTAAAGCAGACAAGGCTCCGAAGGAGAAAACGAAAAAGTCGGAAACCAATGACGAAAAGCGCAAACCTCGATATCCTTGTCTTATTTGTGAAGAGGATCATTTTACAAGAGATTGCCCTCATCGGGCCGAGGTTGTGAAAATAGTCAAAGGTTCTCCCACTCCTGCTGTGTTAAAAGATCCATTTCCAAAGTAGGAGAGTAAGATGATAGGTTCTTCCTCGAGTGCCAGTGAAGAACCCATTTTGATGATGTCTCATGTGAGGATTGCGACTTGATCGCAAGATTATGGTAGTAAGAATCCTGTTGATGGTAAGGAAGCAGAATCTTCTCATTCTAATCCATCAACCTCAGCTCCTGGTTCCGATCCACTACAGATCGAGAAACCTAACCCGGACTTAGTAATCAAACCGCCCGCCAAGGGTGTACTTCGAAGGTCTGCTTTCAATCCACATGCGAGAGCAGCCCAGAATTACAACATTGTTGAGGACTTAGCTGTTTCACCCTCAGCAATGTCGGCTTTAGAAGTGCTGCAATCATGCCCAGCACAACGAAAATTACTTTTGTCGGCTATCGGAGCTGTTGATGTTCAGGACCTGAATCTGATAATCTTCGATCTAGAAAATAGTACACCGCGTCTACCTCATCAAATGGCTTTCCAAATTCCAGTGATAGTCAAAAACAGGCCTATTCATTGGACTGTGATTGATGAGGGAGCTTCTACGTGTATTATGTCGATTCAATGTTGGAGATCGCTTGGTTCTCCTTCGTTGAACCAATCCCCGACCATCCTTAAGGCCTTTGATGGTCGTGGGTTCCGTCCGTTTGGTATTCTACAGGAATTGCCTATAGGGGTAGAAGGTAAAACCGTTAGTCTGGATGTGGAAGTGGTTGATGCCCCTCTAGACTACAACCTTCTTTTGGGTCGAAGTTGGTCATATGCTATGACAGTGGTCGTTTCATCGGTCTTCAGAGTAATAAAGTTTCCACATAACGGTAAGATCGTGACAATTGATCAGCTGACATACTTTTCATCCGACCCAGCCTCTTCAGAGAGTATCCAGCATGTCGGTAAGACGACAATCCCTTATAGGGACGTTGGCGTAGCTTTAGTTAAAGATTCCGGTTTACTGGGAACTTTTCCTTTCCCTCCAATCAACGCAGACCCTTCATTTGCATCAATTCATATGATTACATCAAACAACATTATTTATGATGATCCTTGGATTGTCCCATCTGAATCTGAGATAGACTCATTCGGTGATGTTATGCCTTTGAGTCCATATGAAATTTCTTATGAAGCCGTCATGTCTTTTACTGACTCGCGTTCAACCCAAATCGACCAAATGAATGTGGTCAGTGAAGAATCACTTTTCACATCAACCTTAGAATGGATAACATTTCCCGAAGTCGTGTCATCTGACGAGCAACTTCGCGAAATCCTAAGTGTAGACGATCTACCATGGGAAGATCTCCATCACAGATCTTCGTTTTTACCTAAGGATGATGCTTTTGAAAATGATTTTTCATCTATCTTTACCGCTGAATATGTCAAAGACGCTCAGAATCCAATGAAACATTCTGATTCAGAGTTGAATTTAGGGAATATTTCTCGCACTATTCCCGTTGATATTTCAGTAAAGCCCGGAATTGAAGAAAACATTCATATAGGTGCCTCATGTACAGAAGAAGAAATTCAAACTTACAAGGCCCTATTCCAAGAATTTCGCGATGTGTTTGCCTGGTCTTACGAGGAAATGCCAGGAATCGACCCTACCATTGTTGTTCATGAAATAAAGACCTACCCGGACGCTAAACCCGTCCGACAACGGTTGCGTCAGATTCACCCTCGGAAAGTGGCTGCGATTAAAGCAGAAGTCGAGAAGCTGTTGAAAGCAGGTTTCATTTATCCAATCCCGTTAACGGATTGGGTATTGAATATTGTTCCAGTCAACAAGAAACAAGGAACAATAAGAATCTGTATCGACTATAGGGATATAAATCGAGCTTGTCCAAAAGACAACTATCCAACGCCTTATATCGATCAAATTATTAATGATTGTGCTGGAAGTGAAATGTTTTCCTTCATGGATGGTTTTTCGGGCTATAATCAAATCAATATTCTACCTGCTGACCAACCAAAAACGGCATTCATTTGTCCATGGGGGACATTTGCTTATTGCAAATTACCTTTTGGACTTAAGAATGCCGGGGCCACTTTTCAACGGGCGATGTCTTACGCATTTCATGACATCAAGCACATTGTGCAACCGTACCTCGATGATTTTCCTGCTCATTCTTTACATCGAGCTGATCACCTTGTCCACTTACGAGCAATCTTTATGAGGTGTCGGCATTATCGAATTCGGTTGAATCCCCACAAGTGTGTGTTCTGTATAGAGACGGGTCGATTGCTGGGATTTGTTGTTTCAAAAGCCGGCATTCTCGTCGATCCCTCGAAAGTCAAAGCTATCATCAAATTGCCTCCTCCTTCGAGTTTGCGCCAACTCCAAAGTTTGCAAGGGAAAGCGAACTTTTTACGTCGATTCATTCCAAATTACGCCGAGGTCACTAAAGGTTTTACACGGTTGTTGAAACAGAACGCTCAATTCTTTTGGGACGAGATTGCCCAACAATATTTTGATGCATTTAAGCACGCGTTGACCCATGCACCGTTGTTGCATCCTCCCAACTACAACCAGGACTACTTCCTATACCTCGCAGCTTCACATTCCACCATTGGAATGGTGTTAGTTCAAGAAGATGAATTCGGAGCGGAACATGTGATATATTATCTTAGTAGGACATTAAACCCCACTGAGCTAAAATATTCGCATGTGGAGAAATTGGCCCTGGCAGCCGTTCAAGCTGTCCAGCGTTTCCGTCACTACATTCTTCTCCGTAAAACTACAATTATTTCGGATTGCAACCCTATGATTTATATTTTGACAAAACAACTGCTAGGGGGCAAGTACTCTAAATGGATCGTTATCCTGCAAGAGTTCGACTTGGAGTTTGAGAAGTCCAAGTCTAAGAAATCCTTAGTTTTTGCGGAATTGATGTGTGATTTCCCGTGTGCTGACACAGAAACTGTGGCAGAGAGTCCATTGCAGACGAATCTTTGTTTCTTATCAGTACTTTAGATCCGTGGTACGGGGATATAATCATCTATCTCCAAACCCAAACCTTTCGGCCTGAAGCTTCAAAGTCGGAACGTCGAAAAATTCGGTTTCAATCCCAGCAATACAAGATTATTGGAGATACACTTTATCGCCGGGGGGCAGACTTAGTTTTTCGACGTTGTTTAACTCACGAAGAGGCTGAGAGGGTTTTGAATGATTATCACTCTAGAGCATGTGGTGGTCATATGTCTGGGTATGCCACAGCTCAGAAGGTGTTGCGCGCTGGCTATTTCTGGCCGTCCATGTTTAAATATTGTATCATTGCAGTCCGGAAGTGCCACAACTGTCAAGTGTTTGATCGCAAGATGCGCGCACCACCTGCTCCTCTCCATCCTATAATTGTCGTTGGTCCTTTCGCCAAATGGGGTATCGATTTTATTACTTGTAACCCTCACTCGGTCGGGGGGCATGCGTATATCATCCTTGCGGTTGATTATTTTACTAAATGGGCCGAGGCGATGCCTACATTCGACGCAAGCGGCAAAAAAGCTGCAGTTTTCGTATTCAATCATATTATAACTAGGTTTGGTGTCCCACAAGCGATCATCACTGACCATGGGAGCCATTTTCGAAACATCATGATGACTGAGCTTACAAGCCAGCTTGGTTTGCGCCACGATAGCTCTACTCCTTATTATCTGCAAGCCAACGGTTTGGTTGAGTCTATCAACAAAGTTCTGGTTATCATGATCCGACGAACCATTGGTATTCATCGATCGAATTGGCACAACATGTTATTTTCAGCGCTATGGGCATACCGAACCTCAGTGAAAACTTCAACAGGGTTCACTCCTTTCCAGCTAGTTTATGGCTTGGAAGATGTGTTACCCATTGAATGCGAAATCCCATCACTTCAAATGGCTGTCGAATTACTCCCAGCTACTTCCGAAGAGGAGAAACGTTTATTATACTTAGCTCAGTTAGATGAGACTCGACGTGACGCTGCATTGGCAATCGAGACTCACGCGAAGCGAATGAAAGCTCAGTATGATAGAAATGTGACCCCTCGAAGTTTTTCGGAGGGAGACCTAGTGCTATTATATGATCAAGCTAACGATAAGCTAGGTGCTGGAAAATTCGTTCCTATGTGGCATGGACCCTACATTGTAAAGCGAAAGCTAGCAAAAGGGGCCTATGAGCTGGTAGATTTTGATGGGGACTCTTTAGGTAAACCCAGAAATGGACTTTACCTTAAGAGGTATTATGCTTAAATGATGGGTATGGAGAATGTTAAGTTAGGTTAGGCTTTCTTTCTAGCTAGTATGTTTGTTAGTTTAGTTAGTGTGCTTAGCTTAGAAAGTGTGTTTTTCGTCGTTATTCTGGCTTATCTTGGTTTTACTCTTGATATTGCAGATGTCGACGCCTCTCCAAACATACATTGGATTTGCTGATGGTGCTTGTCATAGTACACGGAATATCTCTTCCGCAGCTTGGGTTATCTATTCGCCCTCTGATGAGTTAGTTTCTATGCATGGGGTGAGCCTCGGTCAAACGACGAACAACATTGCAGAATACAGTGCAGTGGTTGAATTATTGTCTGAATCCATTTCATTTGGAATTCGACGTTTGATAGTGAGGTTAGATTCTGAACTCGTTGTATTACAGCTTAATAGAGTATATGCCATTAGAAATCCTGTGTTATTAAGGTTGTTTTTTAGAGTGCGTCTCTTGGAACGTGAATTTGATTACATTGAATATCAGCATATTCCAAGGTCTTTAAATACATTAGCAGATGCAATTGCTTCTCGAATGTTGGACAAACATTTGCGATAATCATACAAGTAAATTTAAAAACATTTCATCACATATGTTAAACAAAATAAGCCGGTAATAATGATATATATATAGATAGGATTGTGTCAAAAAATATACATCGTCTTCGATCATAGGTTGAAAAACACCTTTTGATCGACAAAAATGATAAGTACAAAAAACCAAAAATGTCATATGTGTCTACAAAAGTGACTAGCCAATCACTGGTGATTCTCTCTATACGAGACCACTGCCCGCGCTACCCTACACAAGAACCTCCTAAAAGGTCCTGGGACTGCGACCACATAGCGCTGAAGTCGAATGGGAATGTCATCTATGGTGGTCTCTGGTATATCCGCCGTCAGACGCTCTAGATCCTGTTCCAGCTCGGCTAAGGTCTCTGCAGCCGCATCCTGTGGGGCTGGTGCTGGTACAGCTGGTACTCTCCTCTCAAAAGCCCGGAGGTTGGCTGGACGCCGTGGACCTACATCTGCATTTTGAAAAATTTGTGCTGTCAGTTTGAGGCGATATATAAAAACAAAAAAAAAATACATAATTTAAAAACTCGTGGAAAATGAAATACCTCTGTCGTCCCACTGTTCTCCCTGTGGAAGAACCATGTCCGGATCATTCCGAAAATCCATTCCGGCATAAGGAAAGTCCTGAATAGCAAAGACCTGGCTCTCTAGCCAGTGAAAGTAACCATCAGGAAATCGAACAACTGCCGCGCCCTCATCAGGATGTCGGGCCATTACCGCAACCCATCTCGTCAACTTAGGCTCCCGAGGCGCCCCGACTGGAACTGTAAGATGCTGGGGAACCAGCATTGGAACTCTCTCTAGGGCAAAGCTTACAACTATAGGCCCATATCCAAAGGTCTTCAGTTGTCCTCTCTTTGCCCTGGTTAGTTGGCCCTTCAAATTAGCCAACACAGCATCACACCAGTTGAAAATGGTGCCATGGAAACAGTCTATAGCCATCCGCATTTGGGACCCGGTGGCTTGGTGCAAAGCGGCTGCGCCGCAAATTCTGGTAACAGTAAAGGCTATCACCATAAGTTCAGGTCGGGATATGTACTTGATTTCTATCCCCTTCTCCTGGTTCTGGTTGTTGCACCACTCTAGCCGGAGACTAGCAAGGGATTGGCCACCCGGCCTAGTCCCGAATAGAGAAAGTTGCTCGCCCCTGTTAGGCAAGCCAGTGAGAAAATATATGTCGGAGGGCTCTATCTCGAGCTGGTGCTCTCCGATATAGAAACATTGCTCCTGAATGTTCCACCTTTCAACCAGCCACTCAAGAAAAGGCACTTGGCCCCTCATGCCAGGTATGGCCCAGTATTTGTACAGTCCGCATGCTTTTAATGCATCAATGGAAGGTTGATGACCTATCGCGGCCAAATCAACATCCTCGTGCTCTCTTTCACGCCAATCAAGCATGGTGTGCTCCCTGCACATCATAAAACATCAGTTAGAATCCATAAAATTTGAAAATTTTGGTCTATTTTGGAGGGCCAAGGGTTTCAATTTGTGTTTTGCGGGGTACGCACCCCGGCCTTTAGGGACAGAGCGCCCGGACGCAGGTTCCCTTAAGGCCGGGTGCGTACACCTCGTAATTTTCCCATTGGGAAAATATCGGGGTACGCAGGTCAGCAGTGCATGACCTGCGTACCCCGAAGGGCGCATTTTGAAACCCCAATGCCCCCAAAAAATCAAATAAAAGCTTAAAACTGAATTCTAAACGGATGGAAAACAAGAGAGGGGTGTTGTAGAATACCTGGTGAAACGGCGTTCGATTCTGACGGTCGGATTCTCTGCAATCTCCACGGGAAGTTTCTTGTCAAAAGCCCTTTTCTCAACCTCAACAGTAAAATGGTAAAAATGACATGGTAAGAAGTCTTTTTATAGGTTTTTTGGATAAATAAATGCTAGATTTGTTTATTTTTCACCATGAAAGGACATTTTCAATGAATTTTTGCCCATCTTAAACAGGTATGAGTAATGTGTTGTTTTTGTGCAGGACAAAGGGACTTTAGGGTAAATTATCATTTTTCACGTCAGAGTCATCTTTTAAGCTCTTTTCTGACTCCTAAAATATGAAAAGATCGCCGAGCGTTTCTTTTACACTCGTTAAAACGGAATTAAAAGACGGTCCCCTTATAGCTCTTTTCTGACCGTAAAATCAGGAAAAGATTGCCGGGTTTTTGTCGTTTCAAACTCGATACGGAAATAAAACGACGTGTCCTTGATCGCTTTTTACTTTTCAGGTCAGAGACACTAATCATGAAAGTACTCCTTGGTCGCAAGATCAAGCGGTTCTCCCAAGTATTATTTTATACTTTTTCGGGCTTGGGGGACACAAATTTACGAAAAAGTTCAACCTGGAGTCTTCTTAAGTTTTTCAGACTTTCTAAAATTGAAAAACGCTGAGTTTCTCCTATACTGGGCTCGTTAAAATTTCACAGTAAAGGACCTGTTCAATTACAAACAGGAACGAACCTCTCCTTCCTAGGGTTCGAATCAAAACTAGGTTGGACTCATCCGAAGGATGAGCTTATAATCAAGCATATGTTATCCTCCTCAAGCTTGTTAAAAATAAAGAGGTACTTGCCAGAAATGGTGGGGGAAAAGAGAGAAGAATGAGACTATTTGTTATCTTTTGTCTCAGAAGAAACTTTATTACCACTCTTGGACACGACACTTTTCATTCACCTGGGTTGGGAAATCCTTTACCTCACAGTTGATCAAACCACATTGAAAGTCTTCAGCCAGGTTCCGGGGATTAACTTTGAGTCGTTTATCACCAAGCCATCTGTTGTGTCGTTATGTGTTCAAGAGGTCTGCAAAGCAAAACTTTCATCTGCAAAATACTTGTCATCCATTGGACCATCCCTGAGTCAGTCCTTACAGCAACATTTCTTCAACTTGAACAATGATTTCGTGTTGTGGGCTTGCCTGCAACGGGTCGCTTTCTATCGACATCAACACATTATCTAGAGAGATGACTTAGAAATCGTCAGTACCTTGAAGTCTGCATGCATCAATGGCAGGTTTCTCGCCTTTGACGTCAGTTCACATCATTGACTTTCGATCGAAGGATTCCGTGAAATGTTCGACATCAACTCATTCATTCACATCTCATGGATTGTACTGGGTACTTTGAGAACCATTGACATTACTGGTGGTCTCTCTCACACTTGTTAATAGTTTACATCATCGACTGGTAATCAAGTGGTTTCTACCATGTTCGACATCAACTCATTTATTCGCATGGCTAGAATCGTACCAATTCCGGGAGCAGAAATGGAGACCCTGGATCTAGTTTCCACCATCCAGGCTGCGAGGAGTTTTGTATTCATTATCTAAGTAGACTAATCATAAACAGATGGCTGCGCCCATACTGTGTCTACAAAAGTCTATAATTATGATGTACTGCAAGATCATTCCTGTATCAGAGTAGTTAGTCTGTTAGTTAAAGTTTTGATCTGAGTATGGGAATGCCTACCTCAGTGATGATATAATCTTATACATGTATTTTGTGTTGAAAATTGCAGGTTCTGACCAGGCTCTCCACGAGATAATCCTTGAAATGATAAAGCGCTTCACCCTTCCTAGATAAAACAAAACCCTAATCTACTACAGGCTTCGCACTTTAGGGGGCAATCTGTTACACTAAAAAATGTCACCATGACTATTTACAGTTAGTATGGCTCTATCAACAGTCATGCTATCCTCCTGGGCAAGTCTTATGCCTTTGCTCTCCATGTCAAACTCCAAAAAGAGATAAAGTCTTTATAGATGTATTTATCTCTGGGTACGCAGGTTCTTTCAACCTTACCTGCGGATACGCACCTAATGTTCACAAAAGCTGTGTACTTGTACGCTCTGTATGTAAAGGGGCAGGTGCGTACCCCTGTAAAGGTCAAAATGCACAAGTTTCATCTTTAAAAAGTTACTTGTAATCATTTCTAGAGCATTCTAGAAGGTTGTTCGACGTGTATTGAGCGCCTCCAGATGGTTCATGTACCCCTACCAAAGAGGAACTTATCCCATCAATAAGGGAGCTATCCCATCCAAAGAGGGGATTATCCCATTGATGGTGGACCTGATTAACTTCCTCTTGAGCACTATAAATACAGGCATTGGGCCAGAAGGAGGAGAGGTTGGAAGCTAAACATTTCTAAGGGTAGATGTTGCTGGAATTAGGACTCCCATTTAGAAGCTTGTGAGGAGAGATTGCCATCTTTGCTTGTTCTATTTGGAAGTGGGTGAGCTTTGTCAAAGTAAAGGAGAACTCTTGATGGACCCTGGGAGGGACTTGCACAACACCAAGGCTCAGGTTGTAATTGTTCCTTTTGTTTCCTATTAATGCAAATGAGTCCATTCTTCTCAATAACTTGTTATTTATGAGTTGTTTCATGTACTCCTTGGTCTATGTGTTAAATATGTTTTATTTTATGAGATTATCAAGTGTTATTTAATCGTTTGATTGTTAGTGAATGCAGGTTTCGAAGTGAAGGAGGAGCTCATCCGGATCAGCGAGGCTGGACTGCTACAATAGCGTTGGACTACAGGTAGGATCTAAACACTTGATTTCTTATATAGTAAATGCATGTTTAGATAAGGATTGCTCTTATTTGTCTTGTTTGTCACTAGAGAGTCTTAGGCTCCTAGGGAGGTTGGTTGTGTCTGCACTATCGACTCTTTCTTTCCATTCTTCTATTGTTGTATTTTTGTCTAGTTTTCTTGCCCCTTTTTATTAACTTGGATTCACCTTCCTTATTATGGGAAATTTCAACCACACATAACTTAAAATATTGTAATTTCCTTGCTATGGTGAAACAAACCTGAAGTTGACTCCATTATATTTCATTGTTAATAGCATCACCCATAAGAACCCAATTTCAATAAACATTGTCAAGAAGTTGAAGTTTCCAACAACACCACACTCATCACCATACGTCATCAATTTGTTGATGTAACAAACATAATAATAATAAATAACAATAATTAATAAATATAAATTAGGCTCTCTGAAGGGACAAAGGACACACCCATTCACCTCGTGACTAGATAATGCATACAAGTATATCATCATGAGGCTTATTCTAACATCATCAATTCTTATCACTCAAATCAAACATTTATTACTCAATAAATCTTTATTTATTCATGAGAACATTCTTGCAATCTAGTAATAAATAATGTTGTTTCTCCCATTCGGATGTTTCATGGTTATTTAAATTATATATATGTTAATATAAACAATATTAGTTAATCATATTTCTTAATTTTTTATGATGCCATTCAACAATATAACATTTTATTAGTTGTTTTATTTTTGTGACAAAAAATTTGTCTTTATTATTTTTTAGTTTAAATAAACCATATTTAAGCTAATTGATAGGTACTAGCTACTATGTAGCCCTTGTTTGAAAATAGTGGTAGAAAAGCAAGTAAAAATCTTGAATTTAATGATGAAATCACTATAGAGTTCAATTCAAAGTCTAACAAGGATAACAAGTTGAATATAGCTAATGAGAGTATAGAGGAGGTTGATCTACTAACTAAAGATGACACAAGCCCACACTAGCAACCTTAAATTACAAAAATCCACCATTAAGACTATTTATCCTCCAAAAATAACAAATGAAATCAGGGTAAAACAAATCAATGCAATAAAATAAAAAATGAAATATCAACGCTTAATAACAAATTGATGCCAAAATTATCACTAGTATGAATCTCATTCACATCATAGATTAGAAATGAAGAAGTGTCTCAAAAAATAAAATATTACTCAAAATGGACAACTACATGAAATAACTACAAAAATAAATTCCACCTCATCTTAAGAAGGCTAGTAATATTCGAGTTTCAAGAAAAGAGGAAGGAAAACTTACAATGCCACTTGTAGCCATGTAGGGAAATTACAACATTGTAAATTATGTGGGGTTGAATGTTCCCATCATGAGGAAAGTGAATTACAATTAAAACACACATACAACAATGGAAGCAAGGAGAGTATGTTACCAAGTCAAAAAATTATAGGATAATATGCATATAATATATATGAACCTCGCTAGTGCTCATAGAGGGAACTAAGTCAAACCTATACAACTAGATAAAGAAGAAGCCACCAAGAAACATGCAAATGGAATAAACAATGCTATTTATTACTAGATTGCAAGAATGTTCCCATGAGTATATAAAGATATATTGCGTAATAAACGTTTGATATGAGTGATAATAATTGATGATGTTAGAATAAGCCTCATGATGATATGCTTGTATACATTATCTAGTCACGAGGTGAATGGGTGTGCCCTTTGTCCTTCACTGAGCCTAATTATATTTATTAATTATTAATAATTGTTGTTATTTATTATTATTATGTTTGTTACATCAACAAATTGATGATGTATGGTCATGAGTGTGATGTTGTTAGAAACTTCAACTTCTTGACAACCTTTATTGAAATTGGGTTCTTATGGGTGATGATATAAACAATGAAATATAATGGAGTCAACTTCACCTTCATTTCACCATAGCAAGGAAATTACAATATTTTAAGTTAAGTGTGGTTGAAATTTCCCATAATAAGGAAGGTGAATCCAAATTAATAAAAAGGGGCAAGAAAACTAGACAAAAACATAGCAACATAAGCATGGAAAGTATGTTGCCAAAAAGAAATTGAAGTTTTACAATAAACAAACAAGTCAAAAAATTTAAGGGTAAGATGCATATAACATAAAAAAAAAAACTTCGCTAGCACTCAAAGTGGTAACTAATTCAAACCTCTACAACTGGATAAAGAAGAATACACCAAGAAACATGTGAATGTGATCAACAACGCTCTTTGTCACTAGCTTGCAAGAATATTTCTAAAAATTTATAAAGATGTATTCAAAAATAAGTGTTTGATATGAATGATAAGAATTGATGATGTTATAATAAGGCTCGTGACAATATAATTATATGCATTATCTAGTCATTAGGTGAATATATGTGTTCTTCATCCTTTCACTAATCCTAATCATATTTATTAATTATTGTGATTTTTTATATTGATGGATTTTTCCCATGGAAAAAAATCTACAATTTTAGTTATTGAAACAAAATTACAATCGCATGTGCCCTAAGGAATTCCTATGGCTTTCAAGCATCATTAAAAACTAACCTTACTAGCTCCCCAATAGTAAACCTTCCTTCATGTTACAGAAAATTATATGTCCTTTCATATGCACTAAAATGGCTTTTATATTATCTTAAACTATCTTGTAGTAAATGATAAAAATAGATACAATAAAAAATTGTTATAACACATATATGCTTTAATATATTGCAAAAAAGAGAGAGTGTCTGCACAAAAAATACTCATATACATAAAGATGTCTCTAAACAAACCCAAGGGTCAAGAAAAAATTATGATTGTTGACCTTCTTAAATTTTGAGATTTTCCATATGCCTTTGTACTTTTCCAGTTTAGCTTTTGGGAGGGAGTTTGCTTCAGAATTTCTTGACTTGTATATTTGATTAAAAAGATATGTGATAAAAATAAGATATAGTTTTCATGATTTGTTGATATATCGGAAGAAATGTATAGTTTCTTAGTCTTGTTGATTATTGCATCCATTTTATAACCACATGTGAATCCCAATAAATATGAGTTAAAGAAACCCTATGATGAATATCAAGTTGTATAACAAGCTTGAGAGAAAATAGTTCAATGAAGTTATTGGAGGGAGGTCCTATGTTTGCATGGAAGGAAAAATAGTGAGTTTTTTCCAAAAAATAAATAAATAAATAAATTATACCACCAACACCTCCTATAGATGGGTCATGTTAAGCAACATTGTTAAAACAAATACCAAGGGGTATGCTTCTATATTTTTGTCTTATGAGGAGGGAATAATGGATAGGGAGATTATTTTATTGCTAAATATTTTACAACAACCAAACTATGCAAAGCGATCTTGATATGTGATGGACCTTGGTTTTTGAAAATTGCTTGATTTTTTATTAGTCAAATTCCCGATGCCAACCCTAAGGAGAGTGCTTTGTGATGAAGATTGTGATTTGTAGAGAGTCATTCCATCAAACATTCCTCTATGAAAGGCCCATGCTAGTCATAAGAGTGACCTTCCAGGTTTTGAATTTTCTTCCAAACCATCTGTGAGAAGGGTCAGCTTATGAATAAGTGTGTAACTGATTTAGAGGTAGATAGATAGAGGGAGCATTTGTTGGGCCCAAGAAAGGATATTTTCTTAATATTATCCCATGAGGGGGCTTTGTTTCTTACGAGGAGCCACATTAAAACTTTTGCTTTTGGTGGGCAATTTAGTTTCCATAATTCCTCCCTCACCATGGTGGTTTAGGAGGCCTAATCCTTTAGGCCAAGTAAAGATCTCTAAATTTTGGCGAGTAACCTCTACAAGTGCTTGGGGCCCAGATGAGGAGACCTTCATGCAAAGAAAGGTTGGTTAGTGTGTGTTTATATATATATATCTATATATATATATATATATCGAGTAACCTCTACAAGTGCTTGGGGCCCAGATGAGGAGACCTTCATGCAAAGAAAGGTTGGTTAGTGTGTGTTTATATATATATATATCTATATATATATATATATATATATATATATATATATATATATATATATATATAAGTCATCTTAAATATGGAGAAAATACTATAATTCATGAAAAAAAACAATCAAAATCAAAAAGTTAAATAAAAAGGAAAATACAACTAAAAACAAAAAAAATTAGTAACTAACAAAAATGGAAGTTACTAAAGAACCCATAATAAGACTTCAACCAATCACCTTACAAATAAATAAATTTAAATAATAATAATAAATAACAAAAATTGAATTCCTAAGATTAAAATATGCATAAGCCGAGGAAATTTTGGTCAAAGACAAATTAATACGCAGTCAAAGAAAAATCGATTGTGTAATACCATTTTTGTGGCAAGTATAATAATGTAGTGACTTGTCTTCATAGAGATGTCTCAAAATCCATCTATGATCACATCTATGACAATTATCTCCCTTTTTAATTAATTTTGGCCATTGTCTTTAAAATTATTCCATGAACTTATCATTTATGTTTTATGTATCTTCTATTATTTTGCAACTTTTTACCCTAATTATTTTTCTCTTTTCAACATTATTGAGATGGTGCATTGCATAGTTGACTTTAAATCTACCCCAGGTAATATCTCTATGTAATTCATCTTTGGTAAACATCTTAGTGTTGGTTTTTTCCTTTGCGAACTCCACCTTTTTTCTACAAGAAATTTATAAATTAACTTTATAAAGTAATTTGACTTAATTATATGAATTTCTAAAGTAAACAAGAATTAATTATTTATGGGGCATGACCTTTAGGAAAAACATATAAATTGTGTGAAAAGTAAAAAGATGACTAAATAACTAATTTATGGATGGTACACAACTCATGTGGGGATAATAAAACTGTACAAAACTCAAAATGTATGAAATTGATAACTGTAGGTGGTGGAAAAGTGAATACATATGAATGATAACTTAATTAATTAATTGATGTATAGAGTGAAAAGACAAGAATATGTTGATGATATAGTAGAATTAGGTGACTGGATTGTACAAACTTGTGTTGTATGAACAACTTTTGTAGATTGAGGTACTAAACCCACAATATTAGCTAAGTTTGGGTATGATACTAGATGGGATAAACATTTATTTATTGTTATATTTCAATAATATTTATGCAATTATATAAATATATTGAGTAATAAATATTTGATAAGAATTGTTGATCTTACAATGAGTCGCATTTTAATATACTTATATGCATTCACTAGTCACAAGGTGAATGGGAGTTTCATTTGTTCTTTCACAGATCCAAATTGGATCATTATATTATTTTTCATCCATATTAATGCTTTCAAAGTGGAAAAAATGGAGGAATCAACTCATAGGACCATTTTCACCAGTAGGACTCAATTTGGAAAATTGGGGTCTGAAACATTTTGAGAGCAGTTTGAGGAATCAAACAACATTTTTTGGGGTAAAAAATTTCCATGGAAGTGTGGCACAATTTTTTCCTATTATACACATAAATAACTTTCCAATGATGCAATAATAACCTCAATTGGAGTTCATATGCAAAAGTCATGCCACACAAATGTTGACCTTCTTGCTTTGACCACAATAATTCAAGAGGATGCCATGATTGCCCCCGTTATTCATGGAAAAGGGGCTAGCCACATTATCATGATGAAGAAGACTCTAGAAGATTCAATATTGTAACTTTATTTAAGATTTTAAGGAGAAAACCCAATCACTTGGAGGCTACCAGGTTGTGTTATAACCGGGTTAGTAGGAAGGAAAGGGGTTCCATTCTTTTCGACTACATTTTTTGTTCTATAGACGAGCATAGTAGTCGAGAGAGATAGGGATAGAGCATACAAAGAGGATTTGTGCTCTATAGTAACCCATGGGCCACGAGACTTACTTCATTGTACTTGCATCCATTTTCTATTCATATAAAGAGAGCAGAGTGGCCTCACCTTCTAGTTGGGCTTTCTCTTGAAAGGGTTTATGAGAATATATCTTGTGTCAATTATGGTTTGTAAGTTTTCATTTTGATGTTATATATTTTTTGCATAATTATAGTTTAAATGTATAAGCAATAAACAATATTAACAAATCCATAAATCTAAGGGGAAATAAACCCTCATACTATAGATTTCATATTTTCTAATATATTTTAGTAGATTTCTTGTGACAAATTGTCTATTGGAATATCCACAATAATTTAAGGATCATATTAGTATCAAAGAATATTTATTTGGGTATATTGTGAGGAGTTACAGGGATCCAAATCAATTAAATCAATAGTCACAAAACCCCATTCATGGCTAACAAATCTATGAATGAACCTTATGATCCTATAGAGGAGAGGTTTTCACGTTTGAAAGCACAAGTGGTAGATATAAACCATAATGTGAGGCTCCTCATGGTGTCCCTAACTAAGAATTTTAGTTTATTCAAAGAATATGGGGGTTCTAACATATATGTTTGATCAGACGGAAGGTCAGGAGATCGGGAAGAAATAGAGAAGGAGACAAATAAAGAACATGAAAAAGATCAACCCAATTCGAGTATCATGAAGCATTCACATTCCTTATTCAAAATGGATGTGAAGGTCGACATTAAGCCATACCAAGGTGAGATTGAATCTCTGAAGCTAAATCGTTGGTTGAAGTAATTAGAAGTTTATTTTAGTGCCCATCGTATAGAGGAAGAACATAAGATTTTGTTTCCTTTGCTGAAATTAGAGGGAAATGCCTTGACCTGGTGGGAAAGCCACACAGAGGCTTTAAGGTTGGAGGGGGATCATTTACTAATTAAGTGGGAGGGTTTTAAAACCCTCATAAAAGTCACAATTTTACCCTATCGGGTATGTAGAGGACTAGTGGATCTGATGGCACTACTTCAAAAAAACGTAGGGCCAAAGTGTACATGAGTACACCATAGAGTTATGAAAGATGGCCATAATGTTGGGATCTCTCCAAAGAATCCAAACTTACTCCTCAAGTATCTATTGGGTTTATGTAGCCATTTGCGAAAGAAAGTGATGTTGCTCAATCCTAGATCAGTGGATGAGGCTTGTGTGTAGGCATAGTACCTAAAGAACATAGGCCAGAAGAAAGGGAAATCAAGTGGATTAAAGTAGAAGGAGCACCAAGGTATTTCTAAGAAGGGGAAGAAGTGGGGAAGGGGAAAAGATAAAAAGGCAACAACCATAGCACACCAGTGAAAAGATCTCAACAACCACTGCAACCTATGTAACATTGATGGTCATACAGAGGAGAAGTGTTTGAAGTTGCATTTAAAGCTTAACCCAAATAACATGTAGAAATTTGATAGAAATTGCAACTACTCAAGAAATCAAACTGAAATCAAGAGACACAAATTCTACTCTACTAATCTATGGAATGAAAATCACAATTTAGAACAACATGCATTGACATGCAACAATCAAAACCACAAGTATACATTTATTTCTAGGGGAACCCAATTGGGAAAAACCCCTTTGCTATTTTGCATTAATTTAGATGAAAAGAGAAACAATTACAATGTATTGCTTCAACTTTGAAGCACAATCTGCATTGCAATCCTAATCTCCTTCTTCCTAACTTGCTCTAGACAACACTTAGCCAATTCAATCCTCAGCCAACCTCCTATTTTGTTGTGTAATCCTAGAGGAATTAGCCCATAAAAATAGGAGAAATTTCATATTTCCTTGCGTAATAGCTTGAGGAATTGATCACTTTCTCAGTGCAAAAAGCATTGTACACTCAGCAGTATACAAATATAAATGTAAAAATGCCTTTGATCCGGATTTAAATAGGAACGCAATAAAATATAGAGATAACCATAAAGACAAATATGCAGCGGAAATAATACTTCATTTCATTAATGGAAAATACTAAAATATGCTTACAAATAGAACTAGAAATAACCCAGCTAGGGCGATGGTAGCTTATCTCTGAGAAGAGATGTGTTGGCTACATACCTCTGAACTGTTCCAAACTGTGTTAACAATGAGGCTCGAAGGCCTATTTATCATTGAGAAACAATGGAAAACCCTTCACATTCTAGAACCTAACCCTAGAAGATGAAACGCCAAATTGTGGGCCCCGTTTTGGGGTGAGTTGGACAGCCAACTTCCCGGGGTCGCGAATTGGTCGTATTATCTCCGTTTGACGCGCATGATAGCCCGTTGGAAAGATCTCTCCAAGGACTATGACGAAAAAGACAATTTTTGTCAAAAAAATCACTAGCGGTAGATTTCCCAAAAAACGTCGTTTAGGGCCTCAAAACGGCTCCGGAAGTTCAGGACCCAAAAAACTGCTAAAAATAGTAAGTTGTGCTACAATTAAAGAAACTAAAAATGCTGAGAGAAACAATGGTGGGGGTCCAGGTGGACTTGGCAGGTGGCCACCAAGATCCACCTGGATCATTCCTCCCCCCTTAAGAAGCAATGGTCCCCATTATGTTGAGTTCCTCCATGAGATGAGGAAACTTTTGCTGAACTTGGTCCCTGATGAGCCACTTGCCCTGGTAAAGGAGTTGGCCTGCTTTGACAACTCGATACAGTTGGATATTCTGTTGGTGAGTGTTCTTGACCTGTGTGTCCATGATCTGATCAGTTGCAGCTTATTCCATGCAATCTGCATTTAATTCTGTGGGTGTGAGTTGTTCTGCAATGTCGAACGTGTCTAGCAATGGTGGAAAGTATGGCCGAAGGCGGTCCACATTGAACACTGGGTGTAGGCCAAGGAATGGGGGAATGCTGAGCTCAAATGCATTGTCTCCCACAGCCTTAATAATGGTGTAAGGACCATATCGAAGTGGTCTCAGTTTCCGATAGGCTCCAGTAAGGCGTTCCTTTTGCAAATGCAACCAGACTTTGTCGCCCACTTGAAACTTGTGTGGCACCCGATGTTGATCATGTCGCTGCTTGTACTTGGCATTTGATTTTTTCAGAATGTCATGGACCTGCTGGCGAATATGTTGGATGTGCTCAATGAAGCTGGTTTCCTTATCTGTTTCGGACTGGACATGAGCTGAATCTGTGTGAGTAGTTGCAAGTGGCATGGCCACATCAATGGGGCATAGTGGCTGGAATCCCAGGCCCACCTGAAAAGGGTTATGGCCCGTCGAGCTATGAAGAGCTCGGTTGTAGCTGTGCTGAACATAGGGGAGGCTCTCGTCCCATGTGCGTGGATGCTTTGAGTTGTACATGCGCAGAATGTGTACAATCATCCGATTGACAACCTCTGTCTGGCCATCAGTTTGAGGATGGAAGGCTGTGGACTTAGTGAGTTTGGTGTCCAGCATTGACCAGAGACTGGACCAAAATGTACTGAGGAACCGACTATCCCGATCTGAGATGATAGACTGTGGGATCCCAAAGTGCACCCAAACTCGTTCAAAGAAGAGTTTAGCAGTGGCTTCTGCTGTGATATTCTTCTTGCAGGCCGCCATAATGGCCATTTTCGAGAACCTGTCGACGACCACAAAAACACAATCATTTCCATGCTTAGTGGAAGGAAGGCCTGACATGTAATCCATGGAGATGGATTCCCAAGGTCGACTAGGGGTAGGCAGCGGGGTATAGAGGCCTTGCTTCTTGATGGTTGGTTTGGCAATGGCACAGGCAGTACATGATCTGATGTATTTCCCGACATCTTGTCGAAGATTTGGCCAATAGAAATACTTTTGCAGTACTGCCACCATTTTCTCGACCCCGAAATGCCCAGCAGCCCGACTGTAGTGTGCTTCCCAAATCATCTTGGCACGCTCACTTGAAGGAACACAAAGGTGACCCAGGTGGCATAACAGGGCATCTTGGAGATGAAAATCTGGAACATGCCGACCCCCAAGAGTTTCTGGTATGTGTGGCCAAATTCTGGGTCGCTTTTGTAGAGAAGTGGCCAATCAGAAGTCTCGTGCCCACAAGAGTTGAGCACGGTGGTTAACGCCATGATTGGTGGTCGACTGAGGCAATCTGCAACATTATTGGTGCTGCCCTTCTTATACTTGATATTCAAATGGAACTGTTGCAAATATGTAGACCACTTCTGATGGCGATCATTCTGCAATTTCCCTTGGGTCTGTATGAACTGCAGGGGTCGGTGGTCTGTGTGGATGATCGTTTCCTTCCCCAAAATGTAATGCTTCCATTGTCGGCAGGCTTGCACAATGGAATACATCTCTTTATCATAAGTGGGATACTTCCGAACTGTGTCTGAAAGTGTTTCACTGTGATATGCCACTGGATGCCCGTGTTGAGTAAGGACTGCCCCAATAGCATAGTCAGAGGCATCTGTCTCGACCTCAAATGGTTGTTGTAAATCTGGTAACGCGAGCACCGGTGTTGTGCAAAGGCGATCTTTCAACTCTCTGAATGCCTTCTGTTGAGATGCAGACCAGAAGAATTTCGCTTTCGCTCCTCCCTTTGTGACTTGACTCAAGGGCCAAGTGATATGAGAAAACCCCAACACAAATCTGCGGTAGAAGTTGGCAAGACCTAGAAAGCTACGGAGCTCCGTCAGAGTGGTTGGAGATGGCCAATCCCGAATGACTTGGATCTTGGCCGGATCTACATGCACCCCCTGTTCATCAATAATGTATCCTAGATACTGAACCTGGGTCATGCCAAAAGTGCATTTCTCCAAATTGGCACATAGCTTGTGTTTCCGCAGTGTTTGAAGAACCTGTCGGATGTGGTGGAGGTGCTCTTCCCAACTCTGGCTGAAGATCAGAATGTCATCCAAGTATACCACTACAAATGAGTTGGTGAATGGGCGCAAGATGTCATCCATTAGCCTCATGAAGGTTGCAGGAGCATTCGTCAATCCGAAAGGCATAACCAACCATTCGAAGAGGCCCTCCTTGGCTTTGAAGGCAGTCTTCCACACATCAGAGGGTTCGATTGGTACCTGGTGATATCCTGACTTCAGATCGATCTTGCTGAAATATTTTGCCCCCTTTAGTTGGTCCAAGAGGTCATCGATCCGTGGGATCGGGTACCTATTACGGACAGTGATCTTGTTCAGCGCCCGATAGTCAATACAGAGTCTCCAAGTCCCATCCTTTTTCTGTACCAACACGATCGAGCTCCCACAAGGTGATGAACTCGGACGGATGTGACCTTTCTGCAACAGCTCCTGAATCTGCCTCTTGATTTCATCATTCTCCAGAACGAAGCGCCGATAAATTGGTCCATTGGGCAGCGGTGCACCTGGGGTCAGATCGATGGAGTGCTTGACTTGACAGTGCAGAGGAACCCTTGCGGGGGAGGTGAAGATGTCCTCGTACTCCTTCACGACCTTATCCATCTGTAGTTGTCGTGCGGAGGGGTCTTGTCTGGAGGCCATGGCTACTGTCTTATTCTTTCCTTGCGGGCGTATCATCAGGAAAAAAAATTTCCCAATCTTGGAAATGAGCTTACTGCATTGTTTTGTAGTAATCAAAGAGATGGCGGTAGGCGGTGCTACCTCTGGTATCCTGTACAACTTATTTCCCAATGTAACAATAACAGCACGGGGCCTTGATTCATACACAGCGTGTCGCTTCCACAAGTATGGTTGTCCTAATAATACATCACAAACTTCAAGGGGAGCAATGTCACACAATACCTCATCCGTGAAGGGCTTGATGTTGTACAGAAGGCGACACTACTGGCTCACGCGGAGATCCCGTCCTTGGTGAAGCCACCCGATGGTGTATGGTTGTGGATGTGTTGTGGTTGGCAAGCCCAACCGCTTCACGACCTCTGCCGAAATGAGGTTCTTTTGGCTCCCGCTATCGACAATGAACTGTAGCGGGGAGCCCTTTACCCACATCTGGGAGTGGAAGAGACGCTCCTCCTCTTCTGGATCTTCGGGTTCATTTTTCTGGATCTTTGCGGTAGCAACAGTGGCGTTGGGATCCGCGTCAATGATCTGCTTCCCTTTGTCATCCCCCTTTTCGGGTTTTGACTCAGAGTCGGAACATGCATCTGATTCTGGAACCTTTAGTTCAGCCACCAGTGACTGCTTGGCTCGACACTCACTGGTGTTGTGAGTGGAGCTCTTATGGAATTCACACCATTTTCCCGTGTCCTTTTTCGTCTTCGCGGCGCTGTTCTTTTCCTGCAGCTTTGGCGGGTTGTCTTGGGCTGCCCCGCCTTGGCTTTGTCCTTTGTTATGTGTTTTAGCGGCACCTTTCCCTTGCTTCAGATTCGCAGATCCAAAGTCTCGCTTCTTTCGTTTAAACTTCTGCTCGACCTTGACGGCATATCGATACGTTGTGTCGAGCGAGGCGATGTTCAGGAATTGTATTTCTTCCCGAATGTACTTGTGCAGGTAGCCGCGGTATTTTAGTATCAAATGCTGCTCCGTATCCTTGATACCCAACTTTGTGCGAAGGGTATGGAAAAGATTGGTGAACTCCAGCACATCTTGGTCCCTTCCCTGCCGCAATGTGGTCCATTTTATGTATTCATCCTCATAGCTTCCGACAGGGTAGTACTGCTCCTTGATGGCATCCCGGAATGAATTCCAGGTGGGTGCAGCTGAAAATAGTGAGCCAGTATTTTCATCCTTCTGCTCGCAGTAGGTTTCCCACCAGTCCTTGACGTGGGGGGCTGCTTTGAGAAGAGCGAAAACAATCTTTTCCCGACTTGAAAATTCATGAACAGAAAAATAACCCTCCAGCATATTTAACCATTTATCTACAGCATCTGCGTCTATCTGACCCTCAAATATGGGAATTTCAAAATTAACTTGTACCTTAAAGGGCGTGGCATTTCCAGAGTAGCTGTGGAAGCCGATGCGTCGCTTCTGGGTAGCCGCTGAAGGATTTGCGCAAAACTGTCCATCATCGCGTTCGGTTGTCGCTCGAGGGCTTCTTCGAGCAAGATTTTGATAGGATCTCCTGCCCCCTCATCTTTCTTCTCATCCGCCATAGGAGGTCGTCGGGATCTGCGAGGCTGGTCTCGCAAAGGTTCGACCAGTTCAAGCCCTAACTCCTCATATCCCGACCTTGTTGGGGACATGCAAAGAAAAACAGAGAAAAAAACAGACCGCTCTGATACCACTGATCCGGATTTAAATAGGAACGCAATAAAATATAGAGATAACCATAAAGACAGATATGCAGTGGAAATAATACTTCATTTCATTAATGGAAAATACTAAAATATGCTTACAAATAGAACTAGGAATAACCCAGCTAGGGCGATGGTAGCTTATCTCTGAGAAGAGATGTGTTGGCTACATGTCTCTGAACTGTTCCAAACTGTGTTTACAATGAGGCTCGAAGGACTATTTATTATTGAGAAACAATGGAAAACCCTTCACATTCCAGAACCTAACCCTAGAAGATGAAACGCCAAATTGTGGGCCCCATTTTGGGGTTAGTTGGACAGCCAACTTCCCGGGGTCACGAATTGGTCGTATTATCTCCGTTTGACGCGAATGATATCCCGTTGGAAAGATATCTCCAAGGACTATGACGGAAAAGACGATTTTTATTAGAAAATTGTTGGCGGTAGATTTCCCAAAAAACGTCGTTTAGGGCCTCAAAACGGCTCCGGAAGTTCAGGACCCGAAAAACTGCTAAAAATAGTAAGTTGTGCTACAATTAAGGAAACTGAAAATGCTGAGAGAAATAATGGTGGGGGTCCAGGTGGACTTGGCAGGTGGCCACCAAGATCCACCTGGATCAGCCTTTTTCTCCACCTCAACTAGGAAATTCGAATTCCATGCATGATTGTGTCTACTTTTTAGTTGATTGACTAGTTGAGAGATTAGTGAGTTAACAACAATATTAACTACTCAACTAACTCAACTAATGACTAGAGCTCAGTTAACTGAGTTCAACTAAAAATAACTCAATTATATTGTTAAATCTTAGTAATCAATGCATGCACAACTCTACTTCTAGCCTATAACTCGAATTTACTCAGTAAACTAGTAGATAAGGCCATGTCACACAAGTTAACTTCCTCCAAGTTGTCCTGCTAATGTGGAAATTCGATTTACTCAATTTGACTAAGGAACAAGTAAAAATTGAGCCTTTTTCTTGCTACAATTTCAACACTCCCTCTTAGCGAGAAAAGGTCTCTACACAACCGTAATCTAGATCTTGTAGAATGTATTGTAACAAGACTCCCTCTCACTGTTATTGTTGCTACTGCAACAACTGCAACTGAGAAGCATCCAAAATACTAAATCAATTTTGTCTCTGAGCTGCAATTGTCTCCTGAGCATCTAACTGCTATTAATATTTGCATTGTCTACTGGGAAAATTACATTGTTGTTGATTATGCACTGTGTGTGCTCCTCTACATCTGATTGCAACTATTTTTCAATTGTCGCTCAAAAATTGATTGCATCAACCAACATTGATCCTTCTACTAGTGAATATTGTGGGCCCCTATAACAAGGGTAATGATCCATGAGAATATTATACTGCAACTGCTACTGCTCTCCTCTGGCCCCTTCCCAAATCTTTGAAACTCTGGGACTAGGGCTCTACATCAGCCCCACCTCACTCCTGGAGGTATGGCTGCAATTGCTCCCTCTGAACTAGAAGGTGTCATCTTGAGAGATCTATCATGATATTTCTAAGCCATCACATCCTACTCTGAGGAATCTTTGCCTTGCTCCTCAAGGTTGCACATGCATCTTCCTTTAATTTTTAGAGGCTTTCGATCCTAACAGCAGTTTACTTGATCTGACCTGAAGAAAAATGCTTAAGGTAGACCTTCCCATTGCGAAAGACTACATCATACCCTTTGTCTTCAATCCTAAAATTGTTCATCAAACCAAGTTTTTTGGCTTCACTGCTATTTTCAAATAGATTAGTGAGGGTCTTCCACATAGAAAATGGAGTCTCCTTACCATGCAACTTCAAGACGATGTGGTCTCTCACACCCTCCAAGATTATCCTCCTGGCTCTATGTAGTGTCCTATCTAGGGTGCTAGATTAGGCTATATTTATTATCGACCAGGATTAGTAAACTTCGAGGCATGCGTCTACAATCTATAGACATAAAGGATTCCTAACTAAGTGTTCGTGATGGTAGGTTACAGAACTTCTTTACGGAAGGTTGAGGTATGCTCCCTATCACCTGGACACTCAGGTCACTCAATTCATCTACCTATTCTAAAAACACTGTGTATTACTTAAACCAAGATTTCAATCCCCTTACGAGGATGCTGTGCATAAAACCCCTGTTCAGTGAACACTCAGCATTCAATGTTTATCATTCATGAAAGATTGAAATATACTAGAATCATAAGCACACTTAAAATTCAAATATATGAGAAACAGGGTTCATGAAGATGCTCTTAAAAATAACGAAAGATCAGATCCCTTACAGGATACAATTCAACGATCTCAGCGATGAATCCTTCAAGCTACCATCATAAACATTACTCATACGAATTTCTAATTAAATCAACGAAAGCATAAACTAAACTCTAATCACTATGCATACTATTGAATATTCAGAAGTTGCAAATGAAATGAAATGACAGTATACCCGTTCCACGCAGGGCTCGTCCGCGTTTCAAAGGTATACTGAACTGTGCTCAAGCAACTATAGAATCAACGCAACAATGAAATCGTGATTGCAACCGTGTTTTTGGTATTAAGTTCAAAAGCTCTGTTTTCAAAACGATACAATGATAGCCACCCACTGACAACACATAACTGTGTTTACATATGTTTTTACAATGTTTACATTTCGGAATGAATGTACATTCGTGATGCAGCTGTTGTCGCTTTTGCTATGGCATAGTTTTTAAGTTGTTTCCGTTCTGAACCGATTTCAAAAAGGAACAAAACTAAATCGGTTTAGAACCCTATGTTGTTTTTGCTTTTGTCGCCAACATGCTTGCTTTGACCGTCATTGACCGTGCCTTCAGGAGTGTTGGTTCTGCTGTAGGATAGGTGTTCGTCCATGCTTGTACATTCTATTTTTCATCCCTACCCTTTGCTTTAGCTTAGCTGTCATGCCATATGTCAAACAATAAACCAATTACAGGATGTTGCAACTTCCTGTAGTCTTTTTATCAAAAATCCTTAATTCTTTAACATAAAACTCATAAATCAATTCTAATGTATTTAACAACTATAATATTGTTAACTAATCAATTTCAAGGGGTCTAAGAGATGTATGAAGGAAAACGGTAGGAAAACGATGTGTTTGAAGAGGAAAAAGGAGGTCAAGGAATGGTACCAACATCTCTCCCCAACTTAATGAATTAGCATGACCTCATGCTAACCCCGATGTGCTTCCTCTGAACTCTGTCCCTGCCTGTACCTCCGCTTCCTTCAACAATGTATCCACATTCTTCTTCACCTGGGCATCCTTCTGACCATGGAGCTCATGCTTTAAACTTTTGTACTTTTCCTTGAGGACCTTCTTTTGGTTGTACCATTTAGTGGCCCACTTACAAATATCTGTTTGTTCAGCTTCAATTTCCTTAATTTGTTTCCTTAACTTTTCATTTTTCTGTTGAGTCTCTTTACTCTATGCTCTGAGCATTTCATTTTCTTTCTTGATAACTTTTTCCAGCATATTAGCCTCCATTAGTTCTTCCTTTAACTTCTCAATTTGCTTCTCCAGTTTCTTCTGTTTCTTAATGGCAGGTTGTGAATCTTTTTCTTGCCTGTTATTGCTTTCAACCTCCATCTCAGCTCCTGGTCCAGGTTGTGAGTGGGCACTACTTTCAATATCCATCGGCATAGGTGCATTTGATTCAGGCTGGTCTTCTTGTAGCTGGGCCTTTGATGTTCTCCTGGTTCTTCTTGAATAGGTGGTAAAAATTTTATCTTGCTCTGCTTTCCGAGCATCCTCTTTTCTCATTTTCCTCGTCCTTATACTGCTAACAGGTGGAGGTACCTTGCTTGCTTTGTGTATAGGAATCTCTTCATCGATATCATTCATGAATCCTGAGTTTTCCTGTGGTTCTTCCTTGTCCTCTTCGTCTTTAATTTGGTTAGCAGCCAAGAACTCCTTCCACGTTTTCCCTCTTCTCTGTAATTCATACTCAATAAGAATTTTAATTATCCCAAAGTGATATAAGCTCTTGTCTTCGTTACCTTTCTGCTTTTGGATGGTCTCCGACATTTTGGTTAGGCTTTGCAAGAGGAAGTATGGCAGACTGATAACACACTGTCCTTTCAAATGTAACAGTAACTTGATATGGTACAAGTAAACAATACTGTAGCGGCCTTCACAAGTTACAAACTTTTGGATGATATAGACCATCTCGTCCCAAGGATGCACCAGCCAACTTCTTGGGACACCTTTCTTCCAATTAACGGACGAAACCCTGGATCTGGACATAAATTGAGTCCATGATTTCTCTTTAAATTGCTTTGTCTTGAAGTACTTCTCCCCTTCTGGGCTGATCCCTAGGGCTTGAGCTATGGTGTCTTCCGAAACTCTGAATGAAAAATTACCTATCAGAGCTTTCTCTCTGTTGAATGTAAAAGCGAACTGTTTGGTGACCTCTTCATTACTTCCACGAAATTTCTCTAAAAACGGCAGCCACTGTATTTCTTTAAGAATTGAAATGCAATCTTCGTGATATTGGGAACTGTCGAATATGCTTGGTTCGACCCTATTGGTCATTTTGGCCGAGAGTTGTGCTCTAACTCTTCTTTGTTTATGTTTTACAAATTCAACAAAGAAGTTTTGATTTGTTACCTTTTATCTTCCACCCCAATACTGTTGACCTGGTGGCGTCCTCGGCTCTTTAACACTAGCTCCTTTAGTAACCCAAACGATGCTCGATTGACTATCTTGTAATAGAGGTCGAACCCAATTAACTACATTTTCCTTTCGTGGCGCTTGCTACTTTTAGTCTTTACTGTTGAAATCACAGGAGTCGAATGCTAACATAGAACAACTGAAAATGATAATGAAATAATCGGCTTAACTCAATTCATAACATATTCATCTTTTGAAACAGAGGAATGGTTGTACTGGTCGTATGGATGCCATCATAGAAACGCTAGAAGCATATATATGAAGTACTGGGATATGATTTCGGGTAGTCGTTTGCATCATTTGGCTTCGTCGGGTGGTTAAATCATAATTCGGCCGTTTCAAACATAATGAACAAGCCCGCATGACATTTGGTTTCCAAACAATTCACCACGTGTCCTGCTTCTGTTGGTACCCGGCCAAATAGAAATGTTGGGATGGCTGTAGGGTCTAACTGGTTGGTAACAGAGATTGAAAAGGGTGATATGAGAGGGGATTAACAAAATCATGTAAGTATGAGAGGGGTTGGAGTATTGGAAGATGATAGGGATTAACAATAGGATAACGAGTGATAGGTATGGAGGTGTCTCTGAAATTGATCGTAGCAGTCACAGTTATTAAATTTAACATTAAAAATTAATCTAAGAATTTAAATGTTAAGAATAAGGAATACATTACACTTTTGTTGGTTGTTCAAGCGTTGCATTGGCATGCTGGGTAGGACTAGTCTCTTTTGACTATTCTTTGTTGTTCATAACAGGTCCCCTGAGATAGATTCGAATGCAACAGGTCCCTCTGAGATCTTGAAGATGTTCATGCAGCTTCTTTGAAATCCGGAAAAAGAATTATATGTATACAGGTTCCTTGATCTTTGGTATTTGATGAAGTCTTGGTGCCCAGCAACCTGTGGATCCTTGTAGAAACTTGATGAAGCTTTGTTGAGGTAATCTTGAAGTAACAGTCTCTTAACAGGTCCCTTTTATGTGTCTTGAACAGGTCTCATTACTGTTGGTGTTGGTAACATGGTCTTCTGGACAGAACAGGTCCCCCTGCATAATGTTTGTAACCAGGTCCCTCTGAGATAAAACAATGACAAAACAACTTCTTTATTGAAATATGGAATGTTGAAACAAACTGCTTTGGAAATTTACAGTGAGGAGATGAGATAAGAAATCTTTAAGAATTTACAATGGAGAGATAATAAAACAAAATGCTGATGCTTCTCTCCCCCACTAAAGTTTTGACTTGTCCTCAAGTCATTATTCAGTTGATAAATCAAACAGGAAAGAAAAGAAAAGGAATTCTTACCCGCCAACGAATTGGTTTTCAAGTAAGAATTCGGGGTTAGAGTGTGCCAGAGTCTGGTTTTCACATCTAACCCATTTTTATTATTATTATTTTTTTTTATTGTGTTTGTTTTTGTCTCTTTTTTTTAGATTTTGTTTTTTCTTTTTTTTCTTTTTTTTCTTTTGAATTGCTAAATTGAAATGAAATGAACTAAGGCAGGGATACTGCAGCTGAAGGCTGCAGTATCTCAACCTCTCTTTGTTGAGATACTGTTTGGAGAAAATTTTGCTTGCTGATGGGCTTAGTGTAAAGTTTCAGGCGATGACCGTTGACATTAAAGGAATGACCTTCTCCATCAATAGTTTTGAGCTTGACTGAACATTGTCGTAAGCCTGAATAATTTGGTATGGGCCCATCCAATGGGTGGTAAACTTGGCTTTATGATCTCTGAATTTAGAGTCAAAAAGTAAAGCCTAGTCGCCTTCCTTGAACTGCTTCTTCTTGATATGTGCATAATGCCACTGCTTCCTTTGTTTTTGCATGAGGATTGTGGTTTCCTCTACTTGCTGCCTCATTTCATCCAGCTGGTTCAACTGCTGAATTCTTTCTTGTTGTGCTTGGTCCAGGTCAATTTGCAAATCTGTAGCCAGTTTAAAAGTATGTATTTGAAACTCAATAGGAAGCATTACCTCTTTGCCATACACCAACTGATATGGTGTAAATCCTGTAGTATTCTTCCACGTAATTCTGTAAGCCCAGAGTGCATCTTTGAGCTTCTCTTCCCAATTCTTTCTGTTCATTGCCACAGTTTTAGTGATGATCCCTTCCAAAGTTTTGTTTGTGGATTCCACCTGCCCATTGGCCTGTGGATGGTAAGGTGTACTTCTTCTGTGCTTGATTTGGTATTTGTCTGTGATGTCCTTCACTAACTTTGAAGTAAATTGAGTACCTTGATCAGTCACTATTTCCCTTGGTACTCCATACCTTACAAAAATCTCTTCAAAAAGGAAATTTACCACTGTCTGTTCGGTGGCTCTAACTAGTGCTTTTGCTTCAGCCCACTTTGTGACGTAATCAGTACATACTAAGATGTACTTCTTACCATTGGAGGTTGGGTTAATGGGTCCTATAAAGTCTAGAGCCCATTTTTCAAATGGCTCTAGGTGAACTTGGGGCTGAAGTGGCATCTCGTCTGTAGCTGTTGGTCTGCCCATTCTTTGGCAGCTGTCACAACTCTTCACGTACTTCTTGGAATCCTTAAAAATGGATGGCCAGTAGTATCCAAGACTAAGAACTTTGAATGTTGTTCGCTTAGCTGCAAAATGCCCACCACACGGTTCATCATGGCAAGATTTTAAAATATCAATTATCTCATCATTTCTTACACATCGTCTAATAATCATATCATAACCAGTGTAAAATAAATCACCATTAATCCATGAGTATCGAGCACTTTGTTTGACTAGTCTCTTCTTTTCCTTTGGAGTAAAGTATGGAGGTGTCCTTCCTGTAGACAAATAATTGGCCAAGTCAACATACCAAGGATTCACTATGGAAATTGCAAATAAATTTTCATCTCAGAAAGAATCTTCAACCGGAACAACCTCACCTGGATTTTGCAGTCTAGAAAGAAAATTTGCCACCTGATTCTCTTACCTGGTCTATCTAACACTGTGATGTTAAATTCCTGTAACAATAATAACCATCTGGTAACTATGCCACTAGTTATTGGTTTATTCATTAAATGTCTAATGGCGGAATGGTCAGTATGTACAAAGACTTCATAACCAGTTATATAATGTCGAAATTTATTCACAGCATATATGATGGCAAGTGTTTCCTTTTTTGTGACTGTGTAGTTTGACTCTGCAGGTGTTAGATTTTTGCTAATGAAATAAATGGCATAATTACAAGATTCCTCTTTTTGGCCTAATGAGGCACCCACTGCAGTGTCAGATGCATCTGTAAAGATATGAAATGGTAGGCTCCAGTTAGGCCCTCTTAAGACTGGTGCGGTTGATAACTTCTTTTTGAGTGCTTCAAATGCTTGCTGGCAATTCTCATTCCAGTTGAAAAGTACATCTTTTGTTAGAAGCTTAAACAAAGGTAAAGCTATTTTACTAAAATGTTCAATAAACCTTCTGTAATAGCTTGCATACCCAAGGAAACTTCTTACCTCTCTTTGATTCTTTGGAATTGGCAAATCAACAATGATCTGGATTTTTGCTGGGTCAACTTTGATGCCTTGAAAAGAAATATAGTAGCCTAATACTATCCCTTCGTTTAACATCATAAAGCACTTTTCATTGCTCAGGGACAGATTAGCTTCAATACATCTTTTCAAAACTCTTTCAAGGTTCTCTAATGCATGTTCAAATGAATTGTCGTACACTAAAAAATCATCCATGTAAACTTCAACACAATCATGAACTAAATCAGCGAAAATAGCTAATACAGCTCTCTGAAATGTAGCTAGAGCATTGCAAAGTCCAAATGGCAAAACATTATAAGCATAAGTGCCCCAAGGATAGGTGAATGTGGTTTTGTCCTGATCTTATGAGGCTATCCTGATCTGGTTGTAGCCACTGAAACCATCTAGAAAAGAAAATGATGATTTCCCAGCTAAGGTGTCTAACACTTGGTCAATAAATGGTAGTGGGAAATAATCTTTGAGCGTTGCTTTGTTCAATTGTCTGTAATCAACACAAATGCGCCACTTACCATTTTTCTTGGGCACTATAACCAATGGGGATACCCACTGACTGTCAGAAATAGGATATATAAAATTAACTCTCAACAGTTTTTGCAATTCTTCTCTGACAATATCCTGGAGCATGGGGTTCATTCTTCTCTGCGGTTGCCTCACTGGTTTGATAGTACTATCTGTATAAATATGGTGAGTGCATGTGTCGGGGTGAATCCCATGCATATCGGTGTAGTCCCAAGCAAATGCTTTCTGGTATTTTCTCAATAGTCGAATCAATTTCTCTTGCTGAGATGTGTCTAGGTGATTGCCTAGGTTCAGAGTTTTCCCTGGACTAATCTCTATGATCTGACTCTGTGTGTTTGTGATGGATTGAACTGGAAAAATATCGTGAAATGTGGTTTGCAAAGATTGAATGGTGCATGTTTCTTGAAAATTTTGGGCTAAAAGTACATCTGCAGCATGATATTGGTCGTTTCTCAAATTTTTGGAAATATCAAGTTGAGAAAGGAACAATTCTGCCAAATCATTATTATTTTGTTCTTGGAAATCATAGATTTGGTCAATGCTAAAAACAGATTGTACTTCTTCTTTATCATTGTATTTATCATCAAGCCATAAATTGTGTGTTGCTGCTAGTGATTGTGTCAATGGATAAAGAGTGAGTTGTTCTCTTTCGGTCCCTCTTGAAATGATCATGTTGCCCGATCGGCATCCTATGAATGCATCAACAGTAGCTAACCATGGTCTACCAAGGATGATAGGGTGCCCTCCTAAATTGGATTTGGGTTGAAGAACTAAGAATTCCACTGGGTACTCCCAAGAGTCTAGTGAAACAATTATGTCCTCCAAAATCCCTTCAGGAATCACTTTAGACCTATCAGCTAGTTCTAGAACAATCGTTGTGTGTTGCAAATTTATGAGCTGGAGTGTTCTCATGGTTTCAAGAGTCATGACATTTATTGTGGCCCCAAGATCTATTAAAGTGTTTGGAATCTGTATGTTGTTAATGATTGTAGTAACTCTGGGGATACCAGGATCAACATACTTTTCCATTGAGATGGTATTTGTCATGAGGCCAGCTAAATGTCCTATAACATGAATGGTTTGTGGATCAATCCTTTTCCTAGCGGGCTTCTTAAGACACATTTCTGTGATTGCTTTAGTGTATATGGGAATGTCTTTTATGGGTTGCAGTAGCGGAATTTTTATATAGACATTCTTGAGCTCATCTAAAACACCAAACTGTGGTATAGACATTGGAAGTTTCATTTGGACCAATCGGTCTGGAAAAGGTGGATGAAATGGTTGCATTTGCCTATCTTTGATATCATCGTTTGGTTTTCTTTGATTTGTCATTTCATTTTCATTTTCTGTGTTTTCTTCTTGTTTATCTGTTATTGGAGAATCTTTGTGGAGTACCTTACCAGACCTCAAGTTGATATTTTGCAAGGGTAGTGTGGGATATGAGGTCCCCTCTTCTACATTGTAGGCTGGCCTCTCTGCTCTGTTATTTGGATTTGGGACAGTTTGAGCAGGAATTTTAGTAGGTCTGAGAGGTTGTGAGTTAGATGGAAATTGCAGTTGTGGTGGATTTATTGGTGGAGGAGCAGGCAGTGCTTGTTGAGTAGGTTGAGGTTGGTAAACAACTTGCTGCTGAGGATACTGCTGATATGGTTGAGGATGTGATGAGTATGGCTGATGATATTGTTGATATGGCTGCAAATACGGTTGGTATGATTGAGGATATGTATGATATGATTGGGAGTATTGTTGAGATGGTCTCCATTGTTGCTGTGGGTGATTTTGGTGCTGCCATGGCATGGGTACATTCCATGAATTCTGAGCATACATTTGATCATTTACAGGAAATTGCAAATTTTGATTTGGAAACATACCATGAGGTGCTAGCCTTGGCTGCCATGGTCTCTTTGTGCCCATGTAATACACGTTTTCCATCTCTGCATTAGCTGCCATATTACAATTCTGCAAAACCTTAACTTTAGGACAATTAAATATATCATGATGTTCAGTACAGAAGGCACAAACTTGGATGTTTTCTAATGGGCAGTCTTTTAAGGCATGTTTCTTCCGGCATTTTGGGCAGAAGATAGCCATTATCTGATCTTCATCTTCTTGTTTCTTCTTAGCTTTTAGAGTGTCAATTTGGTTCCCTAAGGTGCTTAACATATCTGTTTTAAATTCTTCTAACAGATTCCCTATTTCAGCCCTTGTGACACTTGCTAAAGCGGACTTTGTGACTTTGGATGACAGGGTTCTTTTTCCAATTTTAGCTTTGCTCCTTGAATACTTTTCGCATAATTCAGCGATTTCTTCAAAAGGTAAGGTAGAAATGTCACCTTTGCCCATCAAATTAAGATCATCCATGTATTCCTCTCGGATGCCTTTCAAGAATATTGTGTGGATCAAATCAAGAGGCATAGTTCGGTGTTTGGATTTTTGTAAGTTGTAGACAAACCGTTCTAAGTATTCCTCTAAGGTTTCATCCTCTTGTTGGCTCATTCTAAAGATATCGTCTTTGGAATCTTTGGATCTAGAATAAGGTTGATATTTCCTTAGAAATATTCTTCTCATGCCATCCCAATCAATTATCGCATGCTCACCAAGCCTCATGAACCATCTTAAAGCTGATGCCTTTAATGTCGTTGGGAAGAGTCTAAGCCTATGGGCATCATCTGTGTAACCATATGTTCGACATACAATGTCAAACTCGAAAAAGAATGAGTCTGGGTCTTCTGAAGCCATACCATAAAAGTTTGGTAGCACGGATGGAGGTATGTTTTTCATTTTGATCTCATCATCTTCTTGTGGTTCATGTATAGGAAACTTAAAGGTTGACTCCTCTTCATCTCTTCGTCCTTGATTTGGTGCAGATCCATCTCCTTCCTCAGCCATTTTAATAGGTTCCTCTGTGTCAGTGTCACTTGTTTTAAAGAGGAGATTAAAGAAAGATTGTTCGGTCACTGTGCTACTTTCTCCTTGTGTGGAGGATCTAGGAAAGTGTTTCTTCTGTGATTTATGTGCTAATAAAGTTTGCCTTTCGATGAGAGTAAGCCTTTGTCCTGACTTTTGTTTATCCTCTAATGCTTGTATGGTGACTTCCTCAGCTGGTGTTGTATTTCCTAAAGAGTCTGCTCCTGATGATAGGTTAGTTTTTGGATGGGGGGTTTTTATGAATCTACCTTGATTATCTCTAAATCTAGGCATAAATGAACATGATTTCTAAATCTATGTTTTTGCTCGTTTTTGTTTATTGAATTTTTTTCTTTTTAAATCCTTTAAGTACGCCTCCCCGGCAACGGCGCCAAAATGTAGTGTCCTATCTAGGGTGCTAGATTAGGCTATATTTATTATCGACCAGGATCAGTAAACTTCGAGGCATGCGTCTACAATCTATAGACATAAAGGATTCCTAACTAAGTGTTCGTGATGGTAGGTTACAGAACTTCTTTACGGAAGGTTGAGGTATGCTCCCTATCACCTGGACACTCAGGTCACTCAATTCATCTACCTATTCTAAAAACACTGTGTATTACTTAAACCAAGATTTCAATCCCCTTACGAGGATACTGTGCATAAAACCCCTATTCAGTGAACGCTCAGCATTCATTGTTTATCATTCATGAAAGATTGAAATATACTAGAATCATAAGCACACTTAAAATTCAAATATATGAGAAACAGGGTTCATGAAGATGCTCTTAAAAATAACGAAAGATCAGATCCCTTACAGGATACAATTCAACGATCTCAGCTATGAATCCTTCAAGCTACTATCATAAACATTACTCATACGAATTTCTAATTAAATCAATGAAAGCATAAACTAAACTCTAATCACTGTGCATACTATTGAATATTCAGAAGTTGCAAATGAAATGAAATGACAGTATACCCGTTCCACGCTGGGCCCGTCCACGTTTCAAAGGTATACTGGACTGTGCTCAAGCAACTATAGAATCAACGCAACAATGAAATCGTGACTGCAACCGTGTTTTTGGTATTAAGTTCAAAAGCTTTGTTTTCAAAACGATACAATGATAACCACCCACTGACAACACATAACTGTGTTTACATATGTTTTTACAATGTTTACATTTCGGAATGAATGTACATTCGTGATGCGGCTGTTGCCGCTTTTGCTATGGCATAGTTTTTAAGTTGTTTCCATTCTGAACCGATTTCAAAAAGGAACAAAACTAAATTGGTTTAGAACCCTATGATGTTGCTGCTTTTGTCGCCAACATGCTTGCTTTGACCGTCATTGACCGTGCCTTCAGGAGTGTTGGTTCTGCTGTAGGATAGGTGTTCGTCCATGCTTGTACATTCTATTTTTCATCCCTACCATTTGCTTTATTTTAGTTGTCATGCCATATGTCAAACAATAAACCAATTACAGGATGTTGCAACTTCCTGTAGTCTTCCTATCAAAAATCCTTAATTCTTTAACATAAAACTCATAAATCAATTCTAATGTATTTAACAACTATAATACTGTTAACTAATCAATTTCAAGGGGTCTAAGAGATGTATGAAGGAAAAAGGTAGGCAAACGATGTGTTTGAAGAGGAAAAAGGAGGTCAGTGCTCCTCTACATCTGATTGCAACTATTTTTCAATTGTTGCTCAAAAATTGATTGCATCAACCGACATTGATCCTTCTACTAGTGAATATTGTGGGCCCCTATAACAAGGGTAATGATCCATGAGAAGATTATACTGCAACTGCTACTGCTCTCCTCTGGACCCTGCCCAAATCTTTGAAACTCTGGGACTAGGGCTCTACATCAGCCCCACCTCACTCCTGGAGGTATGGCTGCAATTGCTCCCTCTGAACTAGAAGGTGTCATCTTGAGAGATCTATCATGATATTTCTAAGCCATCACATCCCTACTCTGAGGAATCTTTGCCTTGCTCCTCAAGGTTGCACATGCATCTTCCTTTAATTTTTAGAGGCTCTCGATCCTAACAGCAGTCTACTTGATCTGACCTGAAGAAAAATGCTTAAGGTAGACCTTCCCATTGCGAAAGACTATATCATACCCTTTGTCTCCAATCCTAAAATTGTTCATCAAACCAAGTTTTTTGGCTTCACTGCTATTTTCAAATAGATTAGTGAGGGTCTTCCACATAGAAAATGGAGTCTCCTTACCATGCAACTTCAAGACGATGTGGTCTCTCACACCCTCCAAGATTATCCTCCTGGCTCTAGAAACATCCTTCTTCAATTGGGTTAACTATTATGCATATGGTTGTGGAGGTTTTCCAATATCAATTTTAACATATTCTAACACACCATTATCATCATTCACTGCTTCATTTGGTCCTTCCGAGCTATGAAATTCGAGCTACCCTCTAGGGCATACTCCAATCTCAGTTCGTTGAAATAAATTCTCTTGAATTTAAAGAAAATTTGTTACACTGAAGCTACAAATTCGAAATCCCTGAGGGAAAAATTCAAAATACTAGTTCTAATGTGATTTCAAGGCTCTGATACCATGTATAAATTTGATAGAAATTAAAACTGCTTAAGAAATCAAACTGAAATCAAGAGACAAAATTTTACACTACTAATCTACGGAATGAAAATCACAATTTAGAACAACATGCATGGACATGCAACAAGAAAAACCACAAGTACACAGTTAATTTTAGGGGAACCCAACTAGGAAAAACCCCTTCGCTTCTTTGCATTAATTCAGATGAAAATAGAAACAATTATAATTTCTTGCTTGAACTCTGAAGTACACTCTACACTGAAATCATGTTCTCCTGCTTCCTTACTTGCTCTAGCCAAAACTTAGCCAATTCAAGCCTCGCCCAACCTCATATTTCCTTGAGCAATCCTTGAGGAATTAGCCCCTAAAAATAGGATAAATTCCTTATTTCCTTGTGCAATAGCTTGAGGAATTGATCACCTACTTAGTGAAAAAAACATTGTACACCCAAAATTATATAAATATAAATACAATCATGCCTTTTCATCTACCTCAACTAGGTGATTCGAATACCATGCATGATTGTGTCATTTTTTAGTTGATTGACTAGTTAACTGAGAGATCAGTCAGTTAACAATAGTCTTAACTACTCAATTGACCTTCAACTGACTCAACTAATGACTAGAGCTCGGTTAACTGAGTTCAACTAACAATAACTCAGCTAGATTTCTAAATCTTAACAATCAATACACGCACATCTCTACTTCTAGCCTATAACTCAAATGTACTGAGTAAACTAGTAGACAAGGCCATGTCACACAAGTTAACTACCTCCAAGTTGTCCTGCTAATGTGGAAATTCTAATTACTCAATTTGGCTAAGGCACAAGTCAAAATTGAGCCTTTTTCTTGCTACAAGTCCAACAAAACAAAAAGAAAGATAATAAGAAGAAGAATCTCATGGTCACTTATTCAAGAAACAAGGTTCAAAGAAACTCAGACATGGTTGAGAAGATCATATGTACAATAGTGCAAAAGGAGATGAATCTGAGTAGCCTTCAGCAACAGGATGAGAACAAAAAGACTAGACTCTTCCATATAAATATATAAGTTAAAAATACCAATACCGTTACTCTATTTGACTCTAGATCAAGGGAAAATCTCATTGTTTCAGAGTTGGTCAACAAATTGGGATTGGAATTTCTTGATCATCAAAGCCCATATCAATTGTGATGGGTAAATAAGGGTGTGGAAATAAAGGTAACAAAATAGTTCAAAATCAGATTTGTTATTAGTGTTGATTTTATTGATGAAGTAAAACTAGATGTAATCATTCTTGATGTATGTGGAGTGGTGTTTGGAAGTTCTTGTATGTACATGCGGGATGCAATCTTCATGTAGAGATCTTACCAAGTATCACCTTGTCAAGGATGGAAAAGCATTCACCATCAATGCGAACAAAGGCAAGTAAAAATTTTCACTAGTAAGTGCCAAACAAGCCAAAAAACTAATCAGATCTAGAAAGAAGTATCTTTTATTGTTTTTAAGAGAAAATCATTTTGTCGAAGAGTTAGTGAGAGCAAAGGCATCCTTGGAGGGGTGTATTAGGAAATAGAAAAAACAACTAGAAGAGTTTCTACGAGAATATATGGATGTGTTCCAAGAGCCTAAAGGGCTATCACCCAAGAGGGAAGTGGAGCATGAGATATAGGTATTATAAGACACCCCGTTGCCAAACATTAAGTTGTATAGGAAGTTTTTATAAAAGCATGTGAGGTGAAGAAACAAATGCAACAACTGCTGGAATAAGATGTCATTCAACTGAATACATCGCCGTGTGGGTCACCCATCATCATTGTGCCAAATAAGGATGGGACTTGATGAATGTGTATAGATTACAAGGTGTTAAACAAAATTATGCTCAAAAATTGGTACCCCCTTCCTAGAATAGATAATCTGCTAGACCAATCACAACAAGCAAAATACTTCACCAAATTGGATTTAAAGCTTGGATATCACCAAGCTTGAGTCAGATACATGGAAGATTGTCTTCAAAACCAAGAAAGGTTTGTAAGATTAGTTAGTCGTGTCATTTTGCCTATGCAATGCACCAACTACATTAATGAGGTTAATGAATGATATACTATGTTGTTATATAGATTCATTGTTATTGTTTATTTGGATGATATATTGTTATAAAGTGCTACTTGGGAGGAGCACATCTCACATTTGGCGTGGGTGTTGGAGACATTAAAGAAGCACCAACTGCTAGCAAATATCAAGAAGTGTGAGTTTTCACAACAATATGTTTTGTATTTTGGGTATGTGATAAGTGGAGTGTTGAAAATAAGTCATACTAAGATGGAGTCCATCATGAAGTGGTTGATTCCTGCTAATGTTTCTAATGTTAGGAGTTTCTTTGGGAAATAAAATACTTAAGGAAAGTGGTAGCCTCGTTTTCAGTAGTAGAAAAACACCTCCAAGCCATAATAACAAGTGGAAAGAACTTCCAGTGAGGAAAGGATCAACAAAAAGCCTTCGAGGAGTTAAAGAAGAATATTAGTCAGCCACTAGTTTTGGTATTACCAAACTTGCAACATCCCTTCGAAGTGGAGACAAATGCGAATGGATATGTTATGGGAGTGGTCTTAATGCTGGGAGGAAGGCACGTATGCTACTATTCTTAAGTATTCCATTGGGTAATTCTCAACTACCCTACCTACTAAGGGGAGCCCTATGATTGAGTGCAAGCTATGGAGATGTGGAAACACTATTTGATGGGAAAGGAGACAATAATCCACATATATCACTAGCCACTATAATACTTGCTAGCCTAGAGTGAGCTATAGAAAACCAAGGATTACAAATGGATGGGGTTTCTACAAAAGTTTCATTTAGTGATCAAGTATAAGAAGGGAAACACAAACAAGTTGGATGGCATGCTTTCAAGGCCACCCACATCAAAGATAATAGCTTTGTGAACTTGTTGACGATGCTAGACCTGCCAACATGTTACGGGATCTCCCCGGTAAGAAGTCCCAACTAGACCTCAGACTGTTTGGTGTAGGAGTCCCAGCAATGGGTCGTACAGTGTCGCCTTGATCACAGTTACGCATAGAGGCAAGCAGGTTGTCCTTGTTGGTATTAAGGGTGTGACCGGTGCAGCAAGCTAAGGAAGGTGCATAAAGGGTTCTAACACACATAATGGGGAATTAGTGTGCCCCTTAGAAACCTGTGGAAACACACAACTTGAAAGGGAATACGTGAGCAAATATACATCACCAACTAGAACGCAGGGAAACCAATGATCCAAAGTGATGATTAAACCAATAGTGCATCTCAATAAGATTCATACATACATATATAGAAAGATTCCATACATACATGCATAAGAAAATAACTACATATATCATTAGAGTAACCAAGATAACTGAAATACAATAAGAACATATGCATGAAACGTGATGGCTTTGTTATATTAAGAAAGTGAAAGTTCCAATCATACATGCAACCATGACCAACCACTAGTTCCAACAACGGAACATTACAGTCACTGTCACCCGCTCCTCCAAAGAGATGTACTAGCTCTACATTGTGGATAAGCCAAGGCTCATTACAATACACTCCAAGCTTTCTCTAAGATACACCTATAGGAAGCTTGGCTCCCAAAAGTCTGTATAATGAGTTATGAGGTTCTATAAATAGCAAAGGGTGGGGTGACCCTTGACATTACCCTTTGTGACTCTTCACCTACCCTCATGAATCTTCAACTACTACATGACTATTACATTCGACCATCGACACTTGGTCTTTCACTTTTACAACATGTTACATTACAATCTGCACATGTACCAATGTGAGACAAAATAGGCTTGAGCAAGCCATGCAAGAAACTACTAAGAATCAGACAATTGTGGGAAGACCAACTCTTCGACATCTTCATGATGATCGACGGTGGCGAACTGATGCCAAGCTTGGTAGTCTGTGATGTTGTCTGCATGCTCAATGGTGACATCCTGTTGAAAGTGAACTCTAGCCTTTATTGCATTCGGGTACACTGATCTGGCACCTCTGTCCAAATCGTCTGATAACATGTGCATCATAATATTGAGTGCAGCCAGACCAGCAACATATTGATGCATAATGTCTGCGTTGATCTCAAAGTCTGTGCTGGTGGCTACATGCATCAACTCGTCAAAGTACATGTCCAGTTCCATTCTGACTTGGTTCTTTGACTTCACCTCGATGAGTGTGGCAATAGATGGGATCGCGTGTGCGCGCACAATGACATCCATGCTTTTGAACACATAGTGCATGCGAAGCCTGCAAACTGGTGATGATCTGTGGGAGTTCTTCATAGTTCCAGATCTGACTCCGAATGCGTGCCTTCAACTCTATCACCTTCGGCTTCATCATCTTTGGCAAATGCAATGGGTCTCCTTTGTATCTCATTTTCCATGTCTGCATGTGGTCAATAGCAATGTGCAGATTGACAAGATGTGTGCTCTCCTAGCATAGCATTGCTGCCAACCGTTGAGATGGACAACTACTTTATGCATGGTGCTGAATCTAGAATACAACATTCGCATGACTATTTCGAGGGATGATACTTCATCCAGTATCGCTTTCTTCAACTCTGCTCTGGCAGAAGATGTAACATGTTCTCCTCCCTGCTTGAACACTTGTAACTCCTTTGTCATGCACTCATTCTCTGCTATGAATAATCGTACACTCGAGATGGTGGCCTTGGGATATGCTCTGGTAGCATCAACCAATGCTATTAGATGCTTGTGCACATCAGACATGATCACTCGTTCTTCGAACTACACAGGAGATGTGTGGACATCCGAAGCAGCCACTCTATGCGATTGCACAACTTTGTGTTACGACTTGTCAAAAGATAAGTTATGCATCTCCACTTCCAGATTGCCTTCAAGGATATCTACCTCCTCAATCATTTGGGACTTGCTTTGCTTCCACGCTATACATTCGTAAGAAGGTGCCAAGGGGTGAGGCATACCAATCTGCTATGTTGATCAATTCCTCCATCGTTGCCTCCGACATGCAAGGTGGATCCTACTCAAATATCATTTTGTACACTGGGGTGAAAAAGTGGTCTGACAACTGTGTGATGACTCCGCAGAAGCTGCATTCAGAGAACAATCTGTAATAAGTGTACACAGAGGTTTCTGAAGTTGTCCATGCCCACTTCAAACCTGGGAACTGCTGACAGGCACAGATTTCATCCAGAATATAAGTGTGCATGTATATCTCTGCTTTTTGACCTTTGGGCGGATGTCGGGCTTCTATTACTTGTTCCTTCAACTTGAGAGCCAACATGTCGTACCAATTGCATGGCCTTCCTTCGCTGGCTAGTTGGTCCAACGCAATCACCTAGCTTTGCGGGAAGGTCTTTGTGCTCTCTTCGCCATATAAGAAACATGGAAAGATTACCAAGTACTGATATGCCTTCTGCAGTATCTTAGTTTTGTAAACCATACTAGATGTTGTCCTGAACTTGGCTAGCTCTTTCACCCAACTCTTCAAGATATCTCTGGAGTTTGCGTGTGCTGAAGGGTTTCTCCATTGTGATCATTGGTTGTGGCAAGTGATGCATCTCCTGATAGTCCTTCGCCCTAAAGGTAGCAAGCTCTATCCCGCTGACACTACTAAACATCATCGCCTTAGGATCAGTGTGCGAGACAATCCAATGTACAAGCCAAATTTGTGGATGTTGACATAAACCCTACGGTCTTCGAGATATTCCTCAAATGTGCCTGAGAATGTATTGTTGATGTCTTTCCATTTCATCTTGATGTCTATGTCTATGACCAACTTGGTGTCTTCGTAAACGGGTATGCCCATAGACACCTATTCAACCTCATCTCCAGTTTCACTTCCAACATTTTTCTTTGACCCTCCTCTCTTGGAGGTCATTGTACCCATATTGTTCAGATACGGATGAACACCTGTTATACCTTGAGACATAGCAACACTCATGGCAAGAAATCTGTCAGTTGAAAACCAAAACAAATCTGAAGAGTGACATGCAACATGCCTAGGTGACTGGTAGTAAAGATTGCGCAATTTCCATTAGGAGGTCGGGAGACTGACTACCAAAACTGTGCAAGGCATAGTCCAGGCTGTCAAGATCCTGACTGACTACTAGTACCGCGCAATGAACAGTCTAGCCTGCCTGCTGATGGCTAAAACTACACAATGTGCAGTTTCTGTCAGCAAGGGTATGCATGCCCAGACATTGCATTGCGCAATTTTCTGGGTCAGCAGGGCACTACTTCCCAGAATCGTGCAATGCAAGCCTGGAGGTGAGTGATGGCCAGGATTGTGCAATTTCTAGAGGGAGGGTAGAGCCTTCACTTCCAGAAATGTGAATTTATGTCTGAGGCAAGGCAGCCCAGAACCACCGAAGGGCGACTGAAAACATGAAGAAGTTTGAACGCATGGCGAGACTGAATGTAAGCAAGAGTGGATGATCATGCATGCAAATAGTGAATGAAGGATTTAAAAAATGGGAACACATGTATGTGTGTGAAACGAGTAGCCAAAACAGCGATTTCAGTGCAAAACAATGTCATGCATGCGACAACAGTGAGATGCAAATAAAAATTGAAACGGTGCTTCTACAAGCTAATATACATTAAAATGACAGTATGCATTCAACAAAACCAAGCAAACAACATTCATACAAAGCGAAATACGAAAAGTGATAGAAAAGCAGCAAATGACATGAAAGGAAGACTTACCCGGAAACAACTGACCTGAATGTGTCGAAGACTACTAGATATGTTGTGGGATGTCAAAGCTTCAAGATTGATGTGAGGAATGAGCTCTGCAGCATCGAATAAATAATTTTGAGTCTTATAACGTGCATGCAACAAATCTAGAAGAAAGCGACACTTGGAGGGAAGTTTCTAAAATGATATTTTCATTTAACCTCCAACTGCTAAAAAATAGATCCCCAAAATTTAGGGATGCTTTTTGCATGTTTCTTTTTGCTATTTCGGGAAAAATAGGGCATGCATGCAAATCAGGATTTCTCAGTCTTGAAGGGAACTAGTCAACCTGAAGGCACATGCAGCAGTCTGCAAGCCTGGGAAAGGGATTTGCACAGTTTCTAGGTTGGACAGGGCTAGCTAACCCTCAAGCATTACGCAATTGCCTCCCAGAATTGTGCAATTCTGGGTTGAAGTCCAGTGGTGGGTTGGATTGTGTAATTCTCTGAGGGAGGGCTTCCTAGTTTGATTACAAATTCTAGAGCCCAGTAGGATTGCGCAATTTCTAGAGGGAAGGTTGGTTCCCCTCCAAAATTGCACAATTTTTTGAGTGAACATCCCAACCAGAAAATTACCTAAGTCCAGAATGGTAGCCTGTGATTGGAGACAAGCAAGTTGACATGCACAGGCTGTCAAACAACTGCAACTCAGCTAAAGCATATGTACTTGACAGTGCAAGACATGCTGCTAAGGATGGTTGGTAAGAAGGCTCCAAAACGAAGCTAAGGAAAAATTTTGGAGGATGGTTGTAGCCGCTACAACACTTGGTGACACACTAGTAGAATTCCAGCTCTCTGAATAGACCTTGTTTCGTGAAAATCAATTCTAACTCCTCCAGAAGTATTGTTCAGTTCTCTGATCATCTTGGTATCCACACTAGCTTGATTGAAAGATGTAGCATCTTCCATGCTCTTGGTCTGTCGACACACATTCCAAGCCAAGTAAATACAGTAGTTTTGATTAGGATGAGGGGTATATTGGTACACATGCAATATGATAGTCAGAGTTTATGTTTCTTCCCTAGTGTTTCTCCACTTCCAGAAGGCCTGGACAGTACCCCCGCGTAGTCACACAAGAACACAAGCATTGTTCCACTGCCAGTGAGCCTGTACAGTAACCCGGTGGAGTTACTTGCATCACCTCTCTGCGTAGGAAGCCTTTCCCTTCTTTCACCTTATTCATTTTCCTTTTTTCAAAATTTTCACATTTTCATCATTTTTTTTTCATTTTCATAATTGTGCATAGCACTTATTCATTTCAGAGGTGGAAGAGGGATCCTGACTTATTGAGAGCAGAATAGGTTGTTCCTTTAGAGAAGTATTTTGTATATACCTCTGACATACCTGTTAAGGTTTTCCCCCTAACCTTACTCTACTTGATTGAGATGACAAGGGTTAACACAAAATAACCAACTAGAGTAGGTGATACTAGTTAGCACGCAAGCATTGTGTTTTCATCAACATTCACTTTGAATAGCACATATTTTCCATTGGCATATCATGGACTGAAGATAACAAGTTTTACATACAAATACAGGACAACAGATAACTGAGTATTGATAACTGCACAATTCCTCTTGCACTTTACCCTTGCTTGCTTCAAGAGTCGCACACGATTTCATGTGAAACTAACCTACAAACGTAAAAAAGCAAAGAAACAACAAAAGAGAGGAGTAGGAGCAAAATTCGAAAGTGAAGTGAGTAAGAAAACAAACACACAAAGTAAGAAAGTAAACATGCATGCAAGCAAACAAACACACAAGGTAAGAAAGCAAACATGCATGTAAGCAAACAAGACAAAAAGCAAACATTACTCTTACTCTTAAGCTAATGGTGCATCGGCCTGATCACATGAAGTGATATTTCCAATGCAGCCACCGACGCATTTTTTGACCCATGTTGGTGAAGGCATGGTTCGTGAACAACGTAGTTGCATGAACCAGCAAACATGAAATATATAACAATGAAGACAAACACACTTTGAGCTTAAATGTTTCCATAGAACAGAAATGAGTGTAAGTGCATGACATGCAATCCGTGGACTTACCATGGTGTTGTGTGACATTGCATACAGATGTTAAGCATATGCATTCTCTTGACTATGACATGCAAGCAAAGGAGAGAAACAAAGACAACTTACATCGCGCAAGTGTATTTGCTATGTAGGATTTCTCCAATGCATGAGTGATGGGATCATGTAGTTCCAGTGGAGGAAGTGAAATCTATGTGTGGGATTGATCTTCAATGCATACAAATGAATTATGAGGAGCCTTGGGTGTTTCAACAATTTCTTGACTGGAAGTGGAATCAACCTCAGGACAATGAGGGCCTAACATAACCATCAGCTCAAGTTGAAGTGCCTTGACAGTCTGTGGGGTTTCAACTTCGTCAACAGATAGATCATCATAAACAAGTGTCTTGCAAATATCAATAGTGATAAGATCATCATCGTGATTGAATACGGGAGTAAATGGATCACGATAGCTACGATCCGAAAAATCAATGATTTTTTCGGCATCCTCATGATTAGATAAATCAAACAGAGGGGTAGATGAGAAGCAAGAATGCTCACCCTCTGTGTTCCTAGAAAAAGTAGATGAAATATAAAGTGGATTTTCAGTGAATAATTTGTCCTCTCTATGGACAAATGATGAGCTGACATCCGGAGTGTTCTACGAATGATCAACAATGGGTGCATCCATTGGTGGATTTACACAAGGAAAATCAGATATGGCAGAATCACAAAAGATGTCAGGGAAAAGAGGAGGAGGCACGGATAAAAGGAGATCATCCTTCGCCGCGGGTTGATGTTCAGGTTCCCAATCATACTGATCATGAATGACAGCGCAGGTTGGTTGTGCAACACTAACTTTGTCAATGGCTTGATCCTCATTCACAACAAGTGTAGAGTCTAGAATGGAAGAACACAAGACAATGCAATCTGGAGGATTAGCATAACACGAAGACGGAGGCTGAGGTAACAAAGGCACGTGACAACTCATGGGCTTCGCAACCATATCTGCATGAAAATTGAGACAAGTGACGTTGGGAGGATGTGATAGTTGAACAAACGTGTGTGCATGTTCTTCCACATCACTCTACAGTGGTGGAGTTGTTTGATGAGGGAAAGGCGGACAGTCACTTGTGACAGCAACCGTGTTTGTCTGTGATTGCGCAGCTCCATCACCGAAGTATGCTGAGTGAGGTTTGAACTTCAACTTCATCTTGGGATTGACTGATTTGTTAAGGAAATATTTGAATCTATCCCAAATGTATTGGAACTTCATCTGGGTTTTCGGAGCTTCAAACTGTAATACACAGAAGCACTACCAAAAATCCATAGGCAATTCTTTCGGAGTCTTCCGTTGTTTCAACATTTTTTGTCAAGAGGTTCTAGATCAAAATGATGGAAAGTAGATTCAATGAGATCACAAAACTGCTCAAGTGAGTGCACACTGTTGAGGCTGCTGCACCATCGTTGTGGGGATTTGCGAAGTGTGTGTGAATGCAGCAAGTTGACCTCTTCTGCATAAAAATCATCTACATCATCAAGAAATTAAAAGAAGTCTTGCAAGTACTCAGGCCAGGCCACTCTACCTTCACCATCATACATGAATTCCGAAAATATATCAAAAAACTCCCTCATGATGTCAAGATGTTCGGCATTAGAGAAACATCGTGGAGGGATGAGTCTAACAGTATCCATGACAGATATGCAAAGATTCAAAACAAGATTAGAGGACACAACTTGTCATCTGGCCCTCCTTCTAGCACCAGAAATGTTGACAGTGTTGGACTTGCCAACATGTCAGGGGATCTCCCCGGTAAGAAGTCCCAACTAGACCTCAGACCGTTTGGTGTAGGAGTCCCAGTAGTAGGTCGTATGGTATCGCCTTGACCATGGTTGCGTACAGAGGCAAGTAGGATGTCCTTTTTGGTAGCAAGGTGTGACCAAAAAACAAGCCACGGAAGTTGCATGAAGGGTTCTAACACACAGAATGGGGAATGATTGTGCCCCTTAGAAACCTGTGGAAACATGTAGCTTGAAAGGGAACACACGAGCAAAGATACATCACCAGCTGGAAGGCAAGGAAACCAATGATCCAAAGTGATGGTTAAACCAACAACACATCTCAATAAGATTCATACATTTATAGAGTTCAGGCTTCTGTGATCCATATCAAGTTTGTGAGAGATTTTTCAGCGAAAATCACATGGAATATCATTTGTCGACGCGTTTCGAACCAACTAGTGTGGTTCATCGTCAGGACAAGTTGAAGAAACAGATCCAACCTAGCAAGTTAAATAGTCTGAGCAGAGCCTCCAACGACTAACTTGACCAACGGCTAGTTTGACTCTAGGACCGGGGTCAAAATTATTTTATTAATTTAATAATTAATCTCTGGGATAAATATATAAAATTCTAATGGGTATTTAGTTAAAAATTATAAAAATTTTATAAGTTAATTAGTATTTAAAGGAAATCTAGTTAAATAAAGGACCTTATAATATATGAATAAATTGAATAAATATAAAAGAATTTTACTTAAAAGAATTATTATAAGTTAATTAGTTATATAAGGGCATTATAATATCAGAATAAAATAAAATAATATCAAAAGGATGCTAGGTTAGTTAGAAAAATATTTAAAAAGTATAAGTTGATTAGAATTTAATTGGAAAATTAGTTATGTAAAGGACCTTATAATAAAATAAATATATAAAACTAATTGTAAAGGGGGGGAATATTCATAAAATTAAAAGAAAGTTAGTACCAAAGGACCTATAAGTTAAAAGAAATGAGAAAATTAAAAAAAAATAATAATAATAATAATAATAATAATGTTTAGATAATCTTCGGCAAAATCACATAACCAATCTTTTGTCGACGCGTTTCGAACCAACCAGTGTGGTTCATCGTCAGGACAAGTTGAAGAACCAATCTGGCTTAGCTTGATTAAAAAGGGTGTGCAGAGACTCCAACAGCTATATTGCCAACGGCTAATTTGACCTAATGATCCTAGTCAAACCACTAATTAAAAATATATAATTCATTATTATTAGCTTATCTACTAAAATTGAATAATATAATATTTATATAATCCATATTTATTATTTAAATATAATGGTCATTAATAAATTATATCTCGTATAATAGTTCACATTTATTAAATAATCTATCTTTATTATTATCCCATATTATTTAAATACAAATAAATAGTATTAAATTACTATTATTCTTAGAATTTAGTTACATTAGGTAATTGTGTATTTATTTAATAATAATTATTTAAATCTAATGGTCCATTGGTAAACTAGATCTTCTCTATTTGTTCTTTAAAATATATCATTTTTATTAATTATTTAAATATAATGGCCTATTCAAAATTAAACCAATAAGTTATATACAATAATTTATGTTTATTAAATAATCTATATTTACTTAATAATTTATAATTCCAATATTATTAAAAACAAATAAATAGTATTCTTGTTAAATCATTATTATTCTCAGAATTTAGTTACATTAGGTAAATACCATAATTAAAGTACATGTTTATTAATAATAGAATATCCATAAAAAATAACTAACTCAAACCAACTCAATATTATTGGTATAACATAAGATTGCGAGGATTCTGAGGAAGTACGATGTGCCCGCAACTTTTAGACCTCTCAACACTATCCGTGGCTCCCTCAGGTCTGTGAAAGACCCTATTGACCCTAAGGACATGAAGGGCGTCTATGTCATTCCTTGTTCCTATGGGACCCCTTATATTGGTGAGACTGGTCGCTCTATCAATCAACGGATTAGCGAGCATTCGGCTGACTTAAGACATGGTAGGACCAAGTCCTCAGCCCTGGCTGAGCATGCGGGGAAGACTATGCATCATGTATGTATAGAAGAGGCTCAAGTCATTGCCAAAGTTGCGCAGTTTCACCATCGCAAATTTAGAGAGGCCCTGGAGATTGAGAAAAGGCCGAACAATCTTAATAGGGATGATGGCTGGAAGATTAGCAGTTGCTGGGTCCCAGCCTTGTCTTCCTAGCCTCCTCATTCCCCTTTTGTTAGGTCTTAGGGTTTCTGTCTTCCCTCTCCTTAAGATTTGTTTTTGGCGGATTAGTCCTATTATTATGGAGTGTATGAGTTATTAATAAGTTATTAAGTTATTTCGGGCTAATTATTGTATTAACCTTATCCCGTTTATGATACTAGGGGGTATATGATAATTAGATTAGATTTTTTGTTTCCATAATTTCAATTATTTATGCATTTATATTTAATTCTACTATACCTTTAGAATCTCCCTTTAACTAATTTCTTATATATCTAATTAATAAAAAACCCTTTTTAAACCTTATAAGTAATCATATATTTACCTAATGACATAGTTAATTTTAATAAAAAAAAATTAGTGAATAAATATTGATTATTTAATGAATATAAATTATTAAATTAATTATAAGAGGAGATCTAGTTTACCAAATGACCATTAGGTTTAAATGATAAATAAGAAATTATTATGAATAAATATATGTTATACCAATAATATTGAGTTGGTTTGAGTTAGTTATTTTTTATGGATATTCTATTATTAATAAACATGTACTTTAATTATGGTATTTACCTAATGTAACTAAATTCTGAGAATAATAATGATTTAACAAGAATACTATTTATTTGTTTTTTAATAATATTGGAATTATAAATTATTAAGTAAATATAGATTATTTAATAAACATAAATTATTGTATATAACTTATTGTTTTAATTTTGAATAGGCCATTATATTTAAATAATTAATAAAAATAATATATTTTAAAGAACAAATAGAGAAGATCTAGTTTACCAATGGACCATTAGATTTAAATAATTATTATTAAATAAATACACAATTACCTAATGTAACTAAATTCTAAGAATAATAGTAATTTAATACTATTTATTTGTATTTAAATAATATGGGATAATAATAAAGATAGATTATTTAATAAATATGAACTATTATACGAGATATAATTTATTAATGACCATTATATTTAAATAATAAATATGGATTATATAGATATTATATTATTCATTCTCTTAGTATATAAGCTAATAATAATTAATTATATGTTTTTATTAATAATAAAATTAGTGGTTTGACTAGGATCATTAAGTCTAAATTAGTCGTTGGCAATATAGCCTTTGGAGTCTCTGCACACTCTATTTAATCAAGCCAAGCCGGATTGGTTCTTCAACTTGTCCTGACGATGAACCACACTGGTTGGTTCGAAACGCGTCGACAAAAGATTGGTTATGTGATTTTGGCGAAGATTATCTAAACAATGTTATGGATCACAGAAGTCTAAATTCCTTAATAATAATAATAATAAATAAATAAATAAATAAAAATAAAAATAAAACAAAAATAAAGATAAAAATAAAAATAAAATAAAAATAAGATAAATAAATAAATCAAAATATAAATATAAATATAAAATAAAAGAATAAAAATATAAAAAATTAAAAATAATAACAATAATAATAATAATAATAAATAAATAAATAAAAATAAAAATAAAACAAAAATAAAATAAAATAAGATAAATAAATAAATAAATAAAAATCAAAATCAAAAAAATAAATAAATAAATAAATAAATAAGTAAATAAATGAGTAAAAAACAATCAAGGAGGAGGGCGGAAAAACGACTAGGTAGGGAGTGCTGGGACCCAACACCTACTGATTTTCCAGCCATCCTCCCTATTGAGATTGCATGGCCTCTTTTCAATCTCAAGCGCTTCCCTAAATTTACGATGATGGAAATGCGAAATCTTAGCAATAACACTAGCCTCCTCAATACAAACATGATGATTGGTTTTCTCAGCATGTTCAGCTAAAGCGGAAGACTTAGTTCTCCTATGCCTAAGGTCCGCTGCATGCTCACTAATATTTTGATTAATGGAGCGACCAGTCTGCCCAATATAGGGGGTCCCACAGGAACAAGGGATCATATAAACACCTTTCATATCCTTAGGGTCGATAGGATCCTTCACCGATCTGAGGGACATACGAATGGTGTTCAAGGGCCTAAAAGTCACAGGGATACTATGCTTCCTGAGAATCCTACCAATTCTATCAGTGACCCCCTGAACATACGGAATATGGACACCTGGAATTCATTCCTTTGGTTCCCTTTTAGTCAGAGAATTCTTGGAAGCTTTAAGGAAAGCCTTCTCACCCATGTATCTTCTATAACCATTCTCAACAAAGACATCAAGCAGATGGGATTTTTCTTTCTCAAAGCTCTTCTTGTCTGAGATCCTTAGGGCCCGAGTAGCAAGGGTATTGAGAACACCCATCTTTTGAGCCGGGAAATGGTGGGAACTGGCATGAAGATACTGCTCCGTATGAGTTTTCTTCCAAAAAACTTGATGGGCGAGGGAACCATCACTATTCTTAGAAATAAGAATATCAAGGAATGGAAGGCATCCATCAACTTCCTGCTCTTTAGTGAACTTAATGGCTGAGGATTGACCCCGGTCCTAGAGTCAATCTAGCCGTTGGTCAAGTTAGCCGTTGGAGGCTCTGCTCAGACTATTTAACTTGCTAGGCTGGATCTGTTTCTTCAACTTGTCCTGATGATGAACCACACTAGTTGGTTCGAAACGCGTCGACAAATGATATTCCATGTGATTTTCGCCGAAAAATCTCTCACAAGATTCATACATACATATGTAGAAAGATTCCATACATACATGCATAAGCAAACATCTACATATATCATTAGAGTAACCAAGATAACTGAAATACAATAAGAACATATGCATGAAACGTATTGGCTCTATTATATTAAGAAAGTGAAAGTTCCAATAGTACATGAAACCATGACCAACCACTAGTTCCAACAACATAATGTTACAGTCACTGTTGCCTGCTCCTCCAAAGAGATGTACTAGCTCTGCACTATGGAGAATCCAAGGCTCGTTACAATACACTCCAAGCTTTCTCTAAGATACACCTATAGGGAGCTTGGCTCCCAAAAGCCTATACAATGAGTTATAAGGTTCTATAAATAGCAAAGGGTGGGGTGACCCTTGACATTCCCCTTTGTGACTCTTCACCTACCCTCATGACTCTTCAACTACTACACGACTGTTACATTCAACCGTTGACACTTGGTCTTTCACTTTTACAAGATGATACATTACAATCTGCACATGTACGCATGTGAGACAAAATAGGCTTGAGCAAGCCATGCAAGAAACTACTAAGGCTCGGACAACTATGGGAAGACCAACTCTTTGACATCTTCATGATGATTGACAGTGGCAAACTGATGCCAACCTTAGTAGTCCGTGATGGTGTTCGCTTGCTCAATGGTGACATCCTGCTGAACGCAAAATCTCACCTCTGTTGCATCCTAGTACACTAATCTGGCACCTCTGTCTAATTCATCTGATAACATGTGCATCATAGTCTTGAGTGCAACCAGACCAACAACATACTGATACATAGTGTCTGCACTGATCTCCAAGTCTGCACTGGTGGCTGCACGCATCAACTCGTCAAAGTAGATGTCGAGCTCCGTTTGGACTTGGTTTTTTGATTTCGCCTAGGTGAGTGTGCCAATAGATGGGATCATGTGTGCGTGCACCATGCATGCTTCTGTACACCCGTGCATGTGAAGCCTGCAAACTAGTGATGAGCTACGGGAGCTCCTCATAGTTCTAGATCTGACTCCGGATGCGTGCCTTCAACTCTACTGCCTTTGGCTTCATCATCTTTGGAAAATGCAATGGGGCTCCTTTGTATCTCATTGTCCATGTCTACATGTGGTCAACAATAGTATGCAGATTTGACAAGATGCATGCTCTCCTAGCACAAAACTGCTGCCAACCGTTGATATGGACAACTACTTTATGCATAGTGCCGAATCTGGAATACTACCTTCGCATGACTGTTTCGAGGGATGATACTTCATCTAGTATTGCTCTCTTCAACTCTGCTATGGCAGATGATGTAACATGTTCTCCTCCCTTCTTGGCCACTTGTAACTCCATGGCCATGCACTCGTTCTCTGCTATCAAGAATCGTACACTTGAGCTGATGGCCCTGTCATATGCTCTGGTAGCATCGATCAACATTGTTGGATGCTTGTGCACATCTGATATGATCACTTGTTCTTCAAATTGCACAGAAGATGTGTGGACATCCGGAGTAGGCACTTTGTGTGAAAGCACAACTCTGTGTTGTGATTCATCGAAAGATATGTTATGCATCTATGCTTCTGGATTGCCTTCAAGGATCTCTATGTCTCCTCGATTGCTTGGGATTTTCTCTGCTTTTGGATCTAGTGAAGCCGGTGGGGTGACCTCTGGGTTATGAGGCATGAGGTCAATATCATGTTCGGACTCTAGCTGCACCACATCTGTATCCATCTACTCTAGCATCTGTTCAACCTCTTGAGCTAAGTCCTGCTCCTGCGACTTCTCACCCTATCTACTATGTGTGAGCTGCTCAGATGAGTCTATAACCTGTATGGGCGTAGTTTCACCAATCTGTGCATGCTACGCCTTCTGCTATTTTTTTCCCTTTTTCACTTCCTTCTCTCTTTTGTGCAGCTCTTTTTCTTCCCAGAGTTGTTGCTTCAACTCTTGCAACTCCTTTTATGTTTCGTCCATCCTCCATTTATCTCTTTGTCTTTGCACGTTCCTCTTGTCGCGGTGCCACCTCTTAGCCTCAATATCCAAAGCTTTTTTCATCATGAGTGGATCTGCTTTGAACTTTTGGCTTTGTTCTGCCTCTACGTTGTTGACAACCTTTCTCTTACCTTTGTCATGTGCAGGTTTGCTACCCTCTACTGCTACTGATGATGGTGCTCTCTAAGATACTCCTTCGCGCTAATTTTCTAACCATTCCATAGCTATGTCGACCGGTTCATTGAGACTGGAGAAGTTGTGACAATATCTCGATGGGTCTTCCTCAGGCCAATGGCATGCCCCATGGATCCAAGGAAATTGAACTCTCCAGCGATGGTCCTTTACAAAGCAATGCGGGTCATACGGATTGAAACTTTTGGTGTCGAAGGTGAATCTTTTGAACTCCTTCATCTTGGCATCAGCGTGCTTGAGATTATGTATCTCGTATAATCTGATCCACAAAGGAAGAGTAGGATAGGGTGCATTATTCTTCATGTGCAATCTAACTGACAACCCTGTCGAGATGTGATACGACACTTCTTGCATGACGAGCTTATCCTTGGAAAACTTTGGTAAAACATGCAGATGTTTCTTCGCAATGTACATCTGTATGAAGGTGCCAAGGGGTGAGGTGTACCAATCTACTATGTCAATCAATGCCTCCATCATTGCTTGCAACATGCAAGGTGGATCCTGTTGGGTCCCTATAATACTAATGATTACCCCATTACTATTTTAGCTGCATCCCTTATTAATATTGTTTTTCCCCTATTATCCCCATATTGTTATTACTGTGCCCCATAGAATCCCTCTATTGTTGTTTTTGTGGCTTTATATTATTATTGTTAGGTCAGCTGGGTTATATTGTGACTCCTTAGACTCCTATATATAGAAAGGAGGTTTTTTCATTTGAATCATCCAAGAATTGTTCATTTATGTAATGTAAAGGAGGTTCCCACCTCGAAGAGGCTAAATTCTAAGGCGTTGATCTATCTTTTCTATCTTTTCTTGAGCTGGTTTCATAACATTTGGTATCAGAGCTTTGGATTCTAGGGTTTCGCTGCTCCAAATAGGTCATCGTGGAATTTTCGCTATAACTTTTTTTCTGCGACGTTTCAGAAGCTAAAAAAAACCCATTTGATAAGACATCGCGCTGAATCTCAGGTCCAAATTTCAGAGCTTTTTGTGCTATATTTGCGGAGATATGATCTAAGGAAGTTGGTATTTTTGCAGACTCCTGAATTACATTCCAAACAGGTGACCTGGGGAAAATCGTCATAACTTTCTCTCTGAGCATAGGATTGAAATTTCGTAAGAAGTTACAGAAAGAGGACGGATTGTAGTTTCTTTTAGATATTTTTTAGAGCCAAATGTCGAAACAGTGACTCTTGGCACGTCGTACAAGTTCGCTCTACTAAACTAGACTATAATCAAGTCACTGTGGGAGATTTCGCATAAATCTTCCTTGGAGAATCCAATTTGGGTCAGACTGGTGGCATTGGAAAGAGGACACTGAGGACTAATACAGATCACAATTTCAAAACTGGATGATCAGAAAGTACAGAGATACATTAGAGGCAATATCGAGCTCCTACAAAGTGAAAAAAGGTGTGTAGATTTTTTTAAATTTTTGCTTAAGCTTGGTTTGAAAATTTATTTTGAAGGAATTCAAAGGGCATAGTAGAGAATTATTATCGGTAACTGATGCCCCGAGGAAAGAAAATGCAAACACCTAGTAAGCAACTTGAAAGCCCTAGCATGACTCATGAAGAAGAGGAAGAAATGCTACATGATATATCAAAATTACAAGAACAAGTGCAACAAATGTCACTCTCACAAAAGCTAACAGAAGCTAAGATAAATGGCGTGGAATCTAAGATAAAGGGCATGGAAGCTAAGATGGATGATTTGAAGATAGATTTGAAGACAGATTTGAAGAGAGACATGGCAGATTTGAAGACAAATTTGACAAATTTTCTACAAGAAATACTTACTAATGGTGAAAAGGTAGTAAAGGAAACTCATGATGCGAACAAAAGAAATGTTAATCATGATTTCTTAGACTCTAATGTGGGATTGAAGACCCACCATATTCCAAAAATCGATATGAGGAAGTTTGATGGCAAGGATCCCGCAACATGGATATTACAGATGGAGCAATTTTTCGATCTCAATAATGTGCAAAACACACAAAAGGTACGTATTGCAACTTTATATTTGGAACCAAATCAATTTGTATGTTATCAATGGCTTTGCTCTCGTAAACAAATTATCACTTGGGCAATTTTTATGGAAGAATTGATAGCACATTATGAGGATACAAAAAGAAACACTTTTTTTAGCCAATTGATAAGTCTCAAACAAAAGGGTTCAATAATGGAGCACATTGAGGAGTTCCAAAAATTGAACATAAGGGTAAAAAATATTCCAGAGGAGCATTGGATTGATGTGTTCATAGGGACTTTAAAGGATAGTATCCAACATGATGTTCGCCTTTGGGAACCTGATTCATTAGAGAAGGCATTCAGGTTAGCAAGAAAAATGGAAAGCAAAATTATGGCAACCAGGAAGCATACCACTCACAACTATAAAGATGGAAGTGTTGTTGCCCCTAGTCTTCCGCAACCTATAAGGTTGACACCACAACAATTGGAAGAAAAAAGAGCAAAAGGGCTTTGTTACAGTTGTGATAACAAATACACTAAAGGTCATAAGTGTGCTGAGAAGAAATTATTCTACATAGATTGCGAAGAGGAAGAAGAAAAGAAGCAAGAAAGGTCAAAAGAAGAGGATATACTCCAGGAAAAAAGCTTAGATAAAGAAGAAATGAATCCGACCATATCTTTTAATGCATTGGCGGGAATTACCACTCCTCAAACCATCAAGATAGAAGGACAAATCAAGAAGAAAAAGGTAATAGTGTTGATTGATTTAGGAAGTACCCACAATTTTATTCATTGTAAGGTAGCAAAAGAATTGAATTGCTTCTTATATCCAGCACCAGAGTGTCGAGTGATGGTTGCAAATGGAGGAACAATAAATTACTCTGGAAAGTGCCATAATATCAAGCTATCGATGGGAGAATATGTATTGACTAGCCCAATGCTTTCCATTCCAATGGGAGGTGCTAATGTTGTACTAGGAGTCCAATGGCTACAATCCTTGGGTACAATAGCTTTTAATATTCAAGAACTTTTCATGAAATTTTCTGTGGAAGGAAAGAAAGTTGAATTAAGGGGTATTGTAGGGAAACCAAGAAAGATAATCAGCTCTAACAGTATGACAAAGCTTCTAAAAAAGGAACAAAGAGGTGTAATTGCACAATTATGTTCGCTAGATGTTTCCACATTGCAATCATCTGTTTCTCTAGATCTCCAAAAGGTCTTGGACAATCATTCCAAGGTATTTGAGACTCCAAAAGGTCTCCCACCTATTCGTGATCATGATCATGCTATTCATCTAATTCCAGGAAGTGTTCCTCCAAACATCAGGCCGTACAGATATCCCTATGCCCAAAAGAGTGAAATTGAACGTATGGTTGCAGAAATGCTAGAGGCTGGTATAATTCAACCGAGTCAAAGTTCTTTCTCTGCTCCAGTAGTATTAGTGCACAAGAAGGATGGATCATGGCACATGTGTCTGGATTATAGGGAGCTCAACAAGCTCAGTATTAAAGATAAGTTTCCCATTCCCGTCATTGATGAATTATTGCATGAATTACATGGATCAATTTACTTCACCAAGTTGGATCTTCATTCAGGATATCATCAAATCAGAATGAAGACTAAAGACATTCCGAAAACAGCATTTAGAACTCATGCGGGTCATTATGAATTTTTGGTCATGCCTTTTGGCCTCACCAATGCACCTTCAACATTTCAAGGTTTGATGAATTCCATTTTCAAACCATTCCTTAGAAAATTTGTGTTAGTATTTTTTGATGATATACTAATCTACAACAAGTCTTGGAAGGATCATGTTGAACATGTTGACAGGTGCTACAACTATTGGAGGAGAAACAATTATATGCAAAAATATCCAAATGTTTCTTTGGAGTACAAGAGGTGGAATATCTGGGTCATATTGTATCTCATGAAGGAGTTAAGGTAGAACCTAGCAAAATTAAAGCCATTAAGGAATGGAAAATCCCCACATCCATAAAGCATCTACGAGGATTTCTTGGGTTCACAGGGTATTATTGCAAGTTTGTTAAGAATTATGGGAGAATAGCAGCACCTCTAACAACATTATTAAAGAAAGATGCATTTTCATGGACTCCAGAAGCAACAAAGGCCTTCAAACATCTTAAAGAGGCAATGTGCCAAGCACCGGTCTTAGCTACACCGGACTTGACAAAAACCTTTATTGTGGAATGTGATGCTTCAAGAAATGCAATTGGTGTTGTTTTAATGCAAGATGAAAGATTCATTTCTTTTGAAAGTTGTCCAATCAAGGGAAAGTTTTTACACAAACCTATTTATGAGAAGGAAATGTTGGCAATACTCCATGCACTTAAGAAATGGCGACCCTACCTAATGGGAAGACACTTCAAGGTAAAAATGGATCATGATAGCCTTAAATACTTTTTAGAACAAAGATTATCCTTTGAAGAGCAACAAAAGTGGCTCACAAAGATGTTGGTTTATGACTTTGAAATCATCTACAAAAAAGGGAAGCAAAATGTGGTGGCAGATGCACTCTCAAGAAAGGATGAGGATGTGGAAGCATTTTTGTGCGCCATTTCTATTATCCAACCAGATTGGATAAACGAAGCAAGGGAGGAATGGAAGAATGACGAAGAAGTGTGGGCACTTATTCAAAAGTTACAACAAGATTCTAGTACGTCTGATACATTTAGCTGGCAAAATGATTCTTTATGGTACAAAGATCGCTTATACCTCTGTAAGAATTCCCAACTAAAACAGAAGATTCTTATGGAATTGCACACTTCTCCCTTAGGAGGGCACTCAGGATTTTTAAAAACATACCATAGGGTTAAGAAGGAATTTTTTTGGGAAGGCCTTAAATCGGATATTCAAAAATTTGTGGCGGAATGTTTGGTTTGCCAACAAAATAAAGTTGAAACAATTAAGACACCAGGTCTATTACAACCTTTATCCATTCCAAGCCAACATTGGGAGGAAGTTTCAATGGATTTTATCACAGGTTTACCCAAGTCTGAGGGAAAGAGTGTCATCATGGTGTTAGTTGACAGACTTACCAAGTATGCACACTTTTGTGCATTATCACATCCATTTAAAGCCAGTACAGTTTATACTGCATTTATGGAAACAATTTAAAAGCTACATGGAAACCCAAAGATTATTGTAAGTGACAGAGATCCCATTTTCACTGGAAATTTTTGGACAGAATTATTTTCTTGTCTTGGTACTCAGTTAGCTCATAGCTCATCTTATCATCCTCAATCTGATGGGCAAACTGAGATAGTAAACTAATGTTTGGAAGGATATCTTCGTTGCTTTGTATCTGATAAACATACACAATGGGTCAAATGGTTGCCTCTGGCTGAATGGTGGTATAACACTTCCTTCCATACAGCAACAAAAATGACCCCATTTATGGCACTTTATGGATATCAGCCACCATCCATCACATCATATTTAAGAGAAAATTCTAAGGTTCAAGCAGTGGAACATCACATCGAACATCAACAAGAAGTCCTCCAACTCTTAAAAGATAACCTCATGTTGGCACAGAATAGAATGAAACAACAGGCAAATCAACATCGTAGCGAAAGAAGTTTTGATGTAGGTGATTGGGTATTCCTATGGCTACAACCATATAAGCAAATGTCCCTCAAGCACGCTAAGAAGGATAATAAATTATCACCAAAGTATTATGGTCGGTACAAGGTGTTGCAAAAGATTGGTACTATGGCATACAAATTAGAGCTTCCTGCAGCTTCTCGATTGCACCCGGTTTTCCATGTTTCATGTTTAAAGAAGGTTATAGGCAACAAGCTCCCAGTTCAAACAATATTTCCAGAACTTGACGAGGATGGAAAGATTATATTGGAACCAGAAGCAGTCACAGAAACAAGAACTTGACAGCTACAAAATCGATCAATTTCGGAGTATCTTATCAAGTGGAAGAACTTATCCGCTGAATATTCCACATGGGAGGATGAGGATTTTATACAGAAGCATCCAGAACTACTCAAGCGTTGAGGACAACACTTTTTTTAAGGAGAGGGGCATGTTGGGTCCCTATAATACTAGTGATTACCCCATTACTATTGTAGTTGCATCCCTTATTAATATTGTTGTGCCCCTATTATCCCCATATTGTTATTACTATGCCCCATAGAATCCCTCTATTGTTATTTTTGTCGGTTTATATTATTATTGTTAGGTCGGATAGGTTATATTGTGACTCCTTAGACTCCTATATATAGAAAGGAGGTTTTGTCATTTGAATCATCCAAGAATTGTTCATTTATGTAATGTAAAGGAGGTTGCCCCCTCGAAGAGGCTGAATTCTAAGGCGTTGATCTATCTTTTCTATCTTTTCTTGAGCTGGTTTCATAACAGATCCTGCTAAAATATCATTTTGTACACTGGGGTGACAAATTGATCTGACAACTGTGTGATGACTCAACAGAAGTTGCATTCAGAGAACAATCTGCAACAAGTGTGCACATATGTTTCTGAAGGTGTCCATGCCCACTTCAAACCTAGGAACTACTGACAGGCATGAATTCCATCCAGAATATAAGCAGACATGTATATCTATGCTTGCTAACCTTTGGGCTAATTTCGAGCTTCTGTTACTTGTTCCTTCAACCTGAGAGCAAACATGTCGGATCAATTGCATGGCCTTCCTTCATTCGCTAGTTGGTCCAACGCAATCACCCAGCTCTATGGTAAGGTATCTCTGTTATCTTAGTCGTATAAGCTGCATACAAAGATGACCAAGTACTCATATTCCTTCCATAGTATCTTCAGTCTTGTAAACCAAATTGGGTGTTGTCCTGAACTTGGCTAGCTCTTTCACCCAACTCTTCAAGATATCTCTGGAGTTTGTGTTGTTGCGTGTGTTGAAGGGCTTCACCATTGCGATCGCTGGTTGTGGCAAGTGATGCATCTCCTGATAGTCCTTCGCCCTGAAGGTAGCAAGCTTTGTCCTGCTGACACTGCTCAACATCATCGTCTCGGGATCAATGTTCGAGACAATCCAATGTATCATGTTCATGGAAACGTGGGATACCTGCATGTAATTCAGTACAAGCCAAATTTGTGGATGTTGACATAGACCATGCAGTCTTCCAGATATTCCTCAAATGTGCATGAGAATGTATCATTGATGTCTTTCCATTTCATCTTGATGTCTTTGTCTATGACCAGGTTGGTGTCTTCGTAAACGGGCAAGCCCATTGACGCTTGTTCAACTACATCTCTAGTTTCACTTCCAACGATGTACTTTGACGCTCCTCTCTTGGAGGCCATTGTACCCATATTTTTCAGAGACGGACGAACACCTGCTATACCTTGAGACATAGCGACACTCATGGAAAACGATCTATCAGTTTAAAACCAAAACAAATCTGAGGAGTGGCATGCAACATACTTGGGTGACTGGCAGTAAAGTTTGCGCAATTTTCACCGGGAGGCCGGGAGACTAACTGCCAAAACTGCACAAGGCACAATCCAGGTTGTCAAAAGCCTGACTGGCTGCTGGAACTATGGAATGCACAATCGAGCCTACTTGTTGATGGCTCAAACTGCGCAATGCCAGTTTCACTCAACAAGGGTATGCATGCCCAGAGACTACATTACGCAATTTTCTGGGTCAGCAGGGCACTGCCTCCCAGAATTGCGCAATGCAAGCTTGGAGGTCAATGTTGGTCTATTTTGTGTAATTTCTTGAGGGAGGTTAGAGCCTTTACTTCCAGAAATGTGCATTTATGTCTGGGTAAGAAAAGGTCCTCGCCAAGGAAACCCAAAACCGCCAACGAGCGACTGAAAACATGAAGAGGTTTGAATGCATGGTGAGACTAAATGTAAGCAAGAGTGGATGACCATGCATGCAAATAGTGAATGTAGGATTCAAAAAAAGGGAACACATGCATGTGTGTGAAATGAGTCATTGCAACGACGATCGTTAGTGTAAAACAGTGTCATGAAAGTGACAACAATGAGATGCAAATAAAAACTGAAACAGTGCTTCTACAAGCTAATATAAATTAAAACGACAGCAGACGTTCAATAAAACCAAGCAAACAACATTCATACAAATCGAAATATGAAAAGCGATAGAAAAGCAACAAATGACATGAAAAGAGGACTTACCCGGAAACAGTTGAGCTGAATGTGCCAAAGACTCCTAGATATGTTGTGGGATGTTAGAGCTCCAAGATTGATGTGAGGAATGAGCTTTGTAGCGTCGAATAAATAAGTTTGAGGCTTATGATGTGCATGCCACAAATCTAGGAAAAAGCGACACTCGGAGGGAAGTTTCTAGAATGATCTTTGCATGTAACCTCCATCTGCTAAAAATAGATACCTAAAATTTAGGGATGTTTTTTGCATGTTGTTTTTTGCTATTTTGAGAAAAATAGGTCAGGAATGCAAATCATGATTGCTTAGTCCTAGAGGGAACTGGTCAACTTGAAGGCACATGCCGCAGTTTGCAAGCTTGGGAAAGGGATTTGTGCAATTTCTAGGTTGAGCAGGGTTGGTTGTCCCTCAGGCATTGTGCAATTTTTGGGGTTAGCAGGTCACTGCCTCCCAGAATTGTGCAATTCTGGGTTGAAGCCCAATGTCAAGCTGGATTGCGCAATTCTCTGAGGGAGGGCTGCCTGGCTGGATTGCACAATTCTGGAGCCCAGCGGGATTGCACAATTTCTAGAGGCACGTTTGGTTCCCCTCTAGAATTACGCAATTATCTGAGTGAACATCTTAGCCAGAAAATGACGTAAGTCCGGAATGGCAGCCTGTGATGGGAGACAAGCAAGTTGACATGCACATGCTGGTAAACTGCTGCAACCCAGTTGAAGCCTATGTACTTGATAGCGCAAGACATGTTGCAAAGAATGGTTGGCAGGGAGGCTCCAAAACGAAGCTAAGGCAAAATTTTGGAGGGTTGTTGTAGCTGTTACAACAGAAATCTAATGTGCATGGATTCATTCACCCATGATGCATAAAAATAGGAATATTCAAAGGATGATGACTTCAAGGAGGTGTTTCAACAATTGTAGAGCCAAATTCATGTGTATGATGGTGACAACACAATTGACTATTATCCCTAAGACATGTTACTTTACAGGTTGGATAAGTTTTGTGTTGCTAGAGGTGAGTGATTACAACTGATTAGATAGGCTCACACCTTCAAGGTTGCAGGGCACTAATTACTCCAAAATACTAATTACAACTAATTATTGCAAAATATGTTCCACCACATCTCATAAAGGAAAGTATTTAGTCTTTAAGAAAAAAGAAAAAACAACTCTACAATTCCACCAATAACCATGATAGAGAAACCACAACCTAAGAATCTGGAGCTTAAAGGAGTCATAAAAGATAGAAATTTCATAATATTTTTAGATTTTGACAATACTCACAATTGTATAGATATTGTTGTTTCTAAACAACTAAACCTTTTTGTGTACGCCACTAAAGACTTCATCATGATGGACACTAATGGGCAAAAGGTCAAAGAAGTAGCAAAATGTCATAAGGTTTAAATTCAGATACAAAACCCATAACTACAAACAAAACTCTACACTACCACTTGAAGATATGGATATTGTGTTAGATGAGGAATGGTTGATGCAGTTGGGAAGTTATACTACAAACCTTGAAGAATAGTTCATGGAGTTTAATTGTCAAGGACAACACTATAAACTATATTGTGTTAAATCCTCCACTCTAAAAAAGATGCAAACAATACACATGAACCTCACCAACGCTGAAAGTGCGAACAAAATCAAACCCATAAATAGAGAAAAACTTCATTTTTCCAAAGAGACATGCCCAACTAGAGAAAATCTTATTTTATATGCCTTGAGGACAAAACATTCCTTAAGAGGGAAACAGTTTTATAAACATAATTATAAACATAAATAATAATAGTAAATTAATTAGTTACTTAAAAAGTCACTGGGAACATACTATTTCACCTCATGACCAATAAATAATATAAGTAAACCATCATGAGGGTTATTATATCATCATTCTTATTCATTTTATCAATATATATGTATCTCTACTATAAAATAATTATGTCTACACACATATAACAAATATTGTTGTTATAGATATCACGAAATTGATCAATAGCTTTCATACTAGTAGAACAGAAGAACCAAGGAGAGAAAAACAAATAGAAACAAAACTTGAAACTATAAGAGTAGATACACACAATCAGGAAAGAAGGAATAAAATCGTTAATCTAGTAAGGCTAGAAAGGTGACTTTTCAACATGTGGAATCTGAAGATGAATATGGTGATGTCATTGGTGATAGTGAAGGTATCACTCTTGTTGAAAATAAGAAGATCCATAAAAATAAAAATAAAAGTACGCCCAAGGATGTCTATATTCTAGATGATTATGAGAAAATTGTTTATCTAGAAGAAAATCTTTTAAATGATACGGGGAAGAAATAAAATGTTGTTGGTCATTCTAAAAAACACAAGGTTGTCACTGAAGATAATCATGAAATTTCTAAAGGAAATAGGGAAGTCATAATACTATGCACTAATTTAGAGGATGGTATTATTAAAACAAAACAAAAAGTCATTCAAAATCAGTTGAGGAAGAACAACTTGGATGATAAGGGCCATACATTTTAGTTGAATGTTAGCCAACTTTATAGACCCATAGAAGTGAAATCTAAATACCAAATTAGAAAGATACACCACTTGCATGTTCATAACTTCAAAATGTTGATTAGGTATAATCCATATGCACATGTGGTTGACTATTGGGTTCTTGTTGATCCAGCAGAGGTTCCCAACAAGGAGGCATTTGATAGATCAAATTTTTTTACTACAGTATTGTGTAATTGGGGGAAATAATTATGTAGGTGCTAGAAGGGAGATAATGTAGGAATATCCCAATAGCCCACCTTTTGAAATAGTGAAATGTGTCATTTATGACGGTTTAACCGATGTGGAAACAAGTTATTAGCATTTGATCATAACACAAGAAATTAGTATAGGATCTCTATGACTTTCTTCTAAAGGGTTAGATTTATTCATAATTAATTTAAAGAACAATGTGATGGGGATAAGATAAATGTAACTCCAAACTTTTGTTGAATTCTTTCTTATTTTCAGATCTTGGTAATTATTCCCTTATGATCTATAATTACATACCTGAAAAAATCTCAACCTTAATTTCGTTTTTACAACTAAGTAAACATTATTAGTTTGATATAAGATATATGAGATATTGATTGATGTATAATTACAATTGAGGGCCCCAATTATATACATAATCCGGGTGTCTTTTCATTATATATATATAGAGATATAGAGATATATACATTACTGTTGTACATAATGTAAAACATATTATACATTGTTGTTTGGGAGGAAATACATGTTGCTGCTATATAAAACATCAACACTCCCTCTTAGCAAGGAATGTATTCTTCCATGATGTTCTCCTCTAGTAGTCTCAATCACACCCAACCACTTCACATGGTATGGGTAGGACTACCACCATAGTCTCAAGACTACGTTGCAAGTATCTATGATGTTTCTCCTCTCCTAGTAGTCCCAATCACACCTAGCCACTTCACATGGCGTAGGCAAGACTTGTACCAGGCTACTCATTACTCCCTCAGTCACTTCACATCACTGATTTGGGAAATGTTGGCTAGAGGGAGAGTATTTTCAAGTTGTAGGAGAAACATCAAAACTCCCTCTCAATGAAGGTGGACATTCTACATCACACCAAATTTGTCTCTAAAATATTCTAACTTCACTTTAGATAGAGGCTTGGTGAGAATGTTTGTTTTCTTCTCATCTATGCATATGTACCAGAGTTCCACTATTTCTCTCTGTACCATGTCTCGGATGAAATGATATTTGATCTCTATATGCTTTGACTTTTCATGCAAAAAATAATTCACTGAAAGCTTCATAGAACTTTTATTATCACAGTATATCAAAGTTTGTTGTAACTCTAAATCAAATAACCATGCAAGAAATTTCTGAAGCCACAATGCTTGTATCACTAGCTACTATATATTCTACCTTTATTGTACTGAGTGCTATTGAAAATGGTTTTTTGTTAAACCATGAGATCATACCTAATCCCAATTTAAAGCAACATCTTGATGTGCTTTTCTTGTCTATTGTACTCCCTTCCCAGTCAGAGTCTATATAACCTTGAAACTTTACTTCACTGTCTAAGACATATCTGTGTCCATATCCAATTATACCATGAAGTTACCTCAATACGTGCTTTGCTGCTACCAAATGTACATGTCTAAGTGCAACCATGTACTGACTCAATGTGTTCATTGCAAAGCATATATCTAGCCTGATATTAACCAGGTACATAAAGAGTCCAATAAACTATTTTTACATCGCGGGAACAACCAAATCTGAAAAAGAATCGCTCAAGAACTTCATATTTGTAACCATAGGTGTGGTCATGGACTTGCATTCCATCATCTTGAATATCTATAGGATTTTAATTGTATACTGCCCCTGGCTAAGGAAGATCTCATCTGCTCTATGCCACACTTATAATCCCAATAAATAATGTATTAAAACCATATCCTTCATTTCAAACTCTGAAGTGATCTCCCTCTTAGACCCATCTATAATCTTCTCGCCCCCTATAAGAAACATGTCATCTACATATAATACCAATATCAAGGGGAAACCATCTTCAACCTTGTAGTAAATATTGGGATTTGCATTACTCTTGGTAAATCCAAAGCTCATCAAATAACTATCTATTCTAGCATACCATGCCCTAGGTGCCTGCTTAAGCTCGTACAAAGCTTTCTTCAATTTACAAACATGGGACTCCTTCCCATGGATCACAAAACCTTGTGGCTGCTCTATGTACACTTGTTCTTCAATTACACCATTATGGAAGAAGTCTTTACATCCATCTGGTGTAATTTGCAACCCATAATAGAAGTAATAGAGATGATAGATCTAATAGAAGTGTAATTGATACTGAGGCAAATGTTTCATCATAATATTTTCCCTCTTTTTGGGAGAATCCTCTAGCCACAAATCTAGCCTTGTACTTTTCTATGCTACCATCTGCAACATGCTTGATCTTGTAGATCCATTTTGAAGTCACCACTGACTTCCCTTTTGATCTCGGAACCACATCCCACACATATTTTTTCATGATGGAATGGTACTTTTCCATTGTAGCATCCTTCCACACTTGTTTTTTTGTGGATTCCTCATAAGTGGAAGGTTCTTAATCAATGATATTACTCATTATCGCCACATTACTAGAAAAATTTTGTTGTCTCTTTCTCTCTTTAAAGGAGCCTATAGGAGATGCATGTTTTTCTTCTTCCTGCAATGTATTCTAGAGCCATACAGGTCTCTTCTTGATGATTGTAACCTTTTTGGGTGGATATACTCGTATATGTGGTTTTGTTGTCTCATCTTGATCTTATGGGATTTGTTCTTTTTGAGTAGATTCTGTTAGTGTCGGTCTTGAGCCCTCCATCGGTGATCAAAAGCTCTTTGCATGTGCATAGGTAGGTGTCTCATCAGTATCAGTTTTGCATCCCGTTAGGCATGCCATAAAACTGATGGAGGAGCTGGTCCTTGTTCCCTTCTTGGCTTTGCTGGATCAGGACATATCATTTAATGAGCTTGTGTTACACTTGTTTTATTTTTGTCTTGAAGTCCCAAGTCTTAGGTCTAGGGTTTTGGTCAAAAATCACTGCAAGGTCATGAGTCAGAGGTCTAATAGTCCCCAGCAAGCCGGAAGGAGGTATGTAAATATGTTCCATTGATATTTTTCATCAGGTAAAGCTCATTTATACCTTGGATTTAAAACCCTGTTTTTAAACCCAAGGTCATGTGAAATTTGCAAAAAATAAGGAAAATTTTCAAAATTCTTCAAAAGGCCGGCAATAACCCTGGTCTCCTCGCCAGAGTCCATCAGATGGTCAACCTGCAAAAAGAACGGAGTTAAAGCACTCAAAAGATCAAATTCAGGACAAAGTGAACTCAAAACAGTGTTAAAAGTGAATGTCAAAACAAAAACATTAGAAAGTGGGTTTGGTAAGTTAATTTTTTCAAATTGGGCCTATAAAGAGTAAATTTCCCTCTAAACAGCCTCATTATGCATTTGAGAGCTTGCAAAAACGAGTGAGAGGTCAAAAGAGGCGATTTGCAGAAAGTTGGAGTCATTCTCAGGGGCGCGACCACTCAGGCTCAGTGCGCGACCACTCAGAGCAGGGGCGCGACCACTCAAGCTGTCTTCTACAGAACCACTCCAAATCGACTAAATCGCCCTCTTGCTTGCTCAACTGATCGAGGTAGGGTCTTCTAGTGCGTTTGAATGCTTGAAACATGAGATGATGGGCTTGCATATATATGTTTATCACCAAGAAATGTAAGGAGAAATGGATTTGGGTGATTGCTTGTTCATGTAGGCATTATGCTAGGGTTGATGTTTTTTCAAGGCTTTAAATCCCTATTTATTCCCTCCTTGTTTCCTATTAAATTCACAAATGTCATAATATGTTTATATCTTATCTCATTTGCAATAAATACTAAATCTCTCATCCCAAAATTCCTAAAACCCTATCCCTCCCCCAAATCCCTTTACAAAACCCTAATGCCCTTTCATGTATTCTACCCAAACCCTAATACCCTCCACACGGCAAGGAAAATAAATGAACACCAGCAAGGATAAAAAATGTTATGTAAAAAGAGAAAAGAGCAATAATATGGCAAAATGACCAAATAAAAAAAAAGATGTTGCTGTGCATAGTCATTGGAAAATAGAAGACACACTGTTGTTGCATATCCATAGCAAAAACAAGAAAAATGCAGTTGTGTATATGTATAAAATGGACATATTGCTGTAAATATTGTTTGCAAAAGAATATTGTTGTGTCTCCCCAAAACTAAGCCCTGTTTTCCTCTCTACCCCTTCCCTAAAATCATGTTCAATTAAGATCCCTTTTCCCTTATGACAAGATGTAAAAGAAACCGTGTTCCCCTATGACTAAATGTACATAAAATCCTTTGAAAAACATTGTTTACCTTATGATGTACATTGAAAAAACAAAAAACTCAAAGGAGCAAGCTATCTATGTTGTCCTATACTCCTGTTGCAAATGCATGTCCTTTCCCTTGATGACTACCATACGTATTTTCCCTAATAAAGTATTTCTTTGCAAATGATTTCCTAATGATGGAAGATGAGATGATATGTTTGACATTTTGTGAATTATCCCTTAAAAATCCCTATTTTTACATATTTTCCCATTCCTTATTAAAAATCCCTCCCCTAACATTTCCCTTATGATTTTTTTTTCCCCTTGAAATCAACATACTTCTCAGCATTTTTGCAGGCAAGGGCAGCAGTTTACTCTATCTATTTGCTTCACTTTGCTCAAAAGAACCATGTCAACCACTGAAACCTATGAGCAAGGTGATGACCGGTCTTCTTCCACAGAGATCGAGGTACAGCAGAGGCCTCGTAAGGGTGGCAAAGGTGGTCATCATAGGAGAGAGGAACCCACCTCTTTGGCAGAATTGCAGGCCTGTCCTATGGCAGTGAATTGTTTCCGTTATATGTCATGTTTTCAGTTCTGTGAGAAGCTTGCGCAGATTCAGCACCACAGGGAGTTGGCCCGCTTATTTGTTTTGCACCTTCATGATGGGCAGGTCACTCTTGCAGGGCTGAATTTTGTACTATCTCCGGAGGTGATTTCAGAGGCTACCGGGATACCAAATGTGGGTGAGGTGTGGCCCAAGCGCAAAATGCTGGATTATGTTTATTTTGAGCCATATGTTAGGCCAGCATTCATGAGTCACTTGTCAGGGGTCTTTCCCTTCAGATTCCTCTGGGGGGAGTATGCTCTGATCATGCGGCTTATCATGCATTACTTCACATGCGAGGGAAGATTTTCACAGGTCTTCTCTTGTCACATTCGCCTGTTGATGCACTTTACCCAAGTGAGGATGATAAACATCCCAGTTTTCTTCTTCCAGGACATTCAGAGGATGGTTTCTGTGTTTCAGAGGCAGTCCCCAGCTCAGCAGCATAGGAATTTGTGCCATCATGGTCTCATCCAGCTCATTGTTTCCCATCAGTTGAGTCAGCAGGGCATTCCATGGGCAGACTTCATTTCTCATGAGTTCTTTACAGTGCCACCACAGCCACACCCAGAGCCAGAGGTCATTTATGAGGAGGGAGGTCCATCTCACCAGCCTGAGATCATTGTTCCGAGACAGGTTGCTTCCTCACCTCAGGTCACCTACCAGAGAGGTCACAGGACCTTGTTTGCAGCAGCTCGACGAGTACTTTCCCCACAGCAGGTGGAAGGGGTCTCGCCATCATCATCTACAGGTCAGCGAGTGTTATCTCCACATCAGGTGGAAGGGGCCTCGCATTCTTCATCAGCAGAGGCAGTACGGGAGGGCAAGCAGCCCATGGTTGAGGACGAGAGAGTTGGCGATACACATCATGATTTCATTGACCTTGATGCTCGCTCCCTCACTTCAGATTTGCATGAGATCATCCGACAGAGAGAGGCGGAAAACCGCTTGTTACAGCAAAAGCTCGACATGGCCCAATGGACAATAAACTATCTTGAGCAGCGCAACAAGCAACTTGAGGATGAGAAAGAGTTGGATGAGCTGTGGAGGATTAGAAGTGACCGAGTCATCAACCGTAGGAGGCCCGGTGACTTGCTGCCCAAGGAGAGGGAATCCATGCTTATCCGTGTGAATGCACACTTGGAGAGACTGTTGGAGAAAGCCAACCAAGACAAGAGGCTGCTACGGAACATGAAAAATCATTATTGGGCGAGAATGCATGTTTGCAAAGCAAAGATGAAGATACTCCAAAGGAAGTTGTCCGAGGCCCGCAGGAGGAAGAAGAAGACCAACCCGCTCCGTATCCTGGCTGAGGCCTCTCTCACTCACCATGATACTCATTAGCCTCCTCCTAGCAGCAAACCCAATAAATTTTGAGAGTTTTGAGACATTTTTGGCATTTTTGAGAATTTTACAGGTTTTGGCCATTTGAGTGGTCTCACCCCGCGCGCGACCAGTCATGGGGAAAGCTCAGAACGGGGAAAACTCTACATTTTTGGAATTTTCATGCAAAAATACACTTGCCTATGGATGGGTTTCAGATTTTATGAAGATTTGGGCTTCCAAAAGCTCAAAATACATGCAAATTTTGACTTTCTGCCCCTTTTTTGAGTTGCAGAAAGCTGCCTTGGGAGAAATGACTTTTGAGGGGTCAAATCAACTCCAAATTCAGAAATTCCAGTGGGGTTGGAAAGTAGACTCACAGACCTTTCCAATGCGCTATCTTGCACCTGATTTGGACACCGGGAAGGCCCTCAAACAGAGCTGTCAATGCGCGCGACCAGTCAAAGTGAGGGGCGCGACCACTCAGGGAAATTTCACTGTTTTGACCAGTTCGGCCAGCAAAACATTGTTTTTACTTTGGTTGACTTTTGAGGCATGTAGATGATGGATTTTTGTGTAATTTTCATAGCACTTGGACACATTTACTCTCCTTTGACACTTATAGAAGTTTCTTTGATGTAAATAGTGAATATTTAATGCATGGATAGATTACCTAAGTTTTAGAGGCAAGTTGTTTTGACTGCCTATTATCTAGTGCTCAGTTTAGAATTAGTTGAAACAGCTCCTAGGAAGCTGAGCTCGACCCCTAGAGGTGGGGAAAGGAGTTAGATCATCTATATTATGCCTTCTCTTGCTCATTTTCATGGTTGGACTCTTGAGGGAGAAGCTCCTATTGTATATTTTACTTGTATCTCTGCAATTTGAGGAAAAGGAAGACCAGGGTTTTGCAGACATCATTGGGATTCTTGTGGACTCTTGTGTTGATGGTGTGTTCTCTTATTGTAATTGTAAGTGTTTTTATGTGTTCCATCTCTTTCTTTATTGCAGCTTATTAAACAAATGAAGTGATAAAGTTTGAATTCATGCTTGCCATGCTCAGCTTTCAAATTTGTTTAATGTTTATGTTTTCCACTGTCTAGAGAGGATTCAAAGTCATTGTTTGCCCTCTTTAGCTTCTCATTTTTCTTCCTTGATCATCCATCTCAGCTAAAGGCATCAGCACAAACTCCTACCTTGCCCCAAAGACCCACCTGCAAAACCTGAGCTCAATCCCCGCACCGTGAATTGCACTCCCTCCAATTGCCACCAAAAACCCAAAAAACTTTAAATCAACCTTCCTAATCAGTTTACTAGCCTAATATCAGTGTTAACTTGTTGGTCATCTCACCCCATTGAAAATTTGCCGAGATAGACCGGAGAGAGCCTTCTCATACCCCGTAGGGCTAGCTACGAGGTGAAATGGTTTGATGTTGCCTTGAAGGTTTACCTTCCTCAGCCTAGGGTGAAATCTCAAGCGCTAACAGATTCAATCATCATTGTATCCTTGGGAGCCTCTTTCTCCTCTCTATCCTTGTCCATGTGAGACTCTCTAGATTTCCTGAAAGTTGCTTCTTCATTAAATATGACATCTCTGTTAATCTCTATCTTTCTCTATATGGATATGTATATTCTATAAGACTTTGAAGTCTCAATATATCTAATGAAGGTTCCCTTCTTTCCTAAAGGCTCTAGCTTCATTCTCTTTTCCTTAGGGACATGTATGTACACTAGGAAACCTAATATCCTAAAGTGGATGACTTTTGGTTTCTTCCCGGTGAATACTTCTTCTAGTGTCTTATTCCCCAATATCTTATGAGGACTATTGTTCTAAACATATATAGTTGTTCTAGATGCTCTCGCCCATAGATCTATGGGTAAGCTATGGTCATGGACCATTGATTTATCTACTCCTACAATTGATTTGTTCTTTCTCTCTGCAACCCCATTTTATTTTTTCAGATTATTGTTCCTTCTTTCTTTTCCTTTCTTCACATGAGCAACAAGAGCCTTATTTTCTTCATCATTGGTATTTTGTGCCTTGGACATTAGTCTTGATTATTCTTGAGTGCAATTTGTCCATAGCTTATCAAATTTAGGTAATTTCCTTCTTGCACAAATTCATTGAACAAATACATCCCAAGAAGAAGGAAAACCATTTAGAGTTGTACTCACAAGCTCTACATCATTCATTAAATCTCCAATAGCTACTAGTTGATTGGTGTAGGCTTTACTCTTCTTGTTATTTTTATATGGTGGCTAGGCCCAAAAATGACCCTTTTATATCCAAAGTCTAACAAGAATGACCACAGTTCAAACTGTGTATATACATAAACTAAGGGAAAGGCAATATAGAAATATCCCTGAAGAACCATCGCAACTGAAACTATATATATATATATATATATATATATATATAGATATAGATATAGATATAGATAAACCAAAGGGAAGGAAATATAGCCAAATCCCCAAAGAACCACTGCAACCAAAACTTTTATCAGTAATCAAAAGAGGAGGGGCATACCCTTCGCAACCATTGAGCTCAAGCCTTGTTTAAAGGCCTCTAAGGCCAAGCACGCATATAATTTATATATCAGGCATCTCTCTCTATTAGCCCTTGGCGCTTTTTAATCTTCCTCCTGCTTCTATCTATCTATATATATATATATATATATATATATATATATAAACCAAAGGTAAGGAAATATAGCCAAATCCCCAAAGAACCACCGCAACCAAAACTTTTATCAGTAATCAAAAGAGGAGGGGCGTACCCTTCGCAACCTTTGAGCTCAAGCCTTTTTTAAAGGCCTCTAAGGCCAAGCACGAATATAATTTATATATCAGGCATCTCTCTCTATTAGCCCTTGGTGCTTTTTAATCTTCCTCCTGCTTCTCGCAACATGACCAAATCTCATGACCAGGTCCTTGGGTATTTTTATATAGTGCACAATTTTACCTGCCAGGATATGTCACCTTGCCTTGTCCCAAGATGTGTGTAAAAAGAATGTTCTGGGAGACAGACTCTGTATTTTCCTGTCAAGTGTTGACCCCGACTCCCATCAATTGCTGACCCCGATTCCTTTTCAAAGCATGCATGCATTGACCTCTGGGAGGAGTCAACAGTATTGGCAGGTCCTCTTGTTTGTCTTTTCCTCCAATGAATGTACTCCACATCACCCCGACTCTTTACACATTGACCAATTTCCATGCCAGCCCAATCCTTGTCACTCTTGTTTCTCCTTTTTGTGCTCTCCCCTCAACCTTCTAGGAAATATCCTTTTGGACATGTCATCTTGACGTTGTCAAATGACAGTTTTTGTATTGATAGAACCTACATTCTGACTCTCGACACTTGTCAGCTAACGAACTTCTGTCAAAACTTTAAAAAAACAAATAGCTAAGTGTTGTGTGGCCACCTGTGTACTATGTTCTTGGCTTATTACGTTATTAATGCTCCTATGTTGTTCCTGCAAACCTCCCACTCATGCACTATAAGAGCAACGCTTAATTGATTTGTCAACACAAATCCCTACAATATTATATATGTGTATATGTGCAACTAATGGGTAATAAAGTGATTGTAGAAGGTCTGTTTAAGACTTAAAACAATAGGCTTGTAGAAGGATTATTTTTCAATGTAAGTCTGGAAGAATCACTCTCGCCACACTTTCTGGTTATTTTTATTGATCCAAGATAATGATAAATAATAATTCATAGTATTGGTCCAGATTCGTGAAGAAAGGATTAGATGAACCAAATTGGGCATTATTGAACAAATTACAACAATTGGATAATTTTAATACATTACATGGAAAATAAAACAAATTCTAGCTTAACAATCTACTCATTGAGGAACCAACTCCTCTGGCAAAGAAATTTTGACATCTTGGTCAATCAGGTTTTTACGAATGCCCCTGCATCATACTCCTAAGGAACAAAGAATTCATGGGATCCTGCCCATGAGGTCTTCAATAGTTCTACCATTTTTTTGTAATAATGTGGCAGTCATCCAAGTTGCATCAACTACTGGATGATCCTTTCACTTGACCAAATACTCATGATATTCCTTGCCCATGGTCTTCTTAATCTGTCTTTTATCTAAAATACTCTCTAGCTGCAAAGGATCTGTTGTTGGTAACTACTTCTGCCACTGAATTTGTTGTTGTCCACTATCATCTGTTGTTTGTACCTATTCTCTTGGTTGATACTTGAATATATCTACAACATTGAATATGGGAGAGATTCCAATCCTTTGTGGTAACTCTATCTCATAAGCATTGGATCAAAATTTCCTCATGATTTTACAAGGACCAATTTTCTTTAATTTTAGTTTATTATACTCTCCTTTAGGAAATATTTCATTCCTCATATGTGCAAATACTAAATATCCCATTTCAAATCTTTTTTCTTTCCTCTTAAGATCTACTATGGTCTTATATTTGAGGTTTCTCTCCTACAATCTATGTTTCACTTGTTTATGGATCTCTTGCATTGTTGAAAAAAAGTCTTCTCATGTTGTGTATTCCCCAAAATCCTATTAACTAATTCAGTTTGTCCATCAATCTAAGTGCAATAGGTTAAACTAAAGCTCAATTCAATTCCAATATTCTTCCATAAAGCTCTCCAAAAATGTCCCACGAATCTGGTATCCTTATCTCAGACATTGCTAATTGGCCACTCCATGCAATTTCACCACTTCCTTGAAGAACAAATTAGCAATATGTGTAACATCACTAGTTTTAAAACAAGGAATGTAATGGGCCATTTTTGAAAATTTGTTCACTACAACAAAAAATGCATCATTATCCTTTTGAGTCTTTGGCAAACCCAATACAAATTCCATGCTTACCAAATCCCATGGTCTGTCTGGAATTGGTAATGGTGTATAAAACCCTGTATTTTGGATCTTTCCTTCTGCATGTTGGCAAATTCTAGAACTACTCACAAACTTCTGCACTTCGGTCCTCATCCTTGGCCAATAATAAAAATGCTTCAGTTGCTCACAAGTTTTGTCATGTCCAAAGTGTTCACCAAGACCTCCATTGTGCTTCTCTTTAATTAAATTGTCTCTCATCGATCACTTTGGAATACATAGCTGATTGTTTTCTAATAATAATCCTTCTTAAAGCATATAATCAAGCCACAAACTTCTATCTTGTATTTTTGGGTTCTTAAAATCTTTATAGGCTTCCTTAAAATCTACATCTTCGTCGTACAACTCCTTCATTAAGTCAAATCCCATAATTTGGTCTTGACTTTCCCACACAATGAAATTCCTCTTGCTCAAAGCATAAACAATTTTATTAGCTTGGCCACTAATATGCTTCAAAACAAAAGTGAAACTTTGGAGATATTCAATCCACTTAACATGCTTTTGACCTAATTTAGGTTATTGAATAATGTACTATAAGGCATGATTATATGTATACAAAACAAATTATTTAGACAATAAAATAATGCCTCCATTTCTTTAAAGTGTGTACCACAACATAAAACTCCTTGTCGTAAGAAGTATACTTCCTCCTTGACTCATTCAACTTCTCGTTGAAATATGTTATGGGCTTATCCTCCTTACTTAATACAATGTCGAACACTTCTCCACTAGCATCTCACTTCACTTGGAAAGGCTTGCTGAAATTTGGCAACACTAGAACAGGTTCTTCTGTGATATTTTTCTTCAATAGATGAAAACATTTTTCTGCTTTAGCAGTCCACTGGAATGGTTGTTTGTCCTTCTTTATGGTTTCCACAATTGGAGCAGTCATCATGCTGAAATTATTAATGAATTTCTTGTAAAAACTAGCCAAACCATGTGCTTTGAAGAACCACTGTCTACTAGCCAAATATCACTTTCTTGAGTGATGGTGCATGTGAGAGATAAGATAAGGGCATACTCTTCATCTTTCATCTCTCTTGTATTTTTTTGAGATGTAGACTCCATATCTGTTGCATGTACATGATGTTTTATTTTTCCTTTCCTTTGAGAACACTAGTAAGTAAAGTGTCCCAACTTCTGACAGTTGTAACACCTAATCTTAGATACATCCTTCTTGTGATCTAGAACTGATCTTTTTTTTCAGATTATTGTTTCTTCTTTCTTTTCCTTTCTTCACATGAGGAACAAGAGCTTTATTTTCTTCATCATTGGTATTTTGTGCCTTGGATATCAGTCTTGATTCTTCTTGAGTGCAATTTGTCCATAGCTTATCAAATTTAGGTAATTTCCTTCTTGCACAGATGTTATAGACATTTTTGTGCCTTACAGCTCTGAGCATGAAATGTCCATAAACCAAGGGATCCAAAGTCCCTAAAAGTGTTGTTCCTGCCCCTAAAGGAACAAGGTCAACCAATTACAGCTTCTCCCAGAAGTTCTCCACCAGAAACTGCTCAAAACTAGTCAAATCAGGATCAATTCAGATGCTCCACTAGCTGCCTGCGTTGCAAAGCACCTAAATACACTGGCTAGGTGCGTTGCAACACAGGTGAATGCACTACCAGGGTGCTTTGAGCGGGAAATGACAAATGGCAAAGTCATTCAACGAGGTGGAAAGACAATGGAAGCTTCCAGAATCTTCTCCAATGACACTTGCCTCACTGAATTCGACCAGTGATGAGTAAGAGGCTCTCAGCCTCCAAGTGGAAGCAAGAACTGGCAGAGAGAAGCCACAAGTAAAAACATAAGCTGACTCATCCTCTCTGCTTACATCTATATATGGATCCCTCATCCCAGAGATCCAGAGGCTGGAATTTTGTACTTTGCAGAGAATTGTTGTTGGTTTTGAGATTGAGATTAGTGCATTGGGTGATTTATGCTTTGTTGGAGGTGAGGAAGGGATTCCTTTGCTGGGAGGTAGATGCTGGATCAGGACTCACTTGGTTGTATCTCCTCTTGGATCTTCTTATTGCATTAATAAAACTATTTGAGTTTCTTCTACATGCTTCTGTATCAGTGATGTTTTGTTATATTTGCATGTTTAGCTTAATCTGATCCTGAGCTTTTTATGAATGTAAATCTATATCTTCGTGTAGTTTCTCTCTTCTGTGATCTTGCAGGAATTTGGTGAAGCTGGGTCAGTAAGGGAGCAGGGAGCTGGAAGCTGTCGGAGAGGAGAGCGATTGGATCAACAAACTAGCGCAAGACACAGGTTAGTTTATCCTTCCTCTTCGTTTACATTTCATAAAGAAGAATACACAAGTAGTTTTCCTTGTTTTTTGCTAAGGCACTGTCACACCTTAGAGTGGGATAGGGGCGTTCTGAATAGATACTTTTCCCAACAACAAAATGGCGACTCCACTGGGGATTGTGTCTAGTTAGTTTATTTGTGTTTCTTTTGTTGTTTGCTTCATAAACACAGAAGTAGCAATCGAACTGCATTTGCCATTATCAAATGCAAAGTAGCTGCTACTTCAATCAACCCATTGGATTTGTTTATGATTTGAACAGTTGATCCACAAATGCTCTAATTTCCCTTTGTGATAGCTCTTAGTCCTCCTTTAAATCATCCCTCTAATTGTACCTCACTGATAGCTTTTACTCGGCCAAAATCCATAGTTTAAACTGCAAACCGTGACCCAGAACCCGGATAGAAGTCTCGTTTCTGCCCCAGCGCAGGTTCTGTGAAGAGGTTCTGCATTTCAACGCAGGTCCCAAGAGGGCTACCTGCGCTGCAATTCAGTTTCTCTGTGCAACAGGTGCGCTGATCAACCCTTGCCCTGTGTAGCTGAGGTTCTTTGCTTCATTTTGTTCAGTTTTATCTCTGTTTTTTGCAGCCTGTTATCAGTGTGTGTACCTATCTGAAAACCCCTTTTCTCTGCCTTAATTTCGCCTCCTTTGTACAAAAAGACTGTAGGTGTTCTTTGTGTATTTGTTACATCATTTACAGTTTTCCATTGAAAAATGAAATAGTCATACTGTCGTCCTTAGATTTAGATCTGTCGTAAGTGTCGATTTTGATCTTAGGAGAAAGTTGCTTTGTTGTTGACAGTTGATTATACTTTTTACTTTTGCTTTGGTTTGAATTTGTCTCTTTCTAGTGTCGAAACGAGTGTTTACTTCAAAATCATAAAGTGTCGTAATCTCCTCTACCTTTTTGATTTCGAAAAAGAAACTTGTTTGTGTTTTTCACTTAAAAGCAAATTCAAATTTGTACATCAACTTTCTTTTTAGGCATCAATATTAAGAAAGTGAAAACAAATACATGCATTTGTGCATTTGCATATTGATAGTGTGTATGGTTTGATTTAGGAAAAGTGCATTTACAGTGTGCTCTTTGCTCTTTGAGAAAAGATTGTGTCTTTCTTTTCCCCTTGTAGCTAGGATTTTCATTGTTGAAAAGAGATAAATGCTTGCTTATCATCTTTAGATTGCATTTAGGAATTACATCTACATCTCGTGGTGATCCAAAAAGGAAAACTTATAAGAAAGATCAACTTAAAATAAATTGAATGAATCTAACAACGCTTTGGAACTTAACGCACAACATAGAGGTCTAGGCTAGAGACGTGTTCCGGCGTCGTAAAGCCTGGTAACTGTTGTCCTCACTGATGGTTGGGTGATTCCTCCACTATGAGACGATAAGTGCAAGTACGGATTGTGCTCCCACGTACCGTTGAGTATATATTGGGAGACCCCTATAGGCTTAAAACCTTTTATCCATAGGAAGCCGTGTCGGCCGCCCTACCGATCGCAATGCACCGAACACAGCATTCGGGAAGATTGACTGCAGTACCGTAAAACATATTCTGCAGTTTTGTGATTGGTTTGGAACACCCTCTACCTAGATCTCCAGAGCAGTCCCTTTCGTTCCTTTTCAGACTCCTTAACGGAAAAGATCTATGTGAGCACTTGTCACTTCAGGCTCATTAAAAAACGAAGGAGACTAGAGTCATCTTTTGTTTTTTCTCGACTCTTTAAAATTGAAAAAACAAGTTGTGTCCAAGCATCGTAAAATTTATTTTAAACGAAATATTCATACCCCTTTTCCTACGTTGATCTTAGGTTGAGAAAATGGAGTCTACCAACCAAGGAATTCCCTTGGTGGAAATCCTAGTCCCTTCTCCTCTTGGGGAGATGTTGTTGCACCCCATATGGCCACATTGTCGCTTCCAGGACTGACAATTGGCTTGCCAGTCTGGCTCTTCTCAACCAATGTCGTTCAGAACACCACTATTCCTGAACAATCGAATCAACAGTTAGACCGGTCCAGAGTTACCCACCAACCTTCTACTTCCTCTAATTCTTCCTCTCCTCCTTCCTCTTCGCTTGATGGGGCTGGCAAAGCCAAAAGTCAAGTTCCTAAGGAGAAGAAGGAAAAGAAGAAGAAAGAGAAGAAGAAGAAGGAGCCAAAAGCGACTGGGGGCAAACGAGTGTCGTCTAACGAAAATCCACACACTGCACTGACCAGGCCTAAATCGCCATGTGTCATTTGCAAGGGAGACCACTTTCACAGAGATTGTCCTTGCATCCCTCGGATACTAAGGGACTGGTCTCCCCGTTTGCACAATCCGGTGGCGTCAACCTCTGATTGCCATGTTGAAAGCACACCGTCAACTAGCGGAAGTGAAGTCCCAGGACAAAAAGGGAGAGCTAGATCTCCCTGTAAACTGTGCGAAGGCAATCATGCCATCCACCGTTGTCCCTTCATAGACGAAGCTAAAAGAGTTTTGGATGATCGTTCGGTTTCACCGTTACGACTTCCTCCTGGATATAAAAAACTATTGCCGAGTCCTTCGTTAGTTGAGAATCCAGCTGGCCCGCTCAAGTGGTCAGCTGAAGCGCCTGTCATTGAAGATGAACCGGCTAAATCCATACCCGACGAAAGTCAAAAGGTCGAGGCGGCAGTTGACCCGGTCTTGCCTTCAGAGGATTTATCTTCAAATGACACAGTCACTGAAGAGAACAAGGATGACACCATCCAAATTCTCTTCATCAACACAGACTCCGATGAACACGGGGGCAACCTACCCATTCCTTTATCACAGGAAGGAAGTTCGTCAGAGCCGTACCCGACCATCTACTCGATCCCACCTCCAAGCAACCTAGTTGTCTCCTTCGACTGGAATCAACTAGGCAGACCCCGTTTACCAGCAAGCATACCATTCAGAATTATCGTCCAAATATATAGAATGGTCATGGCTTGTACCATCATAGATGAGGGGGATTCTGTGAGTATCCTTTCCTCTACTGCTTGGAAAGCGCTTGGTTCGCCATCACTTTTTCCTGAGATGAGAAATCTGACAGGCTTTGATAAAGGAACCAGTCGACCTTTAGGGATCCTCCCCAATGTGCCCATAACATTGAAAGGGAAGACCGTTCAAATGAACGTAATGGTCGTTCAAGGACCCTTGGATTATAACCTACTCCTTGGACGAGACTATATTTATTGCATGGGAGCCATCGTCTCCTCACTCTTTAGAGTAATGTGTTTTCCGCACGAAGGAAGAGTGGTCAAGCTCGTGGACCAGCTTTCATTTCCCGGATCACGCATCGCAAATAGTCATATACCATCCCTAAATGGTCTATTCATGCAAGAAATGTCTCAACCCACGGTCCGTCCTCCCGATGAGTGCGAGTAATTCGGAGGGATATGACTGGAACCCAGGGGGCATGCGTCCTGGTCTGCTTCGGCAGGAAAACTTCGGGTATAGGGTAGGTTTCCGCGGGAGAATATGACTAGTCTGTACCCCGTCCGTGATTGAGATAGGGGTTATTCTAGAATAAGATTCTCTTGTCAAAGTTATGTGTGTGGCGCTCGTTGTCGCTCACCTTTGTTTATCCCGGTAGACATCGCCAAAGAAGTGTTTTGTTTGAAAGATTAATAGAACAATCTTTGGGTGACCTGTAAGAGGTAGGCCTCTCTCGGTAAAACAATTGTTTTGGCGGAAGTGAAGTAGAGGTAACCTTGAAACTCTGTTTTATACCTGGGGGCATGCAAACCTTTTGGAGTGCAAGCAAAGAGCGGTTATTTATCTGTTTTTTGGATTAGTCGTTTCCTAACTTGCATAAAGAAAGGATGTGGGGCAAAAATCTAAATGTTGTCGTTTTATATAAGACATTCTTATCATATGACTGGATTATCGAGCAGTTTTAGCACATAGTTCATGCTCGTTAAAAAATAAACATAAGACCGAGCAAGTGTTTCAATCCGCGTTTAAGCTCGTTAAAAAATGAACTATCCTCCGGTAAATAACTACCGTGAATGAAGATTTCAACCATTAAAGCCTTGGTCATGTTTGCACCGTCACCTCCACTTTTCCATTGGCCGATCATTCACCTCCATTTGATTGTTTACCCATTTTGAGGAACAGCTGCGAAGCGTGATTTCACCTGCCATCCTTGTGACACTGTCGTGATTGGAAAATTCCAACCCTTACCTGGAATCAGTTGCTACCCATTTTATCACTCGTTCCTCAAAAGACGAGTCTTCTTTAAGCTCTTTTCATTTGACTCGTAAAACATGAAAAGATTTCCGAGTTTTGCCCTTCCAGCTCGTTAAAGTGACCGAAAGTGCTATCCCTCCTCTAGATTTTAATCTTTTTGGACCTGAGTGATTATTGCACAAAAAGATCGAGCGCTTGTTTTGTTCGGCTCGTTAAAACTATCGAAAATTCATCCCTTCTGTATTGTTTTATACTTTTTCGGACTTAAGGGATTAGATGACGAAAAAGGAATTTTGGAGTTACCTTTACGTACCTTTTCAGACTCTCTAAAAATGAAAAGGACCGAGTTATCTTTGTCGTTAAACTCGTTAAAAAGATTAATAGCGACAAACTTGTCTTTAGACGAGAACGAGTTTCACTATCGCTAGGCTCGTTAAAACATAGCGATGGGTTTGCCCGAAGGGAAAATTATAGAACAAGCATATGTTATCCTCCTCAAGCTTGACAAAAATAAAGAGGTACTGGTCAGCAATGACTGGGGAAAAATTGGGAAGAAACTCAAAGAATCTTTATTGGTAGCAAGTCGCTCTTGAACATGACACTTCCACTTCGTGCCTGAGTCGGGTTGGGTTGTTTCATTCACCGGTCACATCACCATGGTCTCGTCATACCATCCACATTTGGGGTAAATGCTACCAATCCATCATATAAGTGTCGCCGACATGTTCAAGAGAAGTCATCCAGAGAAGTCACCCGTATCCCATCCACTACCATACATTATACTTCATTCCTTCATGACCGCCATCCTGAACCATATATCATCAGATCGTTTTCACCTCCATCAAAATCATTTGCTCCGTTCCGTGTCATTGATGTGGGATTCATCAAGGCCTTCCTTTGACGGATCGCTTCTTGTCGACATCAGCTCATTATCCAAGAAGTTGATCTAGGAACACCCCATTTGAGTACTTTGAAGCTTGCATGCCTCAATGGCAAGTTTCTCACTTCCGGCAACAGGTATACATCAATGACCTTCGACCGAAAGATTTTGCATGGTGTTCGACGCCAAGTCCTTTATTCACACCACGTGAATTGTACTGCAGTATCTTGAGGGTCATCATCCTTATCGGTGATTCCTCTTGCACTTGTTAACAGTTTACATCATCGACTGGTAATCAAGCGATGTCTTTCCATGTTCGACTTCAAAACATTTTTCACATGGATCGACTTGTACTTCGAGTGAAGATCGGACGAGATTGAAGACCCCAGATCTAGTTTCATCCATCCGGGCTGCGATATATATTCAGGAAAAATAAAGACATTGACATGTACAGCATTACAGCACAGATGATCATCCTACCAAAAGGATGATGACTTCATCAGAATCATCAGTCTACCATCAGACGATTGTCTGTCCTATGTACATAAAAATGAATTTATAAAGTTGAGCATGGGAATTCCCGCCTCAGCAAGATCATGAAAACAGTATGAAAATAATGTATTGTATTGTATCTTATTACAGGTCTCCTCCCAGCATTGAAAGAACTTCGGATCCTCCTACTAAAGCATTTCACCCAATAAACGACCTCATACTTTAGGGGGCAACTGTTATAGACATTTTTGTGTCTTACAGCTCTGAGCATGAAATGTCCATAAACCAAGGGATCCAAAGTCCCTAAAAGTGTTGTTCCTGCCCCTAAAGGAACAAGGTCAACCAATTACAGCTTCTCCCAGAAGTTCTCCACCAGAAACTGCTCAAAACTAGTCAAATCAGGATCAATTCAGATGCTCCACTAGCTGCCTACGTTGCAAAGCACCCAAATACACTGGCTAGGTGCGTTGCAACGCAGGTGAATGCACTACCAGGGTGCGTTGAGTGGGAAATGACAAATGGCAAAGTCATTCAACGAGGTGGAAAGACAATGGAAGCTTCCAGAATCTTCTCCAATGACACTTGCCTCACTGAATTCGACCAGTGATGAGTAAGAGGCTCTCAGCCTCCAAGTGGAAGTAAGAACTGACAGAGAGAAGCCACAAGTCAAAACATAAGCTAACTCATCCTCTCTGCTTACATCTATATATGGATCCCTCATCCCAGAGATCCAGAGGCTGGAATTTTGTACTTTGCAGAGAATTGTTGTTGGTTTTGAGATTGAGATTAGTGCATTGGGTGATTTATGCTTTGTTGGAGGTGAGGAAGGGATTCCTTTGCTGGGAGGTAGATGCTGGATCGGGACTCACTTGGTTGTATCTCCTCTTGGATCTTCTTATTGCATTAATAAAACTATTTGAGTTTCTTCTACATGCTTGTGTATCAGTGATGTTTTGTTATATTTGCATGTTTAGCTTAATCTGATCCTGAGCTTTTTATGAATGTAAATCTATATCTTCGTGTAGTTTCTCTCTTCTGTGATCTTGCAGGAATTTGGTGAAGCTGGTTCAGTAAGGGAGCAGGGAGCTGGAAGCTGTCGGAGAGGAGAGCGATTGGATCAACAAACTAGCGCAAGACATAGGTTAGTTTATCCTTCCTCTTCGTTTACATTTCATAAAGAAGAATACACAAGTAGTTTTCCTTGTTTGTTGCTAAGGCACTGTCACACCTTAGAGTGGGATAGGGGCATTCTGAATAGATACTTTTCCCAACAACAACAGATTCATTGGACAAATACATCCCAAGAATAAGGAAAACCATTTAGAGTTGTAGTCACAAGCTCTACATCATTCATTAAATCTCCAATAGATACTAGTTGATTGGCGTAGGCCTTACTCTTCTTGTTATTTTTATATGGTGGCTAGGCCCAAAAATGCCCCTTTTATATCAAAAGTCTAACAAGAACCACCATAGTTAAAACTGCGTATATACATAAACTAAGGGAAAGGCAATATAGCCAAATCCCTAAGGAACCATCAGAACTGAAACTATATATATAAAAAAACGAAAGGGAAGGAAATATAGCCAAATCCCCAAAGAACCACCGCAACCAAAACTTTTATCAGAAATAAAAAGAGGAGGGGCATACCCTTAGTAAAACCATTGAGCTCAAGCCTTTTTTAAAGGCCTCTAAGGCCAATCACGCATATACTTTATATATCGGGTGTCTATCTTTATTAGCCCTTGGCGCTTTTTAATCTTCCTCCTGCTTCTCGCAATATGACCAACTCTTGTGACTAGGTCCTTCGGTATTTTTATATAGTGCACAATTTTACCTGCCATGACACGTCACCCTGCCCTGTCCCAAGATGTGTGTAAAAAAAATGTTATGGGAGACAAACTCTGGGATTTTCCTGTTGAGTGTTGACATTGACTCCTACCAGTTGTTGACCCCGATTCCTTTTCAAAGCGTGCATGCATTGACCACTTGGAGGAGTCAAGAGTATTGGCAGGCCCTCTTGTTAGTCTTTTCCTCTAATGAATGTACTCCACATCACCCCGACTCTTTACACATTGACCAACTTCCATTCCAACCCATTTCTTGTCGCCCAAGTTGCTCCTTGTGTGCTCTCCACTCAACCTTCTGGGAAATATCATTTTGGACATGTCATCTTGGCATTGTCAAATGACGGTTTTTGTATTAACAAAACCTACATTCTGACTCTCGGCGCTTGTCAGCTTACGAACTTTTGTCAAAACTTAAAAAGAAATAGCTAAGTGTTGTGTGGCCAGCTATGTACTATGTTCTTGGCCTATTACCTCTTAATGCTCCTATGTCGCTCTTGTAAACCTCCCTCTCATGCACTATAAGAGAAACGCTTAATTGATTTGTCAACACAATTCCCTACAATATTATATATGTGTATATGTGCACCTAATGGGTGATAAAGTGATTGCAAAAGGACTGGTTAAGAATTAAAACAATAGGTTTGTAGAAGGATTAGTTTTCAATGTAAGTCTGGAAGAATCACTCTCACCACACTCTCTGGTTATTTTTATTGATCCAAGATAATAATAAATAGTAATTCATAGCATTGGTCCAAATTCATGAAGACAGGATTAGATGAACCAAATTGGGCATTATTGAACAAAGTACAACAATTAGCTAATTTTAATACATTACATGGAAAACAAAACAAATTTTATCTTAACAATCCACTCATTGAGGAACCAACTCCTCTGGCAAAGAAATTTTTACCTCTCAGTCAATCAGGTTTTTACGAATGCCCCTGCATCATACTCCTAAGGAACAAAGAATTCATGGGATCTTGCCCATGAGGTCTTCAGTAGTTCTACCACTTTTTTGTAATAATGTGGCAGTCATCCAAGTTGAATCAACTATTGAATGATCCTTCCACTTGACAAAATACTCATTATATTCCTTGCCCCTCATCTTCTTAATCTTTCTTTTATCTAAAGTACTCTCTGGCTACAAAGGATCTGTCGTTGGTAACTACTTCTGCCACTGAATTTGTTGTTGTCTACTATCATCGGTTGTTTTTACCTATTCTCCTAGTTGATTCTTGAATAGATATGCAACATTGAAGATGGAAGAGATTCCAATCCCTGGTGGTAACTCTATCTCATAAGCATTGGATCAAAATTTCTTCATGATTTTACAAGGACCAATTTTCTTTAATTTTAGTTTATTATACTCTCCTTTAGGAAATCTTTCATTCCTAAAATGTTCAAATACTAAATATCCCATTTCAAAGCTTTTTAATATCTACTATGGTCTTATATTTTAGGTTGCTCTCCTACAATCTATGTTTCAGTTGTTTATGGATCTCTTGCATAGCTAAAACAAAGTCTTCTCCTATTGCGCATTCCCCAAAATCTTATTAACTAATTCAGTTTGTCCATCAATCTAAGGGTGATAGGTTGAACTAAAGCCCAATCCAGTTCCAAGCTTCTTCTATAAATTTCTCTAAAAATGTCCCAAGAATCTGGTATCCTTATCTGAGACAATTCTATTGGGCACTCCATGCAATTTCACCACTTCCTTGAAGAACAAATTAGCAATATGTGTAACATCACTAGTTTTAAAACAAGGAATGAAATGGGCCATTTTTGAAAAATTATCCATTACAACAAAAAATGCATCATTATCCTTTTGAGTCTTTGGCAAACCTAATACAAATCCCATGCTTATCGAATCCCATGGTCTGTCTGGAATTGGTAATGGTGTATACAACCCTGTATTTTGGATCTTTCCTTTTGCATTTTGGCAAATTCTAGAACTACTCACAAACTTCTGCACATCGGTCCTCATCCTTGGCCAATAACAAAAATGCTTCAGTTTCTCATAGGTTTTTTCATATCCAAAGTGTTCACCAAGACCCCCATTATGCTTCTCTTTAATTAAATTCTCTCTCATCTATCACTTTGGAACACATAGATGATTATTTTTTAATAATAATCCTTCTTAAAGCATATAATCAAGCCACAAACTTCTATCTTGTATTGTTGGGTTCTTACAAGCTTTGTAGGCTTCCTTAAAATCTACATCTTCCTCATACAACTCCTTCATGAAGTCAAATCCCATAATTTGGTCTTGACTTTCCTGCACAATGAAATTCCTCCTGCTCAAAGCATAAACACTTTTATTAGCTTGGCCACTAATATGCTTCAAAACAAAAGTGAAATTTTGGAGATATTTAATCCACTTAACATGATTTTGACTTAATTTAGGTTGTTGCATAATGTACTATAAGGCATGATTATATGTATACAAAACAAATTATTTAGACAATAAAATAATGCCTCCATTTCTTTAAATCTTGTACCACAACATTAAACTCCTTGTCATAAGAAGTATACTTCCTCCTTGACTCATTCAACTTCTCGTTAAAATTTGTTGTGGGCTTATCCTCCTGACTTAATATATTGTTGATCGCTTCTCCACTAGCATCTCACTTCAAAGGCTTGCTGAAATCTGGCAAAACTAGAACAGGTTGTTTTGTGATCTTTTTCTTGAAGAGCTAAAAACCTTTCTCTACTTTAGCAATCCACTAGAATGTTTGTTTATCCTTCTTTATGGTTTCCACAATTGGAGCAGTCATCATGCTGAAATTCTCTATGAATTTCATGTAAAAACTAGCGAAACCATGAAAACTTCTAACTTCAAAAATGCTTTTAGGAGAGGGCCAATCAACAATAAATCTTACCTTCTCAGGATCCATTTTCAAACCATCCTTAGATACAATAAAGCCCAATTACACAAGCTCTATCTTCATGAATGAACATTTATTCAAATTGATAAGCAATATCTCTCGCTGCAACTTCTTGAACACACACCTCAAATGTCTCAAGTGCTCTTCTTTGGAATAGATATAAACCAAGATATCATCTAAATATACATTTAAAAAATTCCCTATGAACTCCTTTAACACCTCATTCATCAATCTCTTAAGATATTGGGTGCATTGGACAACCCAAATGGCATGACTAGCCATTCATACAATCCATCATTGGTTTTAAAGGTTGTATTCCACTCATCTCCATATCTAATCATGATCTGATGGTACCCACTCTGTAGATCAATCTTAGAGAAACAACTAGAACCACTCAAATAATCTAATAAATCATCTATGCAAGGTAAAAAAAATTGTACCTGATTGTGATCTTGTTCAATGCTTTGGAATAGGTATACATGCACCAACCTCCATCTTTCTTAGGGCTCAACATTGTCAACACTGCACATGGACTAAGGTTATCTCTTATTAGTCCTTTATCTAACAACTCCTACACTTTTTTTCTAATTTCTGCATTCTCTTGAGGGATCATTTTGTATGCAACTTTATTTGGTAGACTTGCTCCCGGTATCAAGTCATTATTGTGACTTATACTCCTCATAGGTGGCAACTCATTAGGCAAGTCATCTACTATGATATCACTATACTCATTCAACATATCTTGAATCTCAAAAGGAAAATCATTTACAGTAGTGGAAGTAAGAATTACCTTAGGTTTACACACCAAAGAAAAATTTACCTCATTATCTTCCATCTGCTGCAAAAATTATTTCCTACTCAATAACAATGCCTTAGAATCATTGCTCTATAATTTCCCCTCTTCTTGTAATGGAAATAAAGTATGGTTGATGCCATCCTTTTGGAACTTGTAGATATTATTCTTTCCATCATGCACAACACCTCTATCAAACTGCACACATCCATGGGCATGATATCACGTAGAATTTTATCATTGTAGTTTCCTATCTACAACTCCACTTCACACTGTTCATTGACCAATAATTCATGACCCTTTTGAAGCCATGATAGCCTATAATGTTTCATCTTCTTCAATTTCAACTTCTCCACCACTTATGTAGACACCAAGTTTCCTGTGTTGCCACTATCAATCACCATCTTACAACATGTCCCTTGTGCTTTACAAATAGTCCTAAACAACACCTTCCTCTGAGATAGTTCAACAACTTCCTTCTTTGGTTTCAACAACACTTTTTAAGCAATAAAGATTTTCCTATCTCTGGTACATTTTATGCCTCATATACCTTTGGTTCTCCTTCTTTTGTTGGGGCAATAATAACACTTCTCTAGCCTATATCTCTATTTTCTTAACATTCATATGATATGTGTCCAAGATTTCCACACCTGCAGCAACGAATCTCTCTGCCTCGCCTCTTCCTGATCCTCTGGAAAAAGGATATTCGGCCTCTAAAGTCTCCCTCTTACTGTCGTTGTGGACTCAAGCTACTAGATCCTTATTTTTGTGTTATAGATCTTCATCTAGTTCAATGTTATCCTCTTCCTCTAACAATATTGTTTCCTTTTCCGGATTGCTTCCTTGTAAGCTTCTCCTCAACATTCAAAGCTAGCTTGTATGCTTCCTCTACTATTATGGGTGATAGCACACTGATTTCATCTTGGATGTCGATCCCGAGACCATTAATATATCTGGTTATCTTCTTTGTAGACTCCTCTTCATACCCAACCCTGATATTCAACTTATAGAACTCTTTTGTGTACTCCCTCATAGTCATCAATCTCTATTTTATATTTTGCATCTATTTGGATAAAGTAAGATGATAATCCTTTGGCAAGAACTTGCCTCTGAGCTTCATGACCATTTTGTCCCAACTCTTAATCTTCTACTTATTCTTCCTTCTCCTTTTAGCTTGTACACCATCCCACCATAAAGTTGCATGTCCCTTCAATTTGGTGACAACAAACTTGACTTTCTTCTCCTCATCCATCTCTTCATACTCAAAGAATTTATCCATCTTTGTAATCCAGTCTATGAGCTCCTCTAGATTCATGCTACCATTGTAAGAAGATATATCTAGTTTCACCTTTGTGACAAATCCTAGAACTGCTTTCAATATTCTGGCTTCTATAGGATCTTCAATTGCTTCTTCCTCTGGAGATTCTTCTTCTTCCTCACTTACATCTCCAGCTTTAGGTTCCCTCTATTTACTAGTTTCCATGGTGGTCATTTTTTCCTCCAATCATTGTATAACTTGCATTACTTCAATGTTGTCTACAGCCCTTTGTCCTCTCCAGCCTCCTCTAGCACCTCATCCAATTCTGTGTGTCATGGTCAATTAATTGTTCCTAGAGCATATGTAGGATATTTTTGATACCAACTTGTTCAATACTTACTCTTGTTTTTATTTTTATATTATGGCTAGGCCCAAAAATTCCCCTTTTATATCCAAATTCTAACTAGAACCACCGTAGTTGAAACTATATATATATATATATAAACTAAGGAAAAGACAATATATCCAAATCCTTGAAGAAACACCGTAACCAAAACTTTTATCAATAATCAAAAGAGGAGGGGCTTTACCTTATTAAAACCATCAGGCTTAAGCCTTTTTTAAAGGCCACTAAGGCCAATCACACATATACTTTATATATTGGGCGCCTCTCTTTATTAGCCCCTATCGCTTTTTAATCTTCCTCCCGCTTCTCGCAACATGACCAACTCTAGTGACCAGGTCCTTGGGCCTTTTTCTTTGGTGCACAATTTCACCTGTTGGGACATGTCACCCCAGGCTTACGTCAGCCTTGCCTGTCCGAAGATGCATGTAAAGAAAATGTTTCAGAAGACAAAATCTGAGATTTTCCCATCAAGTGTTGACCCTGGCTCCCATCGGTTGTCAATCCCAGTTCCTTTTCAATGTGCACGTGCACTGACCTCTAGGAGGAGTCAACAATACCGGTGGGTCCCCTTGTTAGTCTTGTCCTCCAATGAATGTACTCCACATCACCCTAACTCTTTACACGTTGACCAATCTCCACGTCATCCTGATCCTTGTCACCCTAATTGTTCCTTTATGCATTGTTCCCTCGACCTTCCGGGGAAGATCCTCTGAGACACGTCAGCCTGACATTGTCAAATGACGGTTTTTATATTGATAGAACCTATGTTATGTCTCCTGACGCCTATCAACTAATGGAATTACATCAAAAAAAAACGAAGTATTGTGTGGTCACCTGTGTACCATGTTCTTGGCTTATTACGCTCTTAATGCTCCTTTGTCGCTATTGCAAACCTCCCACTCATGCATTATAAGAAAAACACTCAATTCTCACTCAACACAATTCCCTACAATGTTATATATGTGTATATGTGCGACCAATGGGTAATAAAGTGATTGCAGAAGGACTAGTTTTCAATGTAAGTCTTGAAGGATCACTCTTGTCACACTCTAATTATTTTTATTGGTCCAAGATAATAATAAATAATACATCATAGTATCGATCCAAATCCACGAACATAGGGTCGGGTGGACCAATTTGGGCATTATTGAACAAATTACAATAATTAGCTAATTTTAATACATTACATGGCAAACAAAAACAAATTCTATCTTAACAATCCACTCATTGAGGAACAACCTATTATGGTAAAGAAATTTTGACCTCTCGGTCAATCAAGTTTTTGCGGATGCCCCTGCATCACTACTCCTTGATATGAGAAATCCTCATGAAGTAGGTAGAAACTAATATGATTTGTTCACCATATATGATTTGTTCACCATTACATTTATGAGTTGACGCCTTAGAGTTAGCTTCCTCATTGTATTCTTGCTTCCATATAATATTTATAAGGCATCAAACATTCCCTTTGGTGTCTTCAATTATGATATATAAGGAATTAAGTGGTCTTTGGTTGAATATGAAAATATCCCCTTAGCCTTGATCGCATTGTTCTTTTGCTTTGTCTTAGACTCTTCCTCCTTTTGTTCTGGGACATCTTTCTTGACATAATCCAAGAGCTCATTCTCTTCTGGGATGAGAAGTATTCTATGATTCCATGGTATGAAATTGTTTGCTTCATCTATCATATCTTCTACTCTAAGATTGGACACTATCTTGTAAATGACAAATTAAATTAACTTATTTCCAACTATGGGGTAGTGTTTGTCTTAACATGCCCTTCATTTTAAGAAGACCTTTTGTTTTGTTTTATATAGTAGGAAAATACCATGGTCCAATGGTTTACCAAAACCAAGGACCTATAAACCACCGACCATTAAAAAAAAAAAACAAAACAAAACAAAACAAAAAAACAAAAAACAAAAAACAAAAAAACAAAAAAACAAAAAACAAAAAACAAAAAACAAAAAACAAAAAACAAAAAACAAAAAACAAAAAACAAAAAAAAAAAAACAAAACAAAAACAAAAAAACAAAAAAACAAAAACAAAAAAAAAAACAAAACAAAAACAAAAAACAAAAAACAAAAACAAAAAAAACAAAAACAAATACAAAAACAAAAAACAAAAAAAATAGGAAATGATACATAAATTATTTATGATCCAACAAAATAAATTTTACAAAGCAGTAACATTTTTTTTTTTTTTTACGAAGTTATTTTGGCAAATACCATGGCCTCCTAACTTGGCTCTGATACCATGTTGAATTCTTTCTTATTTTCAGATCTTGGTAATTATTGCCTTATGATCAATAATTACACACTTGAAAAATTCTCAACCTTAATTTCATTTTTATGATTGAGTAAACATTATTAGATTGATATAAGATATATGAGATATTGATTGATCCCTGATATATATGTGTTTGTGTGTGTGTGTCTTTTCATATATATATATATATATATATATATATATATATATATATATATATATAGATACATGTCTTTTCATTATATATATATATATAGACATGTCTTTTCATATATATATATATATAGACATGTCTTTTCATTATATATATATTATAGACATTATATATATAATACATTGTTATACCTTCTACTATATAAAACACCAACAACTTTTAAAAGCAATGTTGTATGGAAATAGGCTTCCCATTTGATGAAGAAAATATTGAAGGAAAAAAGCAAAGTAAGTGATGCATTCATAGTTATGGATAGTTCTTCCCAATTGGGATTTAAAATTTGCGAGATATGAGATTTGACCAATGAAATTTTCAACTTGTGGGAGAATATTGGCATAAAAATTTATAGGGTTAAAAAGTCTAAATCCCTAACATGTAGCACCAGTAAGGTAGGTATTGAAATCAAGAATATTCCAGAAGATATGACTATCACACCTTCGAGGGCAATGCAAGGAGTGGGCAATGCAAGTAGTGAACGATGAAAGACTTGTCATAACAATATTATCATATGTAAATTCAAGTGAATTATCAATAGAAGAAATGCACAGTGAATTTCAAAAGTAAGTTTGTTGATTTATTTTTATCTATTTTTGGATTATATTTTTTTTATTCTTAAATATCGTTGTTGTTAGTATTTATTAGTTATATCATTAAAACATTATTTATTTTATCTATTCACTCATAAAGTTTACATGAGAATACAAGAATAAATGGTTAAAATGTTGAATGAAGAGAGTTCGGATGGTGTCAGACATATTAATCAAATGCAAGTTCTATAGCAACACTCAAACAATTTTTTTGCATTAAAAAAGGTGTGTTGATTTAATACATTCATGCTATTCATTTGTAAACTATTTTTATTTTATTACTCATAAATATATTTTTATATTTCATTAAAGATGCTAAAATATATATGCAATACAAAGTAGTAGAGGAATTCAAAAGTTGTATTCAAAAAGTTAAGTTTTAAAGGAAAAAAAAAAACAACCTTTTGGAAATGTTGGACTTGATTCTACTCTTTATCACTACAATTGGAATGTGATCGACACAACCTAGTATCAAATAATACTAGGTGATTGTGAAAGTTCAAATCTCATTCCTAGAGAGGAATTTTTCTTATTTATTGCAGATATCCCTCATGGTTTCAATTTCCAAAACATTGGACATGGTAGTCAAGCTTATAATTACCAAGATTCCAATAAAGTGGTTACAAGATTTCTGAAAGTCACGACATCATCACTTTGGATATTTGTGACTTTTCATTCAGACACGCAATTAGGATTGGTACTATCAAACTTCAAGAGCAAAACAAATTGAAGGATTCAACTTTCATGGTAAGACGATGAAATTATATATTTAGTAATTAATATTTCAAAAAAAGACTTCTTATGTATATGTTAACTGAATTTTTACTATTTCATGTTATAGGAGAGAGCGAAATCTTATTAGTTGTAAAAGTTAGTCAATTACAAGTGATTATGAGTTGGTACATATTGAATCATAGACAAAAGATGATAGTTATAAATATATTCTTATGAACAAAGTAGATATAAAGAGTCATAATCAGTTAATGATTTATAATGTTGTGGTAAGAAAACTAACATATGAGGAAAAATATATGAAAAAAGAGATCGTTAATATTTATGAAAAGCCACAAGCATTGATTAATTTTCTTTTAGATTTATGTTCAAGTGAAAGAGATTGGATTCTAGATTTTTTCTCATGTTCATATAACATGTATGACATGAAATTGAACTTGAATATTTATTATTTTTTAATTTATATGTGTTTATACTAATTTTTTTAATTGTTTTTTTTGTAATCGGTGGATAGGTACAACACTAGCATGTTGCTTACAAAAGAGAAGAAATTGCATAGTTAATGAAAATGATCCACTATAGTGCAATTTTATTCATTAAAGAATTAATGCAATTAAAGTTTTCCAAATGCAATGCAACAAGTTGGTTTGAGAAGGGAGATTTTAATGAATCATGTGTGGCAAAAATGTCAAAAGAAGCCTCAACCATCGTTAAATGTATTGAATGGAAAGGAATATTTTTGGAGATTGTGGACATCAACGATCCAATGGGAGAAGAAAATGACCCAAAAGAAGCACAAAATACCATGGAAGAAATTGACAATGATGTTCTTGAAGATAATAAATTTAGCATATATAATATTGTTGATTAATTTTAAGTTATGCTTGAAAAACAAGGTCATTTTGGAAACTATATATATATATATATATATATATATATATATATATATATATATATATAAGTCAACAGTTTCCATTAATTCAAGGGAAATTTACATCGCAAGGAGCGTAGCTTCAAAACACCATTGGCCTCATTCCTACTAAATTTGTTAGCCAAATGGTAGAGACAAAAACACACTGACAATAATAGGAGAAAACTTGAGGACCAAAACATTGATTTCCCAAGTGGACCAAAATTGCCTAAGAATCAAAATACTTCTCACAGTCATCATTAGACATCAATATTAATGAGATTTGGGACGTTAAGGCCATCGCCCCTTGGTTGGTGAAACGCTTCATGAACATGCACCTCCATGAGTGCCATTCTCACTTCAAAGTTGTCCAACCGCTCCTGGAGTCGCTTCTGGCCTTTGTGAAGGGAGACTAACTGATCCATCATACGCCAATGATTATGATGGAGATCATTCATAAAACCAATGATCTCGTTACTGAAATCATGGATATATCTAGCTAGTTGTTCTACTATTGTTATCACTTGATGAATTTGTGCTTCAAGCAAGTCAAAAAGCAGAGGAGGGTCTACATGCCTAGGAGAGATGCCATTTTGTTGTTCTAGCTCCTTTCCTTCATCATGTTGGTCCACATGATGCACCACCCCTTGGTTGTGGGGACCCACCCCTCTTTGGGCCTGTCCTTGTTGGAATTGCATGAGACCCCCACTGATTCCCTTGGTTAACCCACACCATAACTTCCAACCAACATCTTGGCTTCTAGTATAGAAGAGTCACCCCCACACCTAAAATCCCTCAAACGTTGGCTCATCCTTGCACCACTCGAACAACCAACTGACAATACTTTCCCCAACCGCATGAAATTTACCACACAATGTCCAAGATGCGACAATCCACGAGCCCCTCACTGTGAATTCAACCCACCAACAAAAAAACCACCCTCCCACACTCTTACATTCTCTCTAGCCCTGCCTACAACTTTCAGCTACAACGACAAGGAGTATAATGTCGCACGTCACCAACCCTTCACCAATTCGACCCTACAGAAACATGAAACCACTACAAGACAAAGCATAAACCACCCTGAGTGTTATAGGCCATTTTGTCGCATCTGTTCAATAGGCCTTCAAACAAGATTAATTCACATCCTTCAACATATTGTCAGCATCCCTACAAAAATCCCTAAGCATGAATTTGTTGAATCCCAGAGTTTCTACTCTTAACTGTTGAATTCCCAAGCTTTTAAGGCCCAATGCACCCTGGCCCTTTAGGGACCAGTGTTGACTACCAGGTTGACCCTCTCTGCACCTACTCTTCTACAAGATCAACTCCTATTTTTGGTTGTAAATCTCTCCATTTCTATTAATACAAAGAGTATATTGTTTTCCTATATATGATGTTATGATTTCATGTATTTCAGTACCATGTTAATCTATTGAATAAAGTGATTGAATTATGCTATATAGATGTCGTATATTTTTGACTTGTGTTGTTTTATTATGCAGGTTTAATTATAACGATCAAAGCTAGGATTGGAGCATACAAGCCTAGGAAGGAATGAAGCCTACTACAGATTCTAGGTAGGCCTCATCCCATCAATCAATTACTTTAAGGAAGGCATTGGGCCCTTTTCTTTCTATTGTTCTAGGTCATTCCACCATGCCTAGGGAATACACTTATGTCTGGAGTTATAGATTCTATATAGCATTGAGAATTTTGACATTCACACTGGCCACCCTGACCTAACCCCAAGACACCCCACACTCCACTCCAGGAACACTATAAATCAAAATCCAAATTACAGTAACAGAGAAACAAGAAATTGATACCTGCGTCAACAAGGGAGGAGAAGAGACCTTTGTTGATACTAAAATCGTCCTATCGATGGTGTGGTCCTCGCGTTGCACCCTCAAGAATTCACCCATTGTTGTAGCCTCCCAAGAGACTCGGGGTCCCAAATGGTTAAGCCAAATACCACCGAATTGGCCAAATTGCCACCATTAAACTGTAATTTCCTAGGCTACAAAATATCAAAATGGCGAGAAAGGTATTTTTGCACCAAGTAGCCACCCTGGTCTCCATAGTAACAAAGCTCTGCTAGCGAACTCCTACCATAACTAGAACCCAAACTTCACAACCCATAATCCACCCAACGAAACAAATACCTTGCATAACGTCTTGAAGCTTCATCACCTTCCCTCCCACCTTAGCTTCGCTGACACGATTCATCGATCAAATACCGCGAGGGAGGGGAGTTAATACCCCTCCATTAGCCTCTATCACCTCATCTGACACCCCCATCGATGATCTGATATTCACCCTATGAGTGACATCAGTTAAAGATTTATTAAACTAAGGTATTATAGACTCATGTGTTGGTGTGTGTTCTGTGCTATTGAAACAACGAATCGATCAGATTGCCTATACACTGACAATAAAATGGAAAGACAACAGAGAAATACAGTAAGCAACACAAACACACAAACAATTTTAATAAGGAGTTCACCCTATTCTCCAGGGCTACGTCTCTGGTCCAGCTTCAGTGGTGGCCTTGTTTTATTGTGTCTTTCAAGAGAGAAATTACAATACAGGGACTCAATATGAGTTCTCCTGAAGCAGATTTTGTTTGGTAGGGTGGTTCTTGGATTCCCCAAGCCACTTGGAGTACACAAGCTCTTCTTCTTCCTACCAGCTCTGTGACCTCTTGGTCTACAGTGAAAAGAGCTAAATTTGATGCTCAGTCCAGACAGATTCCTCTATGGGAAGGCTTGAATCTTCAAGCTCTCTGGTGCTTGACACTGCCTCTGGTCAGCTCGACCCTATGTCTTTTCTACCTAGTTTTATTGTTCTCTGTGTTTAGTCCTCGTCTCATGGTTCATTGTTCACTATCTCTCTTGGTCGCTTGGACTCTTCTCAATTCTAATTCAAAATCAACTCTAATTGATTTGACTGTCTCTGTTCATGGCTTTAGCCATTTGATCCCTATGCCTGTTCGATTCCTCTCCCGCCTGTGCTAATTCACCTTTTGCAGCTGCACTTGGATTTCCCTGTGTTCGACGTCATCATGAATGCTCAGGGGGTGGCCACTTGTCCTCCTCTAAATGGCGCCAGCATGCCTCATCGGTTTTTTTTCAGTTACGTCGTGGATGCATTCTTCCTCCACCATGGCAGTCAAACGGATTCCAAATCCCTTTAGAACGTGGCTTAATTCCCTGTCGATTCCACTTCTTTCCATCGGGTGCAATCTCAGCCATCCGATCTGGGCCCTCTAGATCTGACACCATACGCACGTTTCATGCGGTTGACTTGATCGACCGATAGTGCGCAATCAACGGCGGTTTTCTCTCACCTCTGCCTGCCACGCGTTGATCGATGTATGGAATCGCTCCACTCCTGTCCAAAACCTCTTACCGTTCAAGGGCACCCCGATCAATACCGCCGATTTTCCAGTGCGCGGGTCCCGCCTTCGTACGTTAGCATTTTTCGCTTTTTCCACCCGCAGTTTTCCTGGCTCCAGATGTGACCAAGTGCTCGAGCTTCCCCTTAAGGACCCTATTCCTAAGCGCTAATCGTGCATCAAAAACCTCATCCTTTTCCCATTCCGGGACTCCTAGGGGCTACTTTGGCCTCCTGCGCGGTCTCCATGGGCCTCGGTCAACGCGCTTTGACCGAGGTCCTCGTCGTTCCATGTCGGCTGCCATTACCACTGGTTTAGGGTTTTTTGATACTGTTTTGGATTTCCTTAGAGATTTTTTCAACCTAATTCAGTCATGGTTCTTGATAGTCTCTCTATGGATCCAATTCAGATCATGGCCTCCCTACTGAAAATCTTTTGGACCACCAAAAGTTGGTTTTCAAGCATCGACTAAGTGAGGATATTTTTCTTCACTTGTCCAATCTCAATTCACTTTGCGTTGCTCGGCTTTGAACCTTTGAGCCCAATCCTGAGGTATTCAACTTCTCCCATGTGCGTTGTTCTCACCTTCCTATCCAGCACTATGTCTTCTTGCAACTCATTAAGGTATTCAGGTAGCAGGTCATCAATAGAAGGTAATTGACTTTGCTCTTTAGGGTCCCCAATCATTGAAGGTTCAAACGATCTCAAACAATCTGCATTTATGACTAAGTAGATGTGCATGTAAGCTGGTAGATCAAGGCGAAAAGCATTTTCACCAATTTTCTCAAGTATCCTAAAAGGTCCATACCTGATAGGCTTTAGCTTTTTACCTTCACCTTGCATCCTATCCTTGCCAATATATAGCCAAACTTGGTCTCCAACTTGAAAACTATGCTCCATCCAATGCTTATCATGCCTAGCCTTGTACTTGGCCTGGCTCTTTTCCAGTTGTTCCTGTACTGCCTGATGGATCTCCTGGATCTGTTCAATGAACCTAGTTGCCTTGTCCACATCATTGTGTCCATCAACCATGGTATCTTTACCAAAGACAAAATCCAAAGGAGACCTTGGTGTGAAACCAAAGCAGGTCTCAAAAGGAGATCTCTGTGTAGAAGAGTGTTTGGCTCTGTTGTAAGCATGCTGCACATAACACAAGTGTTCATCCCAAAGCTTAGGATGTTTACTGCAATAACCTCTCAATAACTGGATCACAGTCTTGTTTACTACTTCTGTCTAGCTGTCTGTTTGTGGATGAAAAGTTGTTCTTTTCTTTAACTTGGTGTCCATCAGTTCCCACAGACTAGACCAAAACTTCCCCACAAATCGGATGTCTCGATCATATACAATGGAAGTGGGTAACCCAAAATGAACCCATACATGTTCAAAGAACAATTTTGCAGTCTGTTCAGTTGTGACCTGTTTACTACAAGGTATCAAAATATACATTTTTCTGAACCAGTCCATAACAACATATAGATAATCATGACCTTTCCTAGATTTAGGCAGCCCTCCAACAAAATCCATGGAAACACTTTCCCAAGGGTGAGAAGGAACTGGCAATGGAGTGTACAAGCCTAGTTTTCTATTGTTGGGCTTTCTTTTAGCACACATGGCACACCCTCTTACATATCTAGAAACTGTCTCATTCATTTTCGGCCAATAGCAGAATCTTTGTAGCTGTGCAACTGTTTTACTTACCCCAAAGTGACCTGATATCAGAGAAGTGTGTGCTTCCCTAATTATCTTTACTCTCTCAGTTTGTGGAATGCAGAGTTTCCCACAATGGTATAAGAGTCGGTCCTTTATGTGATAGTCCAATTCTTCTACTCTTTTGCCTTGACTCAAAGTTGCATATACATATTTAAAATCCATGTCTTGAGCATATTGTTATATGTAGTTTTCATGTAGCACAGAATTATGCTTAAGTATGGTAGATGCATTTATAATGGGTCTAGATAACATGTCTGCAACCTTGTTATGTATGCCTTTTTTATATCTGATGACTAAGTGAAACTATTGTAGAAAACCCATCCATTTGTGTGTCTTGATTGTTGCAACTTAGTTTGGGAGTGTATATATTGAAGTGGTTGATGATCAGTATGTATTACTGTCTCTTTGCCCATTAAATAATGTTTCCACTTTTTCACACTCTGAACTAATGCATACAATTCTTTATCATATGTAGGATAGTTAACTACTGCAGGATTAAAAGTCTCAGAATGATAACATATGGGTTTGCCGTGCTGTGTCAACACTGCTCCCATGGCATAGTCACTGGCATCAGTTTGGATCTCAAATGGTCTTTGTAAATCTGGCAGTGCTAGTACAGGTGTTGTATTGATTTTCTCTTTCAAGGTGTCGAAGGCTTTCTGATGTTTGCCTCCCCACTGAAACACCTTATTCAATCATGTTAAAGCATGTAAGGGAGCTGCAATCGAGGAGAAGTTAGAAATGAACTTCCTCCAATATTGTGTTGCTCCTAAGAAGCTTCTTACTTTTGTAGCAGACCTGGGTTTAGGCCAGTTCACAATGACTGCCACTTTAGAGGGATCCATTTTCAATTTACCTCCCCCTACCATATGACCCAAGTAGTTTAGAGATGTTTTGCCAAATTCACATTTTGAGAGTTTAACATAAAGTTATTCTCTTTTCAAAACATCTAATGTCTACTTAACATGCTTTAAATGTTCTCCCCACATTTTACTAAAAATCAGAATGTCATCGAGATACACAATAACAAAATCATAAAGAAAAGGTCTGAGTACATCATTCATTAATCTCATGAAAGTAGCAAGAGCGTTAGTTAAGCCAAAAGGCATAACCAGCCATTCATACAATCCCTACTTTGTTTTGAAAGCAGTCTTCCATGCATCTTGCTCTGCAACTCTGACCTGATGGTATCCACTGTGCAAATCCAGTTTGGTGAAATAAACAACTTCTTTCAATTGATCTAAAAGATCATCTATGCGAGGAAGGGGATAACGATTTTTTATCGTTATCTTATTCAGTGCTCGGTAATCTATGCACATTCTCCACGAGCCATCTTTCTTTCTCACCAAAACAATTGGTGACCCACATAATGATGTGATAGGCCTAATGAAGCCCTTCTTGAGCAACTCCTACACCTGCTTCTTGATTTCAGCATTCTCTAAAGCATACAACCTATACATCCCAATGTTAGGCAATGGAACATCTTGCTACAAAATAATATCATGTACTATTCCCTTTTTGGGTGGCAGACCTTTAGGTTCTTGAAACAAGACATCATACTCTGAAACAACCTTTTCTATATCAGCTTGTTGTTCAGCATTATAGCCCTCAAATGCATTGGTTTTATCAGGTTTCTTTTCCTTTACAACCATCAGTAAGAATTGTTTTCATGAATTAATCATTCTTTTCATCTGTCCTGAGATTATGAGAGTATAATTATTCTTGAGATTATGAGCTCTTACAAAGTATTCGATTCCATCTTTAACCAGTAGATACTTGTTCTCAGCTCTATAGAAAATAGCCTTTCTATCATACAAGTAAGGAATTCCTAAAACAATTCCACATATATCCAAAGGAATTATGTCTAACTCAACCTCATCTACAAATGCTGACCCAAATGAGAACTTGAGTTTGCACTGTCTAGTCACTTGTAGTTGTGCTTTATCATTCAACCATTCTAATGGGTATGGTTTCTTGTGAGGTGTAGTTGTTAATCCCAATTTCTTTACAATTGCTTCAGAAATCAAATTTACTTGAGAGCCACTATCAAACAAAGTATCAATCTTTTGATTTTTGGAAATAACTTGAATATGGAAAAGCTCATGCCTTTTTCTCTCATTTTCTTCATCAATAACAGATTGAGCAGAATTACGAATAGATGCTTCAGAATTCTTACCTCTTATACCTGTGGCTGCTATAGTTGTTTCATCTCCCGAGTCTGACCCCAAATCTCTCTGAATAGCTGCAGCTATCTTCTTCTTCTTGCCCTTGGACTTCTTAGGTCTCAGCTCTGGATGCAGAATCCAACAATGCTCATCATCATTCCCCTCCTTTTTATAGTGAGTGCGTGAAGCTTTGGCTTTTTGTGCAGTGTTATCCTTCCTTGCTTTCCACTTATGTTTTATTTTCTCCTTGCTCTTGCTTACAGTGGGTTGGGATGGTCCCCCAACTTCTGGATTTCCATTCTTTCCTCTAGCCTCTAGATGAGTAGCTTGTACAGATACCTCATCTATACTAGTGGGATTAAACATGACTATGGTATGCCTCATGTAGCTGTGTAGACCACCAATGTACTTCAAAAGAGTCTCTGGTGAGTCTTGTGAGATACCCAACATCAATGCTCTCTTTCAAAATTCTTGAGTATACCCTTGTACACTTTGCCCCTTCAACTGCCGAAGAGTTTGCCAACTCATCATGGCCTGTTGCATGTAGGCCAATGGATAGAACTGTTTTTTTACTGCAGAAACAAAGTCACTCCAGACAGAGATGGTCTTACCATGTATTTTCATATCAGCTTGGGTTCTACCTTCCCACCAAACCAAGGCAGTGCCTTCTAGGCGTAGGCTTGCCAGCTGAATCTTACTCTTGTCTGAGTTTATGTTCTGTACCCCGCAATACACATCAATTTGTCTAATCCAATTGTCCAATTTTTCAGCATTTAGCTCTCCATCATATATATGCAAATCAAATTTAACATCTAACTTAATCTAATATGCTTTCTTATTATGTACAGGGCTATTAGGAGGTGTGAGAAATTTTCCTCTTTCCCCTTTCCTTTGGAGTTGGCATGGAAGCGAGACTCATCTTCTTCTTTCTCTTTCTTAGAGCCGGATGCATCTTACACCTTTTGCTTTCTAAGGTCTCTATACATTTCTTCAACCATAGACTTTATAGCTAGGAAACTCTCTATGAATTGAGGGTCTGGCCCCATAGAACTTTCTTCTGACATGGTCTTTCGAGGATAGACTCTCCCAATTTCAGGATTAATTTCCACCAACTCTCCTTCTCCTAATTTGAGCTTTGATCTTGTGAGAATTCACAGCTATACCAACACAAGCTTGTCTAACCTTACAGCCTTGAGCTCTGATACCACTTGATCTGATATTCACCCTATGAGTGACATCAGTTAAAGATTTATTAAACTAAGGTATTACAGACTCATGTGTTGGTGTGTGTTCTGTGTTATTGAAACAACGGATCGATCAGATTGCCAATACACAGACAATAAAATGGAAAGACAACAGAGAAATACAGTAAGCAACACAAAGACACAAACAATTTTAATAAGGATTTCACCCTATTCTCCAAGGCTACGTCTCCGGTCCAGCTTCAGTGTGACCTTGTTTTATTGTGTCTTTCAGTAGAGAAATTACAATACAGGGACTCAATATGAGTTCTCCTGAAGCAGATTTTTCTTGGTACGGTGGTTCTTGGATTCCCCAAGCCACTTGGAGTACACAAACTCTTCTTCTTCCTACCAGCTCTGTGACCTCTTGGTCTACAGTGGAAAGAGCCAAATGTGATGCTCAGTCTGGACAGATTCCTCTATGGGAAGGCTTAAATCTTCAAGCTCTCTAGTGCTCGACGCTGCCTCTGGTCAGCTCAGCCCTTTGTCTCTTCTGCTTAGCTTTACTGTTCTCTGTGTTCAGTCCTCCTCTCAGGTTTCACTGTTCACTGTCTCTCTTGGTCGCTTGGACTCTTCTAAAATCTGATTCCAAATCAACTCTAACTGATTCGACTGTCTTTGTTCATGGATTTAGCCATTCGATCCCTATGCCTGTTCGGTTCCTCTCCCACCTATGCTGATTCACCTTCTACAGCTGCTCTTGGAGTTCCCTGCGTTCGGTGTCATCATGAACACTCAGGGGGTGGCCACCTGTCCTCCTCTAAATGGCGCCAGCATGCCTCGTCGGTTAGTTTTTTCAGTTACACCGTGGATGCGTTCTTCCTCCACCGTGGCGGTCAAACGAATTCCAAATCCCTTTAGAACGTGGCTTAATTCCCTGTCTATTCCACTTCTTTCCATCGGGTGCAATCTCAGCCATCCGATCTGGTTCCTCTAGATTCGATGCCATACGCACGTTTCACGTGATTGACTTGCTCGACCGATAGCGTGCGATCAATGGCAGTTTTCTCTCACCTCCACCTGCCACGCGTCAATCAGTGTATGGAATCGATCCACCCCTATCCAAAACCTCTTACCGTTCAAGGGCACCCCGATCAATACCACCGGTTTTCCAGTGCATAGGTCCCGCCTTCATACGTTAGCGTTTTTCGCTTTTTCCACCCGCGGTTTTCCTGGCTCCCGATGTGACCGGGTGCTTGGTCTTCCCATTCATGGCCCTGTTTGCCTAAGCGCTAATAACACATCAAAAACCTTGTCCTTTTCCCATTCCGGGACTCCCAGGGGCTACTTTGGCCTCCTGTGCGGTCTCCATGGGCCTCAGTCAACGCGCTTTGACCGAGGTCCTCGTCGTTCCACGTCGGCTGCCATTGCCACTGGTTTAGGGTGTTTTTTATATTGTTTTGGATTTCCTTAAAGATTTGTTTGACCTGATTCAGTCATGGTTCTTGACAGTCTTTCTATGGATCCAATTCGGATCAATCGAAGAGTTTTGACTTTGGGATTTTATTATAAAAAGAAGTATTGATTTATTTATGTTTTATGATTAGTATTTTTTTAATGTTATTTTTACTTTAATTTTTATGTGAACCATTATTTTTGGGATTTTTTTTTTTTTCTTTTTTTCTTTTGTTGGCTTTGACACATAGGAGATTTGAACTTTGAATCACGTGGTTTACACAACTCTTCATAAAATGAAAATCACCAACTAAGATGCCCCCAATGGCTGGGGAAGAAACTTTAAACATTATCATCTTATAACATAAAATTTAAAAATATATATAGATATATATATATATATAGAGGAGTTTCCCTGACTGCGGAGAAGTTAGGGTTTTCATTCGGCTCTTGTTGCCGCCGTTGCGCCTGCGGCGGCAGGGCTTTCCTCTGGTGTAGTTTCTGGCCGTTGTCGCCATCCTCTGCCGGGGTTCGCAGATCAGGTGGGGTTTCAAGTTCTGCGGTTTCTGTAGCCTGTGGAGGGGATTCGCCTCTGGCCTCCGCCCTCATTCCAGCGGACCTCTTCCCTTGCGACGTGCTTGTCTTTCTTTACCTCTGCGCGGCTCTGAGTCCATCACATCGTCTTCGTCTGACGATCTCGGGTGGGTGGCCTGCTCTGCTTGGGCTCTGAGGTTCATCGGCAGACTCCGGTGACTTGCTTTGTGCTTTGAGTTGGGAGGCGGCGGAGTGTGTTCATAGTTACTGGTTTTCGGTGGTTTTTGCACAATATCCGTGCCGCTCTGCTTTGGCAGTCTCACCAAGAGGTTTTTGGCCTTTGGCATTTTTGTGCTGAGTCGCGGAGCGGGTGCGAGGGTTTTGTTGGGCTTCTTGATGCTCTTCGTGGGGGCGAGGTGGCTGCCCTAGCCGCCTCTGCCCCCGGAATCGATCCGCCTCTGCTCTGGTTGGGACCTGATGGGTTCCCTTGCTGAGGCGTTGGGTTCTATTTTTGGACGCTTGCTGCCTTCCTCTGCAGTTTATATGGAGCGTTGAGGGATCTGAGGTGTGGAGTCTGTCTCTGCATCGATTCGTGCCGCTTCATCATGGCTGTTTCTGGATGGTTTCTTCTGGCTTCTGAGGATGTATGGGTGGTATCTTCCTCTGGTTTCCTCGGTTTCAGGAGCAGAGTTTGAGGGGGTGGGGGAGGATGTGGCTTCCTCCATTTCGTGCCTCTCCTCCTTGTCTTGGCGGCCATTTCGAATTTTCTGCACATTCCTCAGGAGCTATTGTGTTTTTTTTTTTTTTTTTCTGTTATTTTTGTATGAGATGGGTAGGGGTATCCTCCTGTTGGGGTTTACATACCCATTTACTTGCTGCCCTGTCAGAGGGCTCTTCTGCATACTTCTCTTGAAGTATTGCTTTGTAAGTGGTTTACCCACACTACAGCATATGCGTTTAGCATCTACAACATGTAATTTTCTAAATTAATGGAAATTACGGATTTTCTTCTTCGGAAATATATATATATATATATATATATATATATATAGAGAGAGAGAGAGATATATATATGTTGTTTCTTTTTTTTTTTCAAATTCTCGGATAATCATTTTAAGCAAAAAGCTCTCAAATTGTGTCTTTTTTTAAAGCTTGGTCAGACTACATCTTCATCATGTCCAATATATCACCTCGATCGGGGCAGGGAATTGAACCAGTGACTTCACATGAAGGAGTGCCTTAACGGAGCACCCAATTATCGTCTATCCAAGACCCCGTGGATAAAACTATGTATTTTTTAATTATATCTATATTCAAAATTTATACTTTTTTGTCAAACATTTAAAACTATTGCTTTTTAGTGACAATTAATTGTTGTGTACTGAAATAAAGATAAAAACACGTTTAAAATGTTAGTTTACAATATATTTAAAAAAATATGGCATTCTAAATTAATTAACAATATATAAAATATATAAAATATTTTAACTTCAAAATATTAACCATATATATTGCGAAGAAAAAAAAAATGAAAATTTCATTATAAAAAACAATGGGAAAAAAAAAATAACAATTGAGGGGGTGGGTGAGGGAAATATAAGAAGGCAACTTGAAAAATAGTTAAAAAACCAAAATTTGAAACCCATGAGGTGTAGACCAATTGGTTTTAGTGGGGTTTAGTCTCCACCAGGTCTTAAGTTCAAACCTCATGAGGGGTTGGGGATAGAAGCCACCTTTGGGGAAATTAAATTGTCTCAAGGGGCGTCCAAGCTCGACTGAGCACGCATAATCCTGGTGATAACATTCCACTAGTGGGTATAACATTCTTCCATCCAATAGATGTGATGGCCCTAGCCTAGGCTCAACCTAGTTACCAAAAAAATCCATACTTTATACATAAGAATAATTAAACTGTCAAAAAAATGCCCCAACCAAAAGAAGTGTGATGTTATATCACCACTTTTCACGGTTAGCATTAAAATAATGATTTGATGTGACTTCTAAACAAGCGATAATTGGTCAAGATCTCATTAAGTTGGTAATTTTGTTCCCATTAAAACAACAAATTACTTCATTGGTTTATAAGAAGAATTGTTTTCATTAACCTCCAAATAGGGGATCTCATTGTTGAAAATGAATGTCGCATATCTAACTTGGAGTCTAACTCAATCCTAAGCCTTTCATTAATCAAGAAACCTACTTTGAAGCCAACATTACCCATCATCATTATGTTTACAAAAACCCTAGAAGAAAACCCTACCAAAATGACCTTGGGAGGTAGCCCTACGATCATCAAATCCTTGTGTGGACTAGCCAAAACTACAAACAAGATAAACTTGAGCCTATCATCAATGAAGCAATGTGTATGCACAAGCTTATTGGTATCCAAAAAGGCATTGTACTCGTATATTCCCACACAAACAACGCGAGACATAATGAGATCCAAGTCCAGTCTATTTCATTATAACATCTTCATTAAGCCACCCCATATCACTAAGACCCACATAGGTGAAAAACATCCAAATAGCTTGATAAAAACAATGATCTTCACGATATCACGATATAAGACCTTAATACATCAATACACCAAATCAAAATTAAAATTAAACAAAAACAATTTCTTTCAGAAACTATATTTTCTAGTCCTCCAAAAATATTGATGAAAAAATAAAATTATATATATATATATATATATATATATATATATATATATCGAGAGAGAGAGAGACAGAGAGAGAGATTTCTCTTAATATTGTAATTTGTTAACTCGTTATAATGTCCTAATTTTATTTCTCCATTTAACTAAAAAACCTTTAAAACTCTTAATTTGACAGAAACATTCCATACATTCAAATTATTAATAAGATTAAGATAAATGGTTTAGAACAATGCAACGGATTCCAAACATGGGAGCTTCTTTCAAAACAAAACTTATTTTTTTCCTCTGGAAAAAGTCATAATTTTATTCATAAGATAAAATTAAATTTTGTAGATGCAGAAGCATATGCAATAATATTGATCTGGTTTTCGTAGAAACCAAAAGAATAAAAAAATGAAGTGAAAAACTATACTTTTCTCCCTTTCTTTTTCTCCACCTTTCGCCATCCCCCAGAGTTGGGGGTGGTGGTTACTATGGAGAGCTGATTTTCTGTTATAGTTGTGGGAGATTCCTTGTCCGACTCAGATCCTTCAGATCCATGAGTTCTCTTGTTGCCGGATATTTCCTTTCCTGTTATTTGGAGGTCTTGTTTTTGCAAAGGGTTGTTGGGAGCTTCCTCTTTCTTTTGCGTATTGGGCTGGATTTCTTGTTCATCCTTTTCTGTTTTGAAGTCTGTGGTGTCTGGTACGTCTTCTTCTTCATCCAATGGCACTGTGTTTTGCCATCCTTTAGGCTTCTTTGTTGCTGCTTGTTCTGATTGGGGGTTCTTGCCTGTGGACAAGCGCTGAGAAGGTGGCCTGTTTGTAAACATCTTCGACATCGGAATGTTGTGTTTTCGTAATCCAATTATTGTAGCCACTGTGTGTTGTTAAAATTCAGTATTATACTTTCTGGTAATCCCTGGCTGAGATCTACTTCGACACATATTCTCGTGAAGGTAAAAATTCCCTTTTCCAGTCTGTCGTCGTCAATCTTTAGAAATTTCCCCAGGGTGTTCCCTATGGCTATTAAAACCTTGTGATGCCAGAAGTGTAATGGGAGGTTATGCAACCTGACCCATACTGGTATCTTTGATACCACCATTGTATTGGCATCGAAATCTGGAAACCATGGAGTGATGTAGAGCCCTGCGTTGCCCCAGAACCATGGCCCCTTATTAAGGATGTGTTCCTTTTCCTATTCTGTGTTGAATCTTACTATAAAAAACCCCTTAGGGCATAAGTAGATTTCACAGTTTGGTGTCCAGGTGGTATGGATCCAATGGTGCAGATCACCTGATTTGGGCTAGTAACCATTGAATCTACAAATAACAGAGTGATAAAATAGATCTAAGTATAAATCCTTTACCTCGGGCATTTCAATAGTGAGAGCGGGATTCTCAGGTTTTTGTTCGACTATGTAGGGCCCAGGAAGAACAGGGTTTGTTGCTGGATTGACTTGTGCTTTCCCTTTACCCTTCACAGCATCCTTGAAGGAGCCTGTGTTCTTTGAGCTGGTTCCAAAACATCCACCTCGCAGATGGAAGTTAATGATGATAGTCGAGTCTGTGGTGATGTTGTATTCCTGAAGGGTGTGGTTTTCTTGTAAGTTGTGCCCCCTGTAGATCAGATTTTGCCCTTGTTCTAGTATGCCAAGAAGGTTTTGTATTTCATTCGGTAGTTCCTGGATGTTGCTGCCCCTCCATAACCTCAAGCAATAAATCCTGCCTTCCGGTGCTTTTATGAAGAGCTATGTGAGATCCACCTCTCTGGGATTTGAGCCCAACTGAGGTTGCCCCCGATCTATTGTCTGGATTGTGTCATTTCCAAGCCCAAGATTATCGCCATTGAATCAGCATTCCTCTACGGTTTTGGCCCGGGTGTCAGGACTGAGGGGTATCCTAATTTGCCCCCAGATCTGGATTTTGTGCAGGCTTCTACTTCGTCTAAGGACCTAATCTGGTGGTTCAATAGCAGATCTGGGCAGTTGTCTGTCTTCCGTGGTCAGGTTGCTCAATCCAGATCTGTGAATTGGCCCTACAAAGACGCCTTGGGCAAGTTCAAGTATACAGGGTGGATATATAAAATACAAATTGGCCCTTACCGCAACAATGATGTCATGAAATCTGCTTGATCCAGTCCCAGTAGCGCGCAGGTGTCCCTTCTGTAGCCCGACCGCCTTAGAGATCTGAAAACTCGGATTTGGGTTATTTCCCTTGCCGGGCTCCTTAACGGCTATCATCTGGTGCTTGTTTTTGAACTCGCAGAAGGCCAAAACGAATTGTCTAATATCGATGGGGTGTGCGGCATTGTGGAGGCCCCTGATAAGGCCAGCAACTTGGTAGTTCTCGCCTTCCCAAACGCTAAAGTGGGCATATTGGCTTCCTATTGAGAGGTCCTTGCTTTGGGCAGTTTTCATGCAACCAGTCGAACGGCGACAGGGATTTCCTTTTTTCCCAGGGTTCTTGGTTGGATCACTTAGCAGGATTGGCATACTGGTTACCGAGGTCGTGCCCAGGAGGTCAGTCGCGAGAGGGATGACAGATTCTGCAACAAAGAAACCCTTTCTTGTGCCGCGCTGAGACAGTGAATCTGCCATGGTTCCAATCCTCCTTCTATTTCACACCTCAAAAAACAAAACTTATTAATCTAATTATTGAATACTTAGCTTTCCTTGTTAAATCAAGGTTGCATAAATCAAAACTTCTTAATCCAATTATTATATCTAGCGAACGCAGGTTATATTGCTTTTTATTATAGTTAAAAAACTGACTTTCAATTAGTTTTGAAATTTTTAAATAGATTTTAAATTTATTAAACTTTTGAAAAAAATATATATTAAACTGAATATTTTGAAAATTAAAAAGTAATTTTTAATTTTTAAAATGTAATTTTTTTTTTCAAATTGGTTAATGACTATTTTTATGTGGTTTTAAATTGAATTGTCAGATATAAAAAATAAATTAAAATCTAAAAAATCTAAAAAATATATATATATATTCGCCAAGTGTCATAATAATTTAGCCTTTGTTACAATACCGTGACTTATCAATAACACATGCCAAAAACAAGAACTCATTTCAAAATCAAAATATTCTATAAATATTTTACTTTAATTTAATTTATAATAATTTTTAATTAAAACTTAATACTTACAATATAACAAGATTCCTAACCATGGATATTTACCTATATTTTACCATGGATATACATCAGGGTCATGTCTCACATGGGGCAATTCTCTTTTTTGAATGCCTTCATAGGCATCTGTTGTATGTACCTTTTTATTATCCTAATAGAAGGTTACACTTTTTTCTTAAAAAAAATTAAAAAATATATATATATATATATAATTTAGCCTTTGTTACAATACCGTGACTTATCAATACCACATGCCCAAAAACAAGAACTCATTTCAAAATCAAAATATTCTATAAATATTTTACTTTAATTTAATTTATAACATTTTTTAATTAAAACTTAATATTTACAATATAACAAGATTCCTAACCATGGATATTTACCCATATTTTACCATGGATATACATCAAGGTCATGTCTCACATGGGGCAATTCTCTTTTTTGAATGCTTTCATAGGCATCTGTTGTATGTACCTTTTTATTCTCCTAATAGAAGGTTACACTTTTTTCTTTAAAAAAAATTAAAAAATTATATATATATATGTGTGTGTGTGTGTGTGTGTATTATTTATATATATATATATATAATATACAAATATAATTATACATATAATATATACATAATGTGTATGTGTGTGTGTGTATATATATATATATAATTATACATACATAATGTGTATGTGTGTGTGTGTGTATATATATATATATAATTATATATATAATATATATGTGTATATATATATATATATGTATATATGTATATATAATATATATATGTATATATATAATATATATGTATATATATAATATATATATATAATATATAATATATAATATAAATATATAATTATATATATAATTTTTTTATTTTTTTTAAGAAAAAAGTGTAACCTTCTATTAGGAGAATAAAAAGTTACATACAACAGATGCCTATGAAGGCATTCAAAAAAGAGAATTGCCACGTGTGAGACATGACCCTGATGAAAAGAGATCGAGCTTGAAACATATCCAATAGCCCATACATCAAAAATAAAAACAGTCCATATAAAATGCTAATTAAAGTCTATGAGACATCAAAAAACATCCATATGCCATGAACATAAAGTGTTGAAAACAAGCCTGCCAGTATTGTGTGAAGTTGTTGTCCAGACATATGATCATCCAAAAGAATGAAAAAAAACAAAAAACCATGTATTGTTGTATAAACATTGTCATGCACCTATTATGATGCTGAGAAAGGTGGATGTTGGTAATCCTGTGTCTGTCCATCAAGCTACTCTAATACCTTTTAGGAGCCTAGATGTTTTTAAATGCCTTCCTTAGACATTAAATCAACCTCAAAATTTCTCTCCTTACTGATGTGGCAACATGAAACATGACCAAATAAAGCTTTTAACTGCAAAATTTCTTCAAGAACAGGAATCAGTTTGTGATTGTGACATCTTTGTGTAGCATTGAACCAATTAATGATATTTAGAGAATCCCCCAAAAATTGTAAAGATTGACAATGGTGTTCATGAGCCTAGCACAGTGAGAGCTTTAAAGAGAGAAGCTTCACATAGTTGTTGGATCCTTGATCTAATCCAACTTTTGACTTCAAAATATGATGCTTATTTACATAAAGGATAAGGCCTCCTCCATATATGCCAACCCCCATCAAAAGCCCCAACAAAATATGAACATGGAATTTTCTTATTGATTACTTCCTTTGATATGTTCTTGTGAACTTGATGAGGCTCCTTGGTGGGGAGAAGGGAGTATATGGTTGTTATTTTGGCTGAAATGAGATCAGGGGATGAGGCCATATCCCTAAAATGGCCTTATTCTGGGCAAGACACTCTCCCCAACAAATAAGAGGAGGAATGTTCCTCCATACTACCTCCCTGGAGGCATCCCACCAACACTTCTAGGACTCCCAAGAAATTTTTTGCTTGCCACTGAAGAGTACATCTAAGAATATGTTTAGTTTTTTCAAAGATACTGAGGAAAACATGGACCATGGATATTATAAACTTGTAAATAGGCTTTGTTACAATACCATGGGCTAGAAACATGGTTTATCAATTGTTAGGTCCTTATAATATTAGTGTATTCCCCATTATTATTGTAATTGTAGCCCCTTATTGTTATTGTTGTGTCAATTTTGTCCCCGTGTTATTACTATTGTGCCCCATAGAAGCCTATTATTGGTATTGGTGTGCCCTTACATTATTATTGTTATGTCGGCTATGACTATATTGTGACCCCTTAGACTCCTATATATAGAAAGGAGGTTTTGTCATTTGTATCATCCAAGAATTATTCATTTGTGTAATGTAAAGGAATTTTCTCCCTAAAAGACTCTTATTTGAATTCGTTGATCTATCTCTTCTTCTATTTTTTGAGCTGGTTGCGTAACATTTGGTATCAAAGCTTTAGATTCTAGGGTTTCACTGCTTCAAATAGGTCATCGTGGCATTTTCGCTATAACTTTTTTTCTACAAAGCTTCAGAATCTAAAAAAAAACACACACACATTTGATATGAAATCTTTATGAACATCGTGTGCAAATCTCATATCGTTTCTCGCTATATTTTCTAAGATATGAACTGAGAAATTTAGGGTTTTTGCAGGCTCCCGAATTCCATCTCAAATAGGTGACCTTAGTAAAATCGTCATAACTTTCTCTCTAAGCATTAGATTCAAATTTTGTAAAAATTGATAGAAATAGTACATACTACAGCTTTTGGGTATTGTTTTTAGGGCCGAAGGTCGAAACAATGACACATGGCACTTCGTACAAGTTCACTCTATTGAACAAATCTATAATCAGGTCATTGTGGGAGATTGGGCATAACTCTTTCTTGAAAAATCCAATCTTGATCATATTTGTGGGGTTGGAAAGAAGACTCAGAGGACCACCATAAGACAAAATTGTAGACCTTGGAGATCCAAAATTATAGAGATACAACAACTTCAATATCGAGCTCCTACAAAGTGAAAAAATATGTGTAGTCTTTTTAAAAATTTGCATAAGTTTTGTTTGAAACAATAGTTTTAAGTGATTAAAAGGGCATAATAACGAAAATTATCATTAGTTGATGCCCCAAAGAAATAAAATGGAAACACCTAGTAATCAACCTGAAATCTCTACAATGACACATAAAGAAGAGGAAGAAATGCAACATGATATATCAAAATTACGAGACCAAGTGCAACAAATTTCTCTCTCACAAAAAGCAACTGAAGCTAAGATGGATGGTTTAAAGAATGGAATGGAAGCTAAGATGGATGGTATAGAAGAAAAACTTAAAGGCAACATGGAAGATTTGAAGATAGATTTGACAAAGTTGCTACAATAAATTATTACTAATGGCGAAAGGGCAGTAAAGGAAACCCGTGATGAGAACAAAATAAATGTTAATCATGATTTCATAGACTCTAACGTTGGATTGAAGACCCGCCACGTTCCAAAGATCGATATGAGGAAGTTTGATGGCAATGATCCCGTAACTTGGATACTACATAGGGAGCAATATTTCGATCTCCATAATGTGCAAAACACACAAAAGGTAAACATTGCAAATTTATATTTGGAACCCAATCAGTTTGTATGGTATCGATGGCTTTGCTCTCGTAAACAAACTGTCGCGTGGTCATTTGTTACGGAGGAAACGATAGCACATTATGAGGATACAAAGAGAAACACCTTCTTTAGTCAATTAATAAATCTCAAACAAAAGGGTTCAATGGTGGAACACATTGAGGACTTCCAAAAATTGAATATAAGGGTAAAAGATATTCCAGAGGAGCATATGATTGATGTGTTCATAGGGAATTTAAAGGATAACATCCAACATGAGGTTCGTCTTTGGGAACCTCATTCATTGGAGAAGACATTCAGATTGGAAAGAAAAATTGAAAGCAAAATTATGGCAATAAGGAAGCCTACCACTCACAACTATAAAGATGGAAGTGTTGTTGCCCCTAGCCTTCCACAACCTACAAGGTTGACACCACAAAAATTGGAATAAAAAAGAGCAAAATGGATTCATTACAGTTGTGATATCAAATACACTAAAGGTCACAAGTGTGTTGAGAAGAAATTATTTTACATAGATTGTGAAGATGAGGAAGAAAAGGAACAAGAAACATCAAAAGAAGAGGATATACACCAGAAACAAACCCTAGAGAAAGAAGAAATGAATCGGACCATATCTTGTAATGCATTGGCAGGAATTACCACTCCTCAAACTCTCAAGATAAAAGGACATATCAAGAAGAAAAAGGTGATAATGTTGATTCATTCGGGTAGTACCCATAATTTTATTCATTGTAAGATAGTCAAGGAATTGAATTGCTTCCTATATCCAACACCAAAGTGTCAAGTGATGGTTGCAAATGGAAGAACCATAAATTTCTCTGGAAAGTGCCATAATATCAAGCTTTCCATGGGAGAATATGTATTGAATAGTCCAATGTTGTCCATTCCAATGGGTGGTTCAGATGTTATACTAGGAATCCAATGGCTACAATATTTGGGTATGATAGCTTTTAATTTTCAAGAACTTTTCGTGAAATTTTTTTGGGAAGGAAAGGATGTTGAATTAAGGGTTTTCGCAGGGAAACTGGGAAAGATAATCAACTCTAACGGCATGAAAAATATTCTAAAGAAAAACTTGGTGTGATTGCACAATTATGTTCACTAGAGGTTCCCACATCGAAATCATCTATTTCTCCATATCTTCAAAAATTCATGGACAATAATTCCAAGGTATTTGAGATTCCCAAAGTCCTCCCACCTATTCGTGATCATGATCATGCTATTCATTTGATTACAGGAAGTGTTCCTCCAAACATTAGGCATTACAGATATCCCTATGCCCAAAAGAGTGAAATTAAACGTATGGTTGCAGAAATGCTAGAGGTTGGTATAATTCAACCTAGTCAAAGTTATTTCTCTGCTCCAGTAGTATTGGTGCACAAGAAGGATGGATCATGGCACATGTGTCTAGATTATAGGGAACTCAACAAGCTCACTATTAAAGATAAATTTCCCATTCCTGTCATTGATGAATTATTGGATGAATTACATGGATCAATTTACTTCACTAAGTTGGATCTTCGTTTAAGATATCATCAAATCAGAATGAAGACTGGAGACATTCCAAAAACAACATTTAGAACTCATGAGGGTCATTATGAATTTTTGGCTATGCCTTTTGGCCTTACCAATGCACCTTCTACATTTCAAGGCTTGATGAATTCTATTTTCAAACCCTTCCTTAGAAAATTTGTTTTAGTATTTTTTGATGATATACTAATCTAAAACAAGTCTTGTAAGGATAATGTTCAACATGTTGACAGGGTGCTCAAACTATTGGAAGAGAAAAATTATATGCAAAAACCTCCAAATGTTTCTTTGGAGTACATAAGGGTGAATATATAGGTCATATTGTATTTCAGGAAGGTGTTAAGGTAGACCCTAGCAAAATTAAAGCCATTAAAGAATAGAAAATTCCTACATCCATAAAGCATATGCGAGGATTTCTCGGGTTGACAGGGTATTATCGCAAGTTTGTTAAGATTTATGGGAGAATAGCAACACCTCTAACAACATTACTGGAGAAAGATGAATTTTCTTGGACTCCAGAAGCAACGAAGGCCTTTGAACATCTTAAAGAGGCAATGTGTCGAGCAACGGTCTTAGCTACACCAGACTTCACAGAAACATTTATTTTGGAATGTGATGCCTTAGGAAATTGAATTAGTGTTGTTTTAATGCAAGAAGGAAGACCCGTTGCCTTTGAAAGTCGTCCAATCAAAGGAAAGTATATACACAAAGCTATTTCTGAGAAGGAAATGTTAGAAATACTACATTCACTTAAGAAATCGCGACCTTACCTAATGGGAAGGTACTTCAAGGTAAAAATAGATCATGATAGTCTTAAATACTTTTTCGAACAAAGATTATCTTTAGAAGGGCAGTAAAAATGGGTCACAAGATGTTGGGTTATGACTTTGAAATCATATACAAAAAGGGGAATCAAAATGTTGTTGCAAATGCACTCTCAAGAAAGGATGAGGATGTGGAAGCATTGCTTTGTGCCATTTCTATTATCCAACCAGATTGGATAAACAAAGCAAGTGATGAATGGAAGAATGATGAAGAAGTGTGGGCACTCTTTCAAAAGTTGCAACAAGATCCCAAGTACATCTGATACATTTAGCTCGAAAAATGATTCGTTATGGTACAAAGATCAACTCTAACAGCATGACAAAGATTCTAAAGAAAGAACAACATGGTGTAATTGCACAATTATGTTCACTAGAGGTTCCCACATCGAAATCATCTATTTCTCCATATCTTCAAAAATTCCTGGACAATCATTCCAAGGTATTTGAGACTCCCAAAGGCCTCCCACCTATTCGTGATCATGATCATGCTATTCATTTGATTACATGAAGTGTTCCTCCAAACATTAGGCCTTATAGATATCACTATGCCCAAAAGAGTGAAATTAAACGTATGGTTGCAGAAATGCTAGAGGTTGGTATAATTCAACCTAGTCAAAGTTATTTCTCTGCTTCAGTAGTATTGGTGCACAAGAAGGATGGATCATGGCACGTGTGTCAAGATTATAGAGAACTCAACAAGCTCACTATTAAAGATAAATTTCCCATTCCTATCATTAATGAATTATTGGATGAATTACATGGAGCAATTTACTTCACTAATTTGGATCTTCGTTTAGGATATCATAAAATCAGAATGAAGACTGGAGACATTCCGAAAACAACATTTAGAACTCATGAGGGTCATTATGAATTTTTGGCCATGCCTTTTGGCCTTACCAATGTACCTTCTACATTTCAAGGCTTGATGAATTCCATTTTCAAACCCTTCCTTAGAAAAATTGTTTTAGTATTTTTTGATGATATACTAATTTACAACAAGTCTTGGAAGGATCATGTCCAACATGTTGACAGGGTGCTCAAACTATTGGAAGAGAAAAAATTATATGCAAAAACCTCCAAATGTTTCTTTGGAGTACATAAGGGTGAATATATAGGTCATATTGTATCTCAGGAAGGTGTTAAGGTAGACCCTAGCAAAATTAAAGCCATTAAAGAATAGAAAATTCCTACATCCATAAAGCATCTACTGTTGAAAATGCAACAATATGATGGAGCTTAGTGAAAAGAAGTCACCTTCACTAAGTGGGCCCGCAGGCTATTTTTGGCACAAAGTCTATTTTTAGACTATGTCTATTTTTAGACATATGGATCATGGTCTATGAGTTGCAGGATGCTATTTATGGATGATTTGTCATGTTGGTAAAAATAGATGGACCTCTATTTTTAGACATATGGGCGGAGTCTATTTTTAGACTACCAGTCTAAAAATAGAACAGTCGAATATTATTAGCTCTTAATAATATTTGGACTATAAACATTATCTTATCCTCTTGCAGCACTTCAGTTCGAGCTACGGATGTGGCACATGCAACTGCTAGAAGGAAATACACTTTTCCTATGGGTTAGTTGAGCTATTGCATGATGGACTTCAGTTAGAACTCAAGTGATTGAGTTTGGTGGAGTTGATTGAGGAGTTGATGGAGTTGCGTTCAGTTTGACTTAGTTGAACTAGTTGTATTTAGTCTAACTACCAAATACACTAGTGATGAGTGATGTGAATTAATTATTAATTAATTCACTAATTATTAACTCATAAATCAACTAAAGAATACATCAGTTAACTCAGTGCATGGACATTTCAATGGAGACAAGTGTTAGAGGTGGGTGAAAGGGTGAGACTACTATCAGTTGTGACTATAGTTGTGCATGAGATTTGCACAATCATTGATTGAGATTGCCAATGAGGATTGCGTAGTACAAGCCAAGGAAATTCGAACTTGGATCTGATCTATTCTCAACTTGGATTGCGCAGTAGAGGCAGGCAAACAATGGAGGAGATTTGAACCCGTGACTTGTTCAGATATGAGCTAGTTTGTGTGTAGCATGTGGAGATAGTATTGAGTACTTGTGAGGAGTATTGTACTATGTATTGTTACATGTTCTCTATCATTATAATATACAGATAGTTGGGGGTTTTCAGTTGTATGCTTTCCCCATTACATACTGTGTTGATATGTGTGATTGATGTTTCAATGTGTGCATGCGATTGTTTTTTAATTCCACAAATTGATGATCAATGGTAGAGGAGGTTATGTATTATGCATGCATTCCGCAAATAGTGTATAATCAGGATAATCTCTGTGAATAAGTGTTATATTATTCAAATTTCTACATGGTATCGGAGCGAGGTTGATCATCAAATCTATTCAGAAAGTGATTACATTTTATTTCTTCAGGCAGAGTCTGTAATCGGGTCAGGTAGCCTCTGGATTCATCCTTCTTTTGGAAGGTGAGATATCCGATAAATTCCCATACAATCAATCTCTGTACGAGAAATACTTTGTTCTCACGAATTTTAGATCAGAAGCGGTTGAGTTTTGAGCTGGTGGAATTCAAATTTGCAGCAGTGTTTTCTTGGTGTCGAAGTTGAAATGTCTTTCAACGGATTGAGATTGGAGTATGCCCTTGAAGGCAGCTCGAATTATATTACATGGAAAGACAGGATGGAGGCGGTGTTAGATGACAATGGGTTGAAGGAGATCATAGATTCTGAGGTCCCAAAGCCTACTGATGCTGCTCAAGTTGAGGCTTGGCAAAAGAAGACAGCAAAGTGTCGAAGGATTCTGTTGGAGGGCGTGAAGGATCACATTGTATCCAGCCTGCATGGAAAGGCTTCTCCATACTTGATGTGGAAAGTGTTGACAGATTTATTCCAAAGCAAGAGCGACCAGAGGAAGTTGGCGCTCAAGGATAAACTCAGAAACATTAAGTGTGAGAAAGGAGACAGTATGCCCAAGTATCTCACGAAGTTCACCCAATGCCGGGATGAGCTGGGAAGTGTGGGGGTGACTGTCGATGATGAGGACTTGGTGAGCTTGGCTCTCCTTGGTCTTCCGAAGAGTTGGCATTCCTATCAGGACTCTGTCAATGGTCAGGAGAAATTGCCAGGATGGGAGAGACTTTGGTCTGATCTTGTGCAAGAGGAGATCAAGCGGAATATCAGGGACGGATCTTCATCAAAGGCATCTAATGAAGAAAATTGCACTTTGGCTGCCAAAGCAAAGAAGGGGAAGAACAAGAAAGTTTCTCATTCCGGTGCGAAAGGCAAGAAGCAGGACATGTCCAAGGTGAAGTGCTTTCACTGTCACCAGCACGGACATTATGCCACAAATTGTCCACAAAAGAAGAAAAATAAGCAAGCTGTTGGATCTGCAGCAGAAGAGGCCTTAGCCTCGCAGTTTGAGCTGGATTTTTCGTTGATTGCATGCTTGGTATCAAGTGTGATGGGATCGGTATGGTTCTTGGACAGTGGTGCGTCTTTTCACATGACAGGAGATCGAGGTTTGTTTTCTAATCTGGATGAGAAAGATCTTGGAGTGCACATCGAGATGGGCGATGATGGTAGATACAGTGCGACCGGTATCAGTACCATTTCCTTTGAGAGGGAGTCTGGTAAACCCTTCGTATTGAAGGAAGTGATGCATGTTCTAGGATTGAAGAAGAATCTTATCTCTGTGGTGATGTTAGAAGACAAGGGATATAATGTTGTCTTCAGCGAGGGAAAGGCTTTCCTGCGCAGTAAGACAACTGGAGAAACCTGGAAGATAGGGGTTCGAGTCAAGAACCTTTATCAATTGCATGTAGATGGTTGCACAGCAATGGCATGCAAGGTAGAAGGATTGGTGAGCCGGGATGATGGCGAGCTGTGGCACCAGAGATTGGGCCACCTTCACCATGGAGCCTTTAAGATACTGCAGCAGATTTCTACTGGGCATCCTAAAGGCACTCTTGCCCAGTCAAATCAGTGCAAGGGGTGCACTTTGGGAAAATTTGTGAAAGCCACCTTTCACGAGAAGGATAGTCATGCCACGACGATCCTTGAAAGAATTCACACAGACGTGTGTGGACCTTTCTCAGTAGCTTCGACAGCAAAGCACAAGTACTATGTGATCTTTGTTGATGATTTCTCTCAAAAGTGATGGATCTTCTTCATGCAGAAGAAGAGCGAGACATACTCAAAGTTCTGTGAGTTCAAAGCACTGGTCGAGAAGGAATCGGGGAAGAAGGTGAAGGCTCTTAGGAGCGATAATGGTGGTGAATTCATCTCTGGCGAGTTCAAGGACTAGCCCAAAAGGGATTCGAAGAGAGCTCATAGCTCCCCATAACCCAAAGCAGAACGGGGTTGCTGAGCGGAAGAACAGAACGATCGTGGGTGCTGCACGGGTGATGTTGCATGATCAGGGCCTAACCCTTTACTTGTGGGCGGAGGCATGCAATACTGCAGTATATGTGCAGAACCGTTGTCCTCACAAGATACTTGGCATGAGTACACCCGAGGAGGCTTATTCTGGTAAGAGGCCTGATATTTCCCATTTGATGATTTTTGGTTCTCCTGTTTACATGCATGTGACAAAGGATGCCAGGAAGAAGCTGGAGCCGACCGCAAAGGTTGGGACATTTGTGGGGTACACTGATACGCCCACAACTATTGTGTGTATTTGCCAGACAATCACAAGACTGTTGTGTGACGGGATATCAAATTTCAGGAGGAGAAAGCCATGAAGTGTTCGCTTGAGAGGGAGCCACACTTGCATGCAGTTGAGGAGCTATTAGTTCCTAAGGATGAGCTTCAGGATGTGGATCAACCACAAGATGAAGTTCATGGAGTGGAAGAGACCACTCATGCAGCGCCAACCATCAAAGGGCGAAAGCGCACTACAGAAGTTGAGCGACTGGCTCAAGATGCAGAGAAGGTTGTAGGACGACCTACAGCACAGCGCAGACAGAGACAGTCACCTAATCGTTACACTGGATACATGGCTCTTGTGAGCAAATGTGTCGTGACTGAGCCATTCTCTTTCGAGGAAGTTGTGGAGGATCCCACATGGGTAGATGCCATGGTGGAAGAGTATGATTCGATTGTCAGAAACAGTGCATGGGAGATTGTCCCAAGACCGGAAGGGAAATCAGTGGTGGGTTCGAGATGGATCTACAAATTGAAGTAGGCAGCTGACGGGAGTGTGGAGAAGTACAAGGCAAGATTTGTTGCCCGAGGCTTCTCACAGATAGAGGGGATCAATTATGAGGAGACCTTTGCACCTGTCGCAAGGTATTCTTCCGTACGGACGATTCTTGCTCTCTTAGCCCAGATGGGGTGGCACATCCATCAGATGGATGTGAAGACTGCGTTCCTCAACGGAGTCATTAAGGAGGAGGTGTACATAGAGCAGCCCGAAGGTTTCGAGATCTTCAGCAGTGAGTCGCATGTGTGCAGGTTCAAGAGAGCGTTATATGGGTTGAAACAAGCACCTCATGCTTGGTACACATGGATAGACAATTATTTCACCGGACTTGGATTCTCCAAGAGTGAGGCAAATCCTAACCTATACCAGATTGTGGTGGAGGGTGTTGGGTCCCTATAATACTAGTGACTACCCCATTACTATTGCAGTTATACCCCTTATTAATATTGTTGTGCCCCTATTGTCCCCATATTGTTATTATTGTGCCCCATAGAATCCCTCTATTGTTATTTTTGTTTATATTATTATTGTTAGGTCGGCTGGATTATATTGTGACTCCTTATACTCCTACATATAGAAAGGAGGTTTTGTCATTTGAATCATCCAAGAATTGTTCATTTATGTAATGTAAAGGAGGTTGCCTCCTCGAAGAGGCTGAATTCTAAGGCGTTGATCTATCTTTTCTTGAGCTGGTTTCATAACATTTGGTATCAGAGCTTTGGATTCTAGGGTTTCGCTGCTCCAAACAGGTCATCGTGGCATTTTCGCTATAACTTTTTTTCTGTGACGTTTCAGAAGTCGCAAAAAAAACCCATTTGAGAATAAATCGCGCTGAACCTTGGGTCCGAATTTCAGAGCTTTTCACGTGATATTTGCGGAGATATGATCTGAGGAAGTTGGTTTTTTTGCAGACTCTTGAATTACATTCAAAACAGGTGACCTGGGGAAAATCGTCATAACTTTCTCTCTGAGGATCAGATTGAAATTTCGTAAGAAGGTACAGAAAGAGGACGGACTGTAGTTTCTTGTATGCATGTTTTAGATCTAAAGGTTGAAACAGTGACTCGTGGAACGTCGTACAAGTTCGCTCTACTGAACTAGTCTATAATCAAGTCACTGTGGGAGATTTCGCATAACTCTTTCTTGGAGAATCCAATTTGGGTCAGACTTGTGGCATTGGAAAGAGGACACAGAGAGCTACTACAGATCACAAATTCAGAACTAGATGATTGGAAAGTACAGAGATACATCAGAGGCAATATCGAGCTCCTACAAAGTGAAAAAAGGTGTGTAGATTTTTTTAATTTTTGCTTAAGCTTGTTTGAAAATTTATTTTGAAGGAATTCAAAGGGCATAGTAGAGCATTATTATCGGTAACTGATGCTCCGAGGAAAGAAAATGCAAACACCTAGTAAGGAACCTGAAAGCTCTAGCATGATTCATGAAGAAGAGGAAGAAATGCTACATGATATATCAAAATCACAAGAACAAGTGCAACAAATTTCACGCTCACAAAAGTTAACAGAAGCTAAGATAAATGGCGTGGAAGCTAATATGAATGGCATGGAAGCTAAGATGGATAATTTGAAGATGGATTTGAACACAAATTTGAAGACAGACATGGCAGATTTGAAGACAGATTTGACAAATTTTCTACAAGAAATACTTACTAATGGTGAAAAGGTAGTAAAGGAAACTCATGATGAGAACAAAAGAAATGTTAATCATGATTCCATAGACGCTAATGTTGGATCGAAGCCTCACCATATCCCAGAAATCAATATGAGGAAGTTTGATGGCAAGGATCCTGCCACATGGATATTACAGATGGAGCAATTCTTTGATCTCAATAATGTGCAAAACACATAAAAGGTACGTATGGCAACTTTATATTTGGAACCAAATCAGTTTGTATGGTATCAATGGCTTTGCTCTCATAAAAATTTATCACTTGGGCAATTTTTACGGAAGAATTGGTAGCACATTATGAGGATACAAAAAGCAACACTTTTTTTAGCCAATTGATAAGTCTCAAACAAAAGGGTTCAATAATGGAGCACATTGAGGAGTTCCAAAAATTGAACATAAGGGTAAAAGATATTCCAGAGGAGCATAGGATTGATGTGTTCATAGGGTCTTTAAAGAATAATATCCAACATGATGTTCGCCTTTGGGAACCTGATTCATTAGAGAAGGCATTCAGGTTAGCAAGAAAAATGGAAAGCAAAATTATGGCAACCAGGAAGCATACCACTCACAACTATAAAGACGGAAGTGTTGTTGCCCCTAGTCTTCCACAACCTATAAGGTTGACACCACAACAATTGGAAGAAAAAAGAGCAAAAGGGCTTTGTTACAGTTGTGATACCAAATACACTAAAGGTCATAAATGTGCTGAGAAGAAATTATTCTACATAGGTTGTGAAGAGGAAGAAGAAAAGGAGCAAGAAAGGTCAAAAGAAGAGGATATACTGCAGGAACAAAACTAGATGAAGAACAAATAAATCCGACCATATCTTGTAATGCATTAGCGGGAATTACCACTCCTCAAACCATCAAGATAGAAGGACAAATCAAGAAGAAAAAGGTAATAGTGTTGATTGATTCAGGAAGCACCCACAATTTTATTCATTGTAAGGTAGCAAAAGAATTGAATTGCTTCTTATATCCAGCACCAGAGTGTCAAGTGATGATTGCAAATGGAGGAACAATAAATTGCTCTGGAAAGTGCCATAATATCAAGCTATCCATGAGAGAATATGTATTGACTAGCCCAATGCTTTACATTCCAATGGGAGGTGTTAATGTTGTACTAGGAGTCCAATGGCTACAATCCTTGGGTACAATAGATTTTAATTTTCAAGAACTTTTCATCAAATTTTCTATGGAAGGAAAGGAAGTTGAATTAAGGGGTATTGCAGGGAAACCAGGAAAGATAATTAGCTCTAATGGTATGACAAAGCTTATAAAAAAGGAGCAAAGAGGTGTAATTGCACAATTATGTTCGCTAGATGTTTCCACGTGGGAATCATCTATTTCTCCAGATCTCCAAAATGTCCTGGACAAGCATTCCAAGGTATTTGAGACTCCCAAAGGTCTCCCACCTATGCGTGATCATGATCATGCTATTCATCTAATTCCAGGAAGTGTTCCTCCAAACATCAGGCCGTACAGATATCCCTATGTCCAAAAGAGTGAAATTGAACGTATGGTTGCAGAAATGCTAGAGGCTGGTATAATTCAACCGAGTCAAAGTTCTTTCTCTGCTCCAGTAGTATTGGTGCACAAGAAGGATGGATCATGGCGCATGTGTCCGGATTATAGGGAGCTCAACAAGCTCACTATTAAAGATAAGTTCCCCATTCCTGTCATTGATGAATTACTGGATGAATTGCATGGATCAATTTACTTCACCAATTTGGATCTTCGTTCAGGATATCATCAAATTAGAATGAAGACTGAAGACATTCCGAAAACAGCATTTAGAACTCATGAGGGTCATTATGAATTTTTGGTCATGCCTTTTGGCCTTACCAATGCACCTTCAACATTTCAAGGTTTGATGAATTCAATTTTCAAACCTGTCCTTAGAAAATTTGTGTTAGTATTTTTTGATGATATACTAATCTATAGCAAGTCTTGGAAGGATCATGTTGACAGGGTGCTACAACTATTGGAGGAGAAACAATTATATGCAAAGAGATCCAAATGTTTCTTTGGAGTCCAGGAGGTGGAATATTTGGGTCATATGTATCTCATGAAGGAGTTAAGGTAGACCCTAGCAAAATTAAAGCCATTAAGGAATGGAAAATCCCCACATCCATAAAGCATCTACGAGGATTTCTTGGGTTGACAGGGTATTATCGCAAGTTTGTTAAGAATTATGGGAGAATAGAAACACCTCTAACAACATTATTGAAGAAAGATGCATTTTCATGGACTCTGGAAGCAACAAAGGCCTTTGAACATCTTAAAGAGGCAATGTGCCAAGCACTGGTCTTAGCTACACCGGACTTCACAAAAACCTTTATTGTGGAATGTGATGCTTCAGGAAATGGAATTGGTGCTGTTCTAATGCAAGATGAAAGACCCATTGCTTTTGAAAGTCGTCCAATCAAGGGAAAGTTTTTAAGCAAAGCTATTTATGAGAAGGAAATGTTGGCAATACTCCATGCACTTAAGAAATGGCGACCCTACCTAATGGGAAGACACTTCAAGGTAAAAACGGATCATGATAGCCTTAAATACTTTTTAGAACAAAGATTATCCTCTGAAGAGCAACAAAAGTGGGTCACAAAGATGTTGGGTTATGACTTTGAAATCATCTACAAAAAAGGGAAGCAAAATGTGGTGGCAGATGCACTCTCAAGAAAGGATGAGGATGTGGAAGCATTGTTGTGCGCCATTTCTATTATCCAACCAGATTGGATAAACCAAGCAAGGGAGGAATGGAAGAATGACGAAGAAGTGTGGGCACTTATTCGAAAGTTACAACAAGATTCCAGTACGTCTGATACATTTAGCTAGCAAAATAATTCGTTATGGTACAAAGATCGCTTATACCTCTGTAAGAATTCCTAGCTAAAACAAAAGATTCTTATGGAATTGCACACTTCTCCCTTAGGAGGGCACTCAGAATTTTTAAAAACTTACCACAGGGTTAAGAAGGAATTTTTTTGGGATGGCCTTAAATCAGATATTCAAAAGTTTGTGGCGGAATGTTTGGTTTGCCAACAAAATAAAGTTGAAACAATTAAGACATCGGGTCTATTACAACCTTTATCCATTCCAAGCCAACGTTGGGAGGAGGTTTCAATGGATTTTATCACAGGTTTACCCAAGTCTGAGGAAAAGAGTGTCATCATGGTGGTAGTTGACAGACTTACCAAGTATGCACACTTTGTGCATTATCACATCCATTTAAAGCCAGTACAGTTTCTACTGCATTTATGGAAACAATTCAAAAGCTACATGGAAACCCAAAGATTATTGTAAGTGACAGAGATCCCATTTTCACTGGAAATTTTTGGACAGAATTATTTTCTTGTCTTGGTACTCAGTTAGCTCATAGCTCATCTTATCATCCTCAATCTGATGGGCAAACTGAGATAGTAAACAAATGTTTGGAAGGATATCTTCGTTGCTTTGTATCTGATAAACAGACACAATGGGTCAAATGGTTTCCTCTGGCTGAATGGTGGTATAACACTTCCTTCCATACAGCAACAAAAATGACCCCATTTATGGCACTTTATGGGTATCAACCACCATCCATCACATCATATTTAAGAGAAAATTCTAAGGTTCAGGCAGTCGAACATCAACAACAAGTCCTCCAACTCTTAAAGGATAACCTTGTGTTGGCACAGAATAGAATGAAACAACAAGCAGATCAACATCGAAGTGAAAGAAGTTTTGATGTAGGTGATTGGGTATTCCTACGGCTACAACCATATAAGCAAATGTCCCTCAAGCAAGCTAAGAAGGATAATAAATTATCACCAAAGTATTATGGTCCGTACAAGGTGTTGCAAAATATTGGTACTATGGCATACAAATTGGAGCTTCCTGCAGCTTCTCGATTGCACCCAGTTTTCCATGTTTCATGTTTAAATAAGGTTATAGGCGACAATCTCCCAGTTCAAACAATATTGCCAGAACTTGACGAGGAAGGAAAAATTATATTGGAACCAGAAGCAGTCACAGAAACAAGAACTCGACGGCTACGAAATCGATCAATTTCAGAGTATCTTATCAAGTGGAAGAACTTATCCGCTGAAGATTCCACATGGGAGGATGAGAATTTTATGCAGAAGTATCCATAACTACTCAAGCGTTGAGGGCAACACTTTTTTGAAGGAGAGGGGCATGTTGGGTCCCTATAATACTAGTGATTACCCCATTACTATTGCAGTTATACCCCTTATTAATATTGTTGTGCCCCTATTGCCCCCATATTGTTATTATTGTGCCCCATAGAATCCCTCTATTGTTATTTTTGTGGCTTTATATTATTATTGTTAGGTCGGCTGGATTATATTGTGACTCCTTATATTCCTATATATAGAAAGGAGTTTTTGTCATTTGAATCATCCAAGAATTGTTCATTTATGTAATGTAAAGGAGGTTGCCCCCTCGAAGAGGCTGAATTCTAAGGCGTTGATCTATCTTTTCTTGAGCTGGTTTCATAACAAAGGGTAAGTTGCTGATCATTGTACTTTATGTAGATGATTTGATTTTGACGGGAGATGAGCTGTTGATACTTTCATGCAAGGAGGATCTTGCTAGATAGTTTGAGATGAAGGACTTGGGCCTCCTTCATTATTTCCTGGGATTGGAAATTTGGCAGCGCAGTGATGGACTATTTGTTTCTCAGGGTAAGTATGCCCGGGAGATACTGGAGAAGTTAAACATGCATGGTTGCAAGCCTGTTGATACTCCTCTTCCTGGAGATTGGAGGAAGGAGGATGCTACTTCAGTGGAGGTAGTGGATGCCACTGTTTATCGACAGTTGGTGGGGTCGCTTATGTATCTGGTCAATACACGACCCGATATATGCTATGATGTTAACCAGCTTTCACAAGCTATGTTTAAGCCAACCAAGCTCTTCTGGAAGGCAGGCAAGCATGTATTGCGTTATCTCAGAGGCACATCGGGATATGGATTGTGGTACAAACAGGAGGATGACGTGAAGCTATGTGGCTTCACGGATGCAGATTGGGCAGGGATCCCAACGGACAGAAAGAGCACATCTGGAGGGATCTTCAGTATCGGGTCGACAACAGTTTCTTGGTACAGCAGGAAGCAGAGATTCGTGGCACTCAGTTCAGTAGAGGCCGAGTATATGGCAGCAAGTTTGGCTGCATGCGAGGCTATATGGATGAGGAAGATCCTGGTCGGGTTGTTCGGGTCACACTTGGAGCCTACTATGATTTATTGTGATAACCAGAGTTGCATTAAACTCTCGGCTAATCCATTATTTCATGATAGATCCAAGCATATCGACATTAGGTACCATCATATCAAAGATTGTGTGCAGCAGAGAATCATGTTACTTTCATACATTCCCACAGAGGATCAGGATGCTGTTATCTTGACGAAGGCGCTCACCAGGAGCAAATTCGAATACCACAGAGGCAGGATAGGGGTTGCAGATAATCCATATCTTGTTGAGAGGGAGTGTTGAAAATGCAACAAGATGATGGAGCTTAGTGAAAAGAAGTCGCCTTCACTAAGTAGGCCCGCAGGCTATTTTTAGCGCAAAGTCTATTTTTAGACTATGTCTATTTTTAGACATATGGATCATGGTCTATGAGTTGCAGGATGTTATTTATGAATGATTGGTCATGTTGGTAAAAATATATGGACCTATATTTTTAGACATATGGGTGGAGTCTATTTTTAGACTGCCAGTCTAAAAATAGAACAGTCGAATATTATTAGCTCTTAATAATATTTGGACTATAAACATTATCTTATCCTCTTGCAGCACTTCAGTTCGAGCTACGGATGTGGCACATGCAACTGCCAGAAGGAAATACACTTTTCCTATGGGTTAGTTGAGCTATTGCATGATGGACTTCAGTTAGAACTCAAGTGATTGAGTTTGGTGGAGTTGATTGAGGAGTTGATGGAGTTGTGTTCAGTTTGACTTAGTTGAACTAGTTGTATTTAGTCTAACTGCCAAATACACTAGTGATGAGTGATGTGAATTAATTATTAATTAATTCACTAATTATTAACTCATAAATCAACTAAAGAATACATCAGTTAACTCAGTGCATGGACAGTTCAGTGGAGACAAGTGTTAGAGGTGGGTGAAAGGGTGAGACTACTATCAGTTGTGACTATAGCTGTGCATGAGATTTGCACAATCATTGATTGAGATTTCCAATGAGGATTGCACAGTACAAGCCAAGGGAATTCAAACTTGGATCTGATCTATTCTCAACTTGGATTGTGCAATAGAGGCAGGCAAACAGTGGAGGAGATTTGAACCCGTGACTTGTTCAGATCTGAGCTAGTTTGTGTGTAGCATGTGGAGATAGTACTGAGTACTTGTGAGGAGTATTGTACTATGTATTGTTACATGTTCTCTATCATTATAATATACAAATAGTTGGGGGTTTTCAGTTGTATGCTTTCCCCATTACATACTGTGTTGATATGTGTGATTGATGTTTCAATGTGCGCATGCGATTGTTTTTTAATTCCGCAAATTGATAATCAATGGTAGAGGTGGTTATGTATTATGCATGCATTCCACAAATAGTGTATAATCAGGATAATCTCTATGAATAAGTGTTATATTATTAAAATTTCTACATCTGCGAGGATTTCTCGGGTTGACAGGGTATTATCGCAAGTTTGTTAAGAATTATGGGAGAATAGCAACACCTCTAACAACATTACTGGAGAAAGATGAATTTTCTTGGACTCCAGAAGCAACGAAGGCCTTTGAACATCTTAAAGAGGCAATGTGTTGAGAAACGGTCTTAGCTACACCAAACTTCACAAAAACCTTTATTTTGGAATGTGATGCCTCAGGAAATGGAATTAGTGTTGTTTTAATGCAAGAAGGAAGACCCATTGCTTTTGAAAGTCGTCCAATCAAAGGAAAGTATATACCACAAAGCTATTTGTGAGAAGGAAATGTTAGAAATACTACATTCACTTAAGAAATGGTGACCTTATCTAATGGGAAGGCACTGCAAGGTAAAAACAGATCATGATAGTCTTAAATACTTTTTCGAACAAAGATTATCATCAGAAGGGCAGCAAAAATGGGTCACAATATGTTGGGTTATGACTTTGAAATCATCTAAAAAAAGGGGAATCAAAATGGTGTTGCAGATGCACTCTCAAGAAAGGATGAGGATGTGGAAGCATTGCTTTGTGCCATTTCTATTATCCAACCAAATTGGATAAACGAAGCAAGTGATGAATGGAAGAATGACGAAGAAGTGTGGGCACTCTTTCAAAAGTTGCAACAAGATCCCAAGTACATCTAATACATTTAGCTCGAAAAATGATTCGTTATGGTACAAAGATCACTTATACCTCTGTAAGAATTCACAACTCACACAAAATATTATTTTGGAATTTCACGCTTATCCCTTAGGAGGGTACTCAGGATTTTTAAAAATTCACCACAGGGTTAACAAGGAATTTTTTTGGGATTGCCTTAAATTTGATATTCAAAATTTTTTGGCAATGTTTGGTTTTCCAATAAAATAAAGTTGAGACAATTAAGACCCCAGGTCTGTTACAACCTTTATCCATTCCAAGTCAACTTTGGGAGGAGGTTTCAGTTGATTTATCACAGGTTTACCCAAGTCCGAAGGAGAGAGTGTCATCAGTAGATAGTCAAGTATCATGTGTGGTAGTATAGTTGCTATTGCATTTATGGAAACACTTCAAAAGCTACATGGAAACTAAAAGATTATTGTAAGCGACAGAGATCCCATTTTCACTAGAATGTTTTAGACAATTATTTTCTTGTCTAGGTACTCAGTTAGCTCATAGCTCATCTTATCATCCTCAATATGATGGGAAAATTGAGATAGTGAACACATGTTTGGAAGGATATCTTCATTGCTTTGTATCTGATAAACATACACAATGGGTCAAGTGGTTGCCTTTGGCTGAATGGTGGTATAACACTTCCTTCCATACTGTAGCAAAAATGACCCCATTTATGGCACTTTATGGATATCATCCATCATCCATCACATCATCTTTAAGAGAAAAATCTAAGGTTCAAGCAATGGAAGATCACAATGAGAATCAAAAACAAGTTCTCCAACCCTTAAAGGATAACCTCACATTGGCGCGAAATAGAATGAAACAATAGGCAGATCAACATCGTAGCGAAAGAAGTTTTGATGTAGATGACTGGGTATTTCTACGACTACAACCATACAAACAAATGTCCCTCAACCAAGCTAAGAAGGATAATAAATTATCACCAAAGTATTATGGTATGTACAAGGTGTTGCAAAAGATTGGTACTATGGCATACAAGTTGGAGCTACCTGCATCTTCCTGAGTGCACCCAGTTTTCCATGTTTCATGCTTAAATAAGGTTATAGGTGACAAGCTCCCAGCTCAAACAATATTGCCAGAACTTGACGAGGAAGGAAAAATCATTTTGGAACCTGGAGCAGTCACAGAAACAAGAAATCGACAACTATGATCAATTTTAGAGTATCTCATCAAGTGAAAGAACTTACCTGCTAAAGATTCCACATGGGAGGATGAAAAATTATAGAAGTATCCAGAACTACTTGTTTGAAGGAGAGGGGCATGTTGGGCCCCTATAATACTAGTGTATTCCCCACTATTAATGTAATTGTAGCCCCTTATTGTTATTGTTGTGCCAATGTTTTCCCCATATTGTTATTATTGTGTCCCATAGAAACCCACTATTGTTATTGTTGTGCCCTTACATTATTATTGTTATGTCAGCTCTAACTACACTGTGACCCCTTAGACTCCTATATATAGAAAGGAGGTTTTGTCATTTGTATAATCCAAGAATTATTCATTCGTGTAATATAAAGGAGGTTGCCCCCTCGAAGAAGATTATTTTGAAGTCGTTGATCTATTTCTCTTCTATTTTTTGAGTTGGTTGCATAACATCAATACTACTTGCCCAAAAAATATAACTAATTTCAAAATCAAAATAATTTATTTTAATTTTATTTTATAACATTTTTTATACTAGCCATATATATATATATATATTACTGTTTTCATCTAAGCAACAACGTTGCACATTACACTCACTGAAACTTAGTTCGCCCTATTGAATCAAGGTTGCATAAATCATGCTCTATAGGAAGAAATTAACAAGATATTAAAGTGTATGAAATTTGTGGTAGGTATTAGAAAGATTATGGTCACGGAGTGTGACTTAAAATTATTTTACTTATTTAAGAGTTTGTTTTTTTTACATAAGGAAATATTTAGTGGTTTAAGATCTAGAAACATCTTATAGGAGTGAAATCTTGCCCCCTTACAAACCACTAATAGCCGGTCATTCCAAATGACATTTTTTTCCTTGAATACCAATGATGAGTCAACATGCATTCACAAATAGTAACCAAAGATGGTTATCCCCACTGATGGTTTAGTAAACATTGTTATGATATATTTTTCCACTATGTAAAAAAGGTAATTAGAATGGTCTCTTCACTTTCTTGAAGAAAACGAGTCATATGCAAATGTATTAAAGTGGAATAAAACCTTAATATAAAGATATATTATAATAATATATTGTAAATTTTCCCCTGGAAAAAAATCGTAATTTCTTCATTGATATAATGAATCCATTACATTATGTAGATGCATCTTTGTACATTTTGATATATCATCTCTCGGTTGTTACAAAATATAAGATCCTTACAAAGTCACTCCCGTTTTTTATATTTGTTTGTATAGACCAATGTTTAAAAAACTGGAACCAGTGACCGGATCAGTCCACCTAATGAACTAGGTTTCGAACTGGGACTGGTCAAGTCTAAACGAACCAGTTTAAAAAATTACTTTAAATAATTAATTTTTAATGTGAAAAAAAAAAAAAACCTATTTTAAAGATTTAAAACCATGATTCCAAGCCAACAGAAACAAAATATGCAAGGTTTTCTCATCTATATACCATGTAAATGGTAACATGTCAAAATGGCATCGAGTGCAATACATATCCGCAACAAAATACATAATCAATGAGGCTCTAAATGGCCTCTAGAGTCTGAAAACAATGCTCTAAGCTATGGGGTCACTAAACTACTACAAGTCTATATATCAGTGATCAACAACATGATCACTCCTCATTATGATCAAACTCATCACCACTACTAGACAAGAGATCGTCAACATGAGCTACATAAATAATATGCCTCCGAGTTTGAGGACTCCTAAAACTCCTCTACAACTTTAGTGGTAGTAGAAAAAATAGACATCCAAACTACAAATCACTGATCAACATGGTCACTCATGAAACTCGGCATTGATTCAATGCTACTAGAAATACATAAACATCATCAACAAGAGATACATGAACATCATCTAGCTCAAAGTCTTTAGACTTGGATCGCTCAACCTTACAACATGATAGAAATTGAAAAGATTTAACATGTCTAACCAATGATTTTGGTTTGAGTGAAAGGTTCATCTCCTCAATCTTATAATGTGGTAGAAAAAGAATAGCATGCCTAACCAGTTGTTTTCCTTTGAGTGAAGGGTGAATTCTTGTTAAGGACATGGTAGAGGAGTTCAACAATAAGTACCACCAACATCAACAAAGTTCAACAATCAATTCCACCACAATCAAGGATCTTAAAGGGCTTCACGCTCTTGATCAAATGCCAATCTCATACCCTCATGCATGATAGAATCAAATGGAAACATTGCAAACCCCCAAACCATGAAATCCTGAAAACCATTAAGTCTGTTGAATTTTGAGTGAAATCTAAAATTCTAGTTTCTCCATATGAAATCCAATGAGGTCGAAACCACTCACAAACATCCTAAGTCATTTCATGGTAATGTTAAAAATTTAAGTAAAAGGATGAAAATTACTTTAAGAATTTAACATTACCATTAATTGCCAACATTGTTAGGTTTGAGATGTGTCAGGAAAATGAGAGGGTAGGCATCTTTTTCTTGGAGGCACTATTTTTGGAGGAAAACAACCCCAAATTTCCCTCAAAACAGCGTCAAAACTCACAAAAGCGCATTTTGTGGAGGTTATAGTTGCCCTGACAATAAACCAACCGGTTTAGGATAAAACCTGCTGATTTCGTCCTTAACCGGTCGATTAGGACCGGTTAGGGCAAAAAAAAGGTGAAATGAGGAGGTAAACCGGGTTTTTAAGCCAGTTTGACTCAATGGGCTTGCTAACCGGCCAGTTTGACTGGTTACTCGTCAAACCGCCGGTTTCTAAAACACTGGTATATACTAGAGACCTTGAACTATGTATATAGATAGACACTGATTAGAGGAAATTTAGCCTAAAAGTGGTCTCCTAAAGAAAAATCAAGAAATTAATAATAAAAAAAATGCCACATAGACAATTTTTTAATATTACTTTACTTTTATCTATGTTCTACAATATTTATTAGCACGAGATTTAATTAAAAAAATTAACATATGATTCCAATCTTTTTACTTTTATTGAAATCCCTCAATATATGACACTTCTATTATCCTAGGTTATATTGTTTTTGGTTTTGAGTCAAAATGCATTAACTTCAATCAAAACAAAAAGAAAATTATAAAGTTTTAATAACGTTATTTATAATTTTTTTAAACAATTGTTAAAATTGGAAACCAAGGAAAAACTTCATGTGGGTCATCTTATTCATGGCTAATAATATTTTTATTAAATTCCTCTCGTCAAGAGGTGTAGGATTGATATAAAGATCATCTGATTCCGATAAGTATTCATGGAGATATGAATCTATTTTGATTATGGAATTATTATCAAACCGACCTACAACTCATGTAGGCTCAGAAGCCCAACAGCCGCATCTATTCAAACATCAACATTGTGTATAAATATAAGAGGAATTTTCCTCATTTGCACTCACACTTCTCATCACATCTCTCTCTCTCTACTGCGCAGAAATGAGTCTCTTCTCTACTGCGCAGAAATGGGTCTCTCTCTCACACATGTGAAGCCGGAAGCTGTTGAACCTAAAGCTGCAACTGCAGATCCAAAGATTGACCTGCGTGGCCTAGAATATCTTCTCATCTGAACTGTGTTGTAGGTTCATCTGAACCTCCTCTGGAAGCCACAACTTTTGGTGGTGGAATGAAGTCAATCCGATGAATGGTTTGCAAGATATCGACTGCCCTAGTTTGAAGCCGGAAGTCGCTGACACTGAAGCTGCAACTGCAGAAGTAAAGATTGACTTGCGTGGCCTAGAAGATCTCCTCATCTGAACTGCATTGTAGGCTCATCTGAAACTCCTCTGAAAGCCGCAAATTTTGGTGGTGGAATGAAGTCAACCCGACGAATGGTTTGCAAGATATCGACTGCCCTAGTTTGATAATGAAGCCGCTAATGCTGATGCTCTTGATCTAATGAATCAAATTTATTGTACTATTTCTCTCTGCTGAAGTAAAGATTTACCTACGTGGCCTAGAAGATTCCTCATCTAAACTGTGTTGTAGGTTCATCTGAACCTCCTCTGGAAGCCGCAACTTTTGGTGGTGGAATGAAGTCAATCCGACGATCAGTTTGTGAGATATCGTCCGCCCTAGTTTGATAAAGAAGCCGCTAATGTTGATGCTGCTGATCTAGGGTTTTCTACTGCTGATATGAATCAGATTTATTGTACTATTTTTCTCTGCTGAATTATTGAAGATAAAAGAAGATTTGATCAAAGGGTCTCCCCACACATTGTGGGGCTTGTCCCTGGCTAGCCGCCACATCTTGTGTCTCTTGTCTTGGCTTGTTTTCTGTCGATCGTTTAATGTTCTATCTGCACTTTACTTTATGTACATGTGATTGCTAATCTGTGGAATATAATAAGAAAAAGAAGTAAATTGTTATAAGCATAGAACATACCATAACTTAACATGAGATCGGAGCTGAGGTGAAGACAAAGCCCGAGCAAGAGCAAGAGCAATCACCGAAGAGAAGATTGGAAAGGCTATCCTAAAAGAACTATGGGGTCCTCAACACTCTTTATTGCCGAAGACAAGCTCCGTGAGAAAGCTGACTATCACGGATGGAAGATGTCTATCAATCTAACCCTTGAGGATCAAGGAGTGTTGGACCATGTAAGAGGCAATATTGTTGAGCCTCCATCAAATGCATTTGTTGCTGCCTGGAACAAATGGAAAAACGAAGAAGTCAAAACAGAGAAGATCATCCGGGACTCTATCGACAAGCACTTGGTGGCCTACATCTCTGAACTGGACACCTCTAAGGAAATCCACGATATACTAGGAAATGGCACTCATGACTCTTGGAGGATTACCATCCGAATAATACGTGTTCAGGACTACTCTTCTGAACAATCATGTAAATCCTGGTTTCAAGGAATTAATGGCTAGATGCATTCAAGAAGAAACAAGGGTAGAAGAGCAAGAAATTCCCATGCCTAAAGGTCCTTCTATTGCCTTTTCTTCTCATGCTAAGAAGAGAAATAATCCCGGGACTAAATCAAAAGGGAAGGTTAGACCTAAGGGTGGAAGAAAAGGACGATGTTACATCTGCGATAAAGTAGGTCACTATGCAAGGGAGTGCCCTGATAGAAAGGACTCTCACTGTGATGATGATCAAAATCCCTCTAATGGTAATCGAAGGAATGATAAATTCAACAACAAAGGTAAGAGGAGAACTGGGGATCGAGGAAGAGGACAACCATTCAAGAAGTCTAGAAAGTCCAGGATGTATTAAATGCACCTGACCTCAAAAAGAACCTAGTGTCCATCTCGGCAATGGAAGATAAAGGCTACAAGGTAACCTTCAGCAATGGCAAGGTATGTATATGGAAAAATAATGTTAAAGATGCCTTTACTCTTGGGTTTAGTGTTGATTCATTATATCAGGTTGATGGAAGTCTGCTAGGTGTCATGTCTTGTGACACAAATCTTCAGTCCGAACTTTGGCATCGGAGGTTTGCCCACCTTCATTACAAAGCTCTACCCAATGTAAGACAGATGGTAACAGGGATGCCCGAATTCCAAGTAGAGAAAGAAGGTGTATGTCCGGGATGTGCCGAAGGAAAGCTCAAAAGGGAACCATTCCCCTCAAGCCAAAGCAAGACCTCCAATATATTACAGTTGGTTCACTTAGGCATATCTGAGGCTGGTATTAAGAGGGAGACTACTACACCACGTACTCCTGAGCAGAATGGTGTGGCGGGAAGGAAGAATCGCACGATTGTGGAAGTTGTACAGGCCATGCTACATGATCAAAGACTTCCGAAGTTTCTATGGGCTGAAACTACAAACACTGTCGTATATGTACAAAATCAATGCCCTCATCAAGCATTGGGTTCCAAGACTTCTGAAGAAACGTTCACCGGTAAGAAACCTGATGTTTCTCATTTTAGAATTTTTGGAAGCCCTGTATATTTTCATGTGCCGAAAGAGAAAAGAAATAAATTGGGTGCATCTGGAAAGAAAGGAATTTTGGTGGGCTATAGTGAAAATACTAAAGGCTATAGAATCTATGTAGTCGGTCAAAGGGAAGTCGTAATTAGTCATGATGTCACCTTTGACGAAGATATGGCTCTCAACAAGGTGAACAATCTTCCAACTCTGAGGAGCTCTCAAGAAGCCGACACCAGGGAACCGAAAGAAAAATAAGGATGATGAATCAATGCCTGATGTAGAAGAACCCATGGATCCGATTGATCCTCCTCCACATGAGCCTTCCTCTTCTAGGAAGTGGCCTTCATGGCTTAGGGGGCTACTTGATGATGCTGAAGGACATGCTGCACCCCGAGGAACCTTTTGTGAAAGTAAGAAACCTAATAGGTATCAGGGATACCTGACCATCATGAGCACAATCATACAAAATAAGCCTTCATCATTCTCAGACGCCGTCAACCATCAAGTATGGAAGGATGCTATGACCAAAGAATATGAGTCTATCATGAAGAATGATGTCTGGGAAGTAGTTCCCAAACCCCAGGACAAGACAGTTGTTACTTCCAAAAGGCTTTACAAGATAAAGCTTGCAGCAGATGGAAGTACGGAAAAGTATAAGGCTCGTTTTGTTGCTCGTGGTTTCTCCGAGAAGGAAGGTATAGACTATGATGTGATATTTGCACCTGTTGCCAGATATACGACCATCCGCTCGATCATAGCCCTTGCCGCTTCACAAGGATGGAACCTACATCAGATGGATGTCAAGACTGTGTTCTTACACGGCTCGATCAAAGAAGAGGTCTATATGGAGCAACCCGAAGGATTTGAAATTTATGATCGAAAATCTCATGTATGCAGGTTGAAGAAGGCTCTCTATGGGCTAAAGCAAGCACCCCGAGCATGGTATGAGAGGATCGACAGCTACTTGATGAAGCTGGGATTCACTAGGAGTGAAGTTGATCCTAACCTTTACTTTAAGGTTGAAGATGACAAGCCTCTCATACTGGTGTTGTATGTGGATGACCTCTTTCTAACAGGTGCAGACCCTCTCATTCACAAATGTAAGAGGGAGTTGGCTTCTGAATTTGAAATGAAGGACCAAGGACTTGAAGTATGGCAGAAGCCAAGGGAAATTTTCCTATCTCAAGGAAAATATGCGGTAAAGATATTGGAAAGATTGGTATGATGGACTGCAAGCTTGTGACTACCTTGAGGATCTTAACTTTTAGAAGTTATATGGTAGTGATGTTGGACCAGACTTGGGAAATGCCTCTGAGTTTCAAAAACTCATTCGCGTTGATGTTCTTGGTGAACCTCCGTCCGAACATATGTTTTGCAGTTAGCACTATGAGCTCATATTTGGTTGAGCCTCACTACATTGATGCCAAGAATCTTCTAAGATATCTTCATGGCACAATTACTAATGGATTGAGATACACTACCGGAAATATGAAACTACATGATTATTCGAATGATGATTAGGCAGGTAGTGTGGAGGATCACTGGAGCACTTTTTAGTGTTGTTTCTCTTTGGATTCTGCTTCGATATAATGGATGAGCAGGAAGCAGAAGTCAGTCGCCATAAGCACCACCGAGACCGGATACATATCTACGAGTATGATCTCGTATGAAGCTGCCTGGTTGGGCAAGCTCTTCAATGAGTTGTTTGAACACATACCATTTTGATTCTCTGTAACAACCAGAGGTGGGATTTGATTATTGAGGAATCCCGTATTCGTCGATTGCTCCAGCAGATAGACATCATCTAGGATATGGTAAGTCGATGAGAAAGGAGGCTCCATCGCATTAAGATGATGTACAGGTCGATACACCTTGTCAAAGCTTCGAGGAAAGATCTAATCTATGATTTTCCCAAACGACTTGGAGTCGTCAAGAAACCCTTGTACAAGGGTCCTGCATGTTGCATACATTGAGCTCTAGGAGCTCTGAGGGCTTGCAGTTCTTACTGGAGCAACATACGACCACATGGTGATTCACCCTCCCCTGGTGGTGCGCACTGGAACAAGATGACTCGCTCTCTTGTGGGACAAGATGATTCGCTCTCTTGTGGAACAGGATGATTCGCTCTCCTATGTAGCAGGATTGATGTGTTCTCCTGTGAGGCCTGGATTGATTTGTTCTCCATGGCGATTGTAGCAGGATTGATGTGTTCTCCTGTGAGGACAGGATTGATTAGTTCTCTTGTCGAGGCATCCTACCCATGCAGTCTGGGACTCATGGGAAGTACCTCTCATCTGATCAATGAGCAGGGAAATGAAGTTAGGGACCATAGTAGTACCGATGGACGCATCGTTGTATCTACCATACTCCCTACGCTAGGATGACCTCCATTGATCTGGTATCAATGATACTAGTCTGGGACCAGTGGTAGGAGTTGTACCATACTATGACGCTGACTTTGGGTTGGTTGAGACTGGTCTGGGACCAGTGGTACATACTCTGAGACTGACTTCGTGTCAGTGCAGTACTGGTTTAGGACCAGTGAGAGTGGTACATACTATGACGCTGACTTTGGGTCGGTTGAGACTGGTCTGGGACCAGTGGTACATACTCCGAGACTGACTTCATGTCAGTGCAGTACTGGTCTAGGACCAGTGAGAGTGGTACATACTATGATGCTAACTTCAGGTTGGTTGAGACTGGCCTGGGACTAGTGGTACACTCTCTAAGACTACGATACTAGCATGGGACTAGTGGTAGGAGTGGTACTTACTATGAAGCTGACTTCGGGTCGGCTGAGACTGGTCTGGGACCAGTGGTACGCACTCTGAGACTGACTTTGAGTCAGTGGAGGATGATACTAGTCTAGGACTAGTGGAGTTGTACTCACTATGACGCTGACTTCGGGTTGGTTGAGACTGGTCTGGGACCAGTGGTACATACTATGAGACTGACTTTGAGTCGGTATGATACATCCTCGATCATTTCTTCTTCATAATTCGGACAAAAGGCAGAGCAGAACAGAGCAATGCAAGAGCAGAGCAAAACAGTGTCGATCAGTACAGGGCAGAACAAGACAAAGCAGAACAGGCAGAATAGAGCAGAGTAGGGCAAGGGTCAGGCTATACAGGGCAGTGCATTTGATGGATGAATAGTAACGACCGATAGACAGATTGCAGATGAAGTTCTCCCTGGTTGAGAGAGAGTGTTAAAATTGGAAACCAGGGAAAAACTTCATGTGGGTCATCTTATTCATGGCTGATAATATATTTATTAAATTCCTCTCGTCAAGAGGTGTAGGATTGATATAAATATCATCCGATTCCGATAAGTATTCATGGAGATATGAATTTATTTTGATTATGGAATTATTATCAAACCGACCTACAACTCATATAGGCTCAGAAGCCCAACAGTCGCATCTATTCAAACAACAACGTTTTGTATAAATATAAGAGGACTTTTCCTCATTTTCACTCACACTTCTCATCACATCTCTCTCTCTACTGCGCAGAAATGAGTCTCTTTACTGCGCAGAAATGGGTCTCTCTCTCACACGTGAAGCCGGAAGCTGTTGAACCTAACACTGCGACTGCAAATCCAAAGATTAACCTGCGTGGCCTAGAAGATCTCCTCATCTGAACTGTGTTGCAGGTTCATCTGAACCTCCTCTGGAAGCCACAACTTTTGGTGGTGGAATGAAGTCAATCTGATGAACGGTTTGCAAGATATCGACTACCCTAGTTTGAAGCTGGAAGCTTTTGAAACTGAAGCTGCAATTGAAGAAGTAAAAATTGACCTGTGTGGCCTAGAAGATCTCCACATCTGAACTGCATTGTAGGTTCATCTAAACCTCCTCTGAAAGCCGCAACTTTTGGTGATGGAATGAAGTCAATCTGACGAACGGTTTGCAAGATATCGACTGCCCTAGTTTGAAGCCGAAAACTGCTGAAACTGAAGTTGCAACTGCAGAAGTAAAGATTTACCTACGTGGCCTAGAAGATCTCCTCATCTGAACTGCGTTGTAGGTTCATCTAAACCTCCTCTGGAAACCGCAACTTTTGGTGGTGGAATGAAGTCAATCCGACGGTCGGTTTGTGAGATATCGTCTGCGCTAGTTTGATAAAGAAGTCGCTAATGTTGATGCTGCTGATCTAGGGTTTGCTACTGCTGATATGAATCAGATTTATTGTACTACTTTTCTCTGCTGAATTATTGAAGATAAAAGAAGATTTGATCAAAGGGTTTCCCCACACATTGTGGGGTTTGTCCTTGGCTAGCTACCACATCTTGTGTCTCTTGTCTTGGCTTGTTTTCTGTCGATCGTTTAATGTTCTATCTGCACTTTACTTTATGTACATGTGATTGCTAATCTGTGGAATATAATAAGTAGAACATACCATAACTTAACAACAATATTTTGAAAAAAAAATTAACTTTTTTATAAATATAATTCTTGATTTCTGATTGGTTATAAAGATCGATTTGACAATTTTTATGAGATTTGCCATATATTTATTGGAAAAACAAAAAACAAACTAATAATTCCACATAGCATCCATCATTATTACATTGTACTTTCAAAATGGCTCTCCATTATTACAGTCAAACTGGCAGTCGATCTTCGCAAAATACTGAGTTTTAATATACAAAAGATAGGTGTTGGTTGAAAAGGATTGGAGTAGTCTAACTAGCAGAGGAATTGCCCAGTTTCCATTGCCGCCCAAAAAAATTTCCGACTGCGGCAATCGAGAATTCCCTCTGCCACCCTCCACCACTTTTTCCAACTCCGCATTCCTCCGCCACCCTTCCGCATTAACTCCAACTGGTATCTGTCTGACAGATTCTCTCGTTTAGACGATTCGGGTCATGTCGCACCGCGAAAGTCTGCATCTGGGTGCCGAAATTCAAACTGAGGCCTCAACCATGCGCGGAGCCCCCATCGCGCGCCTTCAGAACTTGCAACCAGATAGAGCTCACGGATACTGTGAATTTTGCATTTTTCACATCTCACAGAGATACACCAGGTTCTGCATTTTTCCTGCACTACTCACGTCGCTAAACCAGATTATTAAAGATCGCAAGCAGACTTTGTCTATCTGTTTTTCAGTGGTATGGTCCTTCTAGACTTGTTTTGGGCATTTTCAGGTTTCTTTCCCGGCTATTGGATTGGAGGTTTTCCTCTGGTTTTTTGTTGTATTGTTTTCCTCTACTATATCTGACGATGTTTTTGGCTGTATTGAGCTCTTTCTGAGCGTTATAGATTCAGGGATTGTAACCTCTTTTATTTTTAATAAAAGATGTTGGTTTTTCTTCTAGAAAAAAAAAGAGGACCTTTGTCCCTATGCTTAGCTCAATGTCCTTATATGACAATACCTATGCGAACATTTTCCTTGGAGAAAACTTGATCACTGACTTGACATTCCTTGATAGCCCTACCTAGGCCTCTCCCACCCATGTTGGATCATATGCCTACGATGGTTTCTTTCCTTCCCATTTAGCCTTTTCAGGGATTCCAAAATGGAAGCCCTCCTTGACAGCGTTTTCCTAGAACAAAATACTCAATATTATAACCTACAACTCAGTGTCTTCCCATTAACAAAATGGGATGGGCGGATATTCGAAACATCTTGACAGAATCTATAATCACCCAGCATTGGTGGAATTAAAAATAATTAACTACTTACCAATGATAAGATGACAAGAAAATCAATGAACAACCAAGAATTGTACCTCCTGTGGCTGGTAATTTGTGCAACTCAGACATCTCAGGGCACAGAGGTAACAACGTTAATCATTCAAACATAGGGCAGAGTGGGTAATTTGAAGGTTTGAATGTGGATTTAAATAGCAATGGTTGAATCTAGGTATCTAGTCATTACAATCAGATTCTCTGAATCTTCAAGCTTAAATGCAGCTCAAAACATTAAATCCACCCTCAATGACAGGTCCAGTGCATCAAGAGCATTCAAAGGTTCAATTTTCATCCATTTCAGTGCTTTTGAAAAATATTCTCTCAGTGTGCTTACCCTGCTTATCGGCATTTAGTGGAAAAGTGCAAAATTAGCAAATTCTCAACACTTCAACACCATTCCATAAACCCTTGAAAGAATATTTCAGTGATATTCCTAAAAGTTTCATCGACGTTGGGCAAAAAATTGTGAGGTTTGAGTACTACTGGTGCAAACGAATTGCAGATCTCTGATGATTAGCATTTAACAAAAAGGGTTGCATCACCAAAAAGATGTTGGGACTCAACCAAAAGGTGAAACCCCAAAAACATATCAGCATTCTGTTGAATCCACATGGCTTACAAATTTCAACTCTCATACGAATTAACTAACGCCAGATAGCTGATCGGATTTCAATAGGGAATTAACACATCAACCTTCCGATGGGCCAAAAACAATGGTTGTGTATCAGTGTCAACACCAATGGTTGTGTATAGTGGATGAGAGGGTTACAATGGCAAAAAACGATTCAGAATATTACAGTAGTCTTAGATTTCATTTTCACTCTGCCTCTGTAACAAATAGTATTATTTTATAGCTTCTGTTTTTATCTGAATACAGGGATTATGCCATTTGTTAAACTTTTTTGGGAAGTAAAATGAATAATCAACAATTCTGAATATCAACAGTAGGTTAGAAATTTGTTTATAACTTTGAAATATCAAGAATAAGTATATATCAGAATTTGTCCTTAAAAATAGTATTAGAGATATTAGGATTTAATGGGTAAATTGTTTGTTTTGGAATAATTTGTATCAAGGATGAGTTAATTGGAGTTATCTTAGGTGGTTGGGCAGAACTGACATTATCCTCCCCACTCAGGTTAAAATCCCCCTAGTAAGATGATGATTTTTTGATGTCTGGATAGAAAAACACTCTTAAGTGAGTATATCTAACATTGTTATTGTATTGGAATTTGGCATATCCTGTGAAGAGATGATAATTTGTAAAAAAATAGATAAGCTAGGTTTTCATGGCATCATCAGGTGGCCCTTTTTCATATTCTAAGTATATTTATGTTTTCCTGTTGTTATGAAAATACCTTTTTCATAATCTGTTCATGGTCACTGAAAAATTAGGATTGCCAAATGTGATCATTGTCAGTGCTTATGTTTCTTCCCATGCATTTCTTACTGAAACAAAGTTCAGTCCTCAACACCTTTCCCCCACTGAGGTGTTAATTGTATTTCCTATGCCAAAGTCATGTGCTTTACATGCCTTTTTATGCTTGTTCATCGTTGAGGAGAAGGACCATCATATGGGTTCATTGCTCATGCTGTTATTTTTTCCCTATCCATCATGCTGGCTGTCAAATAGAATCTCTTTACTTATTTATGTTCATGCAACATGTTTGATTTTTATACTTAAACATGTAGTTACTATGTTCTCATACCTATGTTCATGGTTCGACGTTTATTAAATTTATAGATCTTTATTATGGTTAGATGGTCAAAGGCCAATGAGGTTTGAACCTTATCATTGCGTTTTTTGTTGTTGGATTTTTGATTCCTTGCCTCTAGTCAAAGATCTCGTTGGATTTTCATGACTTCATCAAGCTGATTTTGCCTTCATGGAATAGTATATGATAGCGTAGTAGATTGTTATGTTATTTAAACATGCCCTCTTCATGATTTGTTGATGTTCACTGAACGATGTTCTATCCTTTTATGCTTGTGATAAAGTGTTAATTGTCCTATTGCCCAAATCAACATCGGTTGTTATCTTTTAGTTGTGTGTTCGGTGAAAGTGTTTATTTTGATCTTGTGTGCTCGTGCATATATGCGGGTTGATGTTCCTGGTCACATATAGTTTATGGTCTGCTGGATAATGATGGTGTTGATTAATTTTCAAAATTTTAACGTGGATGCTCTTTTTTTTAGGTTGTTCTACAGTTCTGCTTCCAACCAGGATTGTCCATGCATTCAACCTCAATGTGGAAGACACAAATTCTCATCCAAGCACACAATGTTGTATTTTTCCGAGCATGCAATTCTCATCCAAGCACACAATGTGGTCTTTTGCCAAGCACACAACATTTATCTATACAAATATTTTTTGTTGTAAAACGCATCATGGAAGTGATGGTCATGGTTGAAGGCTTGTATTTTATCTAGTCCATGGTTTTCCAACTTCCAGTTGTACAGCGAGTGATAAAGCTGTGATAGATTAATTTACCTTTTGTATAAGCATCATTACATGAAATGATACTCTGGAAGCGCAAAGGAAGTATTATTCAATACTGTGGCAGTTTCCACAGTCTTGAGGAAACAGTTCTAGCATTTTGTAATAAATTGAATATAATGAAATCCATTGCAGTGAATTTCTTGCTAGCAATCTGTTATATTTCCAAACTTTTGATGTTCAGCTCCACTCCATTTTGGTATCTTCCTTTTTATGTTTGGAATAACCATGAAATAAGTTTGATTACTGGTAAATAAGACAATAATTAAGTAGAGGAATAATGGTGGCTTAAAGACCCTATTGTGGACTTGAAAGCAATTGTATTTTAATAAGACATCACGCTGGACCATAAACTAAATAGTGCCTTACAAAAGATTAAAGACAGCCAAAAATGTAAGTGTTATAGGTAATGAAGACCTTATCTTTAAGACTTAATGATCAATGTGTGATCTAATATTTCAAACAAAGATTTTGTCAACAAACAAGCTTGTATCATGGTAATAAATTATAATCAGATGGAGTACTGCTTAAGTAATATACTTCAGTCAGCAACATTCCCACTGGCAACAGTCAGCATTAGTCTTCATCCATTATGATGTTTTTCCCACTGGCAACATTCCTTGAAATTATCTACAAATTCAAAAGGATGACTTGCTTTGCAGGAATCCAGAGGTTTTTTCTATAGTTTTTCTCATATGGTCTTGAGTATAAGCTCAATCCTCAAGGCAGAAGCTGTTCCTGTTCTAGGAATGGTGACAAATGCTATACTCTGTTTGTATTGTCTCTTTTCCTCCAGTTTTATTTGAGGCATCAGAAATGGTGAATAACATCTAATGGCTTTGAAAATGTGAGTTTTGTCCACATGGATGGTGTGTTGATTCACATGATTTACAGAACTTATTAACCTTCTAATCAATGCACCCAAAACAGGTCCTTATATGAAAGATAAAATCGTTTCGATCTAGGAAAAGTTAAGAAACTTCTTCCTACTGCAATATGTTTGTAGTGGCACAATCAATTTCAAGATAGATCTAGAAAAAGAAGTGATATTTTTCAAAAAATTAGAGACAGAAAATATTATATAGAACAATATCCAAAAGAAAATTATTCTATTAGAACAGAATTGAACATAACAGTCCAATTTGAATATGCTAATAAGTTAATAACATGATCCTCTAATATATAGAAATTATAAGTTTACCAATATCTATCGTCTGTAAAAAGATTAAGATATTTCAGAAAAGATGAAACCATATTTTAGTTTTTCATCACTCAAGGATTAAGATAAATTACAAAAAGGGGAACAATTGTAGGCTCAGCGCAACCATTAAGGCACTTGGCCCCAAATCTCTAGCAAAACAGTAGATTCACAGAGACCAGATAAACTCAGGTTGTGAACTAGCAAAGACTATGCCATCACAATGCCTAACTGACAAAAAAAACTCAAAGAGGCATCAGATAAAAATATGCCTCAAAGAAGTTGTAATTTTAGCTACAATTATGTAATCAGTGTTTTTACAAGCCAAAGAAGCCAAAATAGACCAAGTTTACATGTTCATCCAGAAGCTTGAGAACTTGGTCAATGGTGATTACAGGTAGTCGGAAAACCATCGTTTTCATGTGGTTGACCTTGTCCATATATGGTAGGTGAAACTAAACTTATCACTCAAGTGGAGGTTGTTGGAAAATCCATCCATTCATTGGTCTATGCAGTGGCCACACATTTATGGAGTAACTACATCATCACTTGGACTGGGGTGGGGGAGAAGCATGAAAATAAGCCTTGGCATTTCAGAAAGAAATCTGGAATGGAGTTTTGGTTTCTTGCAGCGAGTTGATATCAGAGTAGGTTGGCCGAAGAGCAGCATTCATACTACCTTGGAAAATCTAGGGTAAGTTGGCAAACATACTTAGGAAAGTTTTCGTTGTGTAGTTGGAGATTCAAACCAATTCTATTTTGGCTAAGATTCATGTTTGATGTTTAAAATTTTGTTCTACAGTTTCATGGTGCTGTATTTCAGAATATATATCTGCTGTATTTTCTTTTTCCCTGAAAAATAAAACTTATATTTTCATGGTGAAGTGAAATATACATTGTCAGACCAGGTTTGAAACCTGATCTAATCTGGATAATGATCCACGAAGAAAATGACGAAAAGGATAAACTGTAATAGACAATTAAACATCTTTATCAAGATAATCGTTCATCTCAAAACTTCCTTTCTTTAAAGATGGAACTCCATCACTTGAATTTCCTGCCCGTCTAGGATTTCATAGATGCCAAGAGAAACAGATGACAATTGTAGAGTCTCTTTAGAAAGTTGATCTCCTTTTGAGTTCAATTCCCTCAGGATATGCTTGGCAGAAAAACATTTCATCTTATCTATTTCGTTACGGATATTCCATAGGATATGTTCTAGACAAAGGGCTTCAATGAAAACTTTTCTATCCAACCAATCAATAACAAGCTTTGAATCTCCCATGATTTGCAGCTTAAAATGTTTTTAAAATTGGTAACATAAAACAAGGTGCACAAAGCCGTAAATTCTGCTTCAGTGCTTGTATCAAAACCAGGGGAATATCGAATAGGCATATGATGATTCTGATGAAAGAAGATAATGACACCAACATCGCAGCATGGGGATGTGTTAGTTTTTGTAGCAGCGGACAGGTGTTCTGGTCACAAATTGTGTCTAGAGACGAAGGAACATGAGATCTCCAAAACCTAGAAAAAGTTTTGAGAGAAAAGACTTGGAGATGCCTTAATTAACATAATTAGCCATAATTAAAATATTCCTAAGTCTAACCTAGGAAAATTGGTTAATTAAAGAGAATGAATTAAGGAAGTTTGATTTTGCTCCAAAGACTTCCATGGATGAAGTCAAGATGATCTTGGTGGTTGGTTGAAATGTAATCATGGCCGTTAAGACTCCAACGAGAGATTATAAGAGCATGTCAAAGGGCTTGAAGATAGATACAATTGGTAAGTTGAGCAGTTTGACTTACCCAGTTGCAATACTGAACAAGGGCACAATTGAATCTGGGAAAAGGATCGGAGCGAGAGATCAACAAAGATTTGAGAGCAGGAGTTTGGAGGAATTTTCCTTAGTATTTTCCAGTGTCCAAAACACAAGAAAGAGGAGGCCGAATACAGTAGGGCGAGTTAGCCAGATTTCCCAGTGCGAGTTGCCAGAGGAGCCATGTTTCAGTTGCAAGTTGTCGGATCAGGGTCCCGAGGCAAAGCGAGTGGGTTTTAGAGGCAGAGGGAAGTTAGACGTCTCACCTAGAAGCATTTCTGGGGCTGTACGGTTTTATTCAGCCAGGCATTTTTGGGCTTCAGTGTGAGTGGCAAGGGAGAGTGCAAGCAGGCTAGGAGAGACTAGATCAGTTGCAAAGGGAAACAAGGGTGTCTTCCAGATTATTTTGTCAGTAGTATATTGTCGGAGCTTTGCCAGATTAGCAAGAAGATCTTTGTACTCTTGAATTTGCTGAAGAATTAATAAAACCCTCGTCTACTGCACTAGTTTGCCCTTTGGGGTTTTTCAAGGAACAATTGTCCAAAAAAAAGAGTGTAAATTTTTGTATGTGTGCATCTATTTCTCAGTTCTGTATTTTATATTTCCACAACATTTTATTGTGAAGAATGCAATTGTGAATTTATTGTTGTTTGCTGAATACTAATTCAGAAGACAGACAAACTGCTAACCGTTAGAAGATAAATCTCCAGTAATTGCATTCAAGTAATTTTCACAATATGTCTCTGGCTTGCTCCATCAAAAAAGGCTCAAGGAGTATCGGGGAGCAATGGAGGCATAATTGGAATTCCAAATATATCTTCTGTATTTATTTTACCGTTGCTGAATTTCCTTAGTATACTGGGATCTGTCGTGATACAGATTGTTGAATTTATTGTTACAGACCTAGCTACATTTATTTCGTTGTTTTCAGTAAGATCAATCTGTCATTGAGTAATCTGTAAGAAGTGCTTAATGCAACGTTCTTTGAAGAAGTTAAGGCCCGCCACCAAACATATATACTCTAGGATGAAGTATCATTTTCGAAAGTAATTTATCCGATTCAGATTAATAAATAGAATCTCTCGACACAGAAGTTCTTGAAAAAATTAAGTGCATTAGCAACACAGAGGACCATATATCGATGCCAACAAATATGGGCGGCTGGGGTATAAAAGATTTAAGGATTTTCGGGAAAGCCCTTCTTTGCAAATCTCTTTGGAGAGGTTGTTTCCACTCCAATCCATGGAGTGCCATTATCCGCCATAAATATCAAAAAGGGAGAACTGTGGAGGTCTGGTACAGGTCTGGAGCTATCGGAATCAATCAGGGATCAGCCATTTGGCTAAGTTTCAGGAGAATTGAACAATATTTCTTATGTAACCTTAAATGGAGGGTCTTCTCTGGCTCCAAGATCCTTATTGGCCTTGACCCTATCGCTGATGTCAAAGATCCTCTAAAGTTCCCGGATCCTCTTCTGTTTTATCTTCACAGGTCAGGTTGCTTCACGTGGAACAGAATTATAGAGAAATGGAATGGCCTCTTCCCTATCCTTAAGAATGCAGCAGAACTTGGCATCCCTCAGGTTTTATCTTCTTTATGGCTCTCTCAAAAATTATCTATTGAACAGATGGCCTTGAAGCGCGCTTCGTCGGAGGATCACATGGTTTGGTCGATTCCATCATCTACAGCAACTGTCAAAGATATTTATTTGGACCTCATCTACAAAAAAATTCCTCCGTCCAGGAAGATTTTCCCTCTAAAATGGTGGAAGCTCTCATGCCCCCTAAAAGTGATTATTTTCTCCTGGCTCGTCTTTTATAACAAGAACCTGACTTGGGAAAATTTAAGGAAACGTGATTGGAATGGCCCCAGCAGATGCGTTCTATGCAAGATGGATGAGGAAACAAATTCCCATATGTTCTTCTCCTGCAGGACCTCCTTACTTATCTGGTATGAACTTGCTATGATTTATTCCGTTCAAATTCCTAACTTCTCTTCTGTGGATGCAGCTTTTCATTGGTGGGGAAATCAACACCCTCACAAACGCCCAATCCTCCCGATAACTATATGGAGTATATGGAAATGGAGGAACTTAAAAGTATTTGAGAATTCAAACATATCTTTCAACTATGTGTTATCATCAGTTTTAGCTCTTCATCCTTCCAGTGCTGGACAGTAGATTTGCTGAAGGTCATAGTGCCGATATATTTGTTTTTGGCAGTTTTGTATGGCAGTTTGGTATGGGCTTCATTTGCCCTTCTCATGAGATAATTTGCTGATGGTCATTATGCCGATATATTTGTTTTGGCAGTTTTGTATGGCAGTTTGGTATGGGCTATATGTGTTCTTCCATGAGACAATTATGCACTTATCTTGTTTAACTATCTTTTTCCTTCTTTGGGGTTCATCTGCTTCTTCCACAGAGGCAGTCTACTCTCTCCATGTGTGCTCAACAAGCATATGTTGTATATATTGCCTCAATATAATATTAAAGCTTTTCTTTCTGAAAAAAAAAAGAGCAGATATACACAAGTTTGTCATTATTTCAGCCTGGGTATAACCCATTTTTAAGTAGCGTATCACCAAAAATCCCCACAGGAACACTGCCCGTCCTTGAAATGATGGAAACGGTTAGTATCTCTCATAATGATTTCTCGTAAAACAATCATGGAAATGAACTTAGTGGCAGAATGACAGTCACCACACACTCGAAGGTTTTTAACAATTCTAATGGTTGTCCCATGATATGTGTTGATAAGCCCAAATACAATGGCCAACTTCTCACTATGGTGGAAGAGAACATGTTCCTTCTGCTCCTCTTCCACATCATGCAGCACAAAATCCGTGTCCGGCACATATCCTGCCTCTTTCATATACCCAAACAACCTTTCCAACTCTGCAAAAATGTCCCGCATCTGTAAGTTTGATCTGTTTCCTGCCATGAAAACATAAACCCTGTTATTTACCTCAATCCAGCTGCATCCTGGCATCTTTTTTAACCCCCCGTCTTTCATCATTTTCCGGACATTTTCTGCATCATCCCGCCTACCTGCCGCTGCATAGATGTTTGCCAGATGCACATACGGTGACACATTTTCAGGATCTAACTCAAAAAGTAGTTGTCCCATAGATTCTCCTAGTTCTATATTCTTATGGACCTTACAGGCACCTAGTAAAGATCTCCACACAGCTGGTCTAGGATTTATTGGCATTTTGTCAATAAAGACTTGCACCTCATCCAGATGCCCAGCACGACCAAGGAGGTCAACCATGCACACATAGTGCTCAAGCTCTGGTTCTATGTGATAACTATGACTCATGCAATGAAAATATTTCCAGCCATCCTTCACCAAGCCTCCATGGCTGCAAGCAGACAAGACACCAACAAAGGTTACATTGTCTGGCATGGTGCCAGCCTCTTTCATTTCTTCAAAGAGTAAGAGGGTCTCCCTGCCATGACCATGCATTGCATATCCTAATATCATTGCATTCCATGACACCACATCACATCCAGGCATTCTATCAAAAACCCGACGTGCATCCTTTATAGTACCTATCGTTTCAGAAGCAATGAAGGTGAATATGACGAGAGCGAAGACTATCTAACAACATTTACATTTCCTGATAATACTATTGTTTTTCAATACATACATGATCATCGCCAGCCCAACCGAGGACTAGATTTTTTCATTCATGGTCAAATTATATGGAATTCCAGATTCACATGGCGTCAGATCAAACAACATCTTGAGGACTATACGTATAACTTCCATTTCAGATCTGAAATTATCCATATTGGCATGGGTGACATTACAGAGGAAGGAGAAATAAGTAGTCCCGCGGAGGAAGAAGTGCCTAATAGCCTTCGTGTAGCAGTGGATGCGTTGCCATCATTAGCTGTGGTTAGCGAAGAAAGTGAAAGCAGTGATGGAGACATGTGCTCAATTTGTCACGAAACGTTTTCCAGTGAAGAGCCTGCAAAAGAATTGCCATGCCAACACCTCTATCACTTGAAGTGCATTCTCTTATGGCTTCACCGCAGAAATTCTTGTCCAATGTTTAGATCTGAATTTTCTTCTTTAACCGAGCTACTGCTTTCTCCAACGAATACATTTGATTATAATTTCTTGCTGAAAGTAAAAATTTAACTTCAAATTAGATTTAGAAATCCATTCAACATGACAAGCTCACAAAAACTTAAACCCTGATGTTCACATTCATCACTCTGCTGTCTTTTAACTATGCAAATTAGACTTGCAAAAATAATATAATCCAGAACCTAGGCATTGAGGCCAGTATAGGCATGATACCATTGAAGAATTTGCGGCAACATAAAACCTATAAAGAAAACAGATGAGGTATAACTTTCTCTTATTTCATTTTTTACTCTAAATTTATTAGAGTAAGATGACTATATTTGAGTTTCCAACAAAATATGAAACATATACACACAAATATCTTACCTCAGCTGACAAATCTACATTATTAAAATCAAGAATGAATAAAAACCTCAAGGCAGTGAGGGGTGGAAGGGATTTTAATTAACTACGGCTGCGGCCATAAAAGTGGGTTTACCAAGGAAGGTTGGCCTCTCATCGCTGGCCATAGTCACAGTCACTCTCATGTCGTAATGTTCATCAGAATGTTTTGAGATATCCTCCGTGCTCTGGTTCACCCCATCTTCATTACGAACATCCTGTGATGTGTTTCTTTCTCGACCTTCAGAAAGGGGCCCACGCATGGACTCCTTGAGGTAAGAGCATACGAGAATAATCACAGGAAAGGGAAAGAGAATGAGCATGACACCTAACAGATACAGAACAAGCAAACTCCAATCTGATAATTTGCTGCCTCCTGAGAACATCTCCGCTCGTTGGTGTTGGTATCCTTCCTGCAAGGCCTGCACGACGAAATTCCGTTATAGCAAGGTATTAGAAAGCTATACGATTTTCAAAACACACAAAACCATAAAATGTAAGAAATAGAGACGCACAATCAAAACTTCAAGAACATCAAGATGAAGATGAAGACTGCCAGGTTCAAAAGATGTCGTGCCCATTACAGCTGATAACGGTACAGAATTTTGCTGAATGATATTTGATGGCTGAGATTTTAAAATCTCAACGATGATGTCTTTGTCTTCTTAGGCGTAAAGATCCCCCAATTTGGCGGTGCAGAATTCATCCAAAAACCTTGGTTTGGCAGCTTCAACGTGTATATTTTGCAGTACCATGTCGGGAGCCGAGGAGAAAAAAAAGCTTCAACTACACGTCCTGCATGACAATGCTCAGCAGGCCCCTGATGTGTTCGACGAAGGTGTCTTTGGACTGAAGCTTCAACTTTCTTGAATGAAAATGTACCGCGGAATTCTTCCAGATGTCGCGGTTTCAATTTCAAATTTCAAACCAACTTAGAATAGAATAATGAATGGCCCAGTTCAAGTTCTTGTTTCGGCGGGTTTCCAAATTCAAATGAGTGTAAGGTCTGGTGGTGGCATTCAAGACGGACGCAACCAACTGACTGACGTGTGCCTGCACGTCAGAGTGGAGGCGAAAGTGGAGGCGGGCAGGGTCGTCGAGGGGCAGGACCACGGCAGATGGCAGAGTCCTCGGAGCTGCGTGTCCTGTAATCGCCGGAGAGGGATGCATGCTATGATGCATGGTCGAACATGGAAGGAACCTATGACGTCAAAGAGGCTGTCTGCCCCTGTCAGAGGGTGTAAGGACATAACATTAACTTTGCTATGGAGGTGGAAATAAGAACAAGTGCCTTGCTCTATGGAGGTGGAAATAAGAACAAGTGCCTTGCTCGGTTTGTTTTTGGGATTCTATTATGATCCGGACAGTAACAACATTTTCACATAGTATTAATGATATTGTATTAATGATATTGTAAGATATTTTTACCGAATTTACAGTCTCTATTCTTTATGATAATCGTAGGATGTGTATAGATATTTGTATATCCTTTAGGTTCTTATTGAAACCCATTGTATTGTATATACACAACATATATTATATGTCCAATAAAGATATATTATATGCATTCTCAATTGTGGAATTTGTATACTTTCTCAGATTAATATATGTGCACACTGAAGGCATATTCAACTAGAGAATCAAATGGTATATCATATATTTGAGATTAAAATTGGATCTCTGTTCTGGGATATTCCGTAAATGAATTTTGTTTATGTCCCCAAGTATATATGAATTTTGTATTTAATTTTTATCACTGTATTCATTACATGATGTTGAGGATAAGTGTGTTCAATACTATCAAAGGCTATAATAATGTTTATCCCAATATAAATGTAATAAAATCTTCTTATAATAAGGTTAGATTAAAATTATATATGTTGTCTATTTATTTATGGTGTAGAGGAATGGGTGTTTCATATCTAACAGGCTTCAAAGACTATGTTAAAGACAACTTTATTATTTGTTAGATTAAAATTACATATGTTGTTCATTTATGGTGTAGAGGAATGGGTGTTTTATACATAAGGCTTTAAAGACTATGTTAATGGATCAAATCTTCAACCCAATAGTCACATGTTTGAATCAAAAAAATCCAAAACCTAGTATCATAAATGAATAATTACTATTAATATTCATAAATTATTTTAAATAAAAAATAAATGACACTAGATGGGTGACTAATTTGGTAAGTCATAATCATTATTATTGTTGTTTTTTGTATGGGAGATAAGAATTTAAAAAAAACTATGTAATTTTTTACCTAGATTAGGGTAACTTTGTTGATAAAATTAACTTATAATAATATATTTTTTATACTTTTAAAAAACTAATTAATAATATTTATATACGTTATTACAAAATCAATATTTTATTCTATTATGAATTGAATTTTTTGGTAAATATTATTTGATGACACTGTAATATAAAACAAATTATTGTAATTTTTATTTTATATTATTTCAAATTTTTTATTAAAAAAATATTAAATATATATAATATTTTTTTAGAAATAAATATTAATATTAATTGAAAATAAACTTATGGTATTTGTAATAATCTTTTTCTTCACCATAAAATTTTGAAAATTCAATTGAGAATATATTTATTCAAGTTTCCATTCAATCTTAAATAATCATTTAATGTAACTATAGTTACATTAATGATTGTTACTTAGATAATCTTCTAAACTAAAGATGGAATAAAATTAGCACAAGCATATTTCAATAAACTCTTAACTTTTGTAAGAAACGATGATGTTGGGATTAATGTTTCATCCAAAAGTATCTATGCACCTATCTCTATTCTTTTCCAAGGTTATGTAGTCCATTATTACTTTCCTTCATCTATGCACCTATCTCTATTCTTTTCCAAGGTTATGTAGTCCATTATTACTTTCCTTCATCGTATTCAAGTGTGTTTCATTATTAGATTTATAAATTTGTTCATTCAATGCAACTATACACCTATCTCTATTCTTTTCCAAGGTTATGTAGTCCATTATTACTTTCCTTCATTGTATTCAAGTGTGTTTCATTATTAGATTTATAAATTTGTTCATTCAATGCAACTATAGTGAGACTAATGATCATTATTTAGATAATCTCGTAAGCTAAAGATAGAATAAAATGTCAGCAAGCACATTTCAATAAACTTTTAACCTTTGTAAAAAATATGATATTAGGGCTAATGTTTCATCCAAAACTACCTATATATCTATATCTATTTTGCTCCAAGGTTATCTAGTACATTAACTACTTCCCTTTGTCGTAGTTAAATGTGTTTCATTATTAGATTTAAGAATTTGTTCAAACATTCAATAATGGAGTCGTCTATGGAGGCAGAGGAAAGTGGTCGGAATCCTTGCAAAAAAATGTCAAAAAATCTTATAGATGCAATGTTTGAATCATGTTTTTGATGGTGGAAATGGATTCAGCACCATCAAAAACCTCTTGGGCACCTAAAATTATGAAGTTTAACAACTTTTTCTTGGATTTACAAAAAGCCCTGCGGGATTTTTTCAAATTATGGCCAAAATTTTCCATAACTTTCCAGGCAAAAAAGGATAATGTTATTGATTACTTTTTGTGTAAGGATAATGTTATTGATTACTTTTCGCGTAAGAGGCATGTATTAAACAACACCGCTATATATTACACTTGTTAAAATATGTCTATATATATTTTATATTTTAATTTAACTGCCTATATTTATATTTTATATTAACTTTCTATATATATATTTTATATTTAACTATTTTTTTGGTGTTTTTTTTAACGATGTGAGGCATGTACTAAACAACACCGCTATATATTACACTTGTTAAAATATGTCTATGTATATTTTTTATTTTAATTTAACTGTCTATATTTATATTTCTTTTTTTTCCACCGAAAAAAACGAACCATCTATTAATAATAATAGGTAGTTACACAACGTATGCAAAGCATTGCTAGAGGACTTGTTCTTTGCCAGAGAACAGAGTCGCTGCTGAAAAATAAAGATCAGCACCATCAAGCGCACCCGGAAGGCAATGAGCCAGCGCAGGGACCCCTAACTATATTTATATTTCATATTAACTGTCTATATATATATTTTTTATTTAACTATTTTTTTGGTGTTTTTTTTAATGATGTTGTCTATTGAGACCACAATTTATTTTATATTTAACTATTTTTTTGGTGTTTTTTTAACGATGTTGTCTACTGAGACCACAATTTCGCCTTAAATATATTTTTTAGCCAGAATTCAACAATTTTTTGATTGCAAAATCTTATATCTTTAGCATTTCAATCACAATTTTAACACTATTAAATGGATTCAACATCATCAAAAACCCCATGGGACACCCAAAATTCCACAATAACTGTATGTAACCTGGTTTTTTAAAAATTATGACCAGATTTAACCACAAATATGCCAAAAAATAATAATAATAATAAATAAAAATAAAAATAAAAATAAAAAAATAAAAATGGCTTTTTCTAAGCAAAAATATGGCCTGTTCAGACTACATGTTTTATTATTATTTAACTATTTTATATTTAATTATTGTTTAGCTATTTAACTGTTTTATTTTTAACTATATATTTTATCTTTAACTATTTTTTTGGGTGTTTTTTTAGGCATGGTTATTAATGCCAAATGGTCCCACATTTTTAATTTATATTTTTTCGCTAATATCAAGATTTACATTACATTAATAATTTTTCGATATTCTAATTCATATGGGTAAAGTAGGTAAATAATATTAATAAAATATTTCACGGATACCTAAATTAAACAATTTAAAATTAGTTAATACATGTATCTCTTTTAAAATTTAAAGGATTTTGATGGGTTTACATATTATGACATGGAAATTACATGAAAATTTCATGGCCTCTAAAATGTATATATCCATTTTCCAGTGTCATATACAAAACACAAATTGTCCCATAAACATAAACAAAAAAGCAAGAAATAGATATCATATATTCTTGTTACTGTTATGGTTGGATCCCTTCGATGAAAGGCCTATGGAAATATTCCTAAGTGTCTTCGCCTAGCTGTTCAAAGACCTTCCAAATCCCCAAAGCCTATGTAGGACCTTCTTTAGATAATGTGTTTATGATTGTATTATGATCAAATAAGCTTTTTATATGAATAATTTCTTCTAAAATAGGAAATTAGGAATGGTTGTGGCATCTTAGAGTCTTTTTGAACTAGTTTATGAAGAGTATGGAATCTTTGAAGATCTGTAGGGATTGGAAATCTTTTTCAAGAGAAATCAAAAGGAGAAGCGTAAGTGTTAACAATTTCGCATAGTTGTTAGATCCTTTCCCTAATCCAAGCTAAAGTTTTAGAGTTTGTATGAGTGTCGTTCATGGAGAAATAAGACTACGTCCCAATCCCACCCCCCAAATGATCACCCCTAGCGAGGGAAGCCCCGTTGAAATATGCCCAAGAGAAAGAAGGATCAATCTCTTTAGATGTGATGATGTGGGGGGCATGAATAGAATTCATGGTAGTAAGAAGGGAGAATATATCAAGAATTTGAATAGCTACCCTGTTAGAGGAGGATAATTTGTCCTATAAGATGGACTTGTTCCTTGCTATCCATACTCCCCAAAATATTAGTGGGGGAATATTTTTGAATTGTTTGGCACCTATTTTCTCCCGCCAATTCTTCTAAGCTTCAGAAAATGACTACCCGTGCTAACCAATACCCAGGCCTAAAATCCTTTTGCAATCTACCTGGATCCACAATGTAAAGGGGAAAGACATGAAAAGATTACTAACATATTCTTCTGCATTTTTACCGAGAGGGCACCAGTTGGGCCCTTCCTTATGACACTTGAAGATTGTTGGACACCTAATCCACTAAGGGTTATGGTGTGGAATATGAAAAATCATTGGATTACAAGAGACCAATTAGAATATGAAAACAAAGGGTCATAAGACATTGTATAAATATGTATATCATTGTGAATAAAATATATCTCATGTTTATATTAATCTTGTCTATTGTTTGTGAGAGTTTAACATGGTATCAGAGCCAGCGAATTCCTGTCCTACCCAAGTGTGAGCCGCTTGTTTTATGCCAATTTTCTATGTGTAAGTTTTGTCTTCTACTCATCAGAATTGTTGCCATACCATGTCTCCTCATCAAAACTATTGCCCTCGGCCATTTCTCTTTTTTATTCTGCCTTGAAGAGCAATTTGTATGATATCTACACACTTACTATTTCATTTCTTTGCATACCCATTTGTTATTCCTTTATGTGCATGTTGAGAATCCTCTCGTTGCTTTGCATGCTTGTCTTTCTCTATATTCCTAATCGTGGTGCAATGACGAGCCTCTCACAATAAAACAAAATCAGTGCAAAGAATTTTGGTACACTATATAGGTGGAAACTTGCAATATAGAGCAATGTAATCTATGACTATTCAATGGAGGTTTTCATTCAGTTTTATGGATTATTAGAATTGTTGCCACCACTTCTATAGTTCAATCCACATCACATCGCATCAACGCAAAAATTGAAGTCTTCATCACTCATCATCAACGGGTTCACAACAGAAGAATAAACTCAGCGAGCTTCAATTTCTTCCATATCACGCACTGTGCACATTGTGACAAGTCATGGCATCGAGTTTTGGTAACATAGAATAGCCCGCAAGAGTTTTGCAACCTGTAAGAGAAATCTTGGGTCAAAGGAGAGAAATAATTATAGATGTCTTCAAATGTGTCGCAACGGAAAATATCCTCCAAGCAAGGGCAATGCCTTCGCTTACCGCACATTGGAACATTGGAATAACCCTTCGATGCACCAAATTGAATGTCATGTGAATAAAATCATCGCATAAGCTCATAGAGGTAAATAACATCGATATGTGTGTCCTCGGTAGCTTCTAGTTCTTTCCATCTTTAAAGGAAATTTTTCATCTCAAAAAAAAAGTCACCAAAGACTTGCTTGCAGTATTCACCCCTTATGAAGTTTTGGTTGGTTTAAAACCAAGTTGTTGAAACAATGTAGAATGCAATAAGAAAAAACTAGGATATTTCTTCTTCAAAATTCGTTTTGTGATCCAAAATAAAACTTTTCGAATAGATCTCTCTTGCTTCAAATATGTTGGGTTATGCCTTCTTTAGTGGGTAATGCAACAACTCAGGGTGCATATGATTATTTTTATCAAATATTTTGAAGGAAAGTGGAGAACATTACAATCAATCATAAGAAAAAGGGTGGAGGAAATGGACTCATATAAAGATAGAGAATAATTTTGAAGAGTATAGAGTTCGTTTCAAAGAGGAAGGTCCTCGCCTTGGCCAAGTTCCTCACTCAAGTGTTACAAATCCAATTGTTGGTGTTCGATAAAGGAATTACTCTCTATACCTTTGGCCTTTTCTTCACCTAGTGGAGTTCTATTGAGTATGGTTGTTGTAAAAAGGGTGTTACATTTCTTTTTATTTGTTGACATAATTAATTTTTACTTTTGGTAAATTAAAATTTGTAAGAGGCCTATTTTGTGCAACAACCATGGAAGATTGTCATCAAGTGGAAAAAATGCAGAGTTCAAGGGAGTTGTAATACATTGTTCCATTTGTTAATAAACATAACATACAAGAAGAGCTAGATACTTCAATCCAGGGTTTGAGAGGCAATCATCCCACTCATTTTTGTTGTGGATTCTTGATCAAATCCAACTATAGATTGGAGCATACGAACTTGGAACAAACTTTTCAAGGGTTGTGTTCATCCTTTGACTTAGGAAAACTACCTTAATTTTCCCCCACTTGTATTTGCATATGCTTTTATTTCCTAGATATTGTGAAAGGACATTTGGTTCTCTTTCTCTAAGAATCACATTTTTATTAGATGCTTTGCTTCTGCATTAACCCTTAATTTACTTGAACTAGAGAAAATGGCTAAATTTGATGAAGTATTAGAGTTACTAAATACCTTGATACTCTGCATTATTAATGGGATGGTAAAAATCAACAAGGAGGCTCTTTCTGCCATTAGAATCTGTTTGCAAAATGCACATAATAAGATTGATTTTTTGCAGTTCAAATCACAGTTATAGCAAGATGAGTTACAAAAAAAAATCATTTTGAACTTGTTTTTGTTTGGAACAACCCTCTATTTGAGTTTGAAGTAGACTCCCATCAACAACCAGAAATTGATCAAGTCATTGAAGTTGAGGTTGATTCAGGTCCAATGACCACTTTAGGAGCATATTTTCTTGAAAATGCAAAGGTTTGGGTTTCACTTCCCAAGCCCATCATCAAACCTTGGGAAGAGATTGTTAACAACGAGCATAGAACCAGTCTTGGATATGACAAGGATATGTCCTTTCATATTCCATACTATTCTAAGCCCATTCAGTTCAGTTGCAAAGTGTTGGGTTTCTTCAAGGCAACTCAATTTCACCCGCTCCTCTTCCACAACTACATATTATCAAATGCCCACATTGTAATCGAGCTAGCCATGTGAAAGATCGATGTTTTTATCTTCACCTATGTGAGAGTTATCATAAAAAATACTTATCATTCAAATAGATGCTTCATAAACAAGCCTCTTACATGAATGAAGATTCACCTTGGATGGATTGCTTCTTAGCAATGGGCCTCAACAGCCAAGAAGATAATTTGATCATGCCACAAATTTTTTCTTGCATATTGAGATGCCTTACAACTAATATCTCCTCATCTTCTCACCTTGTATCTAATGGGGGGGAATTTATGGTCATTTACAAGCTTCAAAGATACATCAAGTTGCTTGAGCCACAACCTAAACCTATTGCCTAAGCCTAGAGTTAGAGTCAACCATACCTAGATTCAGAGTTGTAGTCAGAGATAGAGAAATGCCCCATGAGCATGCCTTTGGTTGGTGGCCTTCCTTAAACCATTGTTGCTTGAGACCTTAATGGTCTCACTTTTCCAATAATTAGGGATTAATTCCTCTATCAGAAGACTTCAACTTCTAGCTAGATTTGGAATCATTCCAAGAATTGCACTAAGTGTTCCAGTGTTGGTTGTCAACCTTAAACCACCACCAATTCAAACATTGAGTTCTCCCACCTTATACCATCATTTCAAAGAGCACGTTCAGCCAATTGTTGCCATGCATTCTTGCATTTTTTTAATTTCATATCTCTTCTTGGACTCATATATATCCCTTTAGATAAAAGTGGGGAATGTTAGACACCTAATTCGCTAAGGGTTATGGTGTGGAATATGAACAGTCATTGGAGTCCAATAGACCACTTAGAATATGAAAGCCAGGGGTCATAAGACATTGTATAATTATGTATATCATTGTGAATAAAATTTATCTCATGTTTATCTTAATCTTTTCAAGGGTTATGTTCATCCATTGACTCAAGAAAACTACCTTACTTTCCTCCACTTGTAGTTGCATATGCTTTTATTTCCGAGATATTGTGAAAGGACATTCGGTTCTCTTGCTATAAGAATCACATTTTTATTAGTTGATTTGCTTTTGTATTAACCCTTAATTTACTTGAACTAGAGAAAATGGCCAAAGTTGATGAAGCATTAGAGTTACTAAATACTTTGATACTTTGCGCTATTGACGGGATGGTAAAAATCAATAAGGACACTCTTTCTAGCATTATAATATGTCTGCAAAATGCACATAACAAGATTGATCTTTTGCAGCTCGAATCGCAGTTATAGCAAGATGAGTTACAAAAAAACAACAACAACAACATTATTTTGAATTATTTTTTTTGTTTGGAACAACCCTCTAATTGAGTTTGAAATAGACTCCCATCAACAACCAAAAAGTGATCAAGTCATTGAAGTTGAGGTTGATTTAGATCCAATGACCACTTTAGGAACATATTTGCTTGAAAATGCAAAGGTTCGGGTTGCACTTCCCAATCCCATTATCAAACCTTGGGAAAAGATTGTCAACAACAAGCATAGAACCGATCTTGGACATGACAAGGATGTGTGCTTTCATATTCGAGACTATTCTAAGCCCATTCAATTCAGTTTCAAAGTGCTAGGTTTCTTCAAGGCAACTCATTTTCAGGTTTCTCCTCCACAACCACAGATTGTCAAATGCCAACATTGTAATCGAGTTGGCCAAGTGAAAGATCAATGTTTTGATATTCACCCATGTGACCATTGTCATAAAAATACTCATCATTCAAACAGATGCTTCAGAAACAAGCCTCCTACAAGAACACAGATTCACCTTAGATGGATTTCTTCTTGGCAATGGGCCTCAACAACCAAGAAGATATTTGATCATACCACATAATTTGTTCTCGAGTATTGATACATCTTGAAGCTAAGATTTCCTCATCTCCTCTCCTTGTATATGATAAGGGGGAATTTATGGTCATTTACAAGCTTCAAAGATATATCAAGCTGCTTGAGCGACAACCTAAGCCCGTTGCCTGAGACTAGAGCAAGAGTCAGCCATACCCAAATTCAGAGTTGTAGCCCGAGATAGAGAAATGCCCAATGACCATGACTTTGGTTGGTGGCCTTCCATAAACCACCACTGGTTGAGACCTCAATGGTCTCCCTTTTCCAAGTATTAGGGAGTACTTCCTCTATTAGAAGACTTCATCTTCTAGCTATATTTTGAACTGTTTCAGGAACTGAACGAAGCGTTCCAATGTTGGTGTTCAGCCTTAAACCACCATCAGTTCAGACCTTGAGTTCTCCCACCTTATACCATCATTTCAGAGAGCACATTCAGCCAATTGTTGCCATGCATTCTTGCATTTTTTGTATTTCATCTCTCTTCTTGGACTCATATATACCCCTTTAGATTAAAGTGGGGAATTTTGGACACCTAATCCGCTAAGGGTTATGGTGTGGAATATGAACAATCATTAGAGTCCAAGGGACCACTTGGAATATGAAAGCCAAGGGTCATAAGACATTATATAATTATGTATATAATTTTGAATAAAATGTATCTCACATTTATCTTAATATTGTCTATTATCTGTGAGAATTTAACATAGATGTTGTCCCAAGTGGGTATTTGTTTTTAATGAGACACCACTTAAAGACCCAAGCCTTATTAGACATCTTAATTTCCAAATTTTCTTCGACCACCACACTTGATATTATATCATGCTAGCACTGATTATGTGGTTGAAGTCCATTTTGGGAGTGTATTTCCCGAATGGAGAAAAAACTCAGCACATGAAATCTTCCCTATCCCTGAGATACACATGCGATAGGTTAAGGGATATTGTATAGTTTGTCCACTATACCTCGAAAGTAACTGGAATATTCAACTGGGTTGCATCTTCCCATCCTTGAGCCCAGATGGATGTGCGTGTGTGATTTGCCACCTGGTTTAGTGTAACCCTTCCATTCCTATTGAGAAACTTTACCAAATCCTGTGATAGATGAAATTTTACCCCACAACCCACCCAAGGATCCACACCGATCCTCAGTTTCTCCCCATTTCCCACCTTCCAAGAAAGACCTCCTTCAATCATTGAGAAGGAAGAAAAGACCGCATTCCATATGACCGAAACATTTGACTCCTTTTTTTTTTCTTTTTTTATATGTTGAGAGTGAACCCATTCCTCCATGGTGCTAGGATATATATACTTCCTATGAACAACTCAAGTCCATAGATTCTTTATGGATAAAAGCCTCAAACTCACCTTTGAATTTCTTTCGCAAATAAAGGGATAGTTGTTAAACCCCACCCTCCTCGTGCTTTGGGAACAATAATTTTGTCCCATCTCACCCATGGAAGCACAAATTCATCCTTTGTTTCTTCCCATAGAAAATGAGAGAACACCCTTTGAAATCCAAGTTAGGGACATCTAATAGATAGGGATGGCTTCAAGTACTGATTTGATGAGTACTAATTGACCTGCTCTTAACAACCATTACAGGCTCCACACTTTTAACCTCTTTTCCAACTTCACAATTAACCATTCCCAATCTTCCTTCCAATAATCATTTGGCTTAAGATGGAACCCCAAATATATTATACCATCGTCAAATCTATTGATATGAAAGGGGAAGAGAGCTTGAGCATTCTTATATTCATTAATAGACAAAGCATGTGGGGAGAGGGTCGATTTTGCAATATTTACTTACATTCCAGTAGGTTTTTGGAAGAGGAGAAGAACAACCTTGATGGATGCCTTGTCACACCTAGAACCATCACAAAATAGTAAGATCTCATCTATAAACAATAGGTGTGTGATTGCCAAATCTTCAACCATAGTTATACCCTTTAGCCCCCCCCCCCCCTTTTTTTGGCTTCTAACAAGAGCCTACTAAGACCTTCAACCTCCAGAAAGAACAACAATGGGGAAAGGTGGCATCCTTGGTGAAGCCCTCATTGTGCAATAATAAGATATTGTAATATTATAATTGCAATAATTATTATTCAAAATATATTTTTAAGTTTAATATAAAAATTATTATTATTATTTTAACCATGGTGAATTGGTAACTCATTGGAGTAAGCTTAAACTTCTTGGTTGCCACTATAACATCAAGAGTATATCCAATAACCCACAAACCAAATATACCAATAACTTATGACTTAGCAAAAATTGACATTCCACATGGTGGGGAAGCCAATAATATAATATAAAAATGGCACAATCTAATTAATAGATGAAATGGCTTTCTTGGTTGGAATCCAATACTACAATTTCTAGCAAATTTGTGATTTTTTGTAGTTTAAAATACACTTTTGAATGCACGGATGGATTCAACACCATAAAAGGTCCATCAGGCACTCTAATTTTTCAGATTAAACGACTTAAACTTATGAATCTTGAAATTATTTACTGCATTTTGGGCAAGCTTGACTAGAAAACAGTGCTCAAAAAAGGGCCATTTGGTCTATTAATTAAAATACACATATAAAAATTAATAATAATATTTTTTTCTCTAAATATAAACAACCAATAATTAATAAGAATTAACTCAAAATTATCTAGAGAAGACTTATGTTATAGACTCTAAGTTTGAAAATTTAAACCTAAAAGTTGTTAATATTTTTTTAACAGAATGGGTACTTTGTATTATAAAGTTAGGGTTACATGGCCAAAACCATTTACATCATGAGAGACAAAACTTGCTTCAGTGTTATCAATTTCTTCTATGTTCCAGTAAGGTAGTCCAAAGATTATCTCATAGGCCTCTGCAAACAAATTATTGCTGACCAACTCAGAGTTGCTAGTTCCGAGGTCAGATTCTAGTTTGATTATCTTTTTATCCATATTCGCCTCAACAATTTCAAATTTTGCATTAATGCATTCCACATTGGCTACTTTCTCCTTCTCCAACAGATCCACTCTTCGCGTGAGAAGGTTGTTGGCATTATGATACATATGTTGTACTTGATGGCAACCCACTCATCTCAGATGATAAATTATAGTGCAGCAAAGTTCACGCACTTTCATGAAGATAAAAGTTTCTTTCATGTAGAGAAAAGTTCACGCACTTTCATGAAGATAAAAGTTTCTTTCATGTAGAGAAAAGTTCACGCACTTTCATGAAGATAAAAGGTTCTTTCATGTAAAGAAAAGTTCACGCACTTTCATGCAGAGAAAAGTTTATTTCATGTAGAGAAAAGTTCACGCACTTTCATGCAGAGAAAAGTTTCTTTCATATAGAGAAAAGTTCACGCACTTTCATGCAAAGAAAAGTTCACGCACTTTCATGGTTGGCTCATGGTATTAGTCCGACAGTTTTTGATCCTATGGTTTTGGTCTGTGGTATTGCATCCAAAAGTGTTGACCCCAAGTATTGGGTTCATGGTATTGTGTTATTATGGTTTTGGACCGTGGTATTGTGAAAGGCCTAAGACTATAAAAGAGGAAGGAGATCATTTGGCAAGGCAATTAATCTGAATGAATTGAATATCTAATAAGTGCTAGATCTGAAATATTTGTGATTGGGGTTATGGTGCAGATCTGGATCTGAATAAAGGAGGAACCTTAGCGCAAAGAAGGATAAGTTCTATTGATGGGTCATAATCTTTTGGCTTGAATGATAATATCTTTGCATGATTTTGATCTGTTATATGTGGCGCATGCTTGATCTATAAATCTGATAATCTGGGTTAATCAGTGTCTGAATATTTGAAAGAGTGAATTATCTTTTATAGATCTGCACGCAGGTTTCAGGTTGTTGAAGTAGCGTATATCTTTTAATTGTGATCTAGCTGCCTCTATTTATTGCTGCAGTGTTCTGGGTTCAAAATTTGGTGTTTGGTTACTGTTACTCTGTTCTGGGTACAACCGTCAGAGAAGTTTTTACTTGATTCAGTGCTAATTGGTGAAAAGGAGATTGTTTGATGCAGAAATACTTGATGATTGATTGATGTTCATGGATCCAGTCTGAAAATTTATGAAACGTGGTCCCTGGAAGAAAGAGAAGGTTGTAGCCTTCAGTAGGCCAGCACCTACGTACTAGTATCTTGGCTAGTACAAGAGCTAAGGGGGTTGTAGCTCCCTTCCAGGAGAAGCTGGAGAACGAGAGAGGGTTGTAGCTCTCTGCAGGTTGCAGCCTGCGTACTGGTAAAGGACTGCACCAGTACATTGTAAAAGGAAGTTTCTAATTAACAAAAGATAGAGACGAATTGCAGCAGGTGGTTTTCACCCACATTGGGTTTCCACCTTATATCTTGTGTTCTTGTGTGTGATTGTCCTCTGCTCTGTTTTACTGTTTCTGGTTACTGGTTATTTGATTCTGATACATAGATTAATAATCAACATCTGAAAGATAAAGTAAATTATAAGTTTGCATTATATACGCAAGTTTCCTTCTACATAGTTACGTATATACGCGGTTTTAATTAATTGAAGTAGCGTATATCATCTGGATTTGAAAAAGGAATATTTGACTTGATAATACTGATTCACCCCCCCCCCCCCCCCCTCTCAGTATTATTTCCAACAATTGGTATCAGAGCAGGTCCTTCTGAAGAAGCTTGATCGCTTGGAGGAAGATCCATCACCATGAGCAACTACGAGAGAGAAGCATCTATCAGGCCACCAATTTTTTATGGGACAAACTTCGTATATTGGAAGGTAAAAGTTACTGTCTATCTTCAATCTCTTGGTACAGAAGTCTGGGATATCATAGATACAGGGTACTCTTTTCCATCAGCAACTCCTACAGATCCGGCTGAGAAGAAGAAATATGAAACAAATGCAAAGGCAGTCAATACCCTATTAGGATGTCTATCTCAATCAGAATTCGTCAAGGTTATGCAGTATAAATCTGCAAAAGAAATATGGGACAAGATTGTTTTGAGCTATGAAGGAGATGAACAGGTAAAACGAGCAAAACTTCAAACCCTCAGAATTCAGTATGAAAATCTTAGAATGCACAGCGATGAAAGTGTGGCTAACTATTTCCTTCGTGTAGATGAGATTGTTAATTGTATGAAAAACTTGGGTGAAGAAATTAAAGAGGCTGTTGTGGTTGAAAAAGTTCTAAGATCTTTGTCCCCTAGGTTTGAATCTAAAGTTTCTGCAATAGAAGAAAAAGAGAATCTACGAAACCTTACCATGTCACAGCTGCACGGGATTCTAACTGCTTATGAAATGAGGAAAGGAGGACCATCAGACAGGAGAGAAGCTGCCTTCAAGGCTTCAGGAAAAGGAGACTACTATGAGTCAGGACACGTGTCAGAAGAAGAAGAAGAATCAAATTTTGTCAAAAACCTTCAACGGGGTGTTGGAAGATTCCGAGGTAAGTTACCTTTCAAATGCTTTGCTTGTGGAAGAGTTGGTCACTATGCTGCCAAGTGTCCTCATAAGGATAAGATTGACAAGGGGAAGGAACCTGTTAGATGGAACAAGAAACAGAATGCAAATAAGAAAAGCTATTACACTCATGAAGATAGTGATGGACTTTCAAATAGTGACGAAGATGAACGAGGTAATAATTATAAACTGTTAATGGCTTTTGAAGATGATGATTATATGGATGTTGTAGATGAAGAAGGTATTTATGAAGAGATTTCTAATCTCAAAATTTGTTTAGAAGAGAAAAATGTGATTATTGATTCTCTGCAATGTCAACTGGCTGAAAGAGAAAAACATCACGAAAAATTGGAATGTGAAATTGTTAGTCTAAGAAAAGAGATTGAGAAAACAAAAGCTCTTAATCTTAAATTTGTTAAAGGGTCTGAAACTCTGGATGAGATTATCAACGTGCAGCGTTCTCCACTAATCAAGATAGGTCTGGGATATAATGGAGAAGCATCTCAAGCATCCACCTCCAAAAGTTATCTTGATGCAGCAAGGAGGAGCGAGCAAAGGCCTAATAGAAATCATCAGGTAAATCAGGGACAATTTACCTCAAGAACGAACAAAGACTATCAAGAAAATCGGGGCAAGCTACCTTAAGGACAAACAGAAGCTACAACCAGCCACAGGTAAAATCTTCCCAATTTGCCTCAAGAATGGATGTGAGTAGAAACTACAATCGGTTGGTTGATAGATTTGATAATCGCATGAGTTTCTTCAATGGCCAATGTTTCTCTTGCCATAACTTTGGTCACAAAGCAGCTCAATGTGTTTCCTATAAGACAATCATGACTAGAGAAGCTCAAAAACAAAGAAGTATGACTGGAATCACGAAAAGGACCTATAACAACTTTTCCGCCCTTGAAAGTGAAATTGAATGTTCTATTTGTAATAACTTCGGTCATGAAGAGTCTGAATGCAGGAGCAGGTTTCGGAAGACAACTCAGAAGGAACAAACCTCAAATGCCAGAACATGGAGAATGAAGGAACCGCAACTAGAAAGATGTGGGATAGCTTTATATGTAGAAGGACATGAAAATCAATGGTACATCGACAGTGGATGTTCGAAGCATATGACAGGTGATAAAGAAAAACTTCAATCATATAGTGCTTTAGAAAAAGGAAAGAAAGTTTCTTTTGGAAATGATACCCCTGCAGTCATAAAAGGAAAAGGCACTGTTCAGTTGAAAGAGAAAGTCAAGGCTAGAAATGTTTTGTATGTTGATGGCTTGAAGCATAATCTACTGAGTGTCAGTCAGATGTGCGATCAAGGAACCGAGGTAATATTTCGATCAAATGGATGTAGTGTTCGTGATCTTGATACAGGAAAAACAATGATCAAAGGCAGAAGAACTCCAAATAATTTATACATATTTGAAGAAGGACAACAACAATGCTATTTGAGCAAGGATGATGAACACTAGTTATGGCACCGGAGGTTGGGTCATCTAAGCTTTTCACAAATAAGGAAAGCATGCAAATACCAGGCAGTTCGTGCTCTTCCAGATATTAAAATTCCAGACAACACCATATGCAAATCATGTTAGTTTGGTAAGCAAACCAGAACTAACTTCCCTGAGAAGGAAGGATCAGCCAGCAGGCCTCTTGAACTAGTCCATACATATGTATGTGGTCCATTTAGGACAAGGTCACCTCGAGGAGAAGAATACTTTATATTATTCATTGACGACTTCTCGAGAATGGTTTGGTTAGGACTTATGAAACACAAAGACGAAGCATTCAAAAAATTCAAATCTTTCAAAGCCTTGGCTGAAAACGAATCAGATCACAAAATTAAGTGCCTCAGGTCTGACAGAGGTGGGGAGTTTACCTCAAATGAATTTTTCGATTTCTGTGAAGAACATGGAATAAGAAGGGAATTCTCTACAACTAGGACTCCTCAATAAAATGGAGTGGTGGAAAGGATGAACATAACGGTTCAACAAATGGCTCGTGCTATGCTTGATGAGTCTGGAACTCCCGCAACCTTCTGGGGTGAAGCTGCATTTGCTGCGGTTGTTATTATCAATAAAACAAATGTCCAAGTGAACATCACTCAGACTCCTCATGAGCTCTGGTATGGTGAGACTCCTTCGGTAAAGCATTTCAAAATTTTTGGAAGCAAATGCTATATTAGAATAATGATGAACAACTTGGCAAACTTGAACCTAGAGCGAATGAAGGCATTCTCCTTGGTTATTCTCCCCACAGCAAAGCATATAAGTGTTACAATAAAAGACTTGGAAGAATTGTTGACAGAATTGATGTGGTGGTTGATGAAAAAGGAAACATTCCTAGGCAAGTAAATTATGAAAATGTCGAAGAGGATGAAGACTACCCTCCAAATCAGACTGAAGATGAAGAAGAACCTCAAGGGGCACCAGAGGAACAGACAAGGATAGAAGAGAAGACTCCATCCAGGTATGTTCAAAAGAATCATCCAGAATCTCAAATCTTGGGGCAAAAGGAAGCAGGTGTACAAACAAGAAGAACAATTGCAGAAGCTTCAAGCTATTGGGCATTACTCTCCTCCACTGAACCACAAAATGTAAGAGAGGCATGCAAAGATGAATGTTGGGTCAAGGAAATGGATGAAGAACTTGAGCAGATCGAAAATAACAACACTTGGGAGTTGGTTCCTAAACCAAAAGATAAGAATGTCATAGGGACAAAATGGGTCTTCAAAAATAAGTTGAATGAAAATGGGGAAGTAATTAGAAACAAGGCCAGACTTGTTTGTAAAGTGTATGCTCAACAAGAAGGAATAGACTTTGAAGAAACTTTTGCTCTTGTTGCAAGACTTGAGGCCATCCGAATGTTCCTTGCTCTCTCAAGCTTTCAGAAGTTCAAAGTATTTCAAATGGACGTGAAATCAGCCTTTCTGAATGGAGACTTAGAAGAAGAAGTATACATTGAGCAGCCAGATGGTTTCATTCTTGGGAATGATCCAAATCTTGTATGCAGACTGAAAAAGGCTCTCTATGGTCTTAAACAGGTTCCAAGGGCTCGGTACTACCGTTTAGACAAATATCTTCATCAACAAGGTTTTTCAAAAGGATCAGCAGATAGCAATCTTTATATAAAAATTGAAAATGACAAATTGCTAATACTTGTTGTGTATGTAGATGATACTATCTTTGGCAGCAATGAAGAAGCTATGAGTCAAAGCTTTGCCTTGGTGATGCAGAAAGAATTCGAAATGTCTTTGCTTGGAGAACTGACATATTTTCTTGGATTGCAAATCCAACAAAATGAAGGCGGTATCTTTTTGTCTCAAACCAAGTATCTCAAGCAGATCTTGAAGAAATATGGCATCGAAGATTCAAAACCAGTGTGTACCCCTATGGTTACAGGATGCAGCCTCAGTGCAAATGATGAATCTGCAGCAGTGCATCAACCAACTTATAGATCCATGATTGGAAGTCTTCTTTATTTGACAGGTACTCGACCAGACATCATGCATGCTGTGGGAATAGTTGGAAGATTTCAGGCAAATCCTAAAGAAACCCATCTTCAGGCAGTAAATAGAATTTTCAAGTATCTTCAAGGAACTCAAAACTATAGCTTATGGTATCCTAGAGATACAGATCTCACTCTACATGCTTATACAGAGGCAGATTGGGCTGGGAGCGTGGATGATAGAAAGAGCACAAGTGGTGGAGCATTCTTTATGGGTTCCAGATTAGTGTTTTGGTTCAGTAAGAAACAGAGTTCGATTGCCTTATCTACAGTTGAAGCGGAATATGTGGTTGCTGCATCTTGCTGCACTCAACTCCTTTGGATGATGCAAACCTTGCAGGATTTTCAAATCACTTGTACACCACCTATCTCCATCCTATGTGATAATACAAGTGCAATCAGCATTTCAAAGAACCCAGTCATGCATTCAAAAACCAAGCACATAACGATCAAGTACCACTTTCTCCGGGAACAAGTGTTGGAACAAAAGGTCAAGTTGGAATATGTCCCATCTAAGGAACAAGTTGCTAATATACTCACCAAACCACTGCCTAGGGAGACATTTGAATACCTCTGACAGAAGCTGGGAGTAGTTGATGCATCATCTTGCTGTTAAAACTTATCTGTTTCAGAGAAAAATGGGTGTACGCAAGTTGCCTGAGGAGGATCCGCGTGCATACGCCGGTTTGTGCAGAGACAGTCGCGTATATGGAGGCTTGATGGATATCAGTAGGGACAGGCTATGGTTGAAGATAGTTTGATATGGGTCTGACAGAGACCATCTGGCACAGGTTCAGGGGGAGCAGATAAACTTCTAATGATGCATTGTTGGAATTATCTTAGAATCTTTTGGTTCTAGTTCACAGCTGTTGTTGGTTGCAAGTGGAACAAATGCAGAGGGAGAACAGAAGGAAATCATGATTGCTGATCTGAATGGTGATTGACAGATGCTGCTGCTATCAGTTATTAGTGACTTTCATAAAGTCTTGCTCTAGATATTTCGTCTCTCTGTCATGTATCTCTTTTATGGTGTCAAGGTCATGTAACGACCTATTTTGATTTCCCCAGTATGCCTAGGATGAAGATGTCATGTATTTGGTTGTCATATGTAAATTTCTGATGTATCCACACTTGGTTGGGTGGATGACCCCCACTTGGTTGGGTGATGGATGTATGTATTGAGTCTTTTGGTGATAGGAAGGTCTTTTATGATGTGTAAGTCTTGGTTCTTCTTGAAGAACATCTTTTGCAGATCTTGCCTACAGTCAGGGGGAGCATGAACAACACACTTCAGCAGAGCAGAGATTTCAGCATGAACTCAAGGGGAGCATGGACAGATTGGTACACCTTGGCATATACAAAGGGGGAGCTCATTCAGAAATTTCAGCAGGCACTCAGGGGGAGTATGGACAGCAAAGGAAGAGAATATCTTGGTCCGCCCTTTGCCCTTGATGTCAAAGGGGGAGAGTGATTTGGTATTGTTGCCATCAAGTCCAAAGGGGGAGATTGTTGGCATTATGATACATATGTTGTACTTGATGGCAACCCACTCATCTCAGATGATAAATTATAGTGCAGCAAAGTTCACGCACTTTCATGAAGATAAAAGTTTCTTTCATGTAGAGAAAAGTTCACGCACTTTCATGAAGATAAAAGTTTCTTTTATGTAGAGAAAATTTCACGCACTTTCATGAAGATAAAAGGTTCTTTCATGTAAAGAAAAGTTCACGCACTTTCATGCAGAGAAAAGTTTATTTCATGTAGAGAAAAGTTCACGCACTTTCATGCAGAGAAAGGTTTCTTTCATATAGAGAAAAGTTCACGCACTTTCATGCAGAGAAAAGTTTTTTTCATGAAGAGAAAAGTTCACGCACTTTCATGGTTGGCTCATGGTATTAGTCCGATAGTTTTTGATCCTATGGTTTTGGTCTGTGGTATTGCATCCAAAAGTGTTGACCCCAAGTATTGGGTTCATGGTATTGTGTTATTATGGTTTTGGACCATGGTATTATGAAAGGCCTAAGACTATAAAAGAGGAAGGAGATCATTTGGCAAGGCAATTAATCTGAATGAATTGAATATCTAATAAGTGCTAGATCTGAAATATTTGTGATTGGGGTTAGGGTGCAGATATGGATCTGAATAAAGGAGGAACCTTAGCGCAAAGAAGGATAAGTTCTATTGATGGGTCATAATCTTTTGGCTTGAATGATAATATCTTTGCATGATTTTGATCTGTTATATGTGGCACATGCTTGATCTATAAATCTGATAATCTGGGTTAATGAGTGTCTGAATATTTGAAAGAGTGAATTATCTTTTATAAATCTGCACGCATGTTTCAGGTTGTTGAAGTAGCGTATATCTTTTAATTGTGATCTAGCTGCCTCTATTTATTGCTGCAATGTTCTGGGTTCAGAATTTGGTGTTTGGTTATTGTTATTGTGTTCTGGATACAATTGTCAGAGAAGTGTTTACTTGATTCAGTGCTAATTGGTGAAAAGGAGATTGTTTGATACAGAAATACTTGATTATTGATTGATGTTCATGGATCCAGTCTGAAAATTTATGAAACGTGGTCCCTGGAAGAAAGAGAAGGTTGTAGCCTTCAGTAGACCAACACCTACGGACTAGTATCTTGGCTAGTACAAGAGCTAAGGGGGTTGTAGCTCCCTTCCAGGAGAAGCTGGAGAACGAGAGAGGGTTGTAGCTCTCTGCAGGTTGCAGCCTGCGTATTGGTAAAGGACTGCACCAGTACATTGTAAAAGGAAGCTTCTAATTAACAAAAGATAGAGACGAATTGCAGCAGGTGGTTTTCACCCACATTGGGTTTCCACCTTATATCTTGTGTTCTTGTGTGTGATTTTCCTCTGCTCTGTTTTACTGTTTCTGGTTACTAGTTATTTGATTCTGATACACAGATTAATAATCAACATTTGAAAGATAAAGTAAATTATAAGTTTGCATTATATACGCGAGTTTCCTTCTACATAGTTACGTATATACGCGGTTTTAATTAACTGAAGTAGCGTATATCATCTGGATTTGAAAAAGGAATATTTGACTTGATAATACTGATTCACCCCCCTATCAGTATTATTTCCAACAAAGGTCTAGCCTTCCCATAATAAAATTGAGTAAAAAACCCATTCCCCTCTTCCACCAATCCACGTCTGTCTCCAAAGGCTGCCCACCCAAAGATGCCATCACCAAACAACGAAATAAGACACAATTGCGAACAAATACCTCTTTGTGAGATAAAGTCGACTTATATGAGGTAGTGTCTTCCCTTCTCCCTTGACTGCACTCTGCCTTTGCCATTATTTACTACAACTCTTTGATCCTCATGCCCATTAAGTATTTGTCCTGCCTAAGTGGCCTATTAAACCAACCTTGCAGCCAATTTACATTGGTACGAGGTGGAATTTGCCTATGTTTCTTTGTCATTAATACAAAGAGGTAATATGTCATCCTCCTAGGGATGTTATTTGCACAATTGTTTGCAATGTTGTCCTTCGAGCATTTTGAATCCCAATGGAAATCACATCAGGGAGCCTCAAAACTCTAATCGATGACCAAGTGGATGCTTATCACGATCCTCAACCCACCTGTCCACCATGCGGGAAGTTTGTAATCTAGATTTTATGAACTTGTCAACGCCATGATTGATGACCTTGGTCTCCACATTTGGCATGATTCGACTATGGGATAGGGGAAAATCCCATGTCATATCCATTAGATTCAAAATTTCCCTCTCCTAATTCTGAACCTCTATTTGCCATTTCATCGACCTCGTGATTTAAGTGGAAAAGGACATGGAATAGGGACAATTTTTCATCATGAGCGTGTATGGAAGTTGAAAATGTTCTTATCACAAGCAGAGAATCCCCAATGATAGTTTTTTCCTTGATTCTTGACTCTGAGTGATATCCAAACTTTTCTAAAGCGCTAAAAGTTCTACCTTATTATTGGTTGTTGTACCTAATCCCCACATAAATATGATTACGACTTATTTGTTGGGGAAAAATATTACCCCTCCTGCTCCTTCTGTCCCTGGGTTCCCTTTTGCAGCGCTGTAAAATAAGAGTATTGTCGAGGGTTGCTTGTCTTTCCAAGACCAAAATTCTTCCTGATTGAATCTTAAGCATTGAACTTTTCTTGTCATTGGGCATACTATGAAGCTTCCAGCATGATCTGAAGAGGTTGTTATGTTTAACCAACTCTTCTCCAACTCCGATAATCCTTCTATATCAGAGTTCTTAAGACTTCTTGAAGAAAGTGATTCAGAGAGAAGTGATATTGCCTTGTTGGTTGCTTGAATGACAAAGGAGGATTGACCTTCAAATATTACTTGGTTTCTTGTGATCCAGATGACCCAACAAAAAGAATTTGGAAACATTTTCCACACCCTCTTTATGATAGAAGATTGGGATGTTCCTTGTTGTGTCCAACTGACGAACAGATCTTGTCAATTTGGAGGAATGGAGTGTATGTGATGGACCTTTTCAAATGCATGTATCCACACCGTTAGAAAGAAGAGGCATTCACGAAATAAATGTGGAATTGACTCTTCTTCTCCCTTATAGAGACCACACCAAGAGGGGCCTTGAATACTTCTGCGCTTTAGATTTTCCACTGTTAGAATGATCCCATGGACCAAAGTCCAATAGAAAGAATTGACCTTTGGAATGACATCCATGTTCCAAATTGCCTTCCATATCTTTTATTGGGTAGGAAAGGAAAGTTTCCTCAATAGAAAATTGTATTCTTCTTTTAATGTGTACTGAGTTAACTTACCAAGTCTCTAGATTCTAAAATCTATATCGTCTTTGTTTGTGGGAACAAGGTCTTTCGGGAAGGGGATCATTGATTCCCATTTCGATTGATAGTGATGGGGGAGATCGTGGCATGCCCATCCCTTCCAAGTACCCGAATCATCCCAAATTGAAATATATTTCAACCTTATGCATCCAGTCGTGAGAGGCTTAAATTTGCCAGAAGGAGAGAGAAGGACACCTGGATGATACTTGTCCTTCAACAAGTTGATCCCAGCCTTGTTCCTAGCCTCTCATCCCAGATTTTCTATAATAAGGGGGGCTTCCTTTTTACATAATCTCCATATATATATATATATATATATATATATATATATATATATATATATATATATATATATAAAATATAAAATATAATATAATATAATATTTTTGAACTGTTGCCTGTCCATTATGCATTTTCAACTCTTAATAATCAAGACTTGTGAAAGTATTTTTTTAAGAATGCCTCTTTCCACCACTCCTTAGAGTCTGTGATCAATTTCCAAACTAGTTTGACTCCCAAGGCTATGTTAACCATAAAAGGTCCCTTATCTCTATGCCCCCTACTTCTTTGGGAAGACATATTGTGTTCCAATTGACCAAATGAAACTTCTTATCATTGTTTTTACCCCCTGCTAGAGAAATTTCCTGAGCATGATATTGATTTGGTTTTGGATTCCCAATGGAGCTAAAAACCCAAAGAAAAGATAGGTTCAAAGGGTCGAGAGCATAGACTTGAATAAATTTGCCTTGCCTACCAGATTTAGCCAATAAGCTCCCCAACCCTTGATCTTCTTTCTGAATTTTTGCAAAATTTCATCACAATGTTCCTTATTTGGGTTTCCTAAAGAGATGGGAACTCCCAAATATTTAAAATATCTCCACCCTTGTTGAACATAAAAACCAGGATCGTTGCTATTTCTTGAAGCACTGAATCCGAACAGTTCCAACCATAGAGGTGGCTCTTCCTCTTGTTAACTAGCCCCCTGAGAGTTCCAAACAAGTGTTTAGAATTATTTTAAACCCGACTTCAAAAAATTTTGGATTCTTCACCCAAGAGAATGGTATCGTCAGCAAATTGCGAGTGGTTAACAACTTTGACATTCCGAGTGATGGAGAGACCTTGCAAAGCGTCAGATCCTCGAGCTTTCTTAAGATTTTTGCCCAAGATCTCAGCTATTAGAATGTAAAGCAAGTGTGAGAGCAGACAACCTTGTTGGAGACCTCTAGAGGCTTTAAAAAAGGGGGCAGACCTGCCATTGATCAAGGGGGTGATCCAAGGAAATTTGATGCAAGAATTTATCCAATTGAAAAAATCCTTACTGAAACTAAGTTTTTCCATGATACGAAAAATGAAAGAATGAATTAGCCGGTCAAACACATTCGCCATGTCTAGCTTTATAAGAAATCTCGGTTCCCCTCTTTCTTGACTCGAATGGATCACCTCCTTAACCAAGATGATGTTGTCTAGTATGTGCCTATTTTTGAGAAACCCACCTCGGTTTTTTGAGATTAGTCTTGTCAGGATTCACTTTAACGTCCCTGCTATGATTTGAGTCAAAATTTTATAAGAGGCGTTGCACAATGAGATAGGAAGGAACTTGTTGACGTATGTAGCATTAGTCTCCTTCGGGATCAGAGCTAAAAACACAGGATTTGCCTGCCCCAACCTTTCCTTTTACTATGGTCCAGTTGAGCATTCTAATCAAATATTTCTTTATCAGAGTTTAGAATTAACGATGGAAACTGATGGGCAAACCATCTGGCATTGGGGCCTTGTCAGGATCCATTGATCATATTGCTTCTATTACCTTTTCCTCCTTGATCTCTTGCATTAGAAAGTGATTCTCATCTTCTGAGATCTCCAAAGGGAGGGGGCGAGAATTCCTTAGTCTTCTCGTTGTTTACCTTCCCTTCCAATGTGTACAGAAAGTGAAAGTGAATAAACGCTTCCTCTTTTATTTCAGAAAATTTGGTGATCGAAGGCTTACCTTCTAGAGTGATTTCCCTCACCCTATTTCAGAGCTCCCTTGCTTTGATTTGTTTGTGAAAGAATGAAGTATTTCGATCCCCTGCCTTTAACCAAATGCTTCTAGATTTGAGCCTCCATAACTCCTCCTCCTTCCTATTTTCTTGAAAGCTTTGTATGTTGAGACTCTTGTCCCTTGCGATATGCTAATACTCCACCACATTGTCCTCCATTATGCTAATATGGTGCTCCAATTCTTTGATCAATTCGTCTTTTCTCTTTCCAAGCGAGACATACTCCTCTTTTGCCCATTTCCTTAAGGATTGATTTACCGACTTTATTTTGGATTCCCATACGAAGGTCGAAGATACAACGTGTTCTGCTCACCATGCTTGTGTGATCAGCTCACTGACCCCTTCCTTTAACAACCAACTTGGATTATAACGAAAGGGAATTGGCCCTAAATCCTCATTTTCCCCCAGAACCAACAAGATTGGTTAGTGGTCTGACTCTCCCAAGGCCAGGATGGAAATGTAGGGATCCATCCCCTAAAGTACCCATGAGCTATGAATAAGGAACCGATCTAATCTTACAGTGATGTGACCAACTCCAACTCTTCTATTTTACCAAGTGAACTTTCCTTTCTGAGGCTTAACATCAACCATATCCCACTCTATTATGATATCCTCCATGTTCTCCCTAAACAGGTCCCGAACTATGTTCCCACCCTTACGCTCAGAGGAAAGTAATGTGGTGTTGAAGTCTCTGCCCACAATACCATTTTGATTCCAGTTATTGTTTTTAAGGGACATAAGCTTGTCCCAAAAGTCTAGCTTTTCCACATATGTAGACAGTGCATAGACGTTTATTACTTTGAACCTCTCATTTGATGCCTTCTTTTCTAATTCCACTGCTATCCATTTTGGGGTTTTGACATTGTAGACCATAGTGAATTGTCCACTACGCCAAAAACTACCCAAACCACTTGAGGCTCCCCTTGAACTCTATCCTACACCTTCACTATCCTTCCAAAATATTTTGGATGCCTTCATTAGTTCATCTTCTTTCGATTTCATTTCCTGCATAAGAAAAATTGTTGTTTTTCTTACTTTATTAGATCTTTTACTAACTTCATTGGTTAGGGGCGAAAGGGATTTGTGGCTGCCCTCTAATGTTCCTGTTGTGCCTTTGAGCCTTGAGGATTTTAGTAAATCTGAAATCTACAATTGGTTCCCCAACTTCATGTCTTGTTCGACTTCGGTCTCCCTAATTTATTTCTTGGAGTTTCGTCCCTTGTTCTTAACATTTCTCCCAATTTCTTGACTACTGACTTCCTTGTTGCTTCCTTGCGCCTGCGACATCTTCCTAGTTATTATTTTCCTTGGGCCTTCCTAGGGCTCCCGCATTTCCTTTGCTGGGGATGATGGCTGGGCCAATTGGCAAAGAACAAGACCCCCATCCGCATTGGGAATGCTCTGGTGTTGTTGGGGTTGGTTCATAGTTGGGATTATCTCCTTATTAGCCTAATTTATTTCTCCATCTTCAATAGGATCATCTGCAATATACTCCTTTGCATTATTCGTAAGGTTATCCTAGGCATCTAACTATGAGGCTTCTGAGGACTATAAAGCCCCACATGGGTTCACGGAGGAGGATTGTGCACTAGTGTTGTGTGTTGTCTTCTTATTGTTTACTTGACCCTTTTTTTTTTTATATTGATTTCTTTTAGGAGATTCATCAATGTCTTTTTACAGTCTCTGGCAAAATGCCCATACTCATGACAAACCTTGCATTTGAAGGGAAGTTGTTCATAGTCTAGGATCTGACAGTGCTTCTACCCTCCCATCCTGAGAGAGATTTCTACGAGCAACCCCTTCTCCAAATCAACTTCAACATAGATCTTGGCACAAACAAACTGTCCTCCTTTTGGTTTGGCTCTATCAATATATTTTCCAACACCGTTGCCAATGGCCCAAAGACAGTCATCGCTCCAGCGAGACAACATAAGGCGAGGAAGCTTGACCCACACAGAAACAACATTGGGGATATCCTCTGCTGGATCGAAGTCCAAGGGCCATCTATTGAGATACATTCCCTTGTTTCCAAAGAAATAGGGATCGTTTCTCAAGGTGACCTCCTTGTCCTCCTTGAGTTTGGATACAAAGGCAAAGAATCCATTCCCAACAACAAAAACACCCAAGTTTCCCTTCATTTTATCCTTCCAATTATTCTTTTTCTAGGATTCCATTGATTTGGGGGAAAGCCACATGCCTATAAACTTCCCCATTAGAGCACGATTTGAGTACGCCAATGTCGAGCGACAGAAAACTGGAGGCATCACCACCGAAAGGATTTCCTCGTTACACTTGACGAACTTCAACGAGTTTTCCTTGGACCGATGCTTCTTGAGAAGGGAGGTGATCAACGCCTGGAAGATGATTGTATCATTGATTGGAGGGGGAGGAGCCCCCTCCAAATTGACCACCATGGGCGAGTGAGCTAGAGTTGTAGTCAGCTAGGGATTCAGAAAGCCAACTAGAGAGCAAGTTCCCAAATGTCCCAAATGTTGTTAATATTAAACTTATATGAATTATGTAAATGATTTGTTTTACAAATATTGATAAAATTTAAATAAAAAAATAAAAAACATGAACCATGTGACTTTACGTTTAAACACAATATTAACGGAGCACAACCACGTAAGTTTATAGGGAGACCTAGAAACCATCTTTTAGTTTAAAGTGGGCACTACACATCCTTGTAATTTGATTGTAAAAATACATGGACATATATTAAATAAATTTTTATATTTAATAATTAAGTTCTAGATATTAATTAATTAATTATTAATCTCTATATATTAAGAAAAGGAAATTAATTTATAAAATAAAATAATTATTTTATGAGTCTTTTTAATTATTTATATAAAGTCAACACATCATTAACATTATTTTATTTTTATTACTATTTTTATATGGTTTACAGATTTCGTAGATCAATGATTGTTATATCTATAGAATATTTGTATATCCATTCGAATGGATCACTTCTTGCTAGTTCAACCACCTTGAGAGTGTCAGGGGAATTAAATCTATAACTTCTCAATAGCAAAACGCTTTAAAGATAGAAAAACTTGACCAATTAAACTAACTCTCAATACTACCAACCCACCATTAATTATTATTATTATCCATTTTTAAGGTCACGACCAAGCCAGACACCAAATTGGTGTATGAGACCCCCCTGTTTGTGGGACAAGGGACCCACCTCCGCGCGGCAATTTAACTGCTAAGTCTACGAAGGCATACATACTCTACCCCCCTTTGGTTTTGAACTTGTGACCTCTTAGGAGGAAACACATGCTCTTACATTAGGTCCACTCGAGAAAATAATATTACAGCTAGTCAATGGTTCGAATATACAAGGCAACTCTATAAGAAAGAATCCGAGGCGGAACCTCCCTATAGGATCAACACAACATCAAAGCTCTTCACGTTACAGGAGGGGGAGAATAGAATTAAGAAGCTAAAAACAGAAAAGGAAAAGGACTTGGTTGAACTTCAAGCAGAGTATTTAAAATGGGGAATGAACGCTCTTGCACCACACATCATGGAAATATTCAACAACACCATTCAACAAGGATTCTCAAGGGACTAGACAACTAGCCTAGCAATGCCCCCTTTTAAAAGTGGAGACATTAATAATCCTTCCAACTATAGAACCATTTTGATCAATCCTTTGTTTGCAAAGCTTTTCGGCAACATGGTAGAAAATAGAATCAATAAGTGGGAAGAAGTAAAAGAAAAGAGGGAAAGAGGGCAAGCGGAAGTATTATGCTGCTTTGTTGACTTCAAAAAGGCATTTGACACAGTCCCTAGAGATAAATTGTGGCGTAGAATGGAAGAACTTGAAATTCCTTTGCATTATTGAGCCGCTGTCCATAGACTTTATGAAGAGGTGAAAGTCAAAATTAGAACCTCAACAGGTATTTCAGAAAGCTTTAGAAGTGACATTGGAGTCAAGCAAGGCTGTCCTTTATCCCATACTCTTTTTGGTTTATATATTGATAAATTGGAAGAGTCACTAAATCTGCAAGGTGGAGATGGTGTTTGCTTAGGGGAGTTTGTGATAAAGCTTCTTTTATATGCTGATGATTTTGTATTGATTTCTAAATCGGTTCATGGATTACAAATGCACCTATATGCCCTTGAGCATTTTTGCAGAGTAGTGGGGATGCAAGTCAATACTAGCAAGACCAAGATAATAATTTTCTATAATAAAAGGAAGCAGAGCCATCATACTTTCTTCTTTGAAGGCAACATTTTTGATTAAGTAAATGAGTACAAGTACCTCGGGATTGATTTGAACAACAAACTTAATTGGGAGGACTGCAGAAAGAAGAGAATTTTAGGAGGGTAGAAAATATTATATGCTCTTCAAAACAAATATAGAGAAGCAAAGTTATGAGATTGGAAAATGATTAAAGTGCTTTTTGGACTCTTAGTTTGTCCAGTGATGCTATATGGGTGTGCACTGTGGGCTAGCAACACCTCGGTCTCAAAATGGAAACAAATTGAGAAAATCCAAAAACGCTTGATCATGAGCAAGTTCAAAATAAAAAGTTCGGTACATTATGAGATAATGTTGAGTGAAACAAGAGCAACTCCTATCGAAGCAATTGCTATGGTACGACTCATAAGATATCTAAAAATAATTGAGCAAATGAGAGTAGGTAGATGGCCTAATGTTATCTTCAATGAAGGCATCAGGGAAAGAAAGAAAACATGGATGAAACAAAACTACACATGGATGCAAAAATGGAATATCTACATCAGTGCTTGTCCCAAAAATAGCAAGGAGCTAAAGAATTTTGTTATGGAGAAGTTTCGTAAAAGGGTATGGGGAAAAGAGTTGGGTAGAAAGAAGAAGTACTACATTGAGGAATTCAACCCTACGTGTGATCTACAACAAAAAGAGTTCATTGGAGCTAGCATTCCGTGGAGGGCAAAGGTTCTTATTGCTCAATTAAGGACTAACTCGCATCAACTTCGGTGTGAAACAGGACAATGGAAAAGGCCTAAAGAAACTTGGGAAGAACGTGTGTGTACATTTTGCATGTTTGGGGTAGTGGAATCTGAAAAAACATTTCATTTTGGAATGAGATACATTCAAAGACATCAAAGAAAATTATGGGAATATGTTAACATCAGTTTCTTGGCATTGTCTTTTCAGGGAGGGGATTGTTAGAAGGTTGGGCTTACTCATCATCAATTTGAATAAGAAAATAATTAAATTGCAAAAAGCGAAGAACAAAAAACTAATTATCTCATAAACTATATTTAAGTGGACCTTAAAATATCATTTCATTTCGTATATTCTCACACCTCAATTGCCAAAAAAAACACCCTTATTAAAAATAACTAACATCTTAATACATGCAATCAACCTAGTAAAATAACCTATAACGTGGATTCCAATTCCAAAATTTACTAACCTATAACGTGGATAACCTATAACTTGGATTCCAATTCCAAAATAGGGATGCCTATCGTTGTAAACATCGTAATAAAAATTAGAATATATTCCGCGGAAGAGGAAGGATTCGAGCCAACAGTCGCATTAGCATTTCATTTTAAACGAGACTTCAAATTAAAGAGGTCCAAACAAGGCCTCTAACACAAAGCAAGGCTGTGTTGCTTGTGCACGAGTGCTTGCATTGGATGGAAGGTAGACACTATCAATTGCAATGGCATCGGCCTCGTTTTCAGCTTCAACAGTCAAAGCAGGCGTGCTGGTGATTTTAGACGAGTTAAATCCCTCTTCTCCCTTCTTTACCAACGGAGCTTCCCTCAGACTCACAGGCAGGCAGGTCTTTCTTTCCAAAAACTTAAAATATTTCGTATCTATTTCATTACATATGGTCATTTTGATTCTTCCTACCTTTCCGTTTACTAATCTGTAATGGTTAAAAGCTTTTTTGCTTTTATGCAAGTTTTCGCTGTGGTGGTTACGGGTTCAATTCTCATAGCTCATAAATGAGTATTAGTCAAGCCGTATTGCCCTAAAGAGACCATATAGCCCTGTCTCCAACGGCATTGCTTTAAGGTGGGGTAACTTGGCATATATTTATTTTTAACTCGCGTCAAAATGGATCAAATTGATTGAGAAGCAAGGTTTTTTTTTAAAGAAGATTTGTTAATATAATTTTTGTGATTTTTCCAATAAGAAAAAAGAGAAATTTAATTTTAAGTTTTTGTATAATTTTAATTTATTATATAGTAAATCCTTTAGGAGCTCATTTGGCAAGTCTATGTAAATGTAAAGTAAATGTGAGTTCAAGGTGGTGATGCTGTTCACACAGAGGTTGTAGTTGTGGTGGTAGGAATGGACCTTATGGTCACTGGTCCAGTTGCCTATGGGAGCATAAGTCAGAGATCCAGGGTTTATTCTTTTCTGATTTGTTCCCAGAAACATATTCAATATATACCTTCAAATAATTATAGCTTAATTTTCTTTTCAATTATTTATATATAATTTTCTCAGCTTTCAGCCTATAGGTGAGAATTAGATTGGTGGACTTTGCCAGCTCCCATCAACAATTAACTCTTGAAGAGCCCCAATCGACAATATGCTCATAAAGAAAGAACATGTCACAAGTGAAATTTGAGATAACAACTTCTCTACTGCTCTTAATTGACAATCTCTTTATATATTTGTGTATTTTATTTTTTACTTGGGGCCGAGCCAACACTGAACCTTTTTTTATACTGAAAGTTGACAATGAAATATTCTTTTTGTTAATAGTATTTTATTAAAATGACATATTTCATGTCTATGTTAACCATGCAATTAGGCATCTCATTGGTGCCAAGCTGCAGAATGCATCTCTCAACTCAATGGGTCCACTTTATAATAGCTTGATCAACTGCATACACACTTGTCTAAGCCCGCATACATAGATGGCCGAGGTCTGGTTGCAACATGTTGAGGGTTTGATGATCAATTGTTAATTGTGCCATGATATGATAAGATAACATACAATAATTTTATTAAATTTATTATGTCCAACTACTAACAAAAAAGTAGGTCAATGTCACTACAAAGTACACTCAATGATAAAGCTTCGTGGGAGTGCAAAAAGATACTCTGAAAGGATAAAGCTAACAAAGATAACTGAAAATTTATCTCCTACATCAAAGACAATAAATAAAACTCTAGTCCTTGTCAGTGGTTAGGATGAAGGAGTAGAGAGTGAGGAGAAGGAAGTATTCGTTGTTGCATCAACCATTTCAAAGGCCCCAATATACTATCCCTCGACGTTGTTAGGAGAAAAATAGAGGGTAAGAGGCCTTGGTTGGTTGACCGTGGAGGAACATGGGCATCACAAAGAACTAATATTCTAGTATTCGAGGCCAAAGGGAAAAATCTCATTATAGGGGCTTGGCCTAGATTAGACTGGTGATTAGATCTATGTTGGGATCAAGAACTACTTAGTGACCTCTGGAGGTTGACCATGTCCAAAGCGAGTTGCTATACATGGTATCACCTACTTGGAATTTGTTGTGTTGGCCATCATATGATCATCGCGTGTTTAGTGCCAAGGCATCAAACTAGGTTGGAAAAATGAGGTAATCACCTTGACAAGGTAGGCTCTGGATGAAACTTGTAAGGTCCACCATCTGAGAGTCATTGCCTCACGCATGTAAAGGGTCAAATATCTCTAGTCAAGATAGCAGTTGAAAATAGAGAGGGATGCCTTCAAATCATGGAAATAAGTAGTGATATCTCTCGCAATTCTCATAGTAAATGTTGCACTTGAAGATGAAATGTTCCTTAGACTCCACTTGCTATAGATGGTCAAATTGACAAATCCATTCCACTCTCGGTATGTAGTAATCCGATAGTATCCAAAGCTAATGGAAACATATATTAAACTATCCAAGTGGGATTTTGAGACCACGAGACTAATGACTATGAGTGTACTCTGTTAAGTTAATGAGACTATCCCTCAACTATAAAAGTGTTAAGCCATTATAGGACCAAAAGCATAGGAAGGAGAGATCTAGTTTGCTTGTATATATTGTTGATATGTATCTTCCTTGACATCATTGCTAATCTACTGCTTCAGGGGAAGAAGGGCCAAGGGCCTTTAAAGAATAGTTGAAAGAATGGTGGTGCCCAATAAAGGTAATAATGAACTAAAGTAGTGATGAGGTCTTTAGAAACTAGATCGTTCTCCATTCTAAAAGTGAGGAGGCAATCTCCAAATAAGAGGAAAGGGTTCTCTCTCAACTTCTTGTTGAACCCACCATGGTGCTAACCCCATGATCTTTTTTTTGTCTAAAAATGCACTCTAGGCCCATGGATGCGGGTCAAAATTTTCTTCTGTAGTAGCTTGTGGAACTATCTAATTGCATCAAATCATTTGGTGTAGTGAGGGATTATATCTGCTCTATGTGGGACCAATAAGAAGGCAATAAAGTAGCACCCCAAGCCCCGACCTCAGAGAGAATTACCAACTTCATGGTCTAGTTGAAGAGGTGCATCTTAATTGAGATGCCTTCAAATTGTTTGCGGAAACACTTGTGCTCAAGCATGGAAAGAGACACATAACCTTTGTTATATTAGGATTGAGCAACTGACCCCAAACTTAATCTAGGATTATTGAATTGGATTACCGAATTGGTGATCTCCCCCAAAAAAGAAATGGAAGATTGATCTAACATTTTTTTTCACTTATTGAAGATCATTCCTTTGGTCTTACTGAGGTTCACAATTAATTACCCATGGTTACAAAAATTGGCAAGGGCATCTAGTTACCTTGGTAGGTCTCGCCCCCAAGAGAGGATGAGAGGACATCATTTACATACAACAATAGAAGAGTTGTTAGAACCTAATGTAGAAGGAAACCATCATTTGCATGCCTATATTCCCTTAGGTGGGCTTCGAGCTCATCGGTGTAAACCCTAAATGATGTTTGTGAGAGGGGGCAACTATGTGTAACCTTGATAATGCTTCTAACAAAGTCAGAAAGACCTTGAGAAGTGTGATGCTTTCCAATAGAAATCTCATAAGGTCTCGTGAACGTTGTGATGAGAGAATCGAGGATCCAATGTCATGAAATTTGTGGAACAAGGAATCTCTCAACATGAATCAAATACGAACCAAAAGCCTTCCAAAATCCATAAAGAAACAAAAGATTTTGGATGAGACTTGTCTGGTCTTCTCCACCATAACCCAAAGTGTAAAGTTGTGGTTAGTGGTTTGAAAATTTCTCTTGAATCCCACTTACCCCTTGTCACATAGTTTTACCTTCTCCAAGTGATAAAAAAGCCAAATGTTTACACAATTGTTTTTTCTTCAAGTGTTAGAAAAGGTTAAATGTTTAGGATTATAGAATAAAGCTTGGAAATTTTTTCCCAATTAAAATGGTCATATACTTGTTCAAATATGGGATGTCCCTAATTTGAAAACAGAGTAGATGATCCTTCATGACCAAGGAGGGAAACCTACGTAGACCATACGGTTTAAAATATTAACAATATGAAAGAGGTTCTAAACATTGCTTGAAGAATTGCCCTTGAAAATCTTCCTCATTTGTGTCGTTGTTGATGTTCATGATCTAGATGAGTCTCCTTATTATCCCAAGGAGAGAGGAGATTGTAGGAGGTGGGGGGGGGGTAATATGAATGGCTAGTTGGTTTGATAAGCCATGAAGGGTAGTGGTGTGAGAGTACCAAGAGTGGTGATCAATGTTTTGTGGGAGATAAAGGAAGGAGAGTGTACTAAAAGGTTTTAGGCTAAGTGAAAAGAGATAGGATCAATTTGTGTCTCTTGATAACAAGAAAATCATGCTTCTTGTGTTATAAGAGGCACCTATTATTTTTGGAGAATGTAGTAGGGCAACTATTAATTCAAGTTTCCTTAACCTTAATAATTGTTTGTGAACTTTAAATATCTTCTTATGTTTCTTTATTAGATCTTTTCATCAAAAAATTATCAAGAGCAAAAACAGTAAAGACAATGGACACAGGAAGTAGGCTCTAAGCTAGGGCAAAGCCCAGGAAGAATCTCTTCTTTTCTTATAGAATCTGCTTCAAATGAGAAAACCAAAACCCAAAGCCCTAGACCAATTCCTCCAAGCGCCAAGTCAGCCCTCCAAGAATCCATTGCAATGAGGTCAAAGATCAACCAAGTCAACAAGGGTCAATCCTTCTTCAACTAGCTTCCAACTTCAGCTCCGGCCCCCAGCTTCAAGTCTGCAACTTCAGTTCCTTGGAACAATAGAAATACTTCTTTTTGGCACGTGACAATCTTCCAAGAACTCTTTCCTCAAGCAAGACAATGTCTCCAAAGTCAATGAGAGTCAAAGCTAGGTTAAAACAATATTTTGGCCCTCCTGCAACTTGGACCTGCGATTCTCGGCCTATAGTAACCCTAACCCTCGCATGTGTGGACATAAATAGATAGATAATAGGTATTTCTCCTTTGCTTGGTATTCTTCCTTGTCTTCTAGCCTTCTTCACTCCTTTTCTTGCTTGATATCAAACTCTTCTTGGTGCAAATCAAATTGGTGATGAGTGTGGTCGAAGCTGCTTATATATATAGTCTTTTCACGAGCTCGATTTCCTTCCTTTAGGCTGACTTTTTGCTGGTAGGGCCAACTTGTACTAGGAGGCTTTTATGGACTTTCTAGACTCAATAATGTCTTTTACATGTTACAACTTTCCCAATAAGGTCTTATACAAATGATAAAGACTCTTTTTGTTAAAATTGGCAGCTAAGGGATGAATTTCCTTGAATAAAATCTCATTTTTGACTATTCTAGAGTGACTTTGTAAAAAATAGAAAGTTGTGTCTATCATTTAAAGCACGACTTTCCAAAAATAGTAAATCACCTTGCTTCAATTGGTAATCAAGTATAGATGATGGAAAATCACTTAACATATCCTTAATCAATCTTAATTGTTCAATTTTTACTTAATCATCAATATTATCATTAATATCATTATTATTATCCTTATGATACTATAATATTATTATCAAAATAGAAATACATGTCATCTTTCCTACTTGGAACTCAATCATGCCACTTTGCACCTCTCTCTCTCTCTCCTTGATGGCACTTGTACCTCTCTTTCTCACTCAATGATGTGGTACTCTCTCTCCATTAATGGATTCGTTGCACTCCTCTTACACTCTTACATGCATTAAAGACTCGTCATAAAAGATTCCTCTTACGCACTCTTTAATGCATATGTTACGCTCTCTCCTTCAAAGCACACGTACCTCTCTCTTTATAACATGAGTTACAAGGCGTGCGTACCTATTAAATTTGGCAACTAGGGCCAAACTCCACCTTGGATAGCTCGTATGACGGAGATGATATTTTTATTGGATTCCTTTTTCCGAGAGATGCAGGATTGATCTAAAGATCATCTCATTTTGACAAACATAAATGGAATTATGAATTTATTTCTTCTACGTACAAATTGTCAACGTCGGCCAAAAGTCTAATGTAGGCTCATGAAGCCCAAGAGTCGTGTCTCTTCAGCCTCAATGTTATGTATAAATAGAAGAGGCATTTTCTTCATTTGGACACACCTCAACACACATATTTCTCTCTCTTCTTCTCATTGGTTTGTACAACAAAGAGGAGCATCTTCTTCTCTAGGTGTTGACTTGGGCTGACTGAAATTGTAGGCCAAAAATTTAAGAATTTGTTTTGGGCAAATTACAGGGACGTTGACCGAGGGTCAAACTCACTCCTTTGACTGTGTTTTTCAGGTAGGAAATCCGATTTCCTTAGGCCACATCTCTTGGCACATAAATCGAGGAATTTGCAACTGTTTGACCAATGTTGACCACAAGGCCATTGACTAACGTTGACCACAAGGCCATTGACTGCAACATTGACTCTGCATTGACCAGGTTTGATCGAGAATTTCAGGATTGTTTTGGGTGTGAAAATTTATGAATCCAACAAACCAAAAATCCTACTGCAGTAAACTAATTTGCATTATCTACTTGTGTTCTTCATTTTAACAAGTTATTTTTAGAAATATTTAGAAAATATTCATGCAAATACACTGCAGACTACACCACTATACAAATCAAGTACTGAAAAATAAATGAGACAACCACACAAAGGACACATTTATTTTTGGACTAAACGTCCCCAGAAAACCCAATGTGGGAAAACCAATGCAACAGATATGAGGGTTTTATTATTAAACAAATTTCTGAATACAACTAGGGTGCCAAATCCAACTCACCCAACAGAGAATTAACCCGACAGAGGTACCTCTATTCAGAGATAGATATTTTGGCGAATCCAACAACTGGATGAACAAACCCCACAGGTGACTGCGCTGCCCCCAACGCTGTGTAGCAATGGCTGCTCCTAGCTCTGCGTTGGAACTGTGCCACCTCCTCTAGGAGTTGCGTCACCCTCCTAGTGAGCCTTCTTGGCTCAGAAATCGATCTGCTGAATTGATACCCAGTCTGCCTCACAGAAACCCCAGCGCTGCCTCTAAGTGACTGCATCAGCCCTCCAGCCTCTGTGTCACCCTTCCTGGAGCTGCGCTGTCTCTCCTTGGTGCTGCGCTACCTCTCTATGATGTATTCTCGGCCTTGGAAGGAAGTCCCTCTGCCGAATTTCCCTTGTCTGCAGTAGAAGCTTACTCTCAAATTCTCAGCAAACCACGCCCCAGAATTTCAATCTAGCTCAAGTGCTGCTCTCCCTGTGTGTGTTCTCCAACTGACCCCAAGCCTTCATTTATACTTTTCCTGTTGAGAAATCAACGGCCGTGATCTAATATCTAATCAACAACTAAGATTAAATTAGACTTCATCCTCATCTCTTAGAAGCTTCTCACCCATATTTTCATTAATACCCATTAATATTTTAATTTTCCTAAGTTTAGACTTGAGAACGCCATTAAAAATATTAATTATTTTAATAAAATACAATTCGGGTGGCATTTCACCAAACTTTTTTTGGGTCTTGGAGATCTCATGTGTTCTAGCCTCTCCACAAAATTTTGGAGCTAGAGAACATCCGACGCTACCCAAAAATCAACACTCCCTCTTAGCGAGGAATGTGCTCTAGCAATACTTCCCAGCAGAAGTATCACACCGATCCACGACGTCGGTCCTCTGCGCTGCTGATGCTTGGCCTGTTGCCCCTCATCCACTGCGCTGCTGCAATCTGTATTGTTGCCCATGACACTGCCACTGTCATTGCTGCATCTATACTGTAGCTCCCTCTCAATAGGCTACATCATGCTGCCCATAACACTACCACTGCTAATTGCTGCACTGTAACTCAGTTGCTGAGAAGTAAGCAACTGAAAAGCCACCCAAAAGCTGACATGCTGGTCAGTCTGGATACCCTGTGACGCTGAAGCTACCTCTGCTGCTAATTTGTGTTGACCCTCTGATGCTACTGCGCTGCTGTTGTATCTGCTCTATGCTTCCTGCATCGCTGCAACACTCTATTGCGCTACTTCAGACTTTGGCACTCTAGCTTTGCCACTGTTGCTCCATCATCCCTTGTACCAACTGACTCCCGTCATTCTGCTACTGTCATTAAGGGATCCCGCAGCTGTATGTGATCCAAGAGTTTGGGCACATCAAGGACCCTGCCCCTTCATGTAGTCCTCCCGACTGCAGCTCAATATCGCCCCACCTTTTCTCTAGAGGTGCATGAGCACTCATGGCGCAATCATCATCGTCCTCTTTGTCAGCTTGCACTAGAGCAACCTTTGAGTCAGACTTCTCTTCTTTGCCCTTCTTCTGAGGGCACTTCGTGGCAAAATGACCCATTTCTCCACGTCTGAAGCATCTGACTTTGGGTATGTCCTTTTTCTTTTTCTTCTGCTGCCCTTGCTGTCCCGCTGATGCGAGAGCCGCATCCTCCTCTTCCTCCTTCTTGACTCTGATCCCTTTGCTGTTGCTTCCTGCCTTGGTTAACTGTCTGATCTCTTCCTGTCGAAGAGCTGCCCACATCTCCTCCCAACTAGGAACAGAAGCCCTGCCCAAGATGCTTTGGACAAAGGTTTCCCAGTCTTCGATGACTGCATTCAGGACAATCCTAACCATAAATTCAGGATCTTGTGTAGCCCCCTAAGGAAGGTAGCTGGTCACGAATCCTTTGCAACTTGAGAAGGAAGGGATCGATTTCTTCTCCCTTCTGCATCTGAAACTGTCTCAGCTGACTCTCAAGCAACATCTTCCGCTAAACAAAAGTTCCCTCGTAGGCTCGTACAATGTGGTCAAGGCCTCCCACATTTACCTTGCTGTGTCCTTCTCAGCAATATGTGGGATCACATGATCCTTGACCTCGTCTAAGATCATGCACTTTGCTCTTACCTGAGCCTCCTTGTATTTCTTGAGAGGATCAACATCAACTGGAACACCAATCGTCCTCAAGGCATAATCCTTGATGCGATTTTTATCCAAAAATCCCAGGATCCTGGCCTTCCAAATGACGAAGTTGGATGCTCCATCCAATCTGTCCTGATCCCTTAGTCTGTTAACGACCATCTCTGCTCAAATGAATGTCGAACTGGTTCTCTTCTCCCTCTTTCGTTGTTGCCCCAGCAAAACTCGGATTTGGATTTCTTCGGCGCTAGAAATCCTCTAAGGAACAAGCTCACTTTGAACTTCGATTTTTTTCACGGAAATCCTTCTGCCAACCACTATCGAACCACCCCTCTTTGATCTCTCTTTGCTGCTGCTCAACACTGGATCTAGATTTCTTGGCAAGAAATCTTTTGAGGAACTGATTCCCTCTACTTTGCTTCTGCCCCACTAGGTATTGTTTTGCACCAACAGAATCAACACCCCACCAGCAACTCCAGATGAAATTTGCGCTGCACCTCTAGCCACGACAACCGGAAAAACGAGATTCAACAGTCTCTGTGTTGGCCCAGTAACCACTGTGCTGCCCTCTTCAACAACGTCACCCAATTAGGCTGACGTAGGCTCTGCGTGATCCTCCCTTGGTCACTGCATCACCCCTACTTTGCTCTCTTTGCCAGAAATTGCGTTATCTCTCGGGACAACTCTCTTCACACAGATTTTTCTCTATCCTTTTGCCGATGGCTTCAATCCTCCTTGATTTGCAATCGCTCTGATACCATGTGAAAATTTCTGAATCTAACAAACCAGAAATCCTACTGCAGTAAACTGATTTGCATTATCTACTTGTGTTCTTCATTTTAACAAGTTATTTTCAGAAATATTCAGAAAATATTAATGCAAATACGCTGCAGCCTACACCACTATATAGATCAAGTACTGAAAAATAAACGAGAAGACCACACAAAGGACACACTTATTCTTGGACTAAATGTCCCTGGAAAAACCCAATGCGGGAAATTTGGTGCAGCAAATATGAGGGTTTTATTATTAAGTAGATTTCTGAATACAACTAGGGTGCCAAATCTGGCTCACCCAATAGAGAATAAACCTGACAGAAGTACCTCTATCTGGAGACAGATATTTTGGCGAATCCATCAATTGGATGAACAAACAGTTGACTGCGTTGTCCCCAATGTTGTTCAGCGATGGATGCTCCCAGCTTTGTGTTGGAACTGTGTCACCTCCTCTAGGAGCTGCGTCAACCTCCCAGTGAGCTTTCCCAACTTAGAAATCGATCTGTTGAATTGATGCCTAGTCTACCTCACAGAAACCCTTGCGCTGCCTCTAAGTGACCGTGTTAACCCTCCAGCCTTTGCGTCACCCTTTCTGGAGCTGCACTGTCTCTCCTTGGTGTTGCGCTACCTCTCTGCTATGTATTCTCGGCCTTGGACGGAAGTCCCTCTGCCAAACTGCTCCTCTTTGCACTAAAAGCTCACTCCTGGTGGAATTTCACCAAACAATTTCTGGGTCTTGGTGATCTCATGTGTTCTAGCCTCTCCACAAAATTTTGGAGCTAGAGAACATCCAATGCTACCCAAAAATCAAAATTGGGCTGATTCAAACTGTCTTTGGAGGCCGAGTTGACTGGGTTTGACCGAGCTCATTTGGAGGACATTTTCTGCTGGTTTGACCAGCGTAACTGTAGTTTGACTGAGTTGTTTTACAGTGATTGGGCAAGTAAATTTTGTATGATGTACTCTCTCTCTCTGTTGAACTTTTAAAGAATAAGAAGAAGATTTGATCAAAGGGTTTTCCCCACATTGGGGTTTTTCCCTGGCATCCGCCAAATATTGTGTCCTCTTGTCCTGTCTTTTGCGTATTGTTTATGTTCTATCTGCATGTTAATGTGATTGCTTATTTGGAAATTGATATTGGGCTAATAAGAAAAATTGAAGTAAATTGCTCTAAAGTATAGAACATACCATTGTTTATGGTATATAAGAGCTGAGGTGAAGACAAAGCCCAAGCAAGAGTGAGAAAAGAAATCACTGAGATTTGTTGGTCAAGAACAAGATTCAATGGCCTCCTCATCTTACTTCAAATTTGATGACAAGCTGAATGATAAGTTTGATTATCATGCATGGAAGATGTCTCTTGACTTGACTTTGGAAGAGCATGATGCTATGGACCATGTGCAGGGAAAGATTGTTGAACCTCCTTCAAATGCACCGACTGCCGCTAAGACAAAGTACAAGAAAGGTGAGGTCAAAGCCAAGAAGATCATCAGGGATTCTATTCACAAGCATTTAGCTGCTTACATCTCTGATCTGAACACATCTAAGGAGATGTATGACAAGTTGGTTAGCATGTTTAAAGCTAGCAATGCAAACCAAGTCCTCTTTCTCAAGAACAAGTTGAAGGACATAAAGAAGGGAAGAGGAGAAGATATCCAATCCTACTTAATGAGGATCATTGAAATAAAAAAAAATGATCTTCTATCAATTGGAGAAGTTATTGCTGACATGGAGCTCACTCTCATTGCCCTTGGAGGTATCCCTCGTGAATGGGATGTGTTCAATACTACTATTCTCAACAATGACCAGATTCCAGGTTTTGATGAATTGTTGAATAGATGTACTCAAGAAGAAACAAGAATGATAGAGAGAGCATGCCTTCAAACGGGAATGATCCTACTGCATTCTCCGCTCATGCTAAAAAGAAGAACAATGCAGGTTCAAATAAGCAATGTCAAGGAAGATCGAGATTCAAAGATGGAAGAAAGGGTAGATGCTTCATTTGTAATAGGTTTGGCCACTGCGCTAGGGAGTGTCCTAATAAAAGGGATACACCTCAGGATGATGATAACAACAACCACAACAATTTCAGGGGTAACAACAATCAAAGGAATGGCAGGTTCAACAACAAAAGAAAAAGGAATGCTCCCGCTATTCAACATGGAAATGGTCGACCTCCCAAAAAGATCAAGAAACTCTAGGTATGATGAATCTAATGTTGTAGATAACAAGCAAAAATAATTTTATCTTATATTTGCCCTCTCTGCTGCCTCCCCTCCGAATACCTTGGGAAATTGGTTGATTGATAGTGGTGCCTCAAGGCACTTCACTGGGTATAAGGAAGCTCTTTCAAATTTGATAGAAAATGATACAAATTTGGAAATCGTTCTTGAAGACAATGCCACCTATCCCGTGAAAGGAGTTGGGAATGTTCCTATTCAGTTGAATCAAGGCAATGCCATTCATCTACAAGATGTACTATATGTACCCGATCTAAAGAAGAACCTAGTATCTATCTTGGCGATGGAGGACAAAGGATTCAAGGTGGCATTCATTGATGGAAAGGTATGTGTTTGGAATTTTTTTTCCAAAGAAGCATTCACTCTTGGATTCAGGGTTAACAACCTATATCAAGTTGGAGGAAGTTCACTAGGAGTTATGTCTTGCGACACATCTCTTCAATTTGAATTATGGCATTGGAGGTTTGCTCATCTTCATTATAAGGCTCTACCCGATGCAAGAAAGATGGTGACAGGTATGCTCGAATTTAAAGTAGAACATGAAAGTGTTTGTCAGGGTTGTGCCGAAGGAAAACATACAAGGGGACCATTCCCCTTAAGTGATAGCAAGACTACCAACATTTTTCAATTGGTTCATTCTGATCCATCTGGTATGTTGCCCGTGACATCTTTGGGAGGATATTTGTATTATGTTATCTTTGTGGATGTCTTTTCTCGCAAAACTTGGATTTATTCTTAATGAAGAAGGATGAAACATTCCAATGGTTCCGCTCTTTCAAAGCCTTGGTTGAAAATCAAACAGGGAAGAAGATCAAAATGTTAAGGACTGATAATGGAACTGAATATGAATCAAATGAGTTCAATGACTATTGTAGAGAAGCTGGCATTAAGAGGGAGACTACTACCGCATATACTTTCGAACAAAATGGAGTTGCTAAAAGAAAGAATCGTTCGACTATAGAAGCCACCTGTGCCATGCTTCATGATCAACGCCTTCCGAAGTTCCTATGGGGAGAAGTTGCCAACACTGCCGTGTATTTCCAAAATAAATGCCCTCATCAAGCATTGGACTCCAAAACTCTCGAAGAAGTTTTCACTGGTAAGAAACCTAATGTTTCTCATTTCAGAATTTTTGATAGCCCCGTGTATTTTCATGTGTTGAAAGAAAAGAGAAGCAAATTGGATGCAATTGGGAAGAAAGGAACATTTGTGGGCTACAATGAAACTTCAAAGGCATATAGAATCTATGTGCCTTGTTAAAGAGAAGTGGAAACAAGTCATGATGTCACCTTCGATGAAGATGTTGCCCTTGGGAAGATTAGGAACCTTCCTATTCCAAGGAAGGACAAAGAAGAAGATATAGGAAAGCAGGGAGAATTGCAGGATGACTCGATGCCTCATGTTGAAGGAATGATGGATCCCATTGATCCACCTCCCCATGAGCCCTCCTAGAAAAGGAGACCCTCATGGATTAGGGACACTCTTGAAGATGCCGAGAGACATATTGCACCAAGGGGGACATTTCATGAAAGTAAGAAGTCGAAGAGGTACCAAGGGTACTTAGCACCATTGTTAAAAGTTCAACAAAATGGAGCCATAAGCACCATTGTTCAAAGTTCAAATTGAGCCTTGCACATTCGAAGATGTTGTGAAGCACCAAGTTTGGAAGGATGATATGAACAAAGAATATGAGTCGATTATGAAAAATGATGTCTGGGATGTGGTCCCTAGACCCAAGGACAAATTTGTTGTCACCTCGAAATGGCTCTACAAGATCAAGCATGGAGCTGATGGAAGTGTAGAAAAGTTTAAGGCTAGGTTTGTTGCTCGAGGCTTCTCTCAAAAGGAAGGTGTGGACTATGATGAGATATTTGCACTAGTTGCCTGATATACCACCATTCGATCGATCATTGCCCTTGCTGCCTCTCAAGGATGGAATTTATATCAAATTGATGTCAAGACCGCCTTCTTGCATGGTTCACTTAAGGAGGAAGTCTATGTAGAACAACCTGAGGGGTTCAAAGTTCTAGATCGAAAGACACATGTATGCAGGTTGAAGAAAGCCCTCTATGGGTTGAAGCAAGCTCCCTAGGCTTGGTATGAGAGGATCGACAACTATTTGATGAAGCTGGGTTTTACAAGAAGTGAAGTTGATCCGAACCTTTATTTCAAGGTTGAAAATGATAGACCTCTCATCTTGGTACTTTATGTGGATGATCTCTTTTTGACAGGTGCAAGCCCTCTTATTTATCAATGTAAGTGGGAGTTGGCTTTCGAATTCGAGATGAAGGACGTAGGATTGATGCACTACTTCCTAGGCTTGGAGGTCTGGCAGAAGCCAGGTGAGATTTTCCTTTCCCAGGGAAAATACACTATGAAGCTACTTGAAAGATTTGGGATGGTGGATTGTAAGTCTGTGACTACTATGATGGAACTCAACTTCAAGAAGCTATGTGGAAGTGCTGCTGGGCTCAATTTGGGAAATCCTTCTGAGTATCGTGAACTCTTGGGGGCCCTTATGTTCTTAGTGAACTTCCGTCTAGACATATGCTTTGCAGTGAATACATTGAGTCAATTTATGGTCGAGCCTCATCACATACATTGGATTGCTGCCACGAATCTCTTGAGATATCTTCGGGGCACAATCACCTATGGACTGAGATACACTGCCGAGAATTTGAGGCTTCATGGTTATTCTGATGTTGACTGGGCTAGCTGTGTGGTGGATCGTAAGAGCACATTGGGATGTTGCTTCTCACTAGGTTCTGCTTCGATATCTTGGATGAGTAGGAAGCAGAAATCGGTTGCTTTGAGCGCTGCCAAGGCCGAATATATTGCTGCTAGTATGACCTCCTGTGAAGCTGTTTGGTTGAGGAAGCTCTCTAGTGAGCTGTTTGGGCATGTGCTGGATACCACCGTGATTTGCTGCGACAACCAAAGTGGGATTTGTCTTTCTGAGAATCCCGTGTTTCATGACCGGTCCAAGCATATTGATATCAAGTACCACTTTATCCAGGATATGGTAAAACGAGGAGCAATAAGGCTCCATCATATTGGGATTGATGAACAGGTCGCTGATATTCTTATGAAGTTCCAGAGGAAGGTCAAATTCTTAACCTTCTGTGAACGACTTGGAGTCATAGAAAGACCCTCTTATGAGGGTCTCGTTTGAGTTGGATATTGAGCTCTGGGAGCTCCGGGGGGCTTGGGGTACTTCTTGGAGCTATGAGCGACCATAGGGTGAGTGGTTCACCTTCCCCTAGTGGTGCATTGTGTACAGGGTGAGTGGTTCACCTTCCCCTGTGATACCCCATGATGGTTGATATATGCATAGGATGAGTGGTTCACCTTCTCCTATGGCATATGAGCAGGATGAGTGGTTCACCTTCTCCTGCCGATACATCCTACCCATGCAGTTCGGGACTCATGGGAAGTACCTCTCATCTAGCTAATGAGTTGGGAAATGAGGATAGGGAACATAGTACTACCAATGGACGCATCCTGTACTACCGTACTTCCTATGCTAGGATGTTTGATATTGATCTAGGATCAATGGAGATTGACTTGGGGTCAGTGGAGTGTGACTCACTCTCGATCATTTCTTCTTCATTATTTCTTCATGGTTCAGCAGAGTAGAGCAGGGATGACAGAGATGGCACTGATTGTTAGATGGTTTGGCAAGTGGATTTCTACCTAGTTGAGAGGGAGTGTTAAATTTGGCAACTAGGGCCAAACTCCACCTTGAACAACTCATATGACGGAGATGATATTTTTATTGGATTCCTCTTTTCGAGAGGTGCATGATTGATCTAAAGATCATCTAATTTTGACAAGCAGAAATGGAATTATGAATTTATTTCTTCTATGGACAAATTGTCAAGGTTGGCTATAAGTCTAATGTATGCTCATGAAGCCCAACAGTCGTGTATCTTCACCCTCAATGTTGTGTATAAATAGAAGAGGTATTTTCCTCATTTGGACACACCTCAACACACATCTTTCTCTCTCTTCTTCTCATTGGTTCGTACAACAAACAAGAGCATCTTGTTCTCTAGGCATTGACTTGAGTTCATTGAAATTGCAGGTGGAAAATTTCAGAATCTGTTTTGGGCAAATTACATGGACGTTGACCGAGGGTCAAACTCACTCCTTTGACTGCGTTTTTTAGGCAGGAAATCCGATTTCTTTAGGCCGCATCTCCTGGCATAGAAATCGAGGAATTTGCAGTTGTTTGCCCAGACTGCAGCGTTGACTATGTGTTGACCAGGTTTGACCGAGAATTTCAGGACTGTTTTGGGCTGATTTTGACTGTCTTTGGAGGCCGAGTTGACTGGGTTTGACCGAGCTCATTTGGAGGACATTTTCTGCTGGTTTGACCAACGTTGACTTTCTGGTTAGGGCATCCTGTTGACTGCAGTTTGACTAGATTGTTTTACAGTGATTGGGCAAGTAAATTTTGTATGATGTACTCTCTCTCTTTGCTGAACTTTTGAAGAATAATAAGAAGATTTGATCAAAGGGTTTTCCCCATATTGGGGTTTTCCCCGGCATTCGCCAAATATTGTGTCCTCTTGTCTTGGCTTGTCTTCTGCTTATTGTTTATGTTCTATCTGCATGTTAATGTGATTGCTTATCTGGAAATTGATATTGGGCTAATAAGAAAAATTGAAGTAAATTGCTTTAAAGCATAGAACATACCATTGTTATCTAAAATTAACAATACCCCTCTCTCTTTATGGCATGAGTTACAAGGCATGCGTACTCCACTCTCTTTATGACATGAGTTACAAGGCATGCGTACCCCTCTCTTTATGACATGAGTTACAAGGCATTCATACCTCTCTCCCTAAATTGGCATATGTTACTCTCCCTCAAGGCATGCGAGTTACTCCTCCTTTATGACTCGAACTCCTTGCTCCTCCTATATATATGTGCCTCATATCTTCACTCTTTTTCACTTGTGCATTGTGAAAGGAGAATTTGAACTTGTGAAAGAGAGAGTTGGAGAGACTAGAGAAGGATTGAGAGAGAGAGAGACTTGGAGAGTAAGAGCAAAACTTGGTGAGCCAAAGTGATTCAGTGTTTGCATCAACTGCTGCTATCAAAGATCTTCTTGCTACAACTAATTCAGATTTGGGTGAACTTCTTCATTCTCTTGATCTCTCATCGTATTCTGTTTCTCTGCTGAACAATTGATTTCTAATAGAAGAAAAATCTAGTTGGGTTTTTCCCCTTGAGGGTTTTTCTTTAGGTGAACTTCTTCATTCTCTTGATCTCTCATTGTATTGTGTTTCTTTGCTGAACAATTGATTTCTAATAGAAGAAGAATCTGGTTGGGTTTTTCCCCTTGTGGATTTTGCTCTAGTCATTGGACCTAAATTCTCTGTCTCATTGTGTTCTTGGCTGCCTTCTATTTTGCATATGGTTTATATGGTGTATGTTCTATCTACAATTGCTTAACTGATATTGTAGCTAGAAGAAGTTTCATTTTAGGTAATTGTTTCAGCATAAAACATCAATTTTCAACACTTTTGACTCAAGAAAAATATTCTCTTGACATGACAAAGCCTAGAAGCATGAAGAACATGCTTGACCTATATGACCATCAAAATGGAGCATGAAACCCATGCTTAAAATAATTTATTTCTATCTTCTTTTTCTTGTAACATAAGCTATACATAATGATTTGAGTACATTGACAATTATGAAGACTGAAACTAGTTACATTTTCCAACACTCCCTCTTAACTAGGGAGGTATTCATAATTCTACACCTGGTATAAGGATATTCTCAAACTGAAGTGTTCTCATAAGAAGAGTCAGATTGGTAAGCCATCTTTTAAGCATCAACAATATGACCAACATTGTCAACATAGTAAGGCCTTAACTTGACAAGCTCTTCTTATATTAGAGCATAATGCTGGGAGAATTTTTGTGACATACCACCTTTGTTTTGAAAAACGACCAGTTCGAAACCGACGTGGCCGAGTTGGTCTGAGTCATGCCCCCATCGGGTTGACTCGGCCTTCAAACCGGAACGGCTGGCTGGGTTATTATCGAGCCGGTCGAGTTGTCTAATGACTCGGCCGACTCAGTAATAACCCGGTTGGCTCGGCTGAGTCCAAGCCTACTTGGCCGGCTCGGTGACAGCGGCCCAAAAAAGGCAAAACAATGCGGTTTTTTTTTGAATTTGATTTTTGGGGAACCCAAACCCATTTCTAATCTGCCTTTAGGTTCTTTGGGGTCCATTCCCCTCTCCTAAACCCTATAAAACCCACCCAACCCCTCTCATTTCCTCACAACCATCTCATTGCATTTGAGTGAGAGTTTGTGAGGAGTTGTGGAGTTTGTTTTTGGAGCAGCAGTGAGGAGTCTTGGGCAAGCATTGTAGCAGGAGTGAGGAGCTTCTTGGGCAGCCATTGGAGCAACATTTAGGAGTTGGTTTGTTGGAGCAATCTTGAGGAGGCAGTTTGTGCCTAGAGGAATTTTTTTCACTTGTAAAAATCTGTTTTTGCTTATTTATTTTTTTGTGCAAATCTGGAAATTGAAAAGAGTGTTTTTTTGTGAAGGAAATGAACATTGAAGCAATGCTATTTTTTTTGTTTTCATTTTCAGATTTTTTCCTTTGATTTCCAAGTGAAAAAATGGCACCTAGAATGAAAGGCGCTGCTTGGGCATATGTTGAAATGGTTGATAGTCAAATGCATTGCAAATTTTGCCATAGAAAAATTAAGGAAGGTCCCGGGGGCATTAATAGGTTGAAACAACACTTGGTAGGGATTAGAGGCCAAATTACTCCATTTGAATCACCATAATTTGGGGAGATTAGGAAGGATTTGTTAGTCAATTTTGAGAAGTTTAAAGAAGAAAAGGCTAGGCAAAAAGAATTAGAGGCTGAAATTGGGAGGAAGAGGAGTATACAAAAAATGTTGGCTACCAACCACCATTTTGATTTTGAGGGTTCTTCCTCTATCCCTTGTACTGATGCATCCAACCCTTTCCGATATGTTCCTCCCTCTTTGGAGTCTATTCAAGAAAAGGGTAAAGGTAAAACGAAAAAGAAGGGTGATATGAATATCAAAAGTTATTTCACTGTCACACCCTCCTCTCCATCAGATGCACATGGTCCTCAAGCTAGTAGAACTTTGGAACCCACTTTAGATGACCATTGGAAGAAAGAATTGAGGGAGACTACTTGTGATTACATATGTAGATGGTGGTATGATGCTAATAGCCCCTTCAATGCTTCCCGTTCACCATATTTGAGCCTATGTTTGATGCCATACATGCTGCTGGAAAAGGCTTCAAAGGCCCTACTATGCATGAGCTAAGGGGGTATCGTTTGCAGAAAGAAATTGCTTCCATTAATGAGTATTTGAAAGATTTAAAGTACTTATGGGCAAGAACAAGATGTACCATCATATCAGATGGATGGACTGATTGAAGGAACCGTACCATCATAAACTTTCTTATCTTTTGCCCACTGGGAACCATGTTTCTAAAATTAGTTGATGCATCTAATAAGGTAAAAGATGGACAATTGTTGTTTCAGCTATTGGATGAGGTTGTTGAGGAGGTAGGTGTGGCTAATGTTGTTCAAGTCATCACAGATAATGCCTCTATGTTCTTGCTAATAAACTGTTAGAGGAAAAACACAGAACCATATTTTGGACCCCATGTGCTGCACATTGCATAGACCTCATGCTTGAGGATATTGACAAATTAGATTGTGTCAAAAACACTGTAGATCATGCCAAAAGCATAATAAAATTTATCTACAATCCTTCATGGATTTTGAGCCTTATGAGGAGACACACAGGGGGCAGGGATATTATTAGGCCTGCCATCACTAGATTTGCTACTCATTTTTTGACATTGCAATCTATGGTTTCACAATATAGAAACTTGCAAAAGATATTTTCTAGTGAAGAATGGAATCAAAGCTAGTGGTCTCACAAACAAGATGGCAGAGAATTGAAAAAGAAAGTTAATGAAGAAATATTTTGGAGAAAGGCAACAAAGATTGTGAAGTTTGCTAAGCCACTGGTTAAGGTGTTGCGGTTGGTGGATGGGGAAAGATTGGCTATGGGCTTCATTTATGAGGCTATGGATCAAGCAAAGGAGCAAATAAAGAGGGCATACAAGGATAAAGTGGCTAAGTATGGGCCCATTTGGGCAATCATTGATGAAAGATGGAACAATTAACTCCATCGCCCTATACATGTAGCTGGGTATTTTTTGAACCCACGGTATCATTATAAAGCTCTGGAGGCAGGAGCTTTGAAGGGGGAGGGTAGAGATGGATTGATTGATCATTGACTGCATTGATCGCATGATCCCATTGGGGTGTGATTAGTCGGAGATACACTGACAGGTCACAACCTTCAACAAAGCCACAGGTACCTTTGGGAAGAACCTAGCAAAGATTGCAAGGGAAGCAGATGAGCTAGGTAAACAAAAATTTCAATTTTCAAATTCTTAATACTTATTTTGTTAAATCGTTTATAATTTGAAAGTTGGATATAATTTGTAATTTTGTTGAGCTAACTCATTACACTCCTATGTTTTTTGCAACACAATGGTGGGAGGCTTTTGGTAGCCATTGTCCTGAATTGCAGAAGTTTGCAATTCGTATTTTGAGTCAAACTTGCAGTGCTACTGGGTGTGAGTGCAATTGGTTTGTCTTTGAGAGGATTCACATGAAGAAGAGAAACCGTTTCAATAAAAAACGATTAAATGATCTAGTCTATGTCCAATACAGCCTTCGGCTCAGACGCAACCAATTGCTGAACAAAAGACTTGATTCAGATCCCATTGTGTTGGAAGACATTGATCCAACATCAGATTGGGTAGTGGAGAGTCATCCAACAGAGTTTGATTCTGATGAGGATCTTGATTTGGATTTACAGGTGGAGGCATCACTCGAACATAATGATCAGTTGAATGCAGATCCTAATCCACTTGTACTAGCCTCAGGGCCAGCCCCAGGTCCTCCAGTTGCAGGTACTTCCTCTGCTCAGCCACGACAGAAGCGCATATCTCGTCTATTTCAGCTTGCAGCTGCTGCACAACCTACTAGTGCTACCACTTCTATAGTTGCAGTTGGAGATGATGATGAGGAGGAGCCATGGGCTGGCCTGTCTGACTCTGATCCAGAGGTTGAGCCAGTTGATCTTGGCTCCTCTAGCAGTAGCCAGTAGTACCGGTCACAATTTACTTTTGTTGCAGAGGCCATTTCTAGCCTCCTTGGTTATGTGTTTTTGTTTTGATCTCTATATCATCATCATGTATGTATTGGACAGTGCACTGGGTGCCATTTTGATATAATGGATATATTCATGAGCTTACTTTGATCATATGTTGTCTTCTATCTATATGCTAATGCTGTGTGTTTGGAAACATGAATGAAAATCTTTCAAATTATGTGTTTTTTATAAAAATAAATAAATAATTAATGTATTTTTTACAATGACCGAGTCATTGAAATCGGGTTGGCCGAGTCGATACAGAGTCGGAGTCAAAGTCAGAGTTGACCCTCGGCCGAGTCGGAGTTTTAAAACATTGGATACCACACTACCTCTTCAAGGTACATACCCCATCCGGATGTTCACTAGGTATGTCCTTTTAGGACTATTCTTATCTTGGATTCCCAATCCTCAAAGAATATCGGTCCTCTTCGACCACTCTTATCTTGGATACCTATCCAATCCTCAAAGAGTGTCGGTCCACTTCCTATCTTGGATTTTCTATCCTCAAGGAAATCTCAGATGCTTATCCAATCCTCCATTCTCCTTATCACGACCTTCACTAAACATACGACTGTTAGTCCTGGCCTAGTGCATGACACATGATAGAAGAGAATACAATGTCCATCATCACTCCCTCTCAACCAAGGAGGATACCCTCATTCCCTCTTAATTAGGGAATAGAATCTTGCTCCTTTTCCATTATTTAAGGAGATTTCTTTACTCCCTCTTAAGCATAGAGAAGATTCCTTCACTTCCTTTCAATTGGGAAGTCATAACCACGAGCTCTCTAGCTTGTCTTCATGTGTGTATCAACTACCAATTCTCCATGGAGATAGTAGCTTCATGGCTTCTCCTTTCTTTTGTATCTTATCATATTGAACTTCTTTCTTCCTAGAAGTTATGGAGCCATCTTCTTTCTTCAATCTTGTGATAGGGTTCAAGCCACCAACCTTTTATATCACTTTCCTCTAGTCATCATCAATGAATGCATTGTATTGAGCCTTCCAAAATAAAGTTAACTATAACTCCCTTTAAACATGAAAGTGATCTTCATTGAATATCAAGTTATCCTCTTATACTGCTACCTTTCAATCCCAAGATGATGATATAACAATCCTTGAAGGATTGTCAAACCCATTCTCTTAATTCATATGTTCTTTGAATCAATTTCAACATCAACAGTTGAACTTGCCTCAATTGTCATTCTGCAATATACTTCCAGGTAGCAAAACAATATGTCAACTAGATAACCAATACCAAAATATTAAATATCATATTTACCTTATCATGATGGCTCTTTCATCAAATTATTTGCTTACTTGAGTTCTTTGAGATCAACATCCTTACGCATGAACCATCTCCATAAGAATCTTTCTCCATGCATTCATGGTGCCCATGGATCGAACTTGATTACCAAGCTGCAATATCTTACTTGGAGTTGTCATTGCTAACTCCCTTTGTTTCTTCTGGAGACTATACTTGATGTTGATCAATATTGTTATATTTATGCTATGCAATCTTGTATGAGAGTCGCGATCTCTAGCCGTTCCAAAGCATGCCAAATTTCTTCTTTCAAGCATCATGTAATCATATGAAAGACTTACCAACCAATTCTTTCTTGTAAGATTCTTGTAGGTATGAATCCTTTCCTAGAGAAGAGTTACTTAAAATATGCATACCTTTGCTTCTATACAAACCATCTAGCCATCCTTTCTTGAACGAGCTTACTTCTTATACCTGTCGAAGATAGGTTTCTTTTCCCAGGAGTATAAAGACTTTCATTATGTCCTTCATACTGCAACTTGACCATTTGCATTCCTTCATCCTTCAAGAGTATTGTTTCCATACTAGATGGAATATATACCAGTCATGTCATAATGCGGCTTCCAAGAACCTTCAAAATGATGGTTCATATAAGATCTTGATGATCCATCTTTGCAAAATGACTACCTCTAACATTATGTTTGAAAATACTTGGATGAATAATATGCAATATGGTCCCAATCTTCTCATTCTTGAAAGATAGATGATTCCTACCAAAGCAACTTAATCAAGTAGACTCTAATTCCTCTACTATCATATGCTTCTTTCTATGATGCCATGCTTTACAAAAATCAAGACTCTTCTAGAGAATGCAACAATGCATAAAGAAAGACAAAATGCATAAAGAACATGGTAGGGATGGAGCTTCCTTCAATATTAAAGATCTTTGGGATCTTCTCCTTTTGGCTTCTTCTTAGGTTCTCCCTTTTCTTTAGCTATGTGAGCTTCACTTCTTTCCTTTCTTTTGTTGTTCATCTTGTTTGGACAATCCCTCTTAAAGTGTCCATACTCATTGCATCCAAAACATTGAATCTTGGACATATTTGGCTTTCTTTTGGACTTTCCAAACTTCCCTTTCTTCATCTTCTTGGACCTTGCAATAAAGGCTTGAGACTTTTCATTTGATTCAGTGTCATCCTTTGCCTTTATTCTAGATTCTTCCAAGATACATTGAGCCCATAACTCATCAAAATGTGTAGTATCCTTCTTAGAGTAGATACTAGTTGCAAACTGCTCCAATCAAGTGGCAAAGCATTTAATACACAAATGATCATTTCAGAGTCGGAAATAGTTCCCCCAAGTCCTTGCAACTAGTCTCTTATATTTGTGAGATCTTCATAAGATAAGTGGCCATGTCTTCATCCTTTGACTTCCTTATTCTATATAGTTGATTCCTCAAGGAAATCTTTTGACTTGATGTACTTATAGAGTACAACTTTACCAACTTATCATACATATCCTTGGATGTCTTCAAATCAACAACAAAGGGAACAAGATGATCCTTAATGGATTCAACAATGATCCTTTGTGCTCTTACTTCTCCCTTCTTATATTTTGCTAACTCTTGAGTCTTCTCTTTGTCTAGTACAACCACTTCACCAAGGACATATTCCATGACTTCATTTTTTGTGAGTGCCAAGTCAATCCTCTTCTTCCATGCTAGGAAGTTTGTTGATCCAACAAGCTTGTTGCTTTCCTTGCAAAATGTAGCCATATGATCTGTAGATTGAGACATAGAAGACAATATGATACTTATTTGTCAACCAAGAGTCCTTTTTCTTGATGATGTCTCCAACTATCTTGATGCTTTCAAGACCTTCAAGGAGACTTCAAAGATGCCCTAGAATGATGACTTCTAGGATGCCTTCAATAATATCTTCGAATAGCTTCAAAGAGTGGATGATGATATCAAGATTCTTTGATGCTTCCTCTTCTTCAAGATGATGGAGTGCACTAGAAAGCTTCCAACGAAAATTTGTCCTTCCTTCAATGAGAGCTTGAAGCTTCTTGAGATGATGAGGTCTTTGATGTAGTAACCTTCGTTCTAGGTCAACAGGTCTTCTTCTTCTTTGTGTCCTTTTGCAAATGATTCCTTTTGACAAACAAACCCTTCTTATGTCAACAAGATGATCTTCCAACTGCCTTCTCTTGTTCACCTTAGCTCCGATACTATGTCGGAGAATGCAGTAGGGAAGATATTAATTCAATTCTCCTTAACATTAATAATTTCTTGTGAACTTTATTTACCATCTTATGTTTCTTTATTAGATCTTTTCATCAAACAATTATGAAGAGCAAAAATAGTTTAGACAATGGACACAAGAAGTAGGCTCCAAGCTATGGCAAAACCCCTCCAAGGGGAAAACCCATAAATAATCTCTTCTTTTCTTATAGAATCTGCTTCAAATGAGAAAACCAAGACCCAAAACCCTAGACCAAGTCCCCTCCAAGCACCAAGTCAACCCTCCAAGAATCCCTTCCATTGAGGTCAAAGATCAACCAAGGCAACAAGGGTCAATCCTTCTTCAACTAGCTTCCAGCTTAAGCTTTGGCCCCTAGCTTCAAATCTATAACTTTGGTTCCTTGGAACAATAGAAATACTTATTTCTGTTACTTGACAATATTCCAAGAACTCCTTCCTCAAGCAAGACAATGTCTCCAAAGTCAACGAGAGTCAAAGCTAGGTCAAGGCAATATTTCGGCCCTCCTGCAACTTGGATTTGATATTTTCCACCTCTTGCAACTCGGACCTGCAATTCTCGGCTTGCAGTAACCCTAACCCTCGCACGTGTGGACATAAATAGATAGAGAATAGGTCTTTCTCTTTTGCTTGGTCTTCTTCCTTGTCTTCAAGGCTTCTTCACTCCTTTTCTTGCTTGATATCAAACTCTTCTTAGTGCAGATCGAATTGGTGTTGAATGAGGTTGAAGCTGCTTTTATATATAGGCTTTTCATGAGCTCAATTTCCTTCCTTTAGTCCGATTTCCTATTGGCAAGGCTGACTTGTGCTAGGAGGCTTTTATGGACTTTCTAGACACTATATAATGTCTTTTACATGTTACAACTTGCCCAATAAGGCCGTATACAAGTGATAAAGACTCTTTTGATTCAAGAAAAATATTCTTTTGACATGACAAACCCTAGAAGCATGAAGAAAATTCTTGACCTAGATGACCATCAAAATGGGGCATGAAATCCATGCTTAAAATAATATTTTTCTATCTTCTTTTTCTTGTAACATAAGATATACATAATGATTTCAGTACGTTGACAATTATGAATACCGAAACTAGTTACATTTTCCAACAATTATCTCTTTGAGCCAAATGGATGGAGGATGGGTCATGGGCAAGGGTAAAGTAGACGTGTCTATGATTTGTGTTTCTCATGTTACTAGGGTTTCATGAGACAATTTCCAAATGGGTGAGTGGATGTATTGTGATGGAGATTGTGGGGAAATGAGTCCAAGTTGACATCCCACATGACCTTAGATAAAGGTGGTAGTGATTGTGGAGAAGGATGGGAAGTCAGAAAGGTGTGGGAGAAACCATGAAAAGCGAGAGGTGTAAGCTTCAACATACTCAATTTTGAAGTGAGTTATAATGTGTAGATTGTTACGAGGGTTTGGGAGAGAGGGGGGCATGGGGGGAGGCATCTAGGAGCGTAAATGAAATGTTGGTGTGGTCATGAAGGGGAAAAGGGATGTGAAAGATTTTGGATGTCAGGGAATAAAGCTTGATTAGACAAGACATAGTCAACTACACTAACCAAGGCATAGTCGATTGCACTAACATTGCCACAATGAGGAAAACATGCATACTTGGTAGAGTTTGGGAAACAAGAAAGCCCATTGAGAATAGGAAGCCCGTGTGATTCTCTCAATTAGAGGAGGCGACTCTCATATGTGAAGCTAACCAATAACCACCTCATCAAGCCTCATGATAACTGTGATGAGAGAATCAAAGATTGAATGTTGCAATGCATATGGAACAAGGAATTCTAGACATTAAATCAAAAGCCTTTCAAAAATCCACAAAGTAGCAAAAGGCATTGAATGAACCTTGTATGGCATCCTAGATGATAACACATAATGTAAAATTGGTCTAAAGATATTTCAAAACCTTGTTTGCTTTTATCACAAGGTTTGTTCCACTCCAAGTGATTTGAAATTCACATCGTTATGATTGTAATGTAAAGATTGGCGAAAGTGTTTTCGAATTATAATAGTCCTATTAGTTATTTGGATCCAAGATGTTCCTTGATTTGAAAATGGAGTGGATTATGCTTTATGACCAAGGAGGGAAATATGCGTGAAACACATGGTTTAAGTGATCAACGATATGAAACAGGTTTGATACTGTGCTTAAGGAGTTCCACTTGAAAACCTTCTTCATCTACCACTTTGTTGGTGTTCATGATTTAGACAATTCTCTTAATATTCGCAAGAGAGAAGAGATGGTTGGATGTGGGGGGAAGGTAAAATGAATGTGGTGTTGGTTCGACAAGTCATAAATAGTAGTCGTGTGAGAGAACCAAGAGTGGAGATCATTGTTGGATGGGAGAGTAAATAGTTTTAGGAAGTATGATGTGCCAAAAAGGCTTAGGCAAAGTGTGAAGGGCTACCAGCTAATTGATAGTATTGTTGCACTCATTTTGTCAAAGTTCCAAGGAAGCGAAAGTGCAAATTTTTTCAACAAGATCGGATCATATATCAGCAGTTCATGTATCATTGTAAACCCATTCTGCAAGTTATGTAATGTAAATGATGCTAGTAAGACCATGAATGTATGTAACAACCTAGGTAAGCCTATTATTTTGGCCAGAGTTTCATCCTAGGAGATTTTTCGTCTCACTGATTCATTGGTGTTTTTAAACACAGATGGTTGGCGAAGTTTTTCCCTCCAACCTCACCCTAAAGCTAGGGTGGAATTCTTCGTCAAAGTCTTGGGTGAGTCGTATTGTTCTAGTAGTCTTATGTAAAAGTGATTTGAGAATAATTTAAGCTAATTGGTTAGATTGTTTTATTACAAATCATTTGGTCTACTAGATCATATTGTGTCGCAGATTGGGTATGTAATTTGGGGGTTTAAGCCGAATGGGTATTCCCCTTTTGAGGGTTGAAATTGTAAATTTTATGTAAACCTTATTTTAATGCATGGTCCCTCATACTTAGACACCATGGTTAAAATATTAGAAGGTGGAAAAAATAATTAATCTCCTCATGTGTCAATTAATTAAATTTTCTAGCAAAACTACATTAAAATCCTAAGCTAGATATTTAATTAATTAGAGTCAAATTAAAATGTCTTAGGAAAATTAAACTCTTCAAGTGGAAAATTTGTGGGTACCAAAATAATTAATTTTTAGAGGTCCTCCACCAATGGAATATTGGATCCTCTCATATGTCAATTAATTAAAATTTCTGGCAAAATTAAATTAAAATCCTAAGCCAGAAATTTAATTAATTAGAGTCAAATTAAAATGTCTCAGGAAAATTAAATTCTCCAGTGGAAAATTCGTGGGTATCAAAAGAATTAATTTTTAGAGGTCCTCCACCAAGATAATATTGGATATTTTAAGAAAAATGGACCCTTGGACCTTGGTGGTTAAGTCAAAGTCAATTTTTTGAGAATTTGAGCTAATGAAAATGAAATTAAATGATAAATTCGAAAATTCCTAAAACGATAAAAATTCAACAGCTAAGATTAAAAGATGATCAAGTATTTTTTGAAGACCGAGATTATTTTGACAAGGATCAAAGAAACTAGACATTATTTTTCCATTTGGGGGATTTATCTATAAATTAGAGTCATTTGTGTCTCTAGCTATTTGATTTCTGGCTAAGCAATTGTTGCGGAAGCATGTGTAAACTATTGTCTCACTAGGACCTTTATTTCTATTATAATAAAGACTTTGGGGTGTAATTCAAGGTGTTCCATGTTCATTGGTTTGTGGTATGTACTGACTATGGGCTTTCTTATGTTGTGCTGATAAATGGTAAGATTTGTTTTTCATTAGATGGGGATAAAATCATTCTATTGATAGTTTTGGACTTATCTTAGGTGATTTGATTTGCCATATGATTAACAGATTTTCTTGAGATAGATACATAGTGTTTGTAGGTACTTCAGTCCTTGGTTTCCAAGTTCACGAACTGTGGGCAGGGATCAACTTTGCTTGGATCCTAAATATTTTTGTGGTGGATTTAATCTTCGGTAAGGCTATAGTTTGCACGAGGTTTCTAAAGTTTATTTTATCCATTTATCAAAGAAAATATCCATAAAATTATTTCTCAAAAAAAAAATATTTTTCAAAACCCTTATATATTTGTAAAATTTTGTGAATAAATTTGTAAATTGTTTTTCTAATTTGGGTTTTGGGGTTTTAAGACTGTATATATTTGGGTGTTTTGTTTCCATTTTTGCAGGTGAAGTTAAGAAAAGAGGCTAAAGTAGAACTAGATCTAGGCCCTTGAGGGTAAGATCTAGTTTCTAGAATTTTTTGCAAGGCCAGCCATTGAGAAATTTGCAGCAAAATCCAGATCTGGAAGAGATTTTTTTTTTATTTGAAGCAAGGGTTTTATTTTTAGGGCCTCTTAGGCCCGGATCCGACCTCTCCAAGGCTAGCGCTAGCCTTTCTAGCCCCAACGTTAGCCATTTAGGCCTTTGCGTTAGCCTTTTTGCCCTTTTTAGGGTTGGCTGTAAGCCCTAGGGCTCTCGGCCTTCCCACTAGGCTTTGCTGAGGGCCTTTCCCTTACTCTCGGCTCCCCTTCTCCTCTCTGTCCAACCTCATCTTCCTTTCCTTGACCCTCCGTCCCTCTCTGTGGCCCTCTGTCCTCCCTCCTATCCTTTCTCTCCTCCAAGCCGCAACCCCTAAGGGCTTGTGGCAGGCTGATAGGCGTTCCTCCTTAGGCTGTAGCCCTCAAGTGGCTTACGACAACCCTTTTGAGGGCTTTCTCCTTCTCACGGCAGGCCTTTAGGGTCTTCTCCCTAGGCCGTTAGCCCTAAAAGGGCCTCCTCTCTCCAGCATTTAGCCTTTGGGGCTCCCTTTGCTCTTCCTTAGCCCCTTTTCCCTAGCCTATAGCCTTTTCTTGGCCCTAGATTTCCCTAGTCCACCTCAAAAATTTTCAGGACTAATACTTGGTGGGTTTTGCAGAATTTTGGGCTCAAAAAGTTTGATTTACAGGTGGCAACTTCATCACAAAATTTTGGCAAGTTTGGACAAGATTCATCTACAAGGCGTTGGGCCTAGGGTTTGCTCTCTAAACCCTAGCTTCTCATTGTTTTACCATCGTTGTAATTTTCAGTGTATAGCAGTAATATCATAAGCCCTAGATCACATTTAAATTGGTCAAAATAACTTAAAATTGCAAAATTTGAATTTTCTTAATTTTTGGCCACTTGGGCATCAAGGATCTAGCCTAGATCTAAAGTTTTGTTTGTTGGAATTTTCTGCATAAATCTTTGAATCAGTTCTTAAATTTTCTGAATAACAAACTCTAAAAGGCCTAGAAACTTGGTTTTTCAGTTTTGGTAAATTTTTGTATGTTTTGGGTCAAGTTTGGCATTGGTTCAAGCATCAATAACTCACTGTCTATGCACTTTCCTTACTGTTGTAATTTACATTTCAGATCTGATATAACAATGGCAAAACACATCTTAAGAAGGTTAATACATCTGATTCTTAAGTTGGCTAAGTTTATTTGGTAGTTGGGTTTCTCTTTATGATGTTGGGCAAACATATACACCTTGAATTTGACATTTAAAACTAATTTACTTGCTGCTGTCATAAGTCTCTTACTGCTGTCATAATAGTCACTTATTGCTCATAAAAGGATCATTGGAACATAAAGTACATAAGTGTTTTCATAGTTCTATATTTTGTTGTTACTTGTTCCTAGCATTTACATTGTGGAAGTGGCTAACATTGTGTTTTTCTTGTGAGTTTATGTGCTATAAGAATTCATATTTCACATCTAATAAGCTCACTCACTAAAACACTTAAATCATAAATCATCTTGGTGATAAGTCTCTTGGGCATATTGGTATCTTGTGAATCCGATTGAGTTTCTCTTAATAATTGGCATTGAGTAATAAGATCACACATAATCTTGTTTGGAAACATCTTTGGTAATTGACATCTTATAACTTTGTGGCTAATTGATAAGTGGATAAATTGATCTAATTTCTTGACAAGAGTTGGTTAATCATCTTGTGGATTAATCTATAGTTGAAGCTTGCACTAGTATCTTTAAGCACTTATCTTGTTTAAGATTCTTATCTCATCATTGTTAAGTACTCTTGTTATAAGATAATTCACATTAAGTATTTAAATAGCATAAACTAATTTTAGCTCAAGATAATTTCACTCATATTCATTGCACAAACATCTTAGGACTTAATTTGCATTAATAACTTACCTCCAAGCATAAGTTTGGTTGATCGACTCCTAGGAAGACCTTTTTTCAATCATCTTGAGGGATTCAACCCTTCTTAGTGGTTAACACAGTGACCTTGTAGTCATCAGAGCCACAGTCTTTGCGGCTCTGGAGGCACTAGGTGGTTGGAACACAAGGGGAGGTATTGATAATTAGGCCACTGCCTGCTTCTCGTTGGCTTCCATCTCACAACCTACTCTGAAGACTGTTTCTCAAAATAGTTGAGGGAGAGGTTCAACTTAGACTAGGCATTAAATCTAAAATTAACCAACACCCTTGCATCACACCTAGTTCTTAGGAATTGCATCTCATATAGGTTAGTCTATCATATTAAGAAGCGGGTGTCCATTCGGTTACTTGGTCTAAATTTGTAATAAGCAAGAATTGTGACTCCATAAGGCATTGGTCTCATCTCTAAATCTAATTAAATCCTTAAGTCTTGCTAATTTTAACTGAGTAGATAGGCCACTCATCCATGTCTCCCAAGCGAGTTGGTTCCCAACTTGTTTTCCTTCACCTCATTCCATAGGGACTACCCCCCATAGGCTGCTGTTGGGAGATAGCTAGAATGGACTGTGTGAGGATCAGAGTGACAACCCCTACCCTGAGTGGTTGTCACGGTGCCTATGCAATCTGGGTGACAAAACATTTTTTGGCACCGTTGTTGGGGATAGATTTTCCATTCCCCGTGTTTACGACAATTTCTCAATCTTTCCATCTTTCGCCATTCGTTAGCTCGTCAAGTGACAACAATTTTTGGCGCTTATCTTTCATCATTCTTCATCACCTTATCTTTTGTTCTCTCACTAATTTTCTCATCTTGTTCATTCACACCATTAGCACATGGACATTTAGGTTGGTTTCCTGTTTGGGTGGTGACTCCACTTTTTCATCCATTCACAAGAATGTACTTTAGAAGAAATCCTGGTAGCTTGGTTAACCCCGCTCCCAATCTTGAAAAGGTTTTGGGAGCTTGATTAAACAAATTACATTCTAGAGATCGTTTAAATTTTCTCAGACATGAAGCTCTCCTTGATCTCCATTTGCTTTTCATCAACCATCCTATAAATCAAGACATCATGGGTGACTTCTACGGGCCTTGCAACTTCACCAACATTCAAGGATATCCACATGATTTGCAATCCACTATGAGTAAGTTGCTCTCTTCCAAGGGAACAATGTTGTTAATGCTGAAAATCACATAAAGAAGTTCCACTGCTTTATCCAAAGATTTGTTCATGCTACTGCCTATAATCACGAGAATGTTTGAATGAAATTATTTGTGCTTTCTCTAGAAGATGATGCTCTCGATTGGTTTCAAGATAAAGCTGACAATTCCTTCGATTCTTTGAGATCCCTTCTTGATGCATTTAGAGATAAGTATGGAGATAAGAGGGAAGGAAAGTATTTGGTTAAGGAATTCAACACTATCAAGAAAAGGGAAAAGGAGACAGTTAAAGAATTTAACCAAAGATTTAATAAACTATTAAGGGATATGACTCGAGATTACAGCCTCCTGACAAGGCAATTCTGGAACAATATCTTGAGGCTTACCCTCTAGACGTGCAGTATGAGATAAGACGTGCTCATCCCAACACTTTAGCTATTGCCCAAAGCATAACTGAGGAATTGGAAAAGGACAAGAAAGCCTCAGGAAAGTCAGAAATCCCTGGTTTTGAAAGAGTCCAAATCAAGTCTAAGGGGAAAGAAGTTAAAGAAGAAGAATCTGAGACAGTTAAAGAATTGACCCGATTAATGAAAGAAATGAAGGTTGAACATGCCATACAGATGGGCGATATGCAAAATCAATTAATACAAATGGAAAGGTTCTGAATGCAGAGTATGCCACCTAGAAATAATAATAACAACAGGGGTAACAACAACAATCCATGGCCAAGAAGAAATCCACCAAATGATCAAAGGCCTCCTACACCACTTGAGTATGCTAATATGATTGATGAACTTGTTCCTTTTTGCAGACCTTGTGAGAGATTCCATGAAGACAGTACATGTGCCTTTGCTAGAAAAATCTTGGAGGAAAGTAGAAACCAACAAGATCATAATGCAAGTCAGGATAACTCCAAGGAAAGTTGATGTTTCGACATGGTATCTTTAGCTTTTGCCATCAACACCTTCAATGAAGAGAAAGACCCCATTACTTAGGCATATGGTGAAAAGCCATATCAAGAGAAGATTCTAGAGCTTGCAAAAAGTAAAGGCTACACAATGAGAGGTAAAGATCAGAGTCAAAATAGACAAGTTCTTGCTGAAAGGTATAAGTCTGGACTAAAGGTAGATTGAGCAACATGGATCAATACATCAAGATGTTAGTTCCGATTTTAGAATTGCTAAAGATTCTGTCACAAAGGGCCTCATTCTTTAAAGTCGTAGGCATTGCTCAACAAGAAAGATTTGATACTCAGCCTAAAGATGAAGAAATCAGGTTAAAGGATTTAAATTGCTATACGATTAATGAAGACCATCAACCTTTCTTCTTGACTTTGGACATAAATGACCATTTACTCCACATTTGCATGCTTGATTCCGGTGCATCTACAAATGTTATGATTAAGAAAGTTATGGAACAGTTAAACTTAAGAATCTCTATACCTTATCATAACATTTGCTCAGTGGATTCTAAAAAGGTTGAAGTCCTTGGTGTGGTTAAAGATCTATAGGTTGCATTAGTTGATTACCCATACAGGATCATCACCATGGACATATCAGTAATTGATGCGCCAGATGTATGGGGAATGCTTCTTTCTAGGAAGTTTGCAGTCTATCTTGGTGGTTATATTCAAATGGATCTATCTTACACCACTATTCCAATAGCAGCAGGAGGTAGGTCGGATTACACAGAGAAGTGGAGAGAAGGTATCATGTGGAAGTTCCAAAGAGATTGGAAAATGGTGAAGAAGTCATGCCACAGGGTCATCCACTGCACTTCGAGTCAGAATTTGTTCAGTCGATCTGTCACTTTTCTTCATTCCACCGCCCATCCCCTCCAAGCAGAAAGAGAAATATATTTCAGTTTGACAGATATATACAACACAATGATGAGCAGCTACACCGACTGAAGAGGGTCAAATTTCAGCAAGGGACATTTGATAAGCAACCTATTGATCTATCAGTTAGTCAATAGATGCCCAAGATTGATCCACATTGATGACATTTGATGCCGTGGGGCATAGTTTTGTATAGTATCTCTAACCCTACCTCCTTTTATTTCATAGTTTTATTTCACACATTTATATTGTGTTTTTATGTTTCAGTTTGTTAGAGTAGAATTTTCTATTCCAATGACATTTATTATGTATGCATGATGATTTCGAATTTGAATGGATACCTATTTGATGGAATTCTATTTTCTTGGATGCAGGATTTTGGGATTCTCACGTTACTTCTTGGAAACAACGTGTCCCCATATGGATCCAGATGTTGCACTCATTTTGTCAAAGTTCCAAGGAAGTGGAAGTGCAAATTTTTTCAACAAGATCAGATCATATATCAGCAGTTCATGTGTCATTGTAAACCCATTCTGCAAGTTATGTAATGTAAATGATGCTAGTAAGACCGTGAATGTATGTAACAACCTAGGTAAGCCTAACATTTTGGCGAGAGCTTCATCCTAGGAGGTTTTTCGTCTCACTGATTCATTTGTGTTTCTAAACACGGATGGTCGACAAAGTTTTTTTCCCTCTAACCTTACCCCAAAGCTAGGGTGTAATTTTTCGTCAAAATCTTAGGTGAGTTCTAGTGTTCTAGTCGAGTCTTATGTAAAAGTGATTTGGGAATAATTTAAGCTAATTGGTTAGATTATTTTATTACAAATCACTTGATTTATTTGATCATATCGTGTCGTAGAGTGGGTTTGTAATTTGAGGGTCTAAGCCGAATGGGTATTCCTCCTTTGAGGGTTGAAATTGTAAATCTTATGTAAAAAATATTTTAATGTATGGTCCCTCATACGTAGACAACATGGTTAAAATATTAGAGGGTGGGAAAAATAATTAATCCCCTCATGTGTCAATCAATTAAATTTTCTGGCAAAATTAAATTAAAATCCGAAGCTAGAAATTTAATTAATTAGAGTCAAATTAAAATGTCTTAGGAAAATTAAATTCTCCAAGAGGAAAATTCGTGGGTATCAAAAGAATTAATTTTTGGAGGTCTTCCACCAAAGGAATATTGGATATTTTAAGAAAAATTGAATCCATGGACCTTGGGTGGTTAAATCAAAGTCAGTTTTTTGAGGAAATTAGCTTAAAATAATTTATTTTGAGCTAATAAAAATGAAATTAAATGATAAATTCGAAAATTCCTCAAAAAATTAAAATTCAACAGCTAAGATGAAAAGATGATCAAGTATTTTTTGACGGCTAAGATTATTTTGACAAGGATTAAGGAAACTAGCTGTTATTTTTCGACTTGGAGGATTTATCTATAAATTAGAGAGTCATTTGAGTCTCTAGCCATATGATTTTTGGCTAAGAAATTGCTGTTGAAGCATTTGAATAAACTATTGTCCCGTTGGGAACTTTTATTTCTATCATAATAAAGACTTTGGAGTGCAATTCAAGGTGTTCCATGTTCATTGATTTGTGGTATGTACTGACTATAGACTTTCCTATGTTGTGCTGATAAATGGTAAGATCTATTTTTCATTAGATGGGGATAAAATCATTCTTTTGATAGTTTTAGACTAATCTTAGGTGATTTGATTCGCCATATGATTAATGGATTTTCTTGAGATAGACACATATTGTTTGTGGAACTTCAGTCTTTGGTCTCCAAGTTCACGAACTGTGGGCAGGGATCAACTTTGCTTGGATCCTAAATATTTATATGGTGGATTTAATCTTCGTTAAGGCTATAGTGTGCACATGGTTTTTAAAGTATATTTTAGCCATTTATCAAAGAAAATATCCATAGAAATTTTATTTTTAAAAATAATAATAATTTCAAAACCCTTGAATATTTATAAAATATTGTGAATAAATTTGTAAAATATTTTGTTAATTTGGGTTTTGGATTTTTAAGATTTTTTTTTATATATTTGGGGTTTGGGTGTTTTATTTCCATTTTTCAAGGTTAAGTCAAGAGAAGAGGCTGAAATAGAACTAGATCTAGGCCCTTAAGGTAAGATCTAGTTTCTAGAATTTTTTGTAGGGTCAGCCGTGGAGAAATTTACAGCAAAATCCAGATCTGGAAGAGAATTTTTTTTTGAAGCAAGGGTTTTATTTTTAGGGCCTCCTGGGCCTGGATCCAACCTCTCCAAGGCTAGCATTAGCCTTTCTAGCCCCGACGTTAGCCATTTAGGCCTCTGCGTTAGTCTTTTTTCCCTTTTTAGGGATGGTCGTAAGCCCTAGGGCTCTCGAACTCCCCACTAGGCTTTGCTGCAGGCCCTAGAGGGCCTTTCCCTTGCCCTAGACTCCCCTTCTCCTCTTTGTCCAGCCTCGTCTTCCTTTTCTCGGCCCCCTGTTCCTCTCTGTGGCCCAAGGTCCTCCCTCCCATCCTTTTCCTCCTCCAAGCCGCAACCCCTAAGGGCTTGCAACATGCCTCTTAGGCCTTCCTCCCTAGGCGGTAGCCCTCAAGTGGCTTACTAAAACCCTTTTGAGGGCTTTCTCCCTCTCATGACAAGCCTTTAGGGCTTTTTCCCTAGGCCGTTAGCCCTACAAGGGCCTCCTCTCTGCTCTTCCTTAGCCCCCTTTCCCTAGCCTCTAGCCTTTTCCTACCCCTAGATTGCCCCAATCCATCTCAAATATTTTTAGGACTAATACTTGGTGGGTTTTGTAGAATTTTGGGCTTAAAAAGTTTGATTTACAGGTGGCAACTTCATCACAAATTTTTGGCAAGTTTGGACAAAATTCATCTAAATTTTCTGAATAAATAACACATTCAAAAAAACCTAAAAACTTGATTTTTCAGTTTTGGTAAAATTTTCTAAGTTTTGGGTCAAGTTTGGCATTGGTTCAAGCATCAATATTTCTCTGTATATGCACTTTCCTTACTGCTGTAATTAACGCTTCAGATCTGATATAACAGTGGCAAAATACATCTTAAGAGGGCTAATACCTCTGATTCTTAAGTTGGCTAAGTTTATTTGGTAGTTGGGTTTCTCTTTATGACATTGGGCAAGCATATACATCTTGAATTTGACATCTAAAACTAATTTACTTTCTGCTGTCACAAGTCTCTTACTGCTGTCATAATAGTCACTTATTGCTGATAAAAGGATCATTGGAACATAAAGTACATAAATGTTTTCACAGTTCTATATTTTGTTGCTACTTGTTCCTAGCATTTTCATTGTGGAAGTGGCTAACATTGTGGTTTTTTTGTGAGTTTATGTGCTATAAGAATTCATATTTCACATCTAATAGACTCACTCACTAAAACACTTAAATCATAAATCATCTTGGTGGTAAGTCTCTTGGGCATATTGGTATCTTGTGAATCCGGTTGAGTTTCTCTTAATAATTGGCATTGAGTAATAAGATCACACATAATCTTGTTTGGAAACATCTTTGGTAATTGGCATCTTATAACTTTGTGGCTAATTGATAAGTGGATAAATTGATCTAATTTCTTGTCAAGAATTGGTTAAGCATCTTGTGGATTAATCTATAGTTGAAGCTTGCACTTGTATCTTTAAGCACTTATCTTGTTTAAGATTGTTATCTCATCATTGTTAAGTACTCTTGCTATAAGATAATTCACATTAAGTACTTAAATAACATAAACAAATCTTAACACAAGATAATTTCACTCATAACCATTGCACAAGCATCCTAGGGCTTAGTTTGCATTAATAACTTACCTCCAAGCATAAGCTTGGTTGATAGACTCTTAAGGCAACCCTATTCCAATTAGCTTGAGGGATTCAACCCGTTCTAGTGGTAAACATAGTGACCTTGCAGTGGTCAGAGCCACAGTCTCTGCAATGTTGGAGGCACTAGGTGGGTTGGAACACAGGGGGAGGTGTCATTACTCAGGCCATTGCTTGCTTCCCGTTGGCTTTTATCTCGAAACCTACTATGAAGACTGTTTCTCAAGATAGTTAAGGGAGAGGTTTAACTTAGACTAGGCATTAAATCTAAAATTAACCAACATCCTTGCATCACACCTAGTTCTTAGGAATTGCATCTCATATAGGTTAGTCTATCATATTAAGCAGCGGGTATCCATTCGGTTTCTTGGTATAAATTTGTAATAAGCAAAATTGTGACTCCATAAGGCACTAGTCTCATCTCTAAATCTAACTAAATTCTTAAGTCTTGCTAATTTTAACTAAGTAGCTAGGCCACTCATCCGTGTCTCCCAAGTGAGTTGGTTCCCAACTTGTTTTCCTTCACATCATTCAATAGGGACTACCCCCCATAGCTTGCTGTTGGGAGACAACTAGAATGGAGTGGGCCACGATCAGAGTGACAGCCCCCACCCTGAGCGGTTGTCGTGGTGCCTGTACAATTCGACCGACAACAAGTACAAAGTGGGTGTAGTGTAAGTGGCAACAAGTTTGGCTCCAGATTAAAAGGGAGAAGGGGTTGGTTTACAATCTTCCATGTTAAAACAATGAAGAATGTCACATGTATACTTAGATTGGGAAAGGGAAAATCCTTCTGTGGTCTGTAACACTTTAAGGCCAAGGAAATAATGTAAACAACCTAAGTTTGTCATTTCATACTTCTTCTTAAGGCTTGAATTCACATGGTTTAAAAATTTAGGGTCACTACTAGTGAGGACGAGGTCATCAATGTACAAAACAAGGATTATGAGATGGCTTCCTACTTTCTTAGTGTAGATATTGGGGACAGAATGACATCTAGAGAAGTCAGTGTCAAGAAGGAAGCTATCCATTTTTGCATACTAAGCTTGTTTAGGACCATAAAGAGATTTCTTGAGGCGACAAACAAGGCTGGAGTCACTTTGAACATAGCCAGGAGGTTGTTCCATGTAAATTTCTTCTTGTAGATCCCCATGCAAGAAGGTGAAATTTACATCCATTCCATGGACCTCCCATCCATGTGAGATAGCAAGAGCGAGAGTAAGGCAAATGGAATTCCTTTTGGTGATAGGTACAAATGTTGCATTGACCTCTTAGGCCAAAGTTTCCTGGCCCCCACTCAAGGATGAGGAAAATAAGGAACCGATATTAGTGACAGATAGCAAGAAAACCTAAAGAAGGGATGTGGATACACGGGGAAGATGGAAGGTGTCAAATATGGATTATCATGGACATGCAACATTAATTAGAGCATCATATTTTTGCCCCTCCTAGACAGTGAAAGAAAGGCCTCAAGGAATGTGACGGTGGACTGAGGCACGTGATAACTACCAAGGTAAAGCAAGGGAACAAGTGTACGGTAAAAAACAGTCTATCATCCATTTCAACCTATAGGCTATCATCCATACTAGAATGCCTTTGAATATTAATGAAAGCACTTGAATATAAAAATGGTTAATATACCTCATATTTGATGATCCACCTTCATTGGATGAGTAGGCTAGATGAAGAATGCATTGATCAAAGAATGGATGAGAGGCACTTGAGGCTAGCAATTTGTGGATCATGATGGCTGGCAAGCTGAAACATTAGGAGAAATATTTTTCCCTAGGGTTCACCCACTTGGGTTGGTGACAATCCCAAACAAATTGGAAGAGAAAGGGCAACCCTAGTTGACCTTGATAGTACCTTTGTTGAAATTTGAGAGGCCATACATAATCAAAGACAACAAAGGATTGACTCATATAGTCTCTTGATGGTCGTCCAAAGCATCTCAAAAATGCCATTATCTCGTAGTTCATGGAATAAGGATAAGTAAAAGTCCACAAAGCAAGATAATACTTTCAAAGAGTGGTGGCATGTCTCCTTGATAATAGTCGAATCTTAGAGATGTGATCGATGGTTTGGCACCTTGGACAAAAACTTACCTATTATTGTTCCTTGAGGAGTCTCCTCTGAAGCTCATTGGAGATCCATAGGTGAAACATTGTAGCATATAACTTGGCAAAGGTATGCCTGATCATGATGACACCATAGTTGTTTGGCTTTGAGCTATCTTTGGATTTGAAAATCAAGTGGATGATCTGGTAGGACTAGGACTTAGGAAAAGTTGAAGAGGCAATGTGATTATATCGGTCAATAGTGTACGAGTCCAGATAATTGATACCATACTTGAGGAACTCCATTTGGAAGCCCTTTTTGATCTACAACTTAGCTAGTACTCATTGTTGAGAAATCTAGGGGCAGCTAGATTAGGTGATTTCTCTTACTTTGATAACTTCTTGTGATGTGATTTTACTTAACTTGATTAAATTCTTCTTTCATTTGATTAGAATTAGTATTCTTATCATCAACCATAAATAAAAAGCAAGATGACACAAGATATAGGCTATCAGTTAGGGCCAAAACCTCTCCTTTTTAGAAGAAAACCCACAAGAACTCTTCTCTTCTTATAGAACTTCAAATGACGAATTCCAAGACCTATGACCCTTGACCAAGACCCCTTCAGTACCAAGTCAAATTTCTCCTTTGAAGAGCTTCCTTCTCATCAAGTCATCTCAAGTCAAACTTGCCTTGTAGCAAACTTCACTTCTCCTTTGACCAAGAATTTAGACCTGCAACTTTGACTGTAATTTCGGCTTGCAATTTTTGGCCCCTGCTGTAGAAACCCTAGATGGCACATGTGAGGTTTTGTGGTGATTTTGTTCTCCTCTGCCCTTTGCTTGAGTAGTAGCTTCTTCCCTTGCAACTCGGCTTACACAATAGTACCTCTTTTACTTGTTTTCGACCTCTTATTGTGACTGCAATAATTTGACTTTTGCTGCAACAAATAGTACCCAAACTTCTTCACGTGTGAGGAATTTCAGCCCTAAAACAATCTTCAAATTTCAGATTCTCCCTTCTAGAAGTCTTCTCTTCCTTCGCTAGCTTTTAGGTCACCTCTCCCTGCTTTTATCGAACTTATTGATGCTTGGATAGATGCTCTTTGAATGAGGCAGAGTACTTCTATTTATAGGCTTCTTAGAGTGCCCTACTAGGCCGACTTGTCCTTCTAGGTAGGCCGACTTGTTCCTTTTGAAGGCTAACTTTGTTTTAGCACTATGACAAGGTCTTGGAGGGTCTTTGACTCTAGTTTTTCTCAATTTTTTTTCTTTTTACAATATGTAACATGCCCAAAAAGGTCTTCCATGTTGACCTAGGTTGTCATTGATGCCAATATAGCAATATTCTGGATACTAGAGGATGACATGAAGCCAAGGGGATGCAGAGCAGATTCATGAAGAGACAAGAGCAAGGCCATTAGGATAGCCAAGCCATAAGCAAAGAGGAGTTACCTAAGGAGGCATATCAAAGCATATTACAGGATATCAGAGCAAGAGAGACATTCATATATGCAAGGAGGTCTTGGACTAAGAGGAGCTGCAGGAGGAACCATATAGCAAGGAGGCATATCAGAGTCATCAAGAGCCATCGGAGGAGCAATGGATGCGTTTAACAGCAAACAGAGGACGCAGAGAGCCATCAGAGCAAACAGGAGTAGACAGAGCCACCAAAGGAGCAGATGGAGATGAGAGGAGCTAACAGAGCACGAAGCACCACCATCGGAGCCATAGAGGAAGCAAACAGAGCTAGAGGAGCCAAGAGGAGCACTCAAGAGGAGCCAAGAGGAGCCAAGTGGAGCACACAGAGTGCTGTAACACTATCCACAGCATAAACATGCATATGGCGGCAAAGACCTATATATGCATTTAATGCAAACAGAGCTATCGAAGGTGAAAGACTTAGACTCATATGCAAATACACTGGCAGAGTGAAAAAGGCAGAGTTTATATTGTATGAGCAAAATACATTATCGGAGGAGAAAACCCATATACATATGCTTTAACACTATCTGCGGGCACATATTAAAAAGTTGGAGAAAAGTTGTTGAAACACCAATTTCCCCGTTGCTGAAACACCGGTACTTGTAAAAAAAAGTTGCCGATACACCAGTTTTGGCGTTGTTGAAACACCAATTTCGGCGTTGCTGGAACACCTCCGCGACGACATTATATTTCGGCGTTGCTGAAACACCTCCGTGACGACATTATATTTTCAGCACATACGTAAACATGAGGAAGCTGAAGGGAATGGAGGAGAGAAGCCAGAAGGTCGAGCGAGTGTTGAGGAAGCCGAAGCTCAAGCGAGCGAGGAGGAAGCCGAAGCTCAAGCGAGCGAGGAGGAAGCCAAAGAGCCATTGAGTAAGCGGAAACAAATAGACAAAGGCATGAGAATGTATAAAACAGTAAAAACAGAGAACTATTGTTGCTATTGTTGTTGGAGTTGTTTTTTTTGGTGTGGAAAAGAACCAGAATATGAGGTAGCAGAAGCAGCAGAGGTGGTTAAGCATTGTATGAAGTTGCTGGTGAACGTTGGTGAAGGCTATTGCAGCTGCTGAAATACGCTGGAGGAAATAGAGGCCGTGTGAGGGTCCAGCAGAACAGAAAGAGGGTGCAGCAGAATAGAAAGAGGGATGAAGGACCAACAAAACGGTAGGCAGTCAAAGGGGAGAAGCAGCCAACAGAGAAACAATCATGTTGAAGCATTCACTGTGACAATGAGAACATAAGCTTGAACAGAAAATTGTTCTTTATACAGAGTTTAGTGCAGCTAACAGTAGAGTGACTAACGCTGTGTGAAGACATTATCAGAGAGCAAAATGGCTATTGGAGACTATGTGTGGGTCATTCATAAGAAGACTGGTTGTCATTGATACTGTAGCTTGGAGACTACAGTGAAGCTGTAAATAGACAGAACTCAGCAGAGAAGAGTTCTGAGAGCAGAAGGATTGGAGTCCTTGGGGCTGGTGCCTCAGAAGCAAGAAGGATAGGAGTCCTTGGGGCTGGTGCCATAGAAGTAAGTAGGATTGGAGTCCTTGGGGTTGATGCCTCATAAGTAGGAAGGATTGAAGTCCTTGGGAGTTTGTGTTCCTAAGTCCAAGATTGGTGTCTTGGCGAAATAGAGTTGGTGCTCTGGAGGTTGGAGCCTCACCAAAGTCCAAGTTGGAGCTTGGCAATTGATTGTAACCATCTATATGTTGTATCTATTTTACGGCACAGTTTATATTAATAAAAGCTTTTATTCTTGCTGTTCATCTTGTGTTCTGAATATTTCTGTTTTAACTGGTAAAACAATAGTGGGAAAAAGAAATACTGATTCACGCCCCCTCTCAGTATTTCCAACAATTGGTATCAGAGCAGGTACCTTCATTCAAAGCTTAACAGCTTGAAGGTCGACATTTAGAACACAAATGGGGAGGTCAAGGAAGAAAGTCTCCAATCCTCCTAAGGATGTGTCTCCCTCTACTACTAAAATAGAAGACAATCAATTTGATGAAGCTCCAAGGCTCAATGGGAACTTTAATATATGGGAAGCAAGAATGAGGAATTTTTTACAGACTCAAGGGATTGAAATCTGGAAATCAGTGATTGATGATAGCAGGATGGATAGAGAATCCAAGGAGTACAATGCAAAAGCAGCAAAGGCAATCTTGAATGGGCTACCTGATTCTGTAAAGAACAATCTAGGAAAATATTCATCAGCAAAGGATATATGGGACAAACTTCATGATCTTCACTCAAAAGGAGCACTGACCATGACCATCAATCAAGAAGGAGATCCTGAACCCGTCATAGAAGCTAAAAATGAGAATGATGACATCAAGGCTAAAACAGACTTAGAAGATGAAGAGAATGAAAAAGATTTTGTAGAAGAACTCCTCGCTAAACTTATGATTGCCATGGAAGAAATTAACAATTTGAAAGAGGAAAATGAGGAACTTAAGAAGAGAGCACTAGTTGGTAACCAAGATCAAACAAGAAAGAAAGTTGATCTCATCAAGCTTCAAGTACAAGAAAGGGATGAAGAGCTTGCCAAGCTTAAGAAGGAATATCATCAAAGCAAAAGAAAGCATCATGAAGAAGTCATATCCATGACAAATCAATTGGACAAAGCAAAGAAGCAGGAAGATATCTTGTCAAGCCAACTTGAACAAAGGCACAAGAGCTTGAGCAAACTTGAAGAAGAGATTGGTCAGTACAAGGTAGAGGTCTCCTCCATTAAGTCTCAATTACAAGAAGCCAGGAAACATGCACAAGGAGCTGAGAAGAGAATGGAGAGTAGTCAAGCAAAGAATGAAGAAATCTTCAAAATGAAATCAGATATCATCTCCCTTAAAATAGAAGCAAATGAAGCTACTCGTATCAAGGAAGAAACTGAGGAAAAACTTGCTAAGAAGAATATTGAGTGTGAAAGATTGGAAGAAGAGGTTGTCTTCCTCAAAACAAAGGTTGCAGGGATGAACAAAATCTTGAAGAGCTCTCAAGCCTTGGATGACATGCTCAGCGATTACAAATGTCCATTTGATAAATCAGGTCTCGGATATGTAGGTGAATCCTCAAACAAGAATGAAAATGCTTTAAACAAAAGAGATGTGAAGAAGCCAGACAGAAGTGGTGATGCTCCCAGCTCCAGCAAAGGCAAGGAGAAAAATCAAGGCTACAATAGAACAAATCCTCCTCCAAGAAGAAATCCAACTCCAAGAAGAAAAGTAGATGATGTCAAAGATGCGAGAGGCAATGGTTATCATCAAAGGATCTCAAGGCAGAAAGGCTTAAGAAGTACATCAAGGAAACCTCCATCTCCCAGGTACCAAAGTTCATTTTTTGGTTATTGTTATTCTTGTTCAAACTTTGGTCACATGGCAAAAGACTGTAAAGCATATCATAAAGATAAATGTTATGGTGCCCAACCACTCTATAGAGATAGATATTATAGTCCCCAACAATCTACAAGAAACAATTTTGTAGGAAGAAATCATGACTTCTTATTCATGAACAATGAATGCTTCAAGTGTCATAACATTGGTCATATGGCACGTAATTGTAACTTAACTTGGGCTCTTACACAAGCTAGAACCATGCAAAAGAAGAAAGTTACACAAGTATGGAGAAGGAAAGAAACACAATCCGAAAGTCCCTTGAGCTCTCCAGCCAACAACATATGTCATTGGCCTAAATTTTGACAATCTAAGCATTTTATGAGAAGACTTTGCCAAAAAGAGATGATGCATATAGTTAGGGGGAGCTTGTAATTCTTGATCATTATCGCTGAAGCTATTAGTGAAAGGGTCCTTATGAAATCCTTGCTGAACTATATTAACAGTCATTCCTTGATAAAGATCATTTCTCAGGAATACTCCATTGAAGAACATGATTCTGTAATAGGGCAAATAATTATGGTGCTGATATTACAAATGTTGAATGTATTGACTCGGGAATTTAATGTGAGAACAGAGAAATTCTGGACACTGATAGAGGTAGTCTTCAAACAAACAGATATATCTGGAATGGAGTTTGAAGTAAGAGTAGCTGGCAGCATATAACAAACTGAAGCATTGCAAAAAGATGCAGATCAACAACTGTATTTAAAAGACAGTCACAGATTGGATATCTGAATCTGTAGAGATATGTACAAGAACACAAGGAAAAGATGGCTCATAGGAAGGAGAATGTTGTGCAGTCAAGCATAACTTAAGCTGATACAGATCACTTAAGAAATATAACAACAGTAAGGCACAACCCCTCACATTTTTTGTCCAAATGCAATGATAATTGAATACTAGATGGCAGTAACTTAAGGGGAAGCACACAGACACAAAGGAACTCAGATCTGAAGAAAGATAACAAGAAAGACAATCTCAGGGGCATTTTCTCTTGATTCGGACTATGAAGGGACAACAATATTACCTGTGGAGACAGCAATATGGATTGAAGCATAAAAGCTTGGACACTTGGTGTATGGCCGTTTGCAATCTAAATGAAAGCATTAAAGTAGAGCATTCTTAGGCATTATTGAAGCCATGATAAAGCAGTTCTGAGACATGAAGAGGGAATAATGTGCAAATTGATGATAAAATATCAATCCTTCTATCTTGAGTAAAAAGAAGAAGAGCACTATGACAGGGGGAGTTAGACCCATGAAGATCTACCATTCAGGAAGAACAGAAGCAGTTTGATAAGGGGAGTCCCAGAGCACTCCTTTGCCATTGATGTCAAAGGGGGGGGAGAGCAGAAGAATATTGCCATCAATAACAAAGAGGGAGATTGTTGACCTAGGTTGTCATTGATGCCAATATGGCAATATTCTGGATACTAGAGGATGACATGAAGCCAAGGGGATGCAGAGCAGATTCATGAAGAGACAGGAGCAAGGCCATCAGGATAGCCAAGCCATAAGCAAAGAGGAGTTACCTAAGGAGGCATATCAAAGCATATTACAGGATAGCAGAGCAAGAGAGGCATTCATATATGCAAGGAGGTCTTGGACTAAGAGGAGCTGCAGGAGGAATCATATAGCAAGGAGGCATATCAGAGACATCAGGAGCCATCGGAGGAGCAATGGATGCGTTTAACAGCAAACAGAGGACGCAGAGAGCCATCAGAGCAAACAGGAGTAGACAGAGCCACCAGAGGAGCAGATGGAGATGAGAGGAGCTAACAGAGCACGAAGTACCACCTTCGGAGCCATAGAGGAAGCAGAGAGAGCTAGAGGAGCCAAGAGGAGCACACAAGAGGAGCCAAGTGGAGCACACAGAGTGCTGTAACACTATCCACGGCATAAACATGCATATGGCGGCAAAGACCTGTATATGCATTTAACGCAAACAGAGCTATCGAAGGCGAAAGACTTAGACTCATATGCAAATACACTGACGGAGTGAAAAAGGTAGAGTTTATATTGTATGAGCAGAATACATTATCGGAGGAGAAAACCCATATACATATGCTTTAACACTATCGGCGGGCACATATTAAAAAGTTGGAGAAAAGTTGCTGAAACACCAATTTCTCCATTGCTGAAACACCGGTACTTGTAAAAAAGTTGCCGATACACCAGTTTCGGCGTTGCTGAAACACCAATTTCGGCGTTGCTGAAACACCTCCGCGACGACATTATATTTCGGCGTTGCTGAAACACCTCCGTGACGACATTATATTTTCAGCACATCGTAAACATGAGGAAGCTGAAGCGAATGGAGGAGGGAAGCCAGAAGGTCGAGCGAGTGTTGAGGAAGCCGAAGCTCAAGCGAGCGAGGAGGAAGCCAAAGAGCCATTGAGTAAGCGGAAATGAATAGACAAAGGCATGAGAATGTATAAAACAGTAAAAACAGAGAACTATTGTTGCTGTTGTTGTTGGTCATGATGCCCTCCATCAGTGATCAAAAAACTCTTTGCATATGCATAAGTAGGTGTCTCATCGATGTCAGTTTTGCATTCCATTAGGCATGCCATAAAACTGATGGAGGAGCTGGTCCTTGTTCCCTTCTTGGCTTTGCTGGATCAGGTCATATCAGTTAATGAACTTGTGTCACGCTTGTTTTGTTTTGTCTTGAAGTCCAAAGTCTTAGGTCTAGGGTTTCAGTCAAATGTCATTGCAAGATCATGAGTCAGAGGTCCATGGGTCCCCAGCAAGCCGGAAGGAGGTATGTAAATATGTTTCATTGATATTTTCATCAGGTACAACTCATTTATACCTTGGATTTAAAAACCATGTTTTTAAAGCCAAGGTCGTGTCAATTTTGTAAAAAATAAGGAAATTTCAAAATTCTTCAAAATGCCGGCAATAACCCTGGTCTCCTCACTAGAGTCCATCAGATGGTCAACCTGCAAAAAGAACGGAGTTAAAGCACTCAAAAGATCAAATTCAGGACAAAGTGAACTCAAAACAGTGTTAAAGGTGAATGTCAAAACAAAAACATTAGAAAGTGGGTTTGGTAAGTTAATTTTTTCAAATTGGGCCTATAAAGAGTAAATTTCCCCTAAACAGCCTCATTATGCATTTGAGAGCTTGCAAAAACGAGTGAGAGGTCAAAAGAGGCGATTTGCAGAAAGTTGGAGTCATTCTCAGGGGCGCGACCACTCAGGCTCAGTGCGCGACCAGTTGGGTAGGGCGCGACCACTCAGCGACCCCTCTGCAGTGTATTTTTCTAAAGGGCGCGACCACTCAGGCAGGGCGCGACCACTCAGAGCAAGGGTGCGACCACTCAAGCTGTCTTCTACAGAACCACTCCAAATCGACTAAATCGCCCTCTTGCTTGCTCAACTGATCGAGGTAGGGTCTTCTAGTGCGTTTGAATGCTTGAAACATGAAATGATGGGCTTGCATATATATGTTTATCACCAAGAAATGTAAGGAGAAATGGATTTGGGTGATTGCTTGTTCATGTAGGCATTATGCTAGGGTTGATGTTTTTTCAAGGCTTTAAATCCCTATTTATTCCCTCCTTGTTTCCTATTAAATTCACAAATGTCATAATATGTTTATATATCTTATCTCATTTGCAATAAATACTAAATCTCTCATCCCAAATTCCTAAAACCCTATCCCTCCCCCAAATCCCTTTACAAAACCCTAATGCCCTTTCATGTATTCTACCCAAACCCTAATACCCTCCACACGGCAAGGAAAATAAATGAACAACAGCGAGGATAAAAAAATGTTATGTAAAAAGAGAAAAGAGCAATAATATGGCAAAATGACCAAATAAAAAAAAAAGATGTTGCTGTGCATAGTCATTGGAAAATAGAAGACACACTGCTGTTGCATATCCATAGCAAAAACAAGAAAAATGCAGCTGTGTATATGTATAAAATGGACATATTGCTGTAAATATTGTTTGCAAAAGAATATTGTTGTGTCTCCCCAAAACTAAGCCCTGTTTTCCTCTCTACCCCTTCCCTAAAATCCTGTTCAATTAAGATCCCTTTTCCCTTATGACAAGATGTAAAAGAAGCCTTGTTCCCCTATGACTAAATGTACATAAAATCCTTTGAAAAACACTGTTTACCTTATGATGTACATTGAAAAAACACAAAACTCAAAGGAGCAAGCTATCTATGCTGTCCTATACTCCTGTTGCAAATGCATGTCCTTTCCCTTGATGACTATCATACGTATTTTCCCTAATAAAGTATTTCTTTGCAAATGATTTCCTAATGATGGAAGATGAGATGATATGTTTGACATTTTGTGAATTATCCCTTAAAAATCCCTGTTTTTACATATTTTCCCATTCCTTATTAAAAATCCCTCCCCTAACATTTCCCTTATGATTTTTTCCCCTTGAAATCAGCATACTTCTCAGCATTTTTGCAGGCAAGGGCAGCAGTTTACTTTATCTATTTTCTCCACTTTGCTCAAAAGCACCATGTCAACCACTGAAACCTATGAGCAAGGTGATGACCGGTCTTCTTCCACAGAGGTTGAGGTACAGCGGAGGCCTCGTAGGGGAGGCAAAGGTGGTCATCATAAAAGAGAGGAGCCCAAGAAATTTTGAGAGTTTTGAGGCATTTTTAGCATTTTTGGGAATTTTACAGGTTTTGGCCATTTGACTGGTCTCACCCCGCGCGCGACCATACATGGGGGCAACTCAGAACGGGGAAAACTTTGCATTTTTGGAATTGTCATGCAAAAATACACTTGCCTATGGATGGGTTTCAGATTTTATGGAGATTTGGGTTTCCAAAAGCTCAAAATACATGCAAATTTTGACTTTCTGCCCCTATTTTGAGTTGCAGAAATCTGTCTTGGGAGAAATGGCTTTTGAGGGGTCAAATCAACTCCAAATTCAAAAATTCCGGTGGGGTTGGAAAGTAGACTCGCAGACCTTTCCAACGAGCTATCTTGCACCTGATTTGGACACCGGGAAGGCCCTCAAACAGAGCTGTGAATGTGCGCGACCAGTCAGAGTGATGTGCGCGACCAGTGAGGGAAATTTGCCTGTTTTGACCAGTTCGGCCAGCAAAACACTGTTTTCATCTTGGTTGACTTTTGAGGCATGTAAATGATGGATTTTTGTGTAATTTTCATGGCATTTAGATGTTTTGACTCTCCTTCATCACTTCTAGAAGATTCTTTGATGTAAATGGTAAATATTTAATGCATGGATAGGTTCCCTAAGTTTTAGAGGCAAGTTGTTTTGACTGCCTATTATCTAGTGCTCATTTTAGAATTAGTTGAAACAGCTCCTAGGAAGCTGAGCTCGACCCCTAGAGGTGGGGAAAAGAGTTAGATCATCTATATTATGCCTTCTCTTGCTCATTTTCATGGTTGGACTCTTGAGGGAGAAGCTCCTATTGTATATTTTACTTGTATCTCTGCAATTTGAGGAAAAGGAAGACCAGGGTTTTGCAGACATCATTGGGATTCTTGTGGACTCTTGTGTTGATGGTGTGTTCTCTTATTGTAATTGTAAGTGTGTTTATGTGTTCCATCTCTTTCTTTACTGCAGCTTATTAAACAAATGAAGTGATAAAGTTTGAATTCATGCTTGTCATGCTCAGCTTTCAAATTTGTTTAATGTTTATGTTTTCCACTGTCTAAAGAGGATTCAAAGTCATTGTTTGCCCTCTTTAGCTTCTCTTCTTTCCTCCTTGATCATCCATCTCAGCTAAAGGCATCAGCACAAACTCCTACCTTGCCCCAAAGACCCACCTGCAAAAACTGAGCTCAATCCCCGCACCTTGAATTGCACTCCCTCCAATTGCCACCAAAAACCCCAAAAGCTTTAAATCAACTCTCCTTATCAGTTTACTAGCCTAATATCAGTGTTACCTTGTTGGTCATCTCATCCCATTGAAGATCTACCGAGATTGACCGGAGAGAGCCTTCTCCTGCCCCGTAGGGCTAGCTACGACGCTGAATGGTTTGATGTAGCTTTGAGATTTGCCTTTTCAGCCTGAGGTGAAATTTCAAGTGCTAACATACTGGCGACCATACTGGGGAGAACATCTAATCCTTTGCTCATTGAACGTGTTATTTCATAAGTCTTAGACGGAGCCTGAAGTTACGCCAGGTAGCCTTCGAAAACGCTCTTGTTTTACATCAGCGCAAGTAGATAAACGCTGCTTCAGTCAATCTCCGTGAGCTTGTGAACGTAGCGCTTCATTGACTCTTTACCCCAGTACATATATCAAGTTAAGATCTGATTGTTGATGGTGAACAACGATCAGACACTTGACAGGCTGAAATCATTCACTTGGCGACTCTAAATCAGTTTTGAAGATCAGATCCAAAGACTCCACTGGAGGATGATCCTGACCAGCAGAAACATGAAAGGAGAACATGGCAAGATCAGGTATTCAAGTTGGAATTTCATCCAGGACATTTTGTTCTTTGTTGTAAATTATTTCTTCTCTTTTCCCGAGAATGTCAAGACTGTTTTGCAAAGCATATTGTATTTGAGAAGAGATCCTCGGCTTGCAGTTGATTCTTTCCCTTCGAAGGTTGTGAATACCAAAGATTTGCATGCCTTTGAGCTTGATCAAGATTCTTTTTCCGAATTTTGTGATGACCATCTTCAAATTGATGAGCCCCAAGAGACCAAGACTGATCCTATACCTGCTGTACATAACCCTACACCTTGTAAAATTCCAGATCGGTATAAACCTCTTGTTTTACCTTCGGTTCTTCATGCTTTCCCCAAAAGCTATGATCTATACTTGCCGAGGTTTGATGGTGAAAGTAAGGATGTCAACGCTGAGCAACATGTGCAGAATTTTGAGTTATTTCTTTACCTTTTTGAAGTCGATGATGAAGATGTTAGTATGAGGCTTTTTGCTCTTTCTTTGCAAGTTGAAGTTAAGAGTTGGTTCAAAACCCTGCCTGATGCAAGCATCTCAGATTTCCAGCAGTTCGTCAAAGTTTTTCTCGATAGGTGGATGATCGGGCAGAACCTTTTCTTGATTGTAGAAGAGTATAACCAGCTAAAAAGACTACCTGGGGAGACAATACAACAGTTTTCAGCTAGATTTAACCAAGTTTATTATTCGATGCCGGCTGATATAAGGCCTACTCCTAGATCTGCTCTCTTGCACTATCCGGGTGCCTTTGATCCGGAGATGGAGTTTCAGCTGAGAGAAAGGGATATTGCAACACTTCACGAGATGCAAAACAGTGCAGTAAGTGTAGAGGCTCATTTGTTGATCCGAAGGGCAAGGATGAAGGAAGAAGAGATGAAAAACATAGATCCGGCCGAATCTCTAGAGGTAAAGCTTGACGTTTTGGTAAGTGCAGTAGAAGAGATGATGGACAAGATCACCGCAAGGAATGATTATGATGTTCATGGCTCGCTGATTGAAGAAGAACAAGTTGCTGATCCAAAACATTTTGTTTCTGATCCCAGTTGTCATAGTGATTGTTTTATAGATCATTGTGAAGAAGAGAGAGCTGTTGATATGACGTGTATGTTTGATGATGATTTGCCTCAGTTTGATGAGTATGATGATGATTATGTTCTCCAAACAGAAGCTAATCTTGCAGACAAATCAACAGCTCGTTTGTGGGAGGAAGAAGTTCATTTTCAGCAGCTCGAATACAATGATCAGCCATCATATATCAGCTATGACAGTGACTAGGAAAGTGCAGCAAATTTTGAAGTAAGTGAAGGATCTTTGCCTTTTTGTTTTGATTCATGTCAGTTCATCAGAGACAACTTCCATGCAATCACAAATCCGTTGTTGACTAGTCTTGAATTGGATCCTCTTGAGCGCGATGAAAACCTGGTTCAAGACTTCTCATATTCAGATTTGCAACCTCCGAAAGCCATTGATTGCCCAGTTGCAGCTGAAGACTTGGAAGTGGACACACATGATTTAATGATTCAGGGTGACTCTGTACCATTTTGTTTTGAATCAATTCAGTTTTTGAAGGGTAGATTGCATAGTAAATCATTTAATGTTGAGGATGAGACAGATAACAAAATGCTTGAGTAGCCTGTAGCATCAGATTTGCAGCCACCAAATGAAATTGAAGGGCAGATTACAGATGAAGGTATAGCAGCCGAAATACATGATTTGATGATGCAACAAGATTCTATTCCCTTTTGTTTCGAAACATTTCAGTTTATAAGGCAGAATCTTCGTAAAATCTCTCAAGAAAAAGATGAACAGCTAGAAGGATGTCATACATCTTCAATGGATACATTGCAGCAGTCTTTTCAAGTTTTTCATGATCCCATAGCTGATGTTTTGGATGAGTTTTGCAGTCAAAATCTATCTCCATTGACTACATGTGAGCTTGAAAAATGTGCTGATATGAATTTGATCTGGCAGTCAGTTTCTTCGTCATTTTCAGCAGGGGTCTCATCACAAGGCTCAGATCAAAGTTTGCATGCATGGTATGAGGAAAAGAGAAGTAATCCATTGGATGAGCTAAGTTCCAGTGAGCTTGAATTTCAAGATCCTTATGCAGTGTTTTTGGAGGCAGATAGAGAGTTCGTATCATTCAACGGATCTGTTTCTAAGTTGCCATCAGAGTTGCCTTTCAGTAGTTCTCTCTTGTTGTTCATAAGCGAACACTTGTGGAGAATTCGAACAGCAGACGGGATACTTACTTGGTTGCATTGGTTGTTTCATTTCACTTGATCAGGTGATGAATGAAACTGTTAGGGTAGGTTGTGTTGAATAAGCTCCACTTTGAGCATCATTTTCAGTTTGTCGGTTGTGTTTAAGTGTTGAGTCAGTTTTTAGTTGAGTCATGAGTCCTTTATGAGTCAATTTTTAGTCTTGTTGTTAAGTTAGTTTGTCTCAGTTTTCAGTCATGCATTTCAGCTTGAGCTTATGACTCCATTGCCCAATGAGTAAGGCACTGGAAAGCTCTCCCAGAGGTCTAGGGTTCTTGGCACCTCCAAGGAGCTACCATCCCCATTGGAGCCAATGTTAGTGTCGGTCATGATGCCCTCCATCAGTGATCAAAAAACTCTTTGCATATGCATAAGTAGGTGTCTCATCGATGTCAGTTTTGCATTCCATTAGGCATGCCATAAAACTGATGGAGGAGCTGGTCCTTGTTCCCTTCTTGGCTTTGCTGGATCAGGTCATATCAGTTAATGAACTTGTGTCACTCTTGTTTTGTTTTGTCTTGAAGTCCAAAGTCTTAGGTCTAGGGTTTCAGTCAAATGTCATTGCAAGATCATGAGTCAGAGGTCCATGGGTCCCCAGCAAGCCGGAAGGAGGTATGTAAATATGTTTCATTGATATTTTCATCAGGTACAGCTCATTTATACCTTGGATTTAAAAACCATGTTTTTAAAGCCAAGGTCATGTCAATTTTGTAAAAAATAAGGAAATTTCAAAATTCTTCAAAATGCCGGCAATAACCCTGGTCTCCTCACTAGAGTCCATCCGATGGTCAACCTGCAAAAAGAACGGAGTTAAAGCACTCAAAAGATCAAATTCAGGACAAAGTGAACTCAAAACAGTGTTAAAGGTGAATGTCAAAACAAAAACATTAGAAAGTGGGTTTGGTAAGTTAATTTTTTCAAATTGGGCCTATAAAGAGTAAATTTCCCTCTAAACAGCCTCATTATGCATTTGAGAGCTTGCAAAAACGAGTGAGAGGTCAAAAGAGGTGATTTGCAGAAAGTTGGAGTCATTCTCAGGGGCGCGACCACTCAGGCTCAGTGCGCGACCAGTTGGGTAGGGCGCGACCACTCAGCGACCCCTCTGCAGTGTATTTTTCTAAAGGGCGCGACCACTCAGAGCAGGGGCGCGACCACTCAAGCTGTCTTCTACAGAACCACTCCAAATCGACTAAATCGCCCTCTTGCTTGCTCAACTGATCGAGGTAGGGTCTTCTAGTGCGTTTGAATGCTTGAAACATGAAATGATGGGCTTGCATATATATGTTTATCACCAAGAAATGTAAGGAGAAGTGGATTTGGGTGATTGCTTGTTCATGTAGGCATTATGCTAGGGTTGATGTTTTTTCAAGGCTTTAAATCCCTATTTATTCCCTCCTTGTTTCCTATTAAATTCACAAATGTCATAATATGTTTATATATCTTATCTCATTTGCAATAAATACTAAATCTCTCATCCCAAATTCCTAAAACCCTATCCCTCCCCCAAATCCCTTTACAAAACCCTAATGCCCTTTCATGTATTCTACCCAAACCCTAATACCCTCCACACGGCAAGGAAAATAAATGAACAACAGCAAGGATAAAAAAATGTTATGTAAAAAGAAAAAAGAGCAATAATATGGCAAAATGACCAAATAAAAAAAAAGATGTTGCTGTGCATAGTCATTGGAAAATAGAAGACACACTGCTGTTGCATATCCATAGCAAAAACAAGAAAAATGCAGCTGTGTATATGTATAAAATGGACATATTGCTGTAAATATTGTTTGCAAAAGAATATTGTTGTGTCTCCCCAAAACTAAGCCCTGTTTTCCTCTCTACCCCTTCCCTAAAATCCTGTTCAATTAAGATCCCTTTTCCCTTATGACAAGATGTAAAAGAAGCCTTGTTCCCCTATGACTAAATGTACATAAAATCCTTTGAAAAACACTATTTACCTTATGATGTACATTGAAAAAACAAAAAACTCAAAGGAGCAAGCTATCTATGCTGTCCTATACTCCTGTTGCAAATGCATGTCCTTTCCCTTGATGACTATCATACGTATTTTCCCTAATAAAGTATTTCTTTGCAAATGATTTCCTAATGATGGAAGATGAGATGATATGTTTGACATTTTGTGAATTATCCCTTAAAAATCCCTGTTTTTACATATTTTCCCATTCCTTATTAAAAATCCCTCTCCTAACATTTCCCTTATGATTTTTTCCCCTTGAAATCAGCATACTTCTCAGCATTTTTGCAGGCAAGGGCAGCAGTTTACTTTATCTATTTTCTCCACTTTGCTAAAAAACACCATGTCAACCACTGAAACCTATGAGCAAGGTGATGACCAGTCTTCTTCCACAGAGGTTGAGGTACAGCGGAGGCCTCGTAGGGGAGGCAAAGGTGGTCATCATAAAAGAGAGGAGCCCAAGAAATTTTGAGAGTTTTGAGGCATTTTTAGCATTTTTGGGAATTTTACAGGTTTTGGCCATTTGACTGGTCTCACCCCGCGCGCGACCATACATGGGGGCAACTCAGAACGGGGAAAACTTTGCATTTTTGGAATTGTCATGCAAAAATACACTTGCCTATGGATGGGTTTCAGATTTTATGGAGATTTGGGTTTCCAAAAGCTCAAAATACATGCAAATTTTGACTTTCTGCCCCTATTTTGAGTTGCAGAAAGCTGTCTTGGGAGAAATGACTTTTGAGGGGTCAAATCAACTCCAAATTCAAAAATTCCGGTGGGGTTGGAAAGTAGACTCGCAGACCTTTCCAACGAGCTATCTTGCACCTGATTTGGACACCGGGAAGGCCCTCAAACAGAGCTGTGAATGTGCGCGACCAGTGAGAGTGATGTGCGCGACCAGTGAGGGAAATTTGCCTGTTTTGACCAGTTCGGCCAGCAAAACACTGTTTTCATCTTGGTTGACTTTTGAGGCATGTAAATGATGGATTTTTGTGTAATTTTCATGGCATTTAGATGCTTTTACTCTCCTTCATCACTTCTAGAAGATTCTTTGATGTAAATGGTAAATATTTAATGCATGGATAGGTTCCCTAAGTTTTAGAGGCAAGTTGTTTTGACTGCCTATTATCTAGTGCTCAGTTTAGAATTAGTTGAAACAGCTCCTAGGAAGCTGAGCTCGACCCCTAGAGGTGGGGAAAGGAGTTAGATCATCTATATTATGCCTTCTCTTGCTCATTTTCATGGTTGGACTCTTGAGGGAGAAGCTCCTATTGTATATTTTACTTGTATCTCTGCAATTTGAGGAAAAGGAAGACCAGGGTTTTGCAGACATCATTGGGATTCTTGTGGACTCTTGTGTTGATGGTGTGTTCTCTTATTGTAATTGTAAGTGTGTTTATGTGTTCCATTTCTTTCTTTACTGCAGCTTATTAAACAAATGAAGTGATAAAGTTTGAATTCATGCTTGTCATGCTCAGCTTTCAAATTTGTTTAATGTTTATGTTTTCCACTGTCTAAAGAGGATTCAAAGTCATTGTTTGCCCTCTTTAGCTTCTCTTCTTTCCTCCTTGATCATCCATCTCAGCTAAAGGCATCAGCACAAACTCCTACCTTGCCCCAAAGACCCACCTGCAAAAACTGAGCTCAATCCCCGCACCCTGAATTGCACTCCCTCCAATTGCCACCAAAAACCCCAAAAGCTTTAAATCAACTCTCCTTATCAGTTTACTAGCCTAATATCAGTGTTACCTTGTTGGTCATCTCATCCCATTGAAGATCTACCGAGATTGACCGGAGAGAGCCTTCTTCTGCCCCGTAGGGCTAGCTACGAGGCTGAATGGTTTGATGTAGCTTTGAGATTTGCCTTTTCAGCCTGAGGTGAAATTTCAAGTGCTAACACAGCACATCGTAAACATGAGGAAGCTGAAGCGAATGGAGGAGGGAAGCCAGAAGGTCGAGCGAGTGTTGAGGAAGCCGAAGCTCAAGCGAGCGAGGAGGAAGCCAAAGAGCCATTGAGTAAGCGGAAATGAATAAACAAAGGCATGACAATGTATAAAACAGTAAAAACAGAGAACTATTGTTGCTGTTGTTGTTGGAGCTGTTTTTTTTGGTGTGGCAAAGAACCAGAATATGAGGTAGCAGAAGCAGCAGAGGTGGTTAAGCATTGTATGAAGTTGCTGGTGAACGTTGGTGAAGGCTGCTGCAGCTGCTGAAAGTTGCTGAAATACGCTGGAGGAAATAGAGGCCGTGTGAGGGTCCAACAGAACAGAAAGAGGGTGCAGCAGAACAGAAAGAGGGATGAAGGACCAACAAAACGGTAGGCAGTCAAAGGGGAGAAGCAGCCAGCAGAGAAACAGTCATGCTGAAGCATTCACTGTGACAATGAGAACATAAGCTTGAACAGAAAATTGTTCTTTATATAGAGTTTAGTGCAGCTAACAGTAGAGTGACTAAAGCTGTGTGAAGACATTATCAGAGAGCAAAATGGCTATTGGAGACTATGTGTGGCCAGTGTGCAGAGTTGTAAAGACTCATTCATAAGAAGACTGGATGTCATTGATACTGTAGCTTGGAGACTACAGTGAAGCTGTAAATAGACAGAACTCAGTAGAGAAGAGTTCTGAGAGCAGAAGGATTGGAGTCCTTGGGGCTGGTGCCTCAGAAGCAAGAAGGATAGGAGTCCTTAGGGCTGGTGCCATAGAAGTAAGTAGGATTGGAGTCCTTGGGGTCGATGCCTCAGAAGTAGGAAGGATTGAAGTCCTTGGGAGTTTGTGTTCCTAAGTCCAAGATTGGTGTCTTGGCGAAATAGAGTTGGTGCTCTGGATGTTGGAGCCTCACCAAAGTCCAAGTTGGAGCTTGGCAACTGATTGTAACCATCTATATATTGTATCTATTTTACTGCACAGTTTATATTAATAAAAGCATTTATTCTTACTGTTCATCTTGTGTTCTGAATATTTTTGTTTTAACTGGTAAAACAATAGTGGGAAAAAGAAATACTGATTCACCCCCTCTCAGTATTTCCAACATTCCATTCATGACAATGACTCAATTGACTCCATGACAAACCTAGAAGCACTCAATGGGTGCTTAATCTATACAAATATTTTTTCCTTGAGCATGAAACCCATGCCTTAAGAATAACAATAATATTTTTTCTTTCTCCTTACATCAAATACATAAAATCATGATTACCTATGTCATTATGAAATCCGAACCTAGTTACATATTTCAACACTCCCTCTTAACTAGGGAGGTATTCATAATTCATACAAGGTACTTAGACATTCTCAAACTGAAGAATTCTCATAAAAAGAGTTAGATTGGTAAGCCATCTCATAAGCTATCTTAACAGAGTATAGCAGAGCATCTTATTATACCAACTAGCATTGTCACATAGCAAGGTCTTAACTAACAACTCTATCTCTCCACAAGATAAAAGCACAATGCTTGCGAGACCAATCACTGATAAACACCATCATCATTGTCTCTCAAGGCACATATCCCACCCGGGTGTTCACAAGGTCTGTCCTTCTAGGACAATTCCTATCTTGGAATGACACATTCTCAAGGAATTTCCTCTTCGACTACTCTTGCCTATTGGATGTCGTACCTCATCCTCAAAGAGTATCATAATCAATCTCAGATGCTTACCCAATTCCCCATTCTTTCTTCACAACATGAAGACAAGAACGCTGTGTCTATCTCTCCCTCTCAACTAGGGAAGATATACTCATTCCTATAAAAGGAATATGCCCAAGCTCTCTCTTACCCAAGGACTTGTCCAAGCTCCCTCTTAACTAGGGACTTGTTACCAACAAAAACAATCTGCTCTTTGGTGGAGATCACGGTACAATCAGCTACTTGTAGGGCTCCTCCTTTCGATGTCATGAACTTCATCTTCTTCATTATGGAGCCTTCATCTCCTAGATTTTTTTTGTAGGGCATCGACCATCCATCACTTTCCTTCAACGAACCATAGGGTTGAACCAATATTCATGTCATCCTTCTTAGCATCGGAAAGTGATATTCCAATCCACATCTGACCTTTCTTTCAGGATCTTACATCCATTCCCATGACTTCTAGTTGTAGGTGACATCTACAGCTCTCTTTCGGTAGCCCTGTTTCAACCCAACTAGATGTTGTTCAAAAAAAAAAAAAGAACATCAAATCAAAGTTACATTTTATGATGGTCTTTCATCATGACATTTGCATCTTGCAATATCAACATACTGCACATTCATAAACACATCTCCAAGACATTCAATGTCAAGGGTCTCCTTCCTTTATAGACTTCATCCGGGTTTTCATACCTTCTTTATGGAGATGTCATACCCAATTCTTCTAGTCATCGGATGTTGATCACTTATCTTAGCTTATGTGACTATAGTTGCATCTTTTATGAACTCTTCTTCCTTTCTTCGCATATTGCTCCCCATGAACTTCTATACATAGTTCCTTCATCTTGTCAACCACCTCATATTCCATATGAGGTCACATTATGTTGATTTCATCTTATCAATATGTGAACTAGTTCAACACATATGCCTTCATGCATCTTTCCAAAGAAATCCTTTTTCTTCGATCATGCTCATAAGATAGAGTATTCACCCATGCAATTTGCAACTATATGATGACATGACTTAATCTATAAAATATATACATACCTCTTTTCTCCCTTTGGTCATCTAGACTTCCTTCGACAACTTCCTTTCCTTGCTTGAAAGTACTTCAACATGCTGCACTCCTTTGTTACCATACCATCATCCTTCTAAACAATGGGTCCCACACAAGGTGGAATTCTTAGCGAGACACTTGCTTCTTCCAAGTAGAGGTGAACCTTTTAATTAAGATTCCAATGGAGGATCTTGATTATCCTCATCTTGCAAATGCTCCTTCCTAATGATGATGATGTATGATGATTTCTTTCTATCTTCTCTCATGCTAGATGACTTTCTTCCAACCATATTACTTATTTCGGTTGTCTTTCCATGCTTTCAATGAGGATACCATGAGGTACTTGCTTTCTATCATGATGACTGCTGCGACCATGTAGACTTCTGTTTCAACTATTCTTTCAAGCTTCTATAATGATGTCATGAGCTCTTTTTTGCTTCAATCATATGCTTCTAATATGATGCCATCTGCTAATATTATGCATCCTGTCAATGCTTCCTACCATGATAATTATTTTTTACAAAACTGAAAAGAACCAAGTGAAGGAGATTATCTCAGTCATAGTAGAGACGTTTCACTTCCTCCTTTGATTTCTACTTTTCAGGTTCTTGCACTTCTTCTGCGACATGGGCTTCATTCCTTTCTTTCCTTTTCTTGTTGTCCTTCTTGAGTTTCAGGCCATTTGTCTTGAAATGTCGAAATTCCTGACAACCATAGCATTGGATCTTTGACATATCGATCTTCTTCTTTTTCTGAGGACCAAATTTCCCAAACTTCCCTTTTCTCCTAGCCATGGCAGCAAATGCTTGAACTTGTTCATTTGACCCCACTTCACTTTTTTCCTTCAACCTTGTTTCCTCAATCTTACATAATGACCAAAGTTCATTGCATGGGTGGCTTCCTTCTTCCATAGATGCTTGATACGAAGTTGTCCCATTCATCAGGTAGTGCATTGAGAAAAATGGTGGTCATTTCTTTGTTGGACATTATTTCCCCCAACTGTTGCAGTTGGTCTCGTCTCGTATTTGTGACACCCTCATAAGATATGAGGCTATCCCTTCGTCCTTTGATATTTTCATCTTGTATAACTCGGTTCTCAGAGATATAATTTCTCCTGTAGTGATTATGGAGAACAATTCTACCAACTTGTCATAAATGTCTTTTGAATTCTCCAATTTTGCTACATAAGGGATGAGAGAATCTTTGATTGATTATATAAGGATTCTTTAAGCCCTTATTTCCCTTTCATATATTTTGCTAGAGCTTGAGCTTCTTCTTTTGGTGGTTTAGTGATTGAACCCTTAACATGTCCAATGACTTCATTTTCTATGAGGATCAAATCTGTCCTCTTCTTCCATGCAAGGAAATTTGATGACCCAACCAATTTATTGTTTTCCTTGCTGAATGAAGTCATTTTGATAGTAGATTCAGTCATAGATATACGGATACTTACTTGTCAAGTGAAGATGCTCCTTTGATGGTGATATCTTCAACTTGATGCCTTCTTGATTTTGATGATGATAGATGATGTTTGCTTCCTTGAAGATGATAATACTTCTTCTAGAGATGTCTTTCTTCAAATATGCTTGAGATGCGAGGGAGATCACTTTGATGTCTTTGATGATGATGGCAATCCTTCTTCTTACTTCCTTGGATTATAGTGTAGAATGAGGAAGGCTTCCCAAGGTGCTTCAAATGTAGAGTCCTTCTTTGATTGAGTGGAGGTAGGGTCCTTCTTGAAAGTAGAGTTTTTGAGGTCTTTTACTTGATATTGCAACTAGATTGTAGACTTCCTTGATTTTCCTTATATCCCCCTTGATGGTTTGATGTCCTCTTTGGTTTCTTGGCCTTCTTGATATTCCTTTTGATGGTCCTTCTTCAAGCTGCCTTTCCTTGTCTTGTCCCTTTAGCTCTAATACCATGTTGAGAAATCTAGGGGCAGCTAGATTAGGTGATTTCTCTTACTTTGATAACTGCTTGTGATGTGATTTTACTTAACTTGATTAACTTCTTCTTTCATTTGATTATAATTAGTATTCTTATCATCAAACAACTACCAAACCATAAAGAACAATGAGACTAGAGGACACAAAATATAGGCTATCAGTGAGGGCCAAAACCTCTCCTCTTGAGAGGAAAACCCACAAGAACTCCTCTTTTATAGAACTTCAAATGACGAATTCCAAGACCTATGACCCTTCACCAATACCCCTCCAAGACCAAGTCAAATTTCTCCCTTGAAGAGCTTCCTTCTCATCAAGTCATCTCAAGTCAAACTTGCCTCGTAGCAGCCTTCACTTCTCTTTTGACCAAGAATTTGGACCTGCAACTTTGATTGTAATTTCGGCGTGCAATTTTTGGCCCTGTTGCAAAAACCCTAGATGGCACGTGTAAGGTTTTGTGGTGATTTTATCCTCCTCTCTCCTTTGCTTGAGTAGTAGCTTCTTCGCTTGCAACTCGACTTACATAATGGGATCTCTTTTACTTGTTTTCAGCCTCTTATTGTGACTACAATAATTCAGCTTCTGCTGCAACAAATAGTAGCCAAACTTCTTCGCACGTGTGAGGAATTTCAGCCCTAAAATAGTCTTCAAATTTCGGATTCTCCCTTCTAGAAGTCTTCTCTTCCTTTGCTGGCTTTTAGGTCACCTCTCCTTGCTTTTATCAAACTTTTTGATGCTTGGATAGATGCTCTTTGAATGAGGTCGAATAATTCTATTTATAGGCTTCTTAGAGTGCCCTAATAGGCTGACTTGTCCTTCTAGGTAGCTCGACTTGTCCTTCTAGGTAGGCCGACTTGTTCCTTTTGAAAGCCGACATTGTTGTAGCACTATGACAAGGTCTTGGAGGGTCTTTGACTCTAATTTGACTCTAATAAATTTTCTTTACAATATGTAACATGCCCAAAAGGGTCTTCCATACATGACAATGACTCACTTGATTCGATGACAAACTTAGAAGCACTCAATGGGTGCTTGACCTATAAAAATAAATTTTCCTTGAGCATGAAACCCATGCCTTAAGAATAACAATAATAAATTTATTTTATCTGTACATCAAATACATAAAATCATGATTACACGTCATTATGAAAACTGAACCTAGTTACATATTTCAATGCTCATAACCTTGATGACTGTCCCATGTCCCCATAAGTGAGAATATGGCAAGGGAGAGGGAGAGGATGCTAATGGAGGGTTGCCTAGAAATATCATAGAGAGAGGTAGTGTAGGAAAACCTGGATTAAGAATCATGACCTTTCAGGGCTCCCATGTGTCTCGATAAGGAAAAAAGTCCAGTGTGGAGAGTACATCATCTTGGAAGGTATTGAGTGAGGACTAAACTAAATTGTTACAATTCCAACAAGTAATGGAGATAGATATAGACCCCCCTTGGCTCCATTGATTGTGTCATTTGAAAGGCCAAGGCCGTGACCACCTTACAAGGGAAAGCCATGAATGACAACACTGAGATCCCATATCACCATCCATTTATTCTCTTTCCTAGAAGCCATAACCCAGACTCTTACTTTCTTGAGTTTGATTGATTACATTTGTGTGAGATTGACATCTCTTGTTGGGGAGTGAGATGAGCGTCTTCTTGGCTTTCAAAGCATGCAAGAGATGCTCTAAGTAGCACATCCAAATTAAAAGTGTGGAATTAGTAGATCTCCAAACTCTCCCGAGTTGGACATCTCTAAGGTCCAAGGAGTCATGAAGCAAAGTGAGGCTTGTTTGTAGCAGGTTAGATGAGGAGGGAAGACTAAGCATTCTAAAATTTAACTCCTTAATCAACCCAAGTCTTTCCTCTTTAAATTTGGCCTTGACCACAGTCTACAATTTGAAGTGCCTTGTTTTCCTTGACAACTTGGACACAAGAATTCTATTTGATTTGTTTTTAAACAGTATATTGTTGTGTTTCCTTTTCTTGTTTAAATTGTTCTTGTTGGTTTCAGGTTTCTACTTTCGTATTCTTTAGGTCCAAAATTTCAAACTGTAGCAAACCAGCATTGCTTTGAGATGGTCAAGGGGTTTGCGATTTCTGCTCAAATACTATTTATTTCAATGATGATTCTTGAAGTCAACCTCGACAAGTTTATCCTTAACGTTTGCAACTATTGACAATAGGGTAAGGATATTAGGTTCAACCTTAGCAAGTTTGTCCATTAGGGATTTAATTCGCATTGTCTTTAGGGAGATCTCTTAAGGAGGGTAGAGCTATAATGGTGTGGTTGTTGGGCTATAGGTGACCTTGAAATCACTTGTAGATGGCATGCTAAAATGAAATTAATTTTCTTGTATAACAAATTCTTGTTGGGTCAACCAAAGGGGTAGAGGCCATCTTTTGGCAACTTGACAGCTGATGGACATTTATATCCCAATGATATGACGTTACTTACCCAAGTACTTACATTTTCATTTGTATGTCTAATAGTTTAGAAACATACCTTGTCCTAGCCATAACTGGGAGCAATTGTGAGCATAAGGGGTTTGCCAGGATAGGTCTGTTGTGAGAAGATGACACCTGACATCCAAGTTGAGCTGATGTGGGGTTGTAGAGGCATAAGTCATACTATTGCAGGTTGGCAGATAGTAGCTGGGCACGGGGAGGGGTTAACTCAAGGTGAAAAGCTGGAATGACAGGAATGCCTGAGCCTTGTTGGGTTGCAGTGAGCGTGCAAGGAGTAGGGCCCTAAGGTTGTCATGAGTCTGTAGGGAGTAGAGCCTTGTTGGGTTACAAGGTTATGTTGACCTGATATAGGCCTAAGGAAATGTGAGTTGCTGTGGGAAATATCCACTAGTCTCCATAGAGCTTATATTTCTCTGAAGGTAAGGCAACATCCAACGAAGAGCAAAACGATGAGGTAAGCACACATCTCAAACATTTGAGGAGTAGAATATAGAATGTTTGAGTAGCAGAGCCCTAAAGGGTCACAACTCACAAGATAGGCCACTTCGATGCAGTACTAGCCTATAGGGCAATGTGGTTCAACCTAGGGAGTATTCAGTGAATCAGTAGTGTTCATAAAGTATATGTATTTCTCAAACAAGAAGGAAACATTTGATGGGAAGCAAGTTGCTCTTTAGAGTGGGTAGAAGGGAATATCTATTACTGTGTGTCTGTGTAAACCTCTAGCCATATTAAAAAAATGATACATATACCCACAACACACACATGCGCAAGTTCAGTACAGGTCCACCTTAAGTTTTAACATGATATTTTTAAGCATCAAGAAGTTGACACCCAATGCGTTAATAGATTTGGGGTTAAAATTGATTTTTGATTAATAGGGTGCCCTGTCAGCAGTTGCTGTGTTTTTTTATAACATTGATGCTTTTCCCTGCATATTGTTGGATTCGTGAGGGTATTTTGTTCCTTCTTCAACATTATCCATTTCTTCGATTAAAATGTTCATACTTTTCATATTATCTGATAGGTTGCAGGAGTTTTCAGTTGAGACAGCAATTGCAGTAATAGTTGATGGAGGGGCCACTTTCCGAATCGATACTCAGAATTTGAGGGATATTCATTTTCGAATAGATTCCTTGTACCAGTTCATTGGAGAGCTTCTTATTCAACCTGGTTTGCAACCTCATCAGGTCTTTTCCTTACCAGTTTATCTCTTGTTTGTTTGTTTAGTCCCGATGTAAGATATAAGTAGCCTAGTAGATGCAGTTTTTCAGCTCGCAGGTGCTTCTGCAATGCAATGCAAACAGTATTGTATCAGTTTAATAATGGTGTGTGAATGCAGGCAATCCTGCAAGCAAGGGTGGGAAGGAATGTAGATGGCATGGACATGCATCTTTATCGAAAGTCCTTGCAACTGCGTAGGCAATTTGAGGCAAAATACATGGGCATGCAGTCCACTTGACAGCTTTTATGTTTATCACACTGAAAGTGAGTGGAATGCCACTTTTTTGTGATGGCACGGAGATTCAGTTGAGCAGATTTTTCAAATATTTTAATTCAGATTTAGCTTATCTTCTGAATATTTTCAGTGTATTAATGTTTTATTACTTGCGTAGAAATGGAATGGTAGTTCTGGTTATGCAATCTACTTGGGTTGGACGATGCTAACTTTTAAGAGCTTACCAGTTTTTTAGTTGGATACTTTAGTATATCGAGCTTTGTTTTGCATGAGCATATGAATTGTAGCTTAGAATATTGCTATTAACTTGCAATTTTGCATAATTATTTTATGTCATGCAGCCTAAACACTTTGATTTCTAGTTGAGGTTCAAGTCAAAATTTGACATGCTAAAACTCTGAACACACTGTATTTCATTTAGCCAAATGAGTTTCGACATATGTACAACCACATGGCAAATGATATAAAATGGTTATATAAACTCTTCTTAGTATATTTAAAAATTGATTTCTATTGAGTTTCTTTTTTCCTGTTATAGGATTATATATAACATGTGACATACTAACTTCATTTCATAGTTTGATTTGGTCTTAGGGCTATCCTAACCTGGTTCAGTATTAAGTAGCCTAGGGTATTATGATAATATGAACAATATTTAGTGGTAAAGGGATTTTCAAGTATATCTATCATGTTCGATACTTGGAAAACATATCGTGACTATTTGCACCATTTTGTTGCATGCACTCTTTATAATCAGTTTGAATTCAACACAAGCAAGATCTCTTGTAGTCATTCTTGGTCTTCTTATTTTCATCTTATTAGTTTGGGATTGCTACAACATTGATTTGAGAATCTTAATGAAGCATTTCCATGTTCAAGTTATCAGTATGTTTCCTTGTGTTTATCAGTACTTATATTAGCAACTCTAATCCATCTTTTTGCTTCTACTTGAATACATGACTAAGATATGTTCCTAGAGGAGTTAAATTTCATGTTAAAAATCTCATATCTGTTTGTTGGTCATAAAAGTTTCTATTGTTTGGAGTGGAATTATCTGGTTTTGACTCACATTTTTGTTGGTATTGCCTCAACCTTTATTTATAAGCTTGTGTATCTGTAGCATATCTAGATCCTCTAGCCCACCTTGTCTCAAAAAGGTTCGTCTTCCAAATTTTGGACTACTACTACATTGAGATTTTTTTGCGTCGAGCATTTGTTGGAGCTGAAGTCTTGCAATGGTGGCAAAGTGAAATTTTGATGTGTCTGACATGTCAAAGGATGGATGAAGTTATAAACATTGACCTGTAGGTTGAGAGTGGTGATGTCGACAACGGCCTGTGCTAGAGGTGTCAACAAAGATCTAAGGTGATGGTTGACGCCGATGTTAGAAATCTGCTATTAGAAACTGCAAATGGCTCATTTACTTTTAACGTTATGCAGTTTCTAATCTTAATGTGACGTTATGCAGTTTCTAAATCTGCTATTAGAAACTGCAAATGGCTCATTTACTTTTAACGTTACGCAGTTTCTAATCTTAATGTGACGTTATGCAGTTTCTAAATCTGCTATTAGAAACTGCAAATGGCTCATTTACTTTTAACGTTATGCAGTTTCTAATCTTAATGTGACGTTATGCAGTTTCTAATCTTAATGTGACCCGATTAATTAAGTCATAAATAGATCATTCTATAATTAAAGCATTAGATCTGTGATTAATCTTAAGCGTTGAATTGGTATATGATGGACGTACCAGATTTAGAGTTAAATGATATATAAAGGATTGGGTCCTCTCTCTCCCTGCCATGAGTCGCATTCTTCTCCATTAAGAAACGCATAAAGAAATAGGGTTAGAGAGAGAAACCGAATTCTGAGAAGAAGAGTAACCGTCAGGAGTCAGAAGAAAGTAGATGGCAGCCATTACATCTTCCGCTATTAATCAAGGTATGTCATCTTAAACAATAGATCATATTAAGTTTTGTTTGTGAAATATTCGGTATTGATGATCTTTGGGCTGTTAATTGAATTGTTCATAATTAATCAAGAAAGATCTCAGAGATATTAAAAAAAATATATATATATATTTTACATTTGGTATCAGAGCCACCAATCAATAACTGAATATTTCCTATGATTGCAATTGATTTGTTCTGTGCTTTACTCATGATGTTAATCAAATCCTGCGCATGCTTCACAACGAAACTAATCTATAGATTCGTTTCGCCCATCGTGGGTTAAGATTCGTGATCCGACCGTCGGATATAGAGTTTTCGACCTTTCTTTACAATTTCAGAGTTTTTAGGGTCTTTTCGTGCATCATTTACTGTTTTGGCTTTGCACGATTAAAGTTTACTGGTACAAAATAATTGTTTGAAATTTGGGCATAAAAGTAATTGTTCTGTGACTGATTGTTTTGCATAAAGTATGTGTTATAAATCATTTATGCACATGAGATTTATGATTTTGTTAATCACCAAAGTGGTCAAAATCAGAATAATCATTTAGTGCATAAGTGACATAATGATTATTGATAGAAATTGCCAGTTATAATAATACCAATTAAAACTGGCGTCACTAATGATAGAACCTGAGAACTTACCCAAAGGAAAGTCTTGTTCTATAACTAGTTGACATGATGAGGTTTAATAGATATTTTGATTAAATAAATATTGATCATCCAAAGATGTCAGTTCTATTTAATTGAATATATTTATTACCTACTTATGTTTTGGTATTTAATTATGTTAAGTATAAGATAGTATCTACCCAAAGGAGTGCTATATTATACTATTATGTCTACATCTGAATCGCGTTAGTTATGAGCTTATAGTTATTTCATTTTTTAATTTGCAGGAGTTCCCATGAATACACATGCTTCATCTGTTACATTGTTCACTGGTGTTAATTTTTCTGAATGGAGAGAACAAGTCAATTTCCATTTAGGTGTTCAGGATCTTGACTTGGCACTCCTTGAGGATAAACCTGCTGCTCTTACAAAAGATAGTACTGAGGCAGAAAAATCACACCATAAAGCATGGGAACGCAGTAACAGATTGAGCCTTATGTTTATTAAGATGACTGTTGCTAAAAACATCAAGTCAACAATTCCACAAACAGAAAGTGCTAAGGAATATATGCAGTCTGTGGAAGAGCGTTTTCGTTCAGCTGATAAGTCACTCGCTGGTACTCTTATGGCAGAACTCACGACCATGAAGTTTGATGGGTCGCAAACTATGCAAGAGCACATTATAGAGATGACTAATCTTGCAGCAAGGTTAAACTCCCTGGGACTTACAGTAGAGGATTCTTTTCTTGTCCAGTTCATCCTGAACTCACTACCTTCTGAATATGGACCTTTTCAGATTAACTATAACACTATAAAGGATAAGTGGAATGTTAATGAATTGGCCAGTAGACTTGTTCAGGAAGAAGGACGTTTGAAAAATCAAGTGAATCACTCAGTAAGTTTTGTGAGTAATAAAGCTGGTAAAGAAAAGAAAGGAAAATCAAGTCATTTCAAGAAGAAAAAGGCACCTGCTAAGAATGGGCAGGATAAGGAAAAGAAGGAACTAAAGGATGTTCAATGTCATTTCTGTAAAAAGAAAGGACATTATCAAAGTGACTGTCCGAAAAGGAAAGCTTGGTTCGAAAAGAAAGGTAATTATCTATCTTTCGTATGTTTTGAATCAAATTTAGTTGAAGTTCCTATTAATACATGGTGGCTTGATACTGGTGCTACAACTCATGTTTCCAATAATATGCAGGGATTTCTTACGATCCGAACCATAAATCCAAATGAAGATCGTTTTCTCTTTATGGGAAACGGAATGAAATCTTCAATTGAAGGCATTGGGACTTATCGTCTAATTCTAGAAAGTGGATATGTATTAGACTTATACAGTACCCTTTATGTACCTTCATTATCTAGAAACCTTATTTCCGTAAGTAAGTTGGATATTTCTGGTTTTAGATGTATGATTGGATCTGGTTGTTTTGATTTATATAAGAATACTGATAATGTTGGTTCTGGTATTCTAATTGATGGTTTATATAAATTGAAACTGAATGACACTTATGCGAATTCCTTGTTGAATGTAGTAAATAATGTTGGATGTAAACGTAGCATGTTGAATGAAAATTCTGCTTTCTTGTGGCATAAAAGACTAGGTCATATATCCAAAGAAAGAATGATGAGATTAGTAAGTAATGAAATTTTGTCAAATTTGGACTTTAGTGATCTAGAATTATGTGTGGATTGTATTAAAGGTAAACAAACCAAACATAATAAGAAAGGAGCCACTAGAAGCAGCCAGCTTCTTGAAATAATACACACTGATATTTGCGGACCTATGGACACTCCAGCCTTTAATGGAGAAAAGTATTTCATCACTTTTATTGACGATTTTTCCCGTTATGGTTATGTCTATTTGCTTCATGAAAAATCTCAATCTGTGAATGTCCTTGAGACGTTTGTAAAGGAAGTTGAGAGGCAATTAGATAAAAAGGTGAAAATCATAAGGTCTGATAGAGGTGGTGAATATTATGGTAAATATAATGAGTCAGGGCAGTGTCCAGGTCCATTTGCAAAATTCCTCGAAAGTCATGGCATATGTGCGCAATACACAATGCCAGGTACACCACAGCAAAATGGTGTAGCAGAAAGGCGCAATAGGACGTTAATAGATATGATTAGGAGTATGATGTCAGATTCTACACTACCTAAGAATTTGTGGTCGTATGCTCTCAAAACCGCTAATTATTTGTTGAATAGGGTTCCTAGTAAAGCTGTTCAAAAGACTCCTTTTGAGTTATGGACTAACAGGAAACCTAGCTTAAGACACCTGCATGTTTGGGGTTGTCCAGCGGAAGCGAGAATTTATAATCCACATGAAAAGAAATTAGATTCTCGAACGATCAGTGGGTATTTTTTAGGTTACCCTGAGAAATCTAAAGGGTATGTGTTTTACTGTCCTAATCATAGTCCAAGAATTGTAGAAACTGGTAATGCAAGATTCATTGAGAATGGTGAAGTCAGTGGGAGTACTAGAAGAGAAATAGTAGAAATAAAGGAAACAAGGGTAAATGTCACATTGCCTAGAATAGTTCCTCCATCTACTATTACTCCAAATGTTGTTCCAGCTGTTGTAGAACAGCATGATGATAATGAACAACATATAAATGAAGAAGTACTTCCTGAAGGAAATGACTTACATAATGCTGATATGCATGAACCACAACAAGTAGCATTAAGAAGACCTCAAAGAAATCGTAGGTCAGCTATTTCTAATGATTATGTGGTTTATATGCAAGAATCAGATTATGATATTGGAATCAATAAGGATCCAGTTTCGTTTTCACATGCTGTAGAAAGTAAAGAGTCAAAGGAATGGATTAATGCAATGAAAGAAGAACTGAAATCCATGCAACAGAATGAAGTTTGGGATCTCGTTGAGTTACCACATGGCTGTAAAAGAGTCGGATGTAAATGGGTTTTTAAAACCAAACACGACTCTAGTGGTAATATCGAACGGTATAAAGCTAGACTTGTTGCTAAGGGTTACACTCAGAAAGATGGTGTTGATTACAAGGAGACATTTTCTCCTGTTTCGAAAAAGGACTCACTAAGAATAATAATGGCATTAGTAGCTCATTATGATTTGGAGTTGCATCAAATGGATGTGAAAACAGCCTTTTTGAATGGAGATCTTGATGAGGATGTTTATATGGATCAACCTGAGGGTTTTTCTGTAGAAGGTAAAGAACAATTGGTGTGTAAACTTAAGAAGTCAATATATGGGCTTAAACAAGCATCCCGGCAATGGTATATTAAGTTCAATACCATTATTACATCTTTTGGTTTTAAGGAAAATACGGTTGATCACTGTATATACCAAAAGATCAGTGGGAGCAAGTTTATTTATCTGGTCCTTTATGTTGATGACATCTTGCTTGCTGCAAATAATTTAAGTATATTGCATGAGACTAAGGAATTTCTCTCAACGAACTTTGAAATGAAAGATATGGGAGAGGCATCCTATGTGATTGGAATAGAAATATTCCGTGATCGATCACAAGGAATATTGGGATTGTCTCAGAAAGGATATGTCGAAAGGATTCTAGAGAGATTTGGAATGAGTAAGTGTTCACCTGGGACAGTTCCTGTACAGAAAGGTGATAAATTCAATCTCATGCAATGTCCTAAGAATGATGTTGAACGAAAGGAAATGGAATCAATTCCATATGCATCTGTTGTTGGTAGCCTAATGTATGCTCAAACCTGTACTAGACCGGATATCAGCGTTGCGGTCGGTATGTTATGGAGGTATCAAAGTAATCCAGGAAGGGAATATTGGCAAGCTGCAAAGAAAGTTTTGAGGTACTTACAAGGCACGAAAGATTACATGCTCATGTATAGAAGATCCAATGAATCGGAGGTGATTGGATATAGCGATTCAGATTTTGCTGGATGCATCGATACTAGAAAATCGACTTTTGGTTACCTGTTTATGTTTGCTCAAGGTGCCATATCATGGAAAAGTGCGAAACAGACTATCGTTGCTTCATCCACTATGGAGGCAGAATTTGTGGCATGTTTTGAAGCCACAATTCATGCATTATGGTTGCGGAACTTTATTTCAGGACTTGCGGTTGTCGACACCATTAGCAAGCCGCTGAAAATTTATTGTGATAACTCTGCAGCAGTATTTTTCTCAAAGAACGACAAGTACTCTAAAGGTGCCAAACATATAGAACTGAAGTATCTTGTTGTGAAAGATGAGGTTCATAAACAAAGAGTGTCAATCATGCACATCAGGACAGAACTTATGATTGCAGACCCTTTGACGAAAGGGTTACAACCAAGACAATTTAAGGAACATGTTCAAAGAATGGCTCTTGGTTGTATTAATAATAATTGATGTGTGACATTTTGAACTCTTTTATGTGTTTCTGATATACAATTATGTGTCTCTTGTTTTAATGTAGTAGTACGTATTTTATGTAATTTTAAACAAGAAAGAGTCTTATAAAGATATTATGTTTAATCATTATGATATAAGACATTATGTGGACCATTATGCTGTTTTATATAAATTATGAGTATGAATTGATGGATTGCTGGTATTGTAGTATATGGAAGGGAATGCATTGAATTAATAGTGCACAACCGCCATAACTCTCAGCAATTTATCATAGTATGATGTTCAACACTTAATATTATGAATAGTCGGGTCAAGTGGGAGAATGTTAGAAATCTGCTATTAGAAACTGCAAATGGCTCATTTACTTTTAACGTTATGCAGTTTCTAATCTTAATGTGACGTTATGCAGTTTCTAAATCTGCTATTAGAAACTGCAAATGGCTCATTTACTTTTAACGTTATGCAGTTTCTAATCTTAATGTGACGTTATGCAGTTTCTAAATCTGCTATTAGAAACTGCAAATGGCTCATTTACTTTTAATGTTATGCAGTTTCTAATCTTAATGTGACGTTATGCAGTTTCTAATCTTAATGTGACCCGATTAATTAAGTCATAAATAGATCATTCTATAATTAAAGCATTAGATCTGTGATTAATCTTAAGCGTTGAATTGGTATATGATGGACGTACCAGATTTAGAGTTAAATGATATATAAAGGATTGGGTCCTCTCTCTCCCTGCCATGAGTCGCATTCTTCTCCATTAAGAAACGCATAAAGAAATAGGGTTAGAGAGAGAAACCGAATTCTGAGAAGAAGAGTAACCGTCAGGAGTCAGAAGAAAGTAGATGGCAGCCATTACATCTTCCGCTATTAATCAAGGTATGTCATCTTAAACAATAGATCATATTAAGTTTTGTTTGTGAAATATTCGGTATTGATGATCTTTGGGCTGTTAATTGAATTGTTCATAATTAATCAAGAAAGATCTCAGAGATATTAAAAAAAAAAAAAAAAATATCTTTTACAGCCGAAACAAAGGAAATGATATGTATATCATTTTGTTAGGCAGTTGATGAATGCTGCCATTGGTTATTGATGTAATGTACAAACTCAGCTGCAAGAAATTTGGCAACATAATTTTTTGTGCAAACAACCTTAAGAATGTACAAACATAGACGCAAGAGATTTGGCAACGTAACTTCTTGTGCAAACAACCTAAGGGTATAAATAAGATATGGTGGAATAATTCCATGCATATTGAGAGACTTCGAAGGGTATTTGATGTTTGATGTGTGTATTGGGTTATTTATTTACTTTTAATTATAGATATGTTATAATAGTAGTATAGAATAATTAAAGACTATATATTTATGTCAAAGAATGCTCCATGTTCCCTGAATGGAATGTCACGTTTATGTTAATATTTTCATATTATAGAGATCCAACAATTTGTATTGGAGCAAAGCAATATGATTGTACTCTGGAATTTGTTCTGGCATTGGTGTTAGAGCCAATTTCAACCATAGTAGTGGGTTATCAACGAATTAAAGGTTCGTAGTGGAGTTCTCTTGGTGTTTAGGTTAAAGAATTGATTGCGTTGAGAGGTGCTCTCCAACTCAGCGTGATAGAGATGTAATATAATGTAAACATTTTAACTTGGTTGAAAAAAATAAAAATAAAAATAACCCTATAAAAATAAAAAATGATCTATGGTATTCATGTGCAATATAGCCTATTTAAAAGGGGAAGTTAAATGTAATGCAAACATTTTAACTCGGTCAAAATAAAATAAATATAAAATAAAAATAAAAAATGACCCACATTATTGATAACCCATGGTATTCATGTAGAATATAGCCTATTTAAAAGGGGAAATTAAACCAATTTGGATTTGTATGACCTTTGCATACCCTTGCCTCCTTGGAGTGTTGTGCATGATCTTCAATTGCATCCAAACCTTAGTGAGGTAGTTGTTTTATACTTTTGCAAGAGAAGGTAAACCTATATTTTATGGTCTTGGTTTTGAACCTGTAATTTACAGGAATCCAAAAAGATTGGAGCTTTTCGAGGACTACAACATTCTAGCTCCTTGCCTTCTTATAATTCGTAGTAAGGATTTGTTAAGAAATCTAGGGCATAATGATTAGATAATTTCTCTATGATGATAACTGCTTGTGAATGCTTTTTACTTTAGATTATGATCTTCTCTTTAGTTAGATTATTATAGTGTTCTTTTTAATCAAACAACTACTAGAGCATAAATAATAAAGAGACAAGACACAAAATGTAGGCGATAAACCAAGGCCAAAACCTCTCCAACTTGAGAGGAAAACCCAAATGAATTCTTCTTATAGAGACTTCAATTGACAAATACTAAGACCAAGACACTTGACCTATTTTCCTCTCCAAGACCAGTCACAAGATCCTTCCTTTTATTGTTGTTGCTTCTTGCCCAAGTCAACACTTGGACAAATTGACTTCTAGCACTGCTAACTTCGACCACTCTGATGTTTCGGCCTCCTACCACAGTGTTGCAATTCTCGGCCTGACTGTACTACTGCAATTCCTACATGTGAGCTTGATTGAGATATAGTGGAGACCCTTTCCTTCTTCGCTTACCCTAAAGACTTCTTTAGGTGATCTCGACTAGCAAAGGAGATGGAATGGAGACCCTTTAGATGACTTTGTCTAGGACTGATGTGCCTGTTGCAGAAACCCTTGTTTCTACCACACATGCGAGGAGATTTAGCCCTAAAAACAGTGCCCAAAAACTTTGCTCTTCCCCTCGCTGGTTATGAGGCTATCTTCCTTGATTTTTTGCACCCCTTCTTGCTTCAGATTTGCTTTATCGAAATCTTCTCTCCAAATGAAGGTCGAGCTACCTATATATAGTGGTATGCCCATCAAATAAGCCGATTTCTCCTAGTGGCAAGGCCAACATGCCTTTCTGGAAATATCTTTAGGTCGACATGAAGAATATATTGTGACAAGGTCTTTGGAGGGTTATCAAAATTATTTCTTACAATATGTAACATGTCTTCAACATATGACATTGACTTCCTAGACTTTATGGCTTGATGACCAACCCTAAATACTCACAATGGGAGTCTTAACTATAAAATAAAATTCCTTGATCATGAAACCTATGAATCAAGTATTACAAAATAATTTTATTTTCTTCGTTACATCAATTACATTAAATCATAATTACACGTCATGATGAAGACCGAAACTAGTTACGCTTTTCAACACTCCCTTTTAACTAGGGAGGTATTCATTATTCATACAAGGTACTTGGACATTCTCAATCTGAAGAATTCTCATAAGAAGAATCAGATTGGTAGCCCATCTGTATAGCATCATATCAACCAACATTGTCACACAGCGAGGCGTTGACTAACAACTCTATCTCTCCACAAGATTAGAGCTCAATCTTGGCAAGACTAATGATGTATACACCCTCATCATTGTCTCTCTCAGAGTATGTTCCACTAGGACTACTCCTATCTTGGATTCCCAATCCTCTACGACTACTTTTATCTTGGATGCCTTAACTCATCCTCAAAGGGCATTAGATGCTAGTTGTTTACCCAGCCCTCCATTCTGCTTTCCCAAGTAAAGACAAGAATGATGTCACTATCTCTCCCTCTCAACTTATGGATGACATACCCATCCACTGAAGGAATGTACCCATTTCTATAAAAGGAATGTACCCATTCCTATAAAAGGAATGTATCCAAGCTCCCTCTTAACTAGGGACTTGACCAAGCTCCCTCTTGACCAGGGACTTGCTTTCAATAACTCTCTAGGTGGAGATCATGGGACAACCAATTGCTTGTAGAACTCTTTCCTTTGATGTCATGAATTTCTTCTTTGTCATAGAGTCTACATCTTTTGGGACTTGTTCGTAGGGAAAAAACCATCCATCACTTTCATCCATGAGTTAGTCATGTCATCATTCCTTTAATCGGAAAGTGATCCATTAGTCCATATCTGGTCCTCCTTCATGCTTTTGTCGCTTTCTTCATGCCATGTTTCCTTGAGGATCTTTCATCTAGCTACATGGTCATCAACGGTGGAAGACATCCACATCTCTTCCCTTGGCAACCCTACATAAGCCCATCCAGATATCATTCAAAAATAAGAAATGAACATTAAATCAAAATTACCTTAGTGATGGTCTTTCGTCATGACATCTTTTAGTTTGCATCAGCATCCTGCATACACATTGACACATCTCCAAAAGATATATACTGTTAAGGGTCTCTTTCTTTTTCAGACTTCATTAGAGTCTTCATATCTTTCATGGAGATATTTTAGTCAAATCTCTCAGTCCTCGAATGTTGATTGCCTTTTCCATAGTTGCATATTTCATGATCTCTTTCTTTCTTTCTTCACACATTTCCTTCTAGGAATTTTCAAACATAGTTCTTCCAATTTTGTTAACCACCTCATATTTCATAAGAGGACATATTATGTTGATTTCATCTAGACAATGCATGACTCATGCCTTCTTGCATCCTTTCAAAGGAGGAGATCCTTTCTTTTGATCATGCTCTCCAAACAAAACATTTATCCATGTTACTTGCAACCATATGACATGACTCTACAGTATCGAATACAAGCATACATACCACATTTTCCTTTAGGTTATCCAGACTTCAAAAACTTTCTTGATTGAAAGAACTTCAATCCCTTGATTTGCTTCAACTCTTTTGTCATCATACCATCATCCCATGAATTCCCACTAGTTGGAATTCTTGATGAAACACTTGCTTCCTTTTGATTGGTGAACCTTCTGATGAAGGTTTCAATAGAGGATCTTGAGTATCTTCATCCAACAAATGTTTCCTTTTGACTAATGTATGATGAGTTTTATGTTAGATGACTTTTTTCTTTTAACCATTAGTGCCGCTTATGCTTCTAATGAGGTTACCAAGAGCTATATCCTTCCATAGGTGACTGCCATAGACTTCTTTTTTAGTTATTTTTCTCTATGATCACAAGCTTTTGCTTTTAATGCTTCTATGATGCCCTGATGCATCCTATCATTTTCCTTAGTGATTCATGATAGCCATATATTACAACAAAAAACTTGAAAACAAGAACTTGAAAGAACTAGGTGAGGAAGACTATTTCAATCACAGTAGAGATCTTTTACTTCTTCTTTTTTGGATTTCTTCCTTTCAACTTCCTCTACTGCTTCGTTGATATGGGCTTCTTCTCCACCTCTTTTGTTATTTTCCTGAATTTAGGACAATCTCTTTTGTATTGCCCATATTCTTGACATCCATAACATTGAACCTTAGCTAGGTTCTTCTTCTTTTTTCGAGGACCAAATTTCCTAGACTTTCCTCCTCTTTGCCATGGTAGCATATGCTTGATATTTCTCATTGGATCCTACATCAATTTTTTCCTTTAGTATGGTTTCTTCAATTTTGCTTAGAGGCCATAGATCCTGGAATGGAGTAGCTTCTTTCTTCCCATAAATGCTTGAAGTAAAGTTACCCCATTCTTATGGTAGTGCATTTAGTACTACAATGGTCATCTCCTTGTCAGACATGATTTCACCCAAATCTTGAAGCTGATCCCTTATTTTAGATATCCTCGTAAAGTATGAGGCTATCCCTTCTTCTTTTGATATCCTTAGCTTGCAGATTTCTTGCCTTAGAGAGATAACTTCTCATGCAGTTCTCACATAAAACAAGTCTACCAATTTGTCATATATTTCTTTTGAGGTGTCGAGTTTAGATACATATGGAATGAGGGGATCCTTGATGAATTCTATGAGAATCCTTTGAGCCCTCACTTCCCCTTTCATAAACTTTACAAGTGCTTGAGCATCTTCTTTCACTGGTTTGGTGATAGATCCTTTGAGATGATCCATAACCTCATTTTAAGTGAGATTCAAATCTGTGCTCTTCTTCCATGCAAGATAGTTTGAAGCCCCAACCAATTTGTTGCTTTCCTTGCAAAAAGACATTTTGAAAGATTCATATGTAGACATAAATATACTTACTTGTGAAGAAGCTTCTTCCACTTGCTGCCTCCTTGAATTTGATGATAATATAGATGATAGAGAACTTCTTCTTGATGAAGATAGATTTATTCAAGAGTGACCCTTGACTCCACAAAGAAAGAGATCACTTTAGATCATTTAATGGTGATATCCTTTGTGATGGTGATCAATGAATTCTTGATGATGTCTTGATGCTTCTTGGATGATCTTCTTCAATGGTAAGGACCTTGCTTCAATGAGAGGGAGAGTTTCATACCTTTGATGATGACAACACCCTTGATGTAGCTACCCTTGGATGAGTAGTCTTCAAGATGATTTAACTCGTGTCCTTCCTTTGTTGAGTGGAAATAGGGTCTTTGAGGTCCTTTTCTTTGATGATGACTTGAGCGAGGATCCCAGGACTTCTTTTGGTGAAGACTCCTTCGATCTAGGGTTTTGACACTTCTTTGAAGATCTTGAATTCACTTTGCTATCCTTCGAGATTTGATCCTTGAGTGCTTGTGTGTCCCTTGATGAGATTCCCTTTCCTTGATTTGTCACCTTAGCTCTGATACCATGCTGAGAAATCTAGGGCATAGTGATTAAATGATTTATCTATAATGATAACTACTTGTGAATGTTTTTTACTTCTTTAGATTAGGATCTTCTCTTTACTTAAATTATTATAGTGTTCTACATCAAACAACTACTAAAGCATAAACAATAAAGAGACAAGAGACAAAAAATGTAGGCGATCATCTAGGGCCAAAACCTCTACAACTTGAGAGGAAAACCCAAACAAATTCTTCTTCTTATAGAGACTTCAATTGAAAAATACCAAGACCAAGACCATTAACTTATTTGACTCTCCAAGGCCGAGTCACAAGATCCTTCCTTTTACTGCTGCTTCTTCTTGCCCAAGTCAACACTTGGTCAAACTGTATTCTAGCACTGCTAACTCCGACCACTCTGAATTTTTGGCCTCCTACCATAGTCCTGCAATTCTTAGTTTGACTGTACTACCGCAATTCCCACGTGTGAGCTTGATTGACATATAGTGGAGACCCTTTCCTTCTTTGCTTATCCTAAACACTTCTTTAGGTGATCTTCACTAGCGAAGGAGCTGGAATAAAGACCCTTCAGATGAATTTCTTTACGACTGATGTGACTACTGTAGAAACCCTAGTTTCTGCCACACATGCGAGGAGATTTAGCCCTAAAAATAGTGTTCAAAAACTTCGCTCTTCCCCTCCTCGTTGGTTATGAGGCTATCTTCCTTGATTTTTCGCACCTCTTCTTGCTTCAGATTTGCTTGACCGAATTATTGTATCCAAATGAAGGTCGAGTTGCCTATATATAGTGGTCTTCCCATCAAATAAGTCGACTTCTCCTAGTGACAAGGTCGACATGTCTTTCTAGAAATATCTTTAGGCCGACATGAAGAATATATTGTGACAAGGTCTTTGGAGGGTTATCAAAATTACTTTTTACAATATGTAACATGTCTTCAACATATGACATTGACTTCCTAGACTTTATGACTTGATGACCAACCCTAAAGACTCACAATGGGAGTCTTAACTATAAAATAAAATTCCTTGATCATGAAACCCATGAATCAAGCATTACAAAAATAATTTTATTTTCTTCTTTACATCAATTACATAAAATCATAATTACACGTCATTATGAAGATCGAACCTAGTTACACTTTTCAACATGATCATCTTCTTAAATTTTTGGGAATGAAGTATTATATCACTGTTGAGGTGCTTGAGTTTGGTGTGCCCAATCTTGAAATCAAATTCTTTCTAGAAGGGGGTCATTTTGTCCCACAATAATTTTTAGACAAAGCCACTGAACTTGTATTGGATTTCTGAAACATTTGAAATTTCGTATGTTTGCCCTTTTCTTCATGAGCCTTATCCCATTTCAAAACTAAATCTCCCATCTTAAAATTTTTTCTGGTCATTATGCTTGAATCAAAAGAGGATTTTATTAGCGCTTGGTGATGAGCATGGGTTTTCTTAGCTTGTTTTCGTTGTTCTTCTAATTTAATTATTTCCGTTTGTCTTAGTTGTATGGAGGAAGTAGATACTTCATCGATGTATTGTACTAAAGACAAAGAGGGGATGACTAAGTGAGTTGGAAGAACCACTTCCTTCCCATAAACTAAATTAAAGGGAGAAGTGTCGATTGAAGCTTTCTTCGTTATTCTATCTGCCCATAAAGCATTTACCAAAGCTTTGTGCCAATTCTTTTGGTTCTGGTCAACTGTTTTTTTAATAATCCTGATTAGGTTTTTATTTGTTGACTCAGCTAACCCATTACCTTGCGGATAGTAGTTGGCCGAATATTTCAGTTTGAACCCTCTTTTAAGTGCAAACTCAGTCATTGCATTTCCAGAAAAGTATGATACATTATCAAACATTAAAGCTGTTGGCAATCCAAACCTAGTGATTATAAATTGATCTATGAATTCAATGATATTTTCAGAATTAGCTGTCTTGAGAGGAACTGCTTCTACCCATTTAGTAAAATAATCTGTTGCCGTGAGAATGTATCTATGTTGTTTAGAAGAGTGATGAACGATCTCACCTATTATGTCCAAGCCCCACTGACTGAATGGTTGCTCGATGTTTACTGGCTGTAGTGGCAGGGACGGCTTCTTTTGCCTTCTAGCAGTTGTTTGGTAGACTTGACATTTCCTCACGTAACTGTGTGAGTCTTTGAACAGTGTAGGCCAGTAATATCCTGCACGTAAGATCTTATGTGCAGTAGCATCTCCGGCGTAGTGTCCGCCCGCTGGTCCATCGTTGAGTTCCTGCAAAACTTTTTCAGCTTTAGTTTTTTCAAGACATCTAATAAGAACAGAATCATAATTTTTCCTAAAAAGAATATCATTTATGAGCTGATATTGTTTAGCTTTCAATCTCAGAGCTCTTTTCTTAGTGTGATCTAGGTGTGATGGAGCATACCCGTTCTTAAGATAATAAATGATATCAGCGTATAATGATTCTCCATCGTTTAGGCTTACCTCATACATTTGTACCTCTTCAGATGGGACTTCAGGAATTTGCGATGCTCCAGCCAACATTTTGCAGAAGCCTTGACCTCTTACAATGTTCGCTGGTTTGATCTCAAGGTCGTATCACTGTAAAGCAGTGATCCAATTTGCTCTTTTCTCCCCCACATCCTTCTGTACTAGAAGATTTCTTACCGCTGGAAACGATACTATGATCTTAGTATGGGTTTTAAGTAAGAAAGGTCTGAAATATTTGACCGCTTTGAAAACAGCATAGGCCTGTTTCTCTACGTCTGAATAATTGAGTTCAGCGCCTTGTAAATTCGAGCTAAAAAACGCAATTGGAGCTTCCGCTTTTTCTTGATTTTCTTGGGTTAGAATTGCAGCATATGATTTCTCTGAGGCAAATGTGTATAGGATAAAAGATTCTGAGAAATTCGGGGTTGCTCAAGATGGAACATTAATAATAGCTTGTTTGATCAGGTTGAATGCTTCATGTTCATCTTGACCCCATTTAAAATTTGAACTCTTTTTAATCATGGTTTGCAAAGGAGACACAATTCGTGAAAAATCTGGGACAAATCTCTTTACAAAATTGATTTGACCAAGGAAAGATTGCATGGCTTTTTTATTATGAGGTAGGGGTATTTCGGAATTTTCTTTGATTCTGTCAGGCTCAATGTGAATACCAGATTTCGACACTATGAATCCTAGAAGTTTTCCTTCACTTAATGCGAAAAAAGATTTCTTTGGGTTAAGTGAAATCCCATACCTTAAACATCGTTGAAAGATCTGTTTTAAATCTCTGAGATGGTCGCTTCGCTTCTTGGAGTACACTGTTATATCATCCAAAAAAATTACCACGGATTTATTGACTAAACCCCTGAATGACCTGCTTTTTACAAGGCATAATGATCCACGACGACATACAAATAGTTGTGACCCTCCCTAGACATAGACAAACCACCTACAAAATCCATGGACACACTTTCCCATGGTCGAATCGAAATAGGGAGTGGTGTGTAGAGCCCAAGTTTTCTATTAGAGGGCTTTGAAACAGAACACAACACACAACCCTTTACAAAACGAGTCACAATGTTTTTCATATGAGGCCAAAAACAAAACCTCTGTAAATGACATAAAGTTTTTTCAAACCCAAAATGACTAGACACAAGAGAGGTATGAGCCTCTCGGATTATATGTACCCTTTCATCAATGGGTATACACAGTTTGCCAAGGTGATACAATGGTTTTCCTTGCAAATAATAATTTTCCACCTACGATCCATGAGCCAGTTTGGCATAAATCTCTTTATATCATTATCGTTAGCATATTGTTCAACATAACTTTCTAATGATAAAGAAGCATTTTGCAAAACTACAGATGCAGAAATAGGAGGGCGAGAAAGCATATATGCTACTTTGTTGTTGGTGCCCTTCTTGTATTTTATTACCAGATGAAACTGCTGGAGGAATCCCATCCATCTGAAATGATGGGCTTGTTGAAGCTTGGTTTGTGACTGAAGGTACTGCAAGGGCTGATGATCTGTATGGATGATGGTCTCCTTGCCGATCAGGTAGTGTTTCCACTTCTTTACACTCTGAACCAAGGCGTACAACTCCTTGTCGTACGTGGGATAATTCACAACAGCCTAGGAGAAAGTCTTTGAATGGTAACATACATGCTTCCTTTGTTGCATCAATACAGTGCCCATGGCATATCCGCTGGCATCTGTCTCAATCTCAAAAGGTTGCTGAAGGTCTGGTAAGGCTAGCACTGTGTTGTGTTGATCTTCTCTTTCAGCATGTCGAAGGATTTCTGTTGCTTTCCTCCCCACTGAAAGGCTTGCTTCACACTTGTCAATGCGTGTAAGGGGGCTACGATAACAGAGAAGTTCACAATGAACCTTCTCCAATACTGTACCGCACCCAAAAAGCTTCGGACCTCTGTAACATTTGTGGGCTTAGGCCACTTCATAATCACATCTACTTTAGAGGGATCTATTTTCAATTGCCCATTACCGACTATGTGACCTAAATAAACCAGAGAGGTCTTCCCAAACTCACACTTTGACAGTTTTACATACAATTTTTCATTTTTCAAAACATCAAGCACTTTCTTCACATGACATACATGTTCATCCCATGTCCTACTATAAACAAGAATATTTTCCAGATATACAAGCACAAAATTATCAAGAAAAAGCCTAAAAAGATCATTCATTACCTTCATAAACGTGGTCGGAGCATTGCACAGTCCGAATGGAATCACCATCCATTCGAACAACCCCGCTTGGTTTTGAATGCAGTCTTCCAAATGTCTTGTTCTGCAACTCTAACCTAGTGATATCCACTACGCAAATCTAGTTTTGTAAAATAGACAACATTTTTCAACTGATCTAATAATTCATCAATGTGAGGGAGAGGGTATCAATTCTTCATCGTAATTTTGTTTAGCACCCTGTAGTCTATGCACATTCTCCATGTGTCATCTTTCTTTGGCACCAACATGATCGGTGAGCCGCACGGAGAAGAACTCAGTCTGATGACCCCTTGACTTAGCAATTCCTGCACCTGTTTCTTGATCTCCTCCATCTCGATAGAAGCCATCTTGTACATGCCAATATTCAGTAAAGGAGCATCCTGTTGTAAATGGATCTCATGTTGGATTTCCCATTTTGGGGGCACTCGTCTCAGTTCCTGAAACAATCCATCATAGTTAGAAATAATTTCTAACAATTCTTTCTTATGATCAGGATCACAACCTTTGAAAGTGTCAACCGTCTCAGCCTCTTTCGCTCTCACCACCATAAGCAGGCACCCTTTACTGGAATTAACCATTTGTTTAATCTGTCCCGCACTTACAAGGCTAGCACTAACTTTTGTATTATGAGCTCTGACTATATATTCTACCCCGTCCTTCATGAGGTGGTATTTATTTTCGTGCCGAAAGTAAACTATCTTTCTGTCATATAGATACAGACTTCCCAAGATAATTCCACAGATATCCAAAGGCACAACATCTAACTCTACCTCATCAACTAATTTGGAAGCAATAACAAATCTGGCCCTACACTACTTGGTTACTTGTAATTTTTCTTTATCGCTTACCCAACCAAGCAAGTATGGACTTAGATTAAATTCGCTTGGGAACCTGAATCGAACAAAGTTTCCACCTTTGTGTGTTTTATAATAACCCTAATGTGGAATAATTCAATTCTATTTCACTCATTACTTACAGGCTCATTCAAATAACTAGTACTTGCAATTAAATCAAAATTATTACTAATAGAAAGAGTACCTCTTGCGCCCACGATTGTGACCAATGTCTTGTCACCAGAATCTGATCCAAGGTCCTGCTGCGTTGTTACCACTTTCTTCTGCTTGCCCTTTTCGCTAGATCTTTTTCGTCTCAGCTCTGGATGTAGCTTCCAACAATGGTCCTTGTCATGACCTTCTCTCTTGCAATGAGTGCAAGATGGCGTTGCTCCGTCCCCTTTCTTGGCTACGACGGTCTTCTTATCCTCCCCTTGCCTTTCTTATGGAATTTGCCATGCTAAGGGTTGAACGGTGTTTTTTTAGCTTGATCATCTCTATCATTCTTGCCTCGGCTTTCAAGATGAATGGTCTTTACGTTAGCCGCATCAATCGTAGTAGGCTCGAACAATAACAATGAGTGTCTTATGTAACTATGTAGTGCACCAACATACTTAGTTATAGTCTCGGGCGAATCTAATGAGATGCCCAAATTCAATGCTTGTTTCCGAAATTCTTCAATGAAGCTTTGCACTTTTTTTTCCTTTACCTTGCCTTAGATATTGCCATTCCATTAGTGCCTTTTGTTTATAACCCAAAGGGTAAAATTGGTATTTCAATGCAGCGATAAAACTAGACCAAGAGGAAAGAAGGTTACCAAATTTTTTGCTGCCCTTCTGCAACTTGCTCTCCCATCAAACGAGAGCAGTGCCACTCAATCGAAGATATGCTAACTGGACCTTTGACTCATCTTCTTTAATTTGCTGAATCCACCAGTAGGCCTCTATTTGTCTTATCCAATTATTAAGTTTTTTTGTATTCCACTCTCCATTATACATGGGCAGGTCAAACTTTACATCTAGCTTGAAGAATGGTTTCTTAGATGTATGTTTGGAATTGCGATTAGAGTGATGAGAACTATCACTTGAAGAAGGAGAGGGACGAGGCTTTTTTCCACCACCTTCATGCTTCGCTGATCCATTGTCATCGACATCTTTCTTCTCGTGCCCAAGTGCCTTCTCATACTCTAAAAACAACTTGTCCACTTTCTTTGCCATATTGTAGAATACCTTGCGGAAATTTTGTTCATCTTCCCAACAAGCTTCTTCATTTGCCATGTTTCTTCTTCATTGTGCATGTCCTGCTTCGAGATCAAAGGACTTAAGCATTCCTTCACATTTCCGCAGCTTGTTTCGGGTTAGCATATACTCATGTAATTCACATCAACAAAAACCTACTCTGATACCAAACTTGATCCAAGATCTTTTACTTATAGATGCATCAGAATAACATGAAACATAACTTATTAACAATGGAACTTAAAAGCACATAAAACAATGTGGAAATAACAAGAGAAACATAAAACCATGACACAAAGATCTAATTACAAAGTTCATCCAATTTGGACTACGTCTTTGGGCCCTGCTCAATAATGGGCAGGCCTTCTTTCATTAAGTGGCATAAAAAGAGATAAAGTACAAGCAACATTCATTTACAATCCTTATACTTCCAAGCTGGAAGATGGACGAAAAATGAAGAGCCCGACTTAAAAACAGAGAATACCACTGAAATTCTAGCGAAAAATCACGTAGAATCACCTATCCGAACACCCAATTCGGAGAAATGAAGCTTTTGTACCCTCTTAGAACCTCCCTGCTACTCAAGGCGAGTTCTGACCTACTGCGAGGTCGGGTTACTGTTGCGTACATTGATTTTCTCAACTCCTACGCCAGTCCCCCTTTTTCCGATGCGGACATTCCCTTATATAAGCTGGTGGCTAACTCCTCAATTCCTGGGCAGTTCTTGAACAAACGACAAGTTTAACAAGCGACGGTTACTACACTAAGGTTCTCGGGCCTGGGATAACATGCAAGTGAGAAACCTTTCATATATGGAAAAACCTCCAAAACCTCTTAACCACACATTAATTCTGACAAAATTTTAACATCGGTGCTTGAATTGATGTTTTCAATCGGCGGTTCTATTGGCGGACAGAACTGTGTCTTTACAACAAGCGGCCTGCAATAAAGGCGGACCCGACCGACTGTTAGACCATAGTACATAATATATCAGGTCTGGAAGAATCATCGCAAATCACAATCGACGGGACCGGGGGTGGTACTCTATGCGACTGCTTCCCTTTGCAAACTGCGATTGCAATATCGCAAATCGCAACCTGACTTTGCAATTGCGATATATCACATCGCAACTTGGCTTGCTCCGGGGCTGATTCTTTAACTCTTCCCTCCTTGCGATCTGTGGTTATGGTTTATCACATCGCAACCCTGACTTGCTTGGGGCCGATTTTCTTAAGCCGTGACCTCTTCCTTCTGCGATTTGCGATATGCGGGGCCAATGGCAGCCTGCCACTTGGCACTTCCCCATTCACTGAGAGTTTTACCACGTCATCTTCTCTTGCCACCTGTCCAAGTCAAACATGAACTCTGACTTGCTCTAACTTCTTCATATGAGGTCGGATTTGAGTGTCGTTTGAATTGGTGGAATCGGGATGATGAGTAGTTCGATTTGATGCTAAGTTTATCCATACTTTGTCATTTTGAGTTTTGAGTCCTTTTACCATGCCACTGGTACTTCTAGAAATCCACCTGGATCACTTCATGTGGACCAAGATTCAAAGGTCTTAGCTTTCGTGATATGAAAGATCCACTTCAAGCAATCATGGACCAAAACAAGGTGCACAATTATGTCTGATGGATGGAATAATGGCAAATCCCAACCATTTTAAATATATTAATTGCTCGCCTAAAACGTACCATGTTTCTCAAATCTGTTGATGCATCTACTCAGGTGAAGGATGCACAAATATTATTTTAGCTTTTGGATGAGGTGGTCGTGGAGGTAGGAGTAGATAATGTTGTGCAAGTGATCACAGAGAACGCCTCAAACTTGTTGATTGGGAGTAGCATCGAATATGCTCTAGCCACAAAATTTGGTGGAGAGGTTGGGGCACATGAGATCTCCAATACCTAGAAAGGGTTTGGGCAGATTCTAAACAGATCAAGAGATATTAAAATAATTAATAATTTTAATGGAGTCCCTAAGTTTTTAAACTTAGGGAAAATAAAATATTAATGTGTATTAATATGAATCTGTGTTAGAGTGGTCCAAAAGACATGGATCAAGCCAAATCTAATCTTAGCCGTTGATTAGGGACTTAATCTAGGCCATTGAATCGTCAACAGGAAAAGTATAAGAGGAGGCTTGAGGGTCACTTGAAGAATACAACAGATAATCAGTCATTCTATTCTTTAGAGCGGGGTTTGAATCAGTGATCGGGAGAGCGCTGAGGGGCATTGAGTACAGAGAAACAGAGAAGGCAAAGATTGTGCCAGGAGAGAGCAACGCAGTAGGCAAGGAGGTTGATGCAGAGCCAACAAGGGCTCACACAGGGCCACACAGAGGCAGCCAAGTGTTGCGCGCAGAGCACCACAGGGCCAACGCAGTTGACGCAGAGGCTCCTAGAGCTTATGCAGGGCCTCCTGGGGCTAACACAAGCCTATAAAGGCTGACACAGGCCTATAAAGGATGACGCAGGGCCAGGGTGAGACAGAGAGGGGTTGACGCAGTCCAGTTTGGGCAGACGTTGGGGTTGCAGAGCAGTTTTGTGCTGAGAAGCTGCCCAAGGGTTTTGTGGGGTTTTAGCTAGGAGATTTCTCTCAAATTGTGAGGTATAGCTGCTAAGGAAATTCTCTGTTCGGTAGGAAAATTTCGGCACCTGGATTGTACTCTGATATTGCTTAATAAGAAAATCCTCAGATAGCTACACTGGTTTTGCCACATTGGGTTTTTCCGGGGACATTGGTCCAAAAATAATGATGTCATGTGGTGTGTGTATTCTTGTTTCTTTGTTATGATCTGTAATTGTTGAGCATGCACTGGTGTTTATTTTCAGTATTTACTTTATAAATAAGTTGTTAAAGGAAATTAACAATAGGTAGGAATAAAACAGAAAGTGCAAAAGGATTCTAGTAAATTTAGAAACTTCAACATGGTATCAGAGCATCATTGCAGATCACAGGAGAACTAAGAGACATCAGCCGAGCGGAGCAATAGCAGCAGAAAACAGCTGTCCCGAGGTGACATAAGTTGTTTCTAGTAGCATAGAGGCCAAGAAGTGTGACGCAAAGCCAACCAGAGCCACACAGAAGAAGAAGCTGAGGGTTGCGCAGAGCCTTAGAGATGCCAACGTTGCTGACGCAGAGGGCCAGAGGACTGACACAGGGCATCCCAGGGTAGACACAGACCCATCTGGGGTGACGCAGAGCCAGCGTGGGGTAGTGAGGCAGTTGCTGGAGTCTAGAAGGCTGCAAGAATATTGCAGAGTGGAGCTGGTGAGGTACTATAGTCAGAAAAGTACCTGATAGAGCACGGCTAGAGGAGTTGTTACCAAGGGTTTCTAGCCGAGGAACCTGGATCAGCAGTGCAGTTGCACAAGACGATCAGAGTAGGGGGCATTTTGACAAGCGGCAGGAGGATTTCCAGGAGGGAAATAAGGACTCCGAGAGAGTCCAGAAGAGAATTTCTAGACAGGAAGTAGAGACTCAGAGGAGTTGAACATAGAACTTCCAGAAGGGAAGTAGAGGAGCATCATGGCACTACACGAGGACGGCAGCATCGAACTTCACAGTCTGGAAGGCCAGAATCTTATCAGTGCTTGACAAGAATTGTGTCAAGAACTTCGCCTTGAAGACAATAACTATCCCAGTCAACCCAAATGATAATGACAAGTACGAAGAGACAATGGCGATAGCTAAGTGCATTATCCTTGACGAGGTCAAGGATCATTTGACACCACATATAGCCAAGAAGGAAACAATGGTTGAGATGTGGGAGGCTCTCAAGAACTTGTACCAGCATACTTTTGTGCAGAAAAGAATGTTGCTCGAAAACCAGATGAGGTCGTATCAGATGAAGAAGGGTCAAAACGATTGACTCCTTCCTTGGAGGACTGAATGGGATCCTGTTAAAATTGGCAAGTAGGGCCAAAATTCATATGGGTCATCTTATTCATAGCTGATAATATTTTTATTAGATTCCTCTCGTTGAGAGGTGTAAGATTAATCTAAAGATCATCCGATTACGATAAGTATATATGGATATATGAATTTATTTTGATTATGGAATAGCTATCAAGCCGACCAGCAACTCATGTAGGCTCAGAAGCCCAACAGTCGCATCTATTTGTTATCACCCCAAGAAAATCTCCTAGGTTGTATATCAGAGATACTCGGGAACATTACAAACTCAACAAAATGTTGGATAAACTGGTGGATGAATGAAACAAATGCTGCATATTCAAGCCAGATAACCACTCCTACTATGCTTAACCCCAGACATGGGTGAACACCCCCAGACTACAAGGCTTTTAACCACCAATTACTCATAGCTTAAGGAATAAGTGATGATGGAGAAGACTAACCACACCAGCAGATGCACAGGACCCTGTGATGGTCGGCTGCAACTAGTAAAGAGGTCTGCAAATCTATTTCTTAACACACAAACAGGATGACAACTCTTTGGCATTAAAACAATAGAAACCTGCATGCAAATTCAATGAAACTAACTAGATTCTAACACAGAGGTGGGATGACAGCCCCTCTAATGCTAAACATCAGCAGCACATGAACAAAAGCATAACAGGCACAGCCTGGAACATAGAAGAAGTGAAAAATGAGCAATTGACAGCAAAAGAAGCTTGTATTAGTTGGAAATGAAGACCAGAAGCTGCAGGTCTCATAGTAGTGATAGTCTCTAGAAGTTGAAGCTTACAAAAGTATAACACTCATCAACCAGATTACATCATTTTTCTGGGTATATATGGAGGTTGAATACAAAATTTCTCTGCAGCCCTAAGCGTGGAGGGGTCATAACTGACCACCAACCGCATTTACAAACTATTATAGGCCTCTAATACATTTTGATTGTTTTAATTAACAAATTTGACATTCTTTGGTACTTTGGTGTACTCCTTGAACAGGTGGAATGTTTCAGGAATAAATGTCCATAATGCTAAATGAATTCAACTGCTCGAGGCAGTACCTTCTCATCCTTGACCATGCTGTTACATGAATGCAAGTAGCTGAGGAATTAATGTGCACACTGTTGGATTATCTCTTTCTTTTTCGCGTGCACGAGTCAAGCCAAAAACACTGAAAAATGCCCTGAAATTGGACAAAGAGCCGAGAAAGAACGCTGGCCATCGGATGAATCAGATGGACGACCTAGATCTGATGGCGGAAGGCGATGGAAGACACAGAGGCGTAGGGATCAATAGCAACCGTCGGATGAAAAAACAGACAGCGGAGATCAAATCTAGGGGGGCTATCGGGTGTAAACGAGAACGGGTGAACGATGGCCGTTGGATCACAACGGAGATGAACACAAGTTAACGGGCGGGGAGCCGGGTATGGTGGCAGGAAGCAGTTTCCCTGCACCGCTTTATGGCCAAGGGTGGTTTACGTACACATGAGCGCGATCCTGTTAAATTGTGACATGTGGCCGATGGGACGACGAGGAAACTGCCTTCCCCGTTGACTAACGGATGCGCGGTTTATGGGTTTGGGGAAGCGTATGGTGTTGGATCAATAGGCGGAGGATCGGGCGGATAGGATTTAACGCACATGTCTCGGGGTGATGTGACATGTACGGGCCCGCCGGGTTATGAATTATATTATATGTGCAGTGTTATAAGTATTAAGACTTAAGCGCCCGGGAATAAACAAACAAATAATGGGTTTATACGAGGTTATGCGGGTTTTGGGACTTATATAGGTTTTCGGGGTTTTTAAGGTAACTGGGGTTTAAAGGGTTATCGAGTTTTTTTAGTTATTTTAAACAAGAAGCCCGAGAGCCCAAAAAGGGTTTTATGAGGGTTTAAAGGGGAAAAAGAGGACTCAAGGGGAAAGAGGAGATGGAGGTATGGGATTTATATGGAGAATGAAATGGAAAAGGAAACCGACCGCTGCGAGCCTTCACAAAACATGAAACAATGCTGCCACATTTGCTCTTCATCCATAAAATGTCACAAAAAGTAGCAGAGCTAACACTGGCTCCTTCTGGGGATGAGATCTCCCTGTGAGGTCTCAAGAACCTGCAGATCAATGCCTTTCTAGCTGCAAACAATTAACCAAAATTCCTAGTGTTCCATTGGGCATGGAGTCTACTTCATCTACACTTAAAACTGATAAAAACACAATATTTACAACTTTAAGGCAAAAAAGACCTTAAACAACATAAACTTTAAAAAACCGCCCATTAACTGGGCCATCAAACACTGTCTCTCCTCCCATACTTTTCAGTATGAAAGTGTTGTTCCTTTGAATATGTGAAATAATGAAAGGCCCTGTCCAAAAACATCAAATTTCCCATGATTGCCTTTCTTTTCCTTTAGTGCATCGCATTTCAAAACCAAGTCACCAATCTGAAAATTATTTGTTTTTGCCTTTTGTCAAAGGCTTCCTTGATATTTCTCTAAGTGTTGCAGCTTTTTCACCAGCTGTTCTCTAATCTGATGATTTTGCTAGATCAGTGATCCTCCATGCCATTTCTTCTTCTCATCCCCTGTTTTTTGAAGGAATTTTGCCACAGGGAGAGTTAGCTGAGTTGGAAATACAACCTCAGTGCCATATACCAACTTGAAAGGAGAATTCCCTGTAGATTTTTCTATGGGTCACTCTGTCAGCCACAGTGCATACTTGAGCTTTGAATCCCAATTTTTTTTATTGTCCTCTAACAACTTTTTAATTATCCTGATCAGGCTTTTATTAGAGGATTCTGTTAGACCATTTCCTTGAGGATAATATGAGATGGAATGAACAAGTTTAATGCCCATTGAATCACACATTTCCACAATTCTTTTGCCCTGAAAGCTGCTGCATTAACTGTTATTAACTTATGTGGACAACCAAATC